>OY744521.1:83418639-83648639 GCA_963556195.1 Sepiola atlantica | reverse complement strand
ATACATTGAATGGTTTTCAGAAAATCCGGATCTTTTAGGATAAGGGAAACATTTAATCCAATAAATTCAGTTTGGATAGACTAATTTCAGTAAATTTGTCATTATTTCGATCATGATTCTTTTTGTCAGAAAATCGTATTATGAGGGGAGTCTGAATGGTGTAATGTACAGGGTTATCATAAATAAACTTTATGTTTTTATGACCTCGAGCAACGCCAGGTAGCCCTGCTAGTCATAAATAAATACCACCCATGGAAGAAATCGCTGATAAAATTTACAATCTTTTCTGCAATCCAACCATATTTGGTACAAATAAACTTCAGTCTATACCTGATTTGTCCTCCAAGTTTTAGTCATGAATATCAAGCAATCTTTTTATTATCTCTATTCAATGATGAAAATTAGTGAAATGAAAGAACACTCACCCACTTTGAATTTCCCCTCATAAATATGAAGAGTAGAAAGTAAATCAGTATTTTGTCCTTTATTCCTTCTATTCCATGAGCGATGTTTCTGACAAAGAGAGAAGTTTTCTAGGTCGCCTATTGGCGGTGACTCATTAGTTATTTTTTTTAATAACTGAAAGATTCTTTTTTGGAATATAAATTTATGAACAGCAAATCATATATCGTCTGGGTTGTTGCATCATGCATTCTTATTATGTTATTTTTATTATCCTTTTCTTTCCAGGCTGACACCAGAAAATAGTGGCTAGCAACATGTCTCACTTTTTTCTGGTGTCTGGACCCTCTACATATTGAACCGGGTCTTGATCGCCATCTTGAATTTTTTTCCACTAAGTAGCCAGATTACATGTAGAATATTTAAAATATTAGTCATGCTAGAATTAACAACACAATTAGTGACAACTTTAATGTTAAAGTGGGAGTAAATCAGCATTCTGTAATGTTTGTTGCTTTTCATGTGTGTCTTGTAAGCATTGTCCAGGGAGTTTAAAGCAGGTTGTGCAGAAGAGTTGCATCTAAGCTGATGATTTAGTGCTTGCCGGTGAAATAATGACAGGTCTACATGTTAAAGACTTTTAAGAATGCTATAGAAAGTAAAGGTCTGAGAGTGATTGTTACCAAGATTAAAGTGATGATCAGTGGCTGTAGTGTTGGAAATGGCCCATAAGAGGAAGGTTCCCCTGCTCAGTTTGTGGAAAGGGAGTCAGGCGCAATTCGATTTTTTGTGGTACTTCTAAGCAATGGGTAGAAGAAGTGCAGTGGAATTACATGTAGATTCAGAGATGATAACCAGTTTGTGTGCAAGAAATGTAAGACAATGGAGATGGATGAGAACTCAGATGTGGAGAAAGTCTATTTGGATGATGAGGCGATTGAGGTTGTTCAGAAGTTTTGTCACCCTGGTGATATCATTGGTGAACAGGGTGGATCAGGTGCTAGTGTGATTGCAAAAGTGGATGGAGTAAGTTCAGAGAACTTCTACCATTACTAACCAGAAGAGTGTTATCAAGGGAAGAGTATATAAAGCATGTGCATGCAGTGTGAGGATGTATGGAAGTAAAACCTCCTCAGTGAGGGTTAAGGACATGCGTTTCACAGAGAGAAATAATCTGAGAATGAAACAATGGCTGTGTAATTTGAGTCTTAAAGAGGTATCAGAGGAAAATTAAATCTGGACAATAGAGGGAGATGTGTGCAAAACAGTAAACTTCATTGATATGGTCACATTGAAAGAATGGGTGAGGGTTTTTGGATTAATGGATGTAGAACAGTTGAGGTACCTGGGTCAGTTGGCAGGGGACGGACAAGGAAAATATAGGAGGAAGTGATAAGAATGGATTTGAGCGAAAGAAGGATTAATATAGACCTGGATAGAGATAGATTAGTTTGGAAATCAATTTCTAAAAGCCACCCAACACGTGCTACCATGTAAAACGGACATTAAACTGAATATGATGAGTTTATTAATTCAACTTCAAAATCACCTCCGGCAGGGTTAGTTGCATCATAAATTCCTAAGACTTTACACTGTACATGAGGGAATATTTGCTCCACTGACCACCTACTGTTAGCTCTGCATCTGACTAACTTAAAACATAACTATCTGACTATTTTAAAAGTACCCTCTCTCCAACCGCCATATCATTTTTCTTAACGAATCAGAACCTTGGGTATCTCTCAGTCACACCCCTTTATTATCTAACATGAGCATCTTTCAATCACACAAGCGTCATATTCTTAAACCAGAGTCATCAAAGACTTCCTGATCATACTTTTTAGCCTTTAGGTTAAGATCAAAGTGTAGTATCTGTGTTGTCTTTCATCATAGGGAGTGGCATGCAGAGGTTTAGTAATGCCTGGGGGTCAAATCCTTGAATGCATGTCTCAGAGACTCAAGTATAAATCCTTGTACTGAGAAATATTATAAAAGAAGTAGCTAATTTGAATATGATTAGATGTCTCCCTTATTTGGATGCTTGGGGTCACCGCCCCCCTCCATCTTCCTCTCCCTCTCTCCCTTCCCCTTTCTCTCCCTTTCTCTCTTTCTCTCTCTCTGCACACCACTGGTAAGAGGAAGAGAAAGCCTTCTCGACTGGGTCAATTTTTATTTTTGTCCCATCCAGAGTTCCTCTTTTTTGTGAGTTGGATATTCTTCACATTAAAAATTGATCTTGTGTCTTACTTTAGCCAGTAAATAGGGCCTCCCCGAAAAAGTCCTATCCCCAGTCCTATTGTCGTTTAACCAATCTAGATAATATTTTTCTGCCTTTCTCTTCATCTTCATTGTAACCTGATAGAAGAAAATGCTAGAATAAATCATAACCAATTGCCGTCAATTTGACCTTTACCAAACAATGTCTAATCATATCTATTTCAAGCATACACGCAACCCTTGATATTTATGCATGAAAGAACTTTTTTCTTTTTTTTCTCTTGCAAAAGTCTCTCTCTTCATGCAGTTTAGGATTGCTCCAGTTAAGTGTTTCCTATTTCTATTCCACTGAAACTTGAGGCCATCGAAAAGGCACGTTTGTTGTCCAAAGATAAAATTGTGTTGCTCAATTCACACGCTAGCTCTGAGAAAGCAAACAAATTCAAAAAGTTTTATTTCCAAAAATTTGATTTAGTATTTACATAGTGCTTTTAAATAAAACTTGCTTATTAACATTAGTTCATACCCGCTCCTGAAGCGCTTTTGGTACAATACCTGGGTATGTCAATTTCCATCTTTACCTAACTTCTATTGCCTTATAATTAGTATGAAGAAAAATATTTGTGAAATTCTGTAGAAAAAAATGTTTCTTAGTATTTTCATGAGAGAGTAAGTAACTATGATGAAGGAATTTATGTATTGGTTTTATTTGCAAAACAATTAGAAATTATATTTTTAAACAAAACTAATTCACTTTGAACTAATACTGAATGTCCTTTATGTCTATTTTTTGCAGATTAGCAAAAAAGGTCACTTAATTTTTTAAAAAAATATTTAGTTAATGTTTTTCTAATGTTATGTTAATTTCTTTAAATTTATAAAACACATATCAAGTTTTTAAAAATCCTTTAGACTTACATGAGATTCAAACTCAAGTGTTGACATTTAAAAAAAACTACTGCTTTAGTAATGTGTACTCTGCCGATTCCTTTTTGTCAACCAATCACATGTTTCGATTTGCATACGAACAAACTCTGAAAAGACTATAACGTTTTAATAGTATAAGGATTGCCATAAAATTTAAGTAGAACTGTTACGTTTAATCAACTGAATATAGTTCCACCTGACCAAGTAGTGACGAGGTCAGTGACTCTAATCTTAATATTACGTGGTGAAATCACTAAGCTACAAGAACGACCACATGACATGTAAATAGTGCCAAATTAGGCGCCAAAAGAGATTCAACTGTTTTATATTTAGTTCGCAATAAAAGTTCGTGCCTCGTGCATTAATTTTTCCTCATTGATTCTTGTCTTTTCTTCCTCGTCTTTGTGGTTCACTGCCTACCACTATGTCACACTCTAATACGCTTAGTTTAACAAGAACATTTTTTTTTTAAATTTTATATGATCAAAAATTTTAGTTTTTTTTTATGTAAGTTGCTTAGTAAAAAAAATGCTTAATATTTTTTGAAGACCAAGCTTTCTTATTGAGGTTAATTGTCATGAAAATTAAACAGGCCGTTTTGTTTTCTTTCAGACAATCATCGATTCTTGTTTTCTTTGTTTATATTTATTTAATATCAACAAAATTTTAATTATTTAAGAGCACTTGAAGTTTGTGGTAGATATGTGAGCATAGTTTTAGAAGAGTTGGTGTTAGAGAGTAAATAGTCGCCGAGAAATACAAAGGTGTGATCAGTAGAAGAACATCACGTGATATTTAGTGGGAAGGGATTTTGAAATAGTGAGTCAGTTAAGTTAAAGCAGTTGGCAAGAGACAGAATGCTAGCTTTTAGGAATGGTCTGTTTTCATGGCCACCTGGATAAGAAAATGCTAATTAAAAGTCCTAAGAACTTATGATGCAATAAAATTTGCCACATCTAGAGTGCCTGTTTTTGGCGAGTTGAATATTATTCACATTAAAACCTGACCTTGTGTCTTACTTTGACCAGTAAATAGGGACTCCCTGAAAAAGTCCTATCCCTAGTCATCATAATAATAATAATAATAATAATAATAATAATCATAGCAGCAGCAAGCAAGCTGTACTTACTCAGCGTTGCCCAGGAATCTGGTTACTTTAATGTTATAAGAAGAAAATGAAGCAAAATGAAGATCGATTTTCTATTATTTTGTTTTTGTGCAATGAAGAACTCCAAAATATAAGTTACAATGGAATAAAAAAAAAAACACAAATCAAGCCGTAAGGTTTTTTTGTTTGCTTTTTAATTTGGAACAATCTTCTAAAAGGCTACAAGCCAGTTGGGAAACACTGCTTTTTTGGATCAAATATATTTTATCTATTGAACACACATTAAAAACAGACATCATATCTAAGTTTGTCCTCACGGGGAGGAAAGTTGATAGTGACAGCAAGTAATTTTTTATTTTAAGAATAAATTAAAGTAAAAGTAAGACCGATTTTCTATATTTAAAAAAAAGTCTAGGAGAGATACCGCTTTTTCGAAGTGAGAAATTCTTATCCATTTTCCACATGTTTTTTTTTAATCAAATTTTTTCATCTACCACCTCCCCCCAACACACATTATAAACTGATTTTGTGTCAAACTTTACCCATTTACTTAGTGTTAGAATAGCAACGCGTGTTCAACTAATCGTATACAATGCTTCGTTTACAATAGATATTTGTGTCTCAGCTTTAAATAACCCAAAAAAGGTTGATATGCCGTAAAGCAAACAATTCGTCCCTTAGAAACAATCATTATCTATTTGTGTTTTACTTTGTACTCTATGAACTGGTTTCAGTTGCTTCCTCCACGTGAGTCACAATGAAACACTCATTATTTTTTGAAAAATTGCCTCCAGCAGATAAGAGACAAAAATGGAATATCTGCCCCCCCCCCCTCTCTACCTACTGGATTTCCTGTCTTGTACACAGCACGTCTCACATATCTCTTTGCTTTCAAAGAAACAAGACCATTAACAACATAGGTTAATTTGCTTTACTTTCTTAAGTTTCCTTCACCAAAGAGTGGACACATAGCCTAGTCGATATAAGCATTGTTTAAGAGACATTCTGAAGTGGAATCTACCTAGAGCTTATGAGTTAAAAGAATCTTAAGAAAAAAACAAATAATTGATTGAGATCTCTAAAAAGCATTGAACACGGATTAAGAACAGCTGATTAAATAAAGGGTTCAGTTTGAAATTCCTGAAAGGTTGCTTACTATGACCTGAAGACGCTATGTGTTGTATAATGGCGGTGAATGACCCTCCATTTTATCCCCCCACCACCACCAACTGTGAGAAGTCTGTTCGTCATGACTGCTACTACAATTGGGGGAGGGGAGCTGTCCACCTTTTCCCCAGTCACTGTAGATGATTGAGTTGTAGGAAATGACGTCAGAGTCAGGGGAAGGGTGAGGTCACTTCTGCTTTCTTTCTCTCTTTTTTCTGCTTTATCTTACCCGCGGGAGGCATAGTTTGGAGATCAAAAGACACGGCTCTTTTCCAGCCCCATCGGGGGGGGGGGGGGGGATATTTTAACAATTTTTTGGCCTTGATACCTGGTGACTCATTAGTAAAAAAAACATGTTTCATTACTTTCATTTTTTTTAAAATATGAATAAACCTGTAAACAGTACCAAAAATGTTGTTGTCTCTTGATAAAATTTTGTTCCAGCATCCTAATCGAAGATTACTGGCTGCAATAATCAAACAAATACTGAATAACGAAAGAAGAATCAGCATCATTGTCATCATCAGACTAGAGTCAAGTCAAAGCATGGAACCAACTTGAGCTTGATAATCATCAACTATGCAACAACAGGTACTCTTGTACCTGGTTCGACATTCACCCTGGGCGAATTGAGCCAGCTTCCTCCGAAGGAGAGTTTCTAGAGAATATTAAATTCACAAGTTTTCCCCAGTTGTATGTATATTCCGGCCCAGGGAGATAACAACATTAGTTTTAGCAGTTTTTTTACAGAGAGATGTCGCCGTTCTCCCACATATAACCTCTGGGATTGCTTAATTTGAGAACCGGTATGTCAACGTGATTATGGCATATATATGCAACGGCTGAAATGTTGCAAATATAACAACCAAAATGAGGATAAAAGTCTGAATAAAGTAAATCATCATATCAGATATGAGATTCTTACAATAAAATGCAAGTAAATTGATGAAAATAAATTCTACAACCGATAATCATTTGCTGAGGATAAATTGATCAAGTGATAATTTACCTAATAGATGGAAAGTTATTAGTCATTAAAATAACAGGATGGGGACAACCAAATGTCTTTTTTGCGGTCCTCCCCAACTTATTTCATCTTTTTTTCTGTTTCTTCCATCAATATCACAAAGTTGCATTTGCTCAGTTTCAGTGCATTTTTTATAAGGAAAAATCTTTTAATCTAATGGTTACTAGTGGCTCAGTGGTCAACGACGCGGACTGAAAACCTGGCTGTGCTAAGTTCGAATCCAGCTCGTTCCACAGAAACACTTTCATCAAACCTGACCTTGTGTCTAACCTCCTGGAGAGGAGGTAAATAAATAAATAAATAACATATATATGGGGTTCATGAAGCCAATTTATGTCTGCCTTTCTCCAATATATATATATATATATATATATAAAGTATTGATTTAGGCTTGGAGAAATACAAACAGAAACCCCATAAAAATAAAGACATGAAGACATGAAGACAATGGCCTAGGACAAGAGGAAATTTTTAATTTAAAATTTGAAAAAAAAAAAAAAATTTATTTCTAAAAACTAATATCAACGTTAAATATCATATTCGGTTTAATGTCTGTTTTACATGCTGGCTTTTGAACGGTTTTTATAAATTGACTTACAAACTAATCTATCTCTACACAGGTCTTTATTTATTCCTCTTTTTATCAAATCCATCTTTATTACTTCCGTACATAATCAGACTGTGTACACATGTCTGATAGACACTTCCGTTTGGTCAACAGTGCTAATACTTTGCTGGTTAGTAAATGTAGAAGTTCTCTGTACTTACTCCATCCACTCTTAACTCTTGCAATCATAGCAACACCAGCTCCTTTCTGTGCTCCAATGGTATCACCAAGGTAACAAAACTTCTGTACAATCTCAATATCCTCGCCACCCAAATATACTAACTCTACATCTGAGTTCTCATCGGTCCCCATGCCTTAACATTTCTTGCACACAAACTGGTTATCATCTGTCAATCTACCTGCAATTCTACTACAATTCTTGTGTACTTAATGCTTACAAGTACCACAAATCATTGAGTTCCACCCAACTCCCTTTCACAAACTAAGCAGGGGAACTTTACTCTTTCTGAGGGTTTTCTAATGCTGCAACTGAAAAATCTTACAAAATTGAAGGTTGCAAAAGTATTCATTTGCGTTTCACTAATTTTCAGTAGTGTGTCCTTGATTGTGAGATGCGTGCAATTGATGTTTCGCATTTGTTTTTAAATGAAACCAGCACGTACAGAGCAAATAGATTTTCAGGTTTTGGTGATACTGTACGGTTTCAAATTCAAAGAAAATTTTGCAGTGAAAAATAAGTTATTCTCTCTCTCTCTCCCTCTCTCTCTCTCTCTCATAATGATCGGTTCATAAAAGAAAATGAAATAAAAAAACTTTATATATATGCCCCCCCTAAATATTAAAATGTACAAAAGAAATAATGTGGCCATGTTACTCAACGTTTTACCTAGAATATATATTCCAAAATCCATAATGACCCGTTCATTAGTTTAACAAACAACCTTGTACATATATATAAATAGATGCACATACCTAACTTTATATATATATATATATATATATATATATATATATATAAAGTTAGGTATGTGCATCTATTTATATATATGTACAAGGTTATTTGTTAAACTAATGAACGGGTCATTATGGATTTTGGAATATATATTCTAGGTAAAACGTTGAGTAACATGGCCACATTATTTATATTTATATATATATGTATATATATATATATATATATGATTCCCTGGTGGAAGAAATGATGGTTTCCCTTTAAGCGAAAAGCAAGATTCTTCTATAAAAGAAATTGATGATGCTAGATTATCAATATCGTAACCAAACTAACAAAATGACTAGAAATTTAATTTATATGCGATATATATTTCTTCCATTAACAGCAGGAGACTTGTTGACTCCGAGGGTAGAGCATCAGTCTGTCACGATCAGTAGAGACGATTTGTCAGAGTTGCAAATATCAGGGTGGAGGTGCTCTTGTTCTTCAGTGTTCAATTTCACTTTATCTTTGAAGAAGTTTTGGTTTACAGTTTATATACACAACGATGTTAGATGTTCAGCTTGGGCGTCTTCCAACAGTTTTACTTCGAAAGTTAGAAAAGTACCAATTTTTACTTTTTGACTTGCAGCAAAGTGAAACATAGGATTTTCTCAGGTGACATACAACAGGAAACTGAAATTGTTAACTGACAACCGAAGTGAACTGACTTTTTCACCGAAAGGATGACAACATCTGAATTAGTCCACACAGATCCAAGATACATAATTTCTGCTCTTTGTCTGGTTTTAATTCTGTTTTAATCTTGATTAAATAAAATTTGGATATTAAATATAAGGACGATTTCACAAATATATATGTATATCTATATATCTATCTATCTATCTATCTATCTATCTATCTATCTATATATATATATATATATATATATAGTCTAAAGAAGCTTTGAGTTATTTTAAACAAAAAGACAAAAAAGAAGGAAAATGCAGTTTAAATTCCCACAGAAACTAACTAAATCAAAAATAGTGCAGACTTAACATTCGTTGGAAAATTCATAAAAAAATAAAATATATAATAGTAAGTAAATAAAATAAAAAGGGAGATTAAGTATCTAACAGTGAAACAAAAACAGGAGACCTTAACGTATATATCTATATATATATATATATATATATATATATATATATATAAACAGATTCTTAATACAGCAGAAAGATAATATTAGCTCAAGCGAAAACATATTTATCAATGAAAAGGGGATTACAAAATTTTAATGAGGACAAAAAATATATAGAAAGTTAAGTATGTGTATATGTTTATATATTTGTATGCACAGGATTCCCTCTTAAACTAATTAAGCGATCATTATGAATTTTGGAATACATCTGCTAGGCGTAAGAGGACATGATATATTTAGTTCAATTTTATGCAGTGGGGGTAAAAAGGCAACTGAAAGCCCTTTGTAGAAGTTCCGATACTTCCGCTTTTTGTGAAATTTTACATCAATTAATAAATATTTCTCAAGTTACAGTTTCTTTTATAGTATTTTAAATGGGTTTTAGGGGGAATAATATGGGCCCAACTGCACATTTGAAAATTCAAATATATCAGATTTGCATTGAATTTGATCCATAGTCATTAAACACTGATTAAGCAAGATTCCCTGAATTTCGATTTTATCTTAAAACCCCTTAAGCTGAAGCTTTAAACTTGAGACACTTTCTAGAATCAAAATCATGTAATAGATTTTAATCAAAATTGGAATAATGATTCTAGACATAAGGTTTAGTATCATTTATCTAAATTTTAATGGTCGTAAGAGGATATAAATGGTGGAAAACTGTTCTGTTTAATGATTCATTTTACCAGTCCTGGAACGGGTATTCTTCTAGTCTAAATTAATAAATGCGAAAGTTTTTTTCATTTATTACTCCTATATTACCATCAGGAGGTTAGGCACAAGGCCAGTTTTATCTAACTCCCACAAGGTAAGATGTGACCAAAGGTCGGGTCGGGAAAGTGGGACTTGAAAAGCCAGCGCCCGAGAAGGTGAGCATTCTGGCCATTAAAAATTGCCTGGGCAGCTCCGTCGGCATTCCCCGGTAGGGGCGCCTCAAGCAGTAAGCAATAAACTTACTCCTCCCCAAAGAGGGGAGGCAAAGCCTGGGAGGGTGGACCTCCTAGAACTGCACAGGACAGACCCATAGACCGGCGTAAATCAAGCCCCGAAGGCCAAGACGATACCAGTTTATGGTGTGTATCAATCAATGATACAACATTTTATTTACCTCCCCAGGAGGTTAGGTACAAGGCCAATTTTATCTTACTCCCACAAGTAAGATGTGACCCAAGCTCGGGTCGGGAAAGTGGGGTTTGAAAAGCCAGCGCCCGAGAAGATGAGCACTCTGGCCATTAAAAATTGCCTGAGCAGCCCCGTCGGCATTCCCCGGTAGGGGCGCCTCAGGCAGTAAGCAATAAACTTACTCCTCCCCAAAGAGGGGAGGCGAAGCCTGGGAGGGTGGACCTCCTAGAACTGCACAGGACAGACCCATAGACCGGCGTAAATCAAGCCCCGAAGGCCAAGACGATACCAGTTTATGGCGCGTATCAATGATACAACATTTTATTTACCTCCCCAGGAGGTTAGGCACAAGGCCAGTTTTATCTTACTCCCACATGTAAGATGTGACCCAAGCTCGGGTCGGGAAAGTGGGGTTTGAAAAGCCAGCGCCCGAGAAAGTCAGCACTCTGGCCATCAAAAATTGCCTGGGCAGCCCCGTCAGCATTCCCCGGCAGGGGCGCCTCAGGCAGTAAGCAATAAACTTACTCCTCCCCAAAGAGGGAAGGCAAAGCCTGGGAGGGTGGAACTCCTAGAACTGCACAGGACAGACCCATAGACCGGCGTAAATCAAGCCCCGAAGGCCAAGACGATACCAGTTTATGGCGTGTATCAATCGATGATACGACATTTTATTTACCATACCAGGAGGTTAGGCACAAGGCCAGTTTTATCTTACTCCCACATGTAAGATGTGACCCAAGCTCGGGTCGGAAAGTGGGGTTTGAAAAGCCAGCGCCCGAGAGGTGAGAACTCTGGCCATTTAAAAATTGCCTGGGCAGCCCTGTCGGCATTCCCCGGTAGGGGCGCCTCAGGCAGTAAGCAATAAACTTACTCCTCCCCAAAGAGGGGAGGCAAAGCCTGGGAGGGTGAACCTCCTAGAACTGCACCGGACAGACCCATAGACCGGCGTAAATCAAGCCCCGAAGGCCAAGACGATACCAGTTTATGGCGCGTATCAATCAATGATACGACATTTTATTTACCTCCCCAGGAGGTTAGGCACAAGGCCAGGTTTATCTTACTCCCACAAGTAAGATGTGACCCAAGCTCGGGTCGGAAAGTGGGGTTTTAAAAGCCAGCGCTCGAGAGGTGAGCACTCTGGCCATTTAAAAATTGCCTGGGCAGCCCCGTCGGCATTCCCCGGTAGGGGCGCCTCAGGCAGTAAGCAATAAACTTACTCCTCCCCAAAGAGGGGAGGCAAAGCCTGGGAGGGTGGACCTCTTAGAACTGCACAGGACAAACCCATAGACCGGCGTAAATCAAGCCCCGAAGGCCAAGACGATACCAGTTTATGGCGCGTATCGATGATACGACATTTTATTTACCTCCCCAGGAGGTTAGGCACAAGGCCAGGTTTATCTTACTCCCACAAGTAAGATGTGACCCAAGCTTGGGTCGGGAAAGTGGGGTTTGAAAAGCCAGCGCCCGAGAAGGTGAGCACTCTGGCCATTAAAAAATTGCCTGGGCAGCCCCGTCGGCATTCCCCGGTAGGGGCGCCTCAGGCAGTAAGCAACAAACTTACTCCTCCCCAAAGAGGGGAGGCAAAGCCTGGGAGGGTGGACCTCCTAGAACTGCACAGGACAGACCCATAGACCGGCGTAAATCAAGCCCCGAAGGCAAAGATGATACCAGTTTATGGTGCGTATCAATCGATGATACAACATTATATTTTCAAATACAGTATATATAGTATTGACGACAGACCCAAAGACATTCATATATCTGTCTAATTTGCATAACTACTTTTTAAACAGACTATAATAAATAAATGTTTGGTGTTATTCCTTCGTAATTTTATTGTATCATTTTTCATACATATCTGTAATAGTTTCGTCGATATTTACAGTAATTAATTAAAGTAATTGAATTAAAACAAAAAATTACGAGCACCTTTAAAATGTACTCATTAATTATAAAGAGAGATAATTTAAATGAAATATGTACCTATCGCCACCCCAGTATGCATACTATATACATACCTATCACAACCTATCACAAGGTAATATATGTACCTATTGCCACCCCGGTGCGCATACTATATATGTACCTATCTCCGCCACGGTGCGCATACTATATATGTACCTATCGTTGCCCCTGTGCACATACTATATACATAAGAACTCATATTAATGTGCCCCTGTCGTATCAAAAAACAATAATCAAGTTCATTCATGTAGCGTCACTATCATAAAAAAGAACTCATATTAATGCGCCCCCGTTGTATCAAAGAACCCATATGGTGCCTTTGTGCCCCTGTTCATGAAGAAGAAGAAGAAGTAAACGTATTTGATAGGGGTGAACTACTGCACAAGCCCCCTAAAGACGTATTCGATAGGGGCGGTATACTGCACAAGCTTCCGGTCGCATATTTTGGCTATTTGGAAGCAGAACAGATACTACATTACCTCCACACCTCTCAAAAAGGAGGAGAGAATGCCTGAAGATGGTATCATGACAACAGAACAGATACTACACTAACTCCACACCTCTCAAAAAATATATACTAGAGAGCAAAGACACAAACACGGCGATTTGTATACCGAATATGCATAACTATTTTAAAACAGTTTCTGATACATTAATGTTTGGTGTTATTCATTTACAATTTTATTATCCTATTCACTATATATATATATATATATGCAATAACTTTGTTGATATTAACAGTAATTAATTAAAATGATTTAACAAAAAAAGGATAGATTAATAAGAACTTTTAAAAAATATGATGTTTGTTAATTTTCAAGGGAGGTAATTAAAATGAAAACTTAAGTTTTTAAAATTACAACAAATCTATATTAAAGATATGTAACGAAAGTTATACATTTAAAAAGAATACTTAGAGTTAGATTAATAGCCGCCGGATGGTGAGTAATGTTTTGCTTGTGTGTATATATATATGTATATAAAATAAAATATAGTAACACAAAATTACATAATCGTCGATGCAATAATTTATTTCAACCTTGTGTTTTTTTCAAGTATCCGATCCAGACGATTACATTTTTGAAACTGAAAAAAAAAGAATTAAATTCACACTCGACAATTCAAATATAATTTGAGAGAGAGGGGGTAACAACCTATTTAATACATATTTAGAGAGAGGGGGAAATTTGAAGCATATCTAATCTTTAAATATAGATTGAGAGGGGGAATTGCATAATTTATTACAGACCGTGAGGGGGAGGATATATGTATAATTATAAATTTTAAAATTGGGCATAGATGATGATGGAGGAGGGGGGGGGTCATGTTTTTCAAAAGAATCGGGTCGTATCAAAAATTAACAGTATTAACACTCATCTCATTGGTTAATGACACCTACTGTCTAGCGATCAATGTATATTGTGAATGGAGGGGGGAGGAACCTAAAAAAAGAAAAGAAAGGGGATCTGAAAGTAGATACCGACTAAATTCTGAGACAATCTCACTCACGTACACATACACAGGCATGCATAAACATGTACACATCATATGTACATACATAACCACACACACATACACTTATACACAAACATACATATGTATATATATATATATATATATATCAAACACACACATAGTTTGAACGACCGACTACTGCTTCAAACCCGGTCAGCTTACCTCAAGGAAATACTAAATTATCAAGCCAGTTGGAAAAGCAAAAAAAAACCCCGAAAAATCAAAAAAGAAAGAGAGAAAGCGGGAAATATATAAGGAAGAAAAATTACAGACATGGCCAAACTCTACCAGCTGTACGCGTGTCAAAACCCTAAGTCATCCTCAAGGCAGGAAAAAGGAAATCATTTTATATTGTGATCTCAGACATAACTATTATCTAACACACGCACACACACAATCTATTATACACATGCATGCATATATATATATATATATATATATATATACACTTACATACACACACACACATACATGCTTACCAGAATACACACTTACATCCACACATATACACATAATCACTATATGTTCTTATTATCAAGTATTAATAAAATACAACAAAATGTGTTTGGATCTTGCATGAAGCTATTTCCACTGCTTGCTATTAAACTCACTCATATATATATATATATATATATATATATATATATATATATATATACATGCATACACGAATACACACTTACACCCACACATACTCACTATATGTTCTTATTATCAAGTATTAATAAAATATAAAAATTATAAAAATATATTTTACGAGGGGAATTATGATTATTTACGTCGATTCATTTCTATGATAATTTATTAAATTAATCTGTGTTTATATGATATTATTCTTTATTATTTTATATGTTCTCTCCTATTTTCGATTAATTTTATATATATGAAAATCTTTAATTATCACTTAATATACATCTAACAATATCTAGTAATAACGTTTATCTTGTAAACTTACTTTTATTTGTTAATTTGGGGAAATGAAACTTATTATTTTAAATATCATTTATTAGCTACTTTTATCCAATTTCTTCACAATTATATATCATCCATGGATTGAAAAAAATACAAGGTTGAAATAAATTATTGCATCAACGATTATGTAATTTCGTGTTATTATACTTTATTTTATTCTTGCTCTGTTTATCACATTGAGCTCTCACACCCGGATTTCCTCCTGGAATTATTTTATTATAACACAAATATATATATATATATATGATAATTTTATTTACACAGACATGTAAAATTATCATATATAAAGCTCTATTTTGATATTGAGCACTTTTTATAAACCCGGTTAAAATTCTCTGGATTACCACCCTGTGGATATTTTTCACCTGGATTATTACCATTATTATATATATATATATATATATATATATATATATATTTGTATTTAGCTTACTTTAGTCTGCCTATATTGATCTGTTTTTCCCCCATTTCCTTTGCCAGTATGAGTTGAAATGCTTTCAGGTTGACTGTTTATCAAAAGAAAAACTTAACTTTTTTTGCAATTTTTTTAAAAAATAAGGTGGTAGATTTACAAACCTAAGAATAAATAATCTCTACATTTAGAACAAGAAACATCAAAAAAAGGAAAACATTAGAACTGTATGCTAAGCATTACTGACTGAATCTTTTTTTTTTTCATAACGAAAAATATTTTATCTAAAGTACTTCAGAATATGGTAAATATTTTTTTGGCACAGTTTTCAACAGTCTGATCACATAAAGACACCGTGAAAACCATGTTTTTCAGTTTGGGAAGTAGCCCAATGATAGAGTGCATGATTTGCATGTGTAATGTGCAGCATTTGAATCTCAATATCTATGCTTGCCACAGTTGGATTAATCCTTACTACTGGCCTTAAGTAGTGACAGGTAATAAGAAAGATGGTTGAAGATTGCACAAACCTTGCTTCACAATAAACTTTGCATTGTGCAAACATCCGTTCAAATTTTTTTCCTTGAAGACAGATGGAGCCATGAAACTATATATCTCTATCCTTACAAAGCTAGGAGTGTTTATATGTTTATATACAGGATTCAGTCCTAAACTTAGTAACCGATCATTATGACTTTTGGAACACAGCTGCTAGTCATAAGGGGTCTCGATGTAGGCTATATTTAGTTTAAAGGGGGTAAAAAGAGAATGAAACCCTTTGTAAAAGTTCAGATATCTCCGATATTTGTGAAATTTTGACAATAGGTATTAGACATCAATTAATATATGTTCCCAAATTTCAGTTTCTTTTTAGCATTTGAACAGTTTTTAGGAACATAATATGTGCACAACCTCCCCTTTCACATTGTAATAGAATTTGATCGATAGCCATTATACATCAATTAAGCCAGATTCCTTGAATTTCAATTTCTTCTTGATTTCTTAAGCTTGAGCCTTAAATTTGCGACATTATCAATAATCAAAATCATGTAATGGATTTTGATCAAAATTGGAATAAGGATTCTAGATGTAAGGTTTAGTATCATTATATCTTGATTTTAATCTTTGTAAGGGGACATAAAAGTGGTGCAAAACTGTTCTGTTTGGGGAATGAATTATATCTGTCCTCGGACGGGTATTCTTCTAGTATATACATACACTGCACTGCCCCTCCTCAAAGGAAGAGGTAATGCCTGAGAGGATGGTATATATCTTGCTGGCAGCGACAATTGGTCTTCACTGGAATTTGGGTGGCAATAAGTGGCAAGATCTCAGTACTCCCCGTACTCTTCCTGTGGAGTGGTGGTTGGCACTTTCCCTTCTCAGTCTTTCCATCCTCCTTGATCCTTCACAACCATTTTTGTGATATCAGCCGAACCTAGTGCCAGCACATACGTTTTTCTTTGTTTTGTTTTTATGGGATATTTTATGAGAGTTTTGGCAGTTTCAGTTCTCTTGTGCTCGTGTTCTTGACTCTATGAAAAGGCTCATACGGTCTTCCTCTAGAGTAAATGATCTGTCTCTAGAAGAGCTTTTGGCCTGAGCTTGGACGCTGATGAAAAACGAAGTTCAAGTGGGAGAATCGGTGTGCCTGAATCACTCGACCATTTATGGACATGAAGCCACCCAGTTATAAGTGCTACAGATGCCCTTTCTCTTTTACTCTTTCATATTCACTAGATAACAAGAACATCTTAATTTACTGAATGATTTAATCAGTGAAACGATGAACTGTATAAATTAACGTTCCCCCTTGACCCTTTGACCCAATCTCTCATATATATCTTCACCTTGTGATGGCTGCAGAATCAGTTTGCTTGTTTTCACCATTTAAACTGGTTGGGGGGGGGGGGCTGATGCCATTTAAGTTGTCGATCGTCTGGAATCTTGATAGTAACTGTTGCGTTTTTTTTTTTTACATACAAAGAAAGCTGGAAATTCAGAAAGCCTTGATAATCTTGGTTGACTTGACTTAAGTAAAGAAACCGAAGTCAAAGAAGGAGAAAGCCTTTTTTTGGTTAATAATGCTATGTTTATTAATAGTAAATAAAAATAGTATATTTAGAAAAGTTCAATTAGGCTACGCATCTCTTGTGAGAGGGGGTGTAGGCAACTTGGAACATAAGTTTGAAGTCTCAAACTTTCATCAGTGAATTGAATATAGTTTATTTTAAGCTGGTGTGAACTGCATGTGTGAATCGATTGTAAATTACCTTTGATTGACGAGTTGGGTCAGGAACGGTCACATCTTATTCTCTCTAAACAATCATATTTTCCTTTTATTTTCGAGATCAATCATATTTTACATCTTGTTAAACTTAATGGGCATTTATATTCACAATAATAATTTCAGACATCCATCGGGGAAGTCACGTGCTCAATCCCAGATTAGTTTAAACCAAACATCCTTTTTGTCTGTCAGTTGTTTGAAAATGGGTGTTTTTCTTTAGTCAGAATTTTCAATCTGATTTTTTTTTTTCGTTGCACACAAAAAAATATTTTATTTAAAAACATTTGCTTAACAATGGTTCCTTTGAAAAAAGATAAATATCTAATAAATAGCAGTTGTTTTTTTTCTTCTCTTTAATGAAAAGTAATTTATTTATTCAATCACAAATAAAAAATAAGAAAACAATATATTACACTGATCCATTCGGTGAAAAAGTAAACTATAAGATTAATAATTTAATAAATGATTAATAAATACCTTATTCATCATTTGGATATTGTTTAGTTCAATTTCAAGAAATCCCGATTCCTTATATATAATTGTATCACAGTCAATAGTTTTCTTCGAATGTCCGGCTGGCTTGGCAGGGCGAGAGCAAACTGAAGGCGTTTCCACGAATAATGGCGATAGAGAGGCGCTCGTAAAGCGATTGCCTCCTGTGTTGTGCGTCATTAATAGACCAAGGCTGCCGAGGATGTCGCGCGTGGCAGAGCCTATCACTCCACTCGTCTCCACAGCGATCGGTTAAAATACAAATCTGTCAAGAAGATCGGCATATTTTTTACCGCTTGCGGCTCTCTACTGACGCTACTGCATGTCCAGGGTTTGTTGGCGCTTCTATCACTGACGAGGGCACAAAAGCGTGGAAATTATGACTCCTAACAAAAGAAACATATAATTGTATTTTTATGTTCCAAATGTCCCAAAATGCTTAAGTCCTTCCCTCTGAATTAAAAACATGATTTTACATTTCCCTAACAAGTCTAGTTACCTTGTTACATATAGATCCTAAATCGAAAATCCTAACACTGTCAGAAGTTGATATTCCAAGTGCAATCATAAGAGCCCAACGAGCATAGATCCAAATGTCAAATAATTATATCACATGTCCCAAAACACAACACCCACCTAGAATCTTAGCTCACCAACGAAACAAGTTAAGAAAACAAAACTGCCCCTTCATCACAATCCAATGGCTTTATAAGATTCGAATATTTTATATTCTGTTTTATCATTTTTATCATTTTTATAGAGACGCATGTGTTGGAATTCCTTATCCAACACATCGTGGATAACTCAAGGTTGGAATATAAAGGGTAAAAAGACAATAATAAAGAAACGGTAATAATAAAGGAAGGTTGAATTTAATTCACACACACACACACACACACATATATATAAAATGAAACACGTCCAAGAAAAATGAATATTAAATTTGAAAAGATTATTTTTTAGTGTAGGATGAAAGAAGAGAAATAAACTTTCATCGAAATACGGAAATAAAGGGATTGTAAGAACTAATGAAAATTATGGTTTTGGATTGATTTCCCAATGGTCATTGGAATGCAAAATTAAGATATGTATCCTCTGAATCTTGTAAGACAACTTCATTGAGCTTACAATTGGAAACATTTAGGATATTATAAGGATTATACGCCTAAAAATATATATATATTCTTTATAAAGCGCACACACACACACACATATATAAATATATATATATTGTGAGTATTTAGGCTGCATTCTTTTCTTTAAGCAAACATTGTTAAATATAACAAACTATTAAGCTTGATTATACCTTTTTTTATGTTTTCAATTTTTCTAATCTTCTTTGTGAAAAATTCAAAAACATTACTGTATGTTCCATATGTATCACTATTCTTCGTCGAATCATCTCAAGGTGACAAAAACAAATGAACAAAAAAGCTGGAGAAAAGCGAGAATTTCAAAAAGTGCATGTGAAGTCAGTTAGACATTTAAAGAACAAACCGGTGTACTTCCAGGAGATGTGTTAACAATTTAAATTCGGCGACGTCAGAATTATCATAACAGGATGAATTATATTATGTTAAGCATTTTACAATGCTGTAACTGGTTTTATATGTAATTTTATTTATTGTCAGTTCCTGGGTTTTAATAAAAAATAGCTTTGAGTATATTTAATTTTTTCAATTGGTTGCAGAATGTATTATTTTTATGTTAACTTAAATTTGTCGTAAATCAAACGTTGGGCAGTTATGTTTTTGTAAATGCTGGTAAATTGAGGTAGAGTTTACAAGATGCCTGGTAAGTTGGCAGGAAAAGGTAATAAAACCAATGCAGCCATTAGCTTTATTATTATTATTATTATTATTATTATTATTATTATTATTATTATTATTATCGAAGCTGCATTCTCGCAAAGAGCAATTGAGTTTATAAATAACATTGGTTCTTTCTAATGTTTTATGGGTTGGGGAGGAGTTGTTTTTCTACTACAAGATTTTGGGTCTTAGATAACAAGAGGGACATAATAAAACATGATACATAAAAAGGGGGTAGAATTACAGACATAATTACTAATGCAAAACGCAATCGAAATAAACATGTATTGCCAGGGAAAACAGATTATAGAGAATGCATGGACTATGTAAAATAAATATGATTTACTTTGTATTATCTGGGAATTATTCTGATAACGAATCTTGCAACTGGTAGACAAAAGGTTATGCTGAAATGGTTAGCTGTCTGGAAGTTCCATCTAAACTCCAACCAGAAGTGAGATCTGATGACACAACGTCAGTGGTGTAAAAAACATGTAAAAATGTGGAGTTAGGTGGAACGTGTTCATCCAGCTCGAACCCATTGTCAAAAAACTAGCATTACCTATTTTTTCATATACTCTTCAAATACTCACACAGACATATATACATAAAAGGGCTTTTTAGACCATAACGACTCTTCTTTTCGTGAACACTAGAGAGTGCTAACATCTATGCTATAAAGTCAAGAACACAAAATATGCTTTCCCTTTTTGCCTTTGCATGATATCCTTTGACCAGTCCACATGTTTTTGTGTGCGGCAAAAAAAAACGAACAGTCAATTAGTACCGACATAAAATGAAACAACTTTTTCATTTTTTCCCTGACTTAAGGTTCAGGGACCCCCCCCCCTTTTCTTCGTGTTAAGACTGAGTTTAATAATTTTCTTCAAATCAGTAAGTAATTAAATTTTATTTATTTTCTTTTTTCAACTTCATTTTATTTGAGGGAGGGGGGGCTAAATTTTTTTTAACCCTAACCTAACATTAACCTTAACCCTAACCTAACCTAACCTGGTTTTGCATTCATATGCCATAGTGATTTTTGTAGCTTTCAAACTGTAAACTGCTTCGGCCATTTCCGGTTTGTTCCGTAAATCGCAATTCTAGTCGATATGGGTCCTCATCTATAGAAGCACAGATTTTTCTTCTTTTATAATGGTCTCACGAAAAATGGAATTTAATATATCTCACGTTAATGTCCGAGAATTGTTTTAGTTATTGAAGCGCGTTTTCCTTAACTGTCTTTCGTGTAACGTGCCCGTATCCAATCTCTCTATTTGTAATCTTTCAGTGTCCTTTCCGTTTTCCCTCTTTCTCCCTCCCCCCTCTCTCTCTCTCTCTCTCTCTCTTTCTCTCTCTCTCTCTCTCTCTCTCTCTCAGACGTTCTTCTTGGTTTTCTGCAGAGTTCACGACATTGTCTCATTTGTATCATTCAGCCAACTTCTGGCGGCTTGATTTCTGACTTGTTTATTTCAAGCAACAACTTGGTCTAAAAGTGTCCCCTTTTGCAAAACCTGTTAATGTGCTAATTGAGAACGTAGGCGAGCGCATAACGTGGATTAGTTTTCTTTTAAATTCAAACATTTGAATTTTACTTGCAACAAGAGTTATCTGCACGTATTTAAAAGAATAATAAAGAGAGAAAGAAAATGGAGCAAGAAAGGGAAAAGGTGACAATTATATTGCAAATGGCCTATTTTAATCTCTTCTTTTTCGTTAATATCTTATTTCTGTATTCAAGAAGACAGTGAAATTTTAAAATATAGAACGGCTTTACTGAGGCTTCATTTTCTCAATATTTAATCTATTATATAAATAAAAGTCATATTTTTGTCTGTGTGGATCTGGCTAAAAGTCAGAAACTATACAAGATACATTTACAAACCTTACACCATCAGATTTAGTATAACCCCGACCAGGTTATGGTAAATGAAAATGCTATAATATTCATTCCCTTTGAGTTACCAGGGACCAAATTAGCCTATGGAGGCTCCAAAAATACTTTTTCTTTTCATTCTTACTGGTAGTTGTTTCAAAAACTGCACTGAAATTAGGTCAAACAGCAGTCTTTCTATCTTTTATATTGAACCAGTTGCGAAAGAGGGAGAGAAAAAGAGAAACAAACAGGGGGCAGCCGAAGGAAGAAGTAGAGAGAGAGAGAGAAGTTTTAACTCTTCTATTTTGTTATCCATGCCCCTGGCAACGCCAGATGACCCTGTTAGTAAACTATAAATCTGTTATTTATATTCCTTTGTAGTTTCAGTGAGATGATAAACATACAAAAAATAGGTTCAAAGAATTTAGAGAAATTAAGGTTTTTAATCTAAATCTAAATCTACTGTGTTAACGATGAGTTAGTTTCACAGATGTTTGTCTGCTGAGGTGCACGGATTAGAATGTTTTTATGGAGTACTGCTCTTCATAAAGCTTTTTCGTCCTACTTCCCATATGTGCTACGGTTTTTCTTCTTTATCTTCTTATTCTGGCCGTGTTGATTCTAGCATTGGTGGTCATCGAGTAGACGTGAAGCACAGTTTACAATTTGCATGTGCTATCACTTATTTTTATTCTGTCACCAACCTTGCGTTTTATCTTTTTTCTCCTGACTCACTATTCTTCCCACTCCTCCTTCTGACTCACTATTCTTCCCACTCCTCCTTCTGACTCACTATTCTTCCCACTCCTCCTTCTGACTCACTATTCTTCCCACTCCTCTTCCTCCTCCTCTCACATACCTACTACATACAGCATCTATCGCATCCCTCCTCTTACAACCGTTTTGCTCCCACATCCTGAATTTTTCTTCTAACATCGTATAAAAAATGTTCAGTTTTGTTTAAACAAAGCAACATCACCAAACGAATATGGTCGAACCCATCGACCGAAATATCTTAGTCCAGCTTTAATGATGTGTTTCTGTCCTTATTTTTACGAGCATGTTACCTCGTTTGTCCACATTTCCATAACCAATTTTATATTTTCTCTGAAATTATCATTTCATATTTACTCCCTCATGCATAGTAAGAAACAATACACAGATATAGACATTGTTTACAAGACTTGTTGAACACGGGTGTGTGTATGTGTCATTGGGATGCCGTCACTAGTGTCTACTTCTGAGCTAAATTCACATCTCTCAAGTTCAGGATCTCAACTAAGATTAACTCTGTCGTTCACCCCTTTTCGCCTGGCAACCCGATTCAGTCAAGCTCTGTCGTCGATCTCTCTCGTCGTTGTCCTGAGCAGCCAGTGTCCTTCAAATATATCACTCTTGATCAGAAATTCCTAATATATGATTGTATCTCAGCCTACCACAGGAACTAGCTGCATCTCACTTTTACCAGAAACTTGATACTTCCTCTCTCATGCTCATGTTCGCCATTGCTATCCTGCCACCCAGAAAGTGTACAAATAACTGTCATGGCATCATTAATCTGTGGAATTCAATGGATCAGCCGGTCCTTTTATTTAATTTCCCAGCTAATCTTTTCCGATGATCCTGGCTGGGGGTAGGAGCGCTCTATAGTATGACACATGGGCATTTACTTTTATGACCAAATAAGGAAATATTAGATTATCTCTCATCGCTGTGTAGACATTCTAAGCTTAAGGAACTGGGAAAATAATATCAATCTCAGACCTGTCGATATTATTTCTTACTCACAAAAGTCGTTACCAGAGATCTTTGATAAAAACAGATGGTGTTCCCTGAAGTCTAAGTGACAACAAGTCTCTCCAGATTTTCAGTAATCTCAGCTTCTTTCCGTTACCATTGGAACTCAACTGTTCTTGCACAAGTTGTTTCCCAGTGATTTCTCGCAGATAATAGTCAGTCGTTATCTCTGAAATTCGAGTGACAATAAGTCTCCTCAAGAATCCAGTACTCTTCGTACCCTTCCAGGTATTTCCATCCTCAGACCCTCTACATCCGGTGTTGGTGCCACTGTATTGCTTGTTTTTTTTTTTTGGGGGGGGGGGGGGGTAAAGAGAGGCAGTGTTGTTCTTTACTTATATATCTACCCAATTAATTTCAGTTTTTTTGTTGTTGCTTATCTTAACATGCTGCGTCTAGTTGTGTTTGACACAAATGCCATTTTATTCAAAATTATTTATGAATAGTCAGTGTCACCTGGTTATGTGGGTTGGTTTCCGCATTCTAGGATTTTTCTCACTATGCTTGTTATTTATCAGTGTCATGGTTTGTATAGTGTCTATGCTTTCAATTTCTCCTAGTCGTTTTTCCAGATTCTTCAGAAGTGTTCCTTGTGCTCTTACAATTATTAGTACTACAGTAGGTTTCATGTTCCATAGTCTCTTCAGCTCTCTGTCAAATTCCATGAATTTGCTCAGTTTTCTGCCTTTTTCAGCTGCACTCTGTGATGATCAGCTGACACAGCAAAATCTACAATTTAGAAGGTCTTTTTCTTTCTTGTTGAGTATTATCAACTATAGTAGGAGGAACAATATATTAACAGCTTCCCACAGATGTTTCTAAGACAGCCAGGCATGAAGATATCCTCGATTTAAGCATTGGCTTTGTCAATATCATTTCAGCTGGTAATCAGCAGATTAAACATGACGATATTGATTTCCAACTTATCACTGATCATTCAAAGTTCTCTTGAGAAATTTTCAAATCTCTGATATTGGAATGGATCCCAATAATCAAATAAGAACAATGTAAAAACTATTTAATGTTTTTAATCTATAATAAAAAGCAATGTGTATTTATTTGTAAATATATATCCTTTCCGTCACACTAAATCTGCCTGCCGAAGGGAGAACATAAATCTATTGCTATGATCAGACGTTTCCTTTCTTTTTTCCCCCATTTCTGATTTCTATACTGATGTATACTTTTTTCCATTCTTTTTTCTCTTTTTTTAACTTTCCAGTTTGAGACGTTGTCTTTGTTTTCTTATTTCTTTAAGTGAACAACAATTGATCTCTTTCAATTTCATTTTTAACCGCTAACCTCTTTCATGGTTTTAGTATCTGGCGTCATCTTTTAAATGTCTAGATACCCCTCACTTGCCAATAATCAAAGGAAGAAAAAAAAAAGAAGCAAAATCAAGGTTGGTGTTTTCTTTTCTTTAGCTGATCAGAAATAACTCACGTTTTCTTTTCAACTCGCGATAGTTCAATCCTATCCTACTGAAATAAAAAAAAAAACTATTTGAAAGATCTACATCAGAAAACAAATAGCAAGTCAGACAACCCCCGCTGTCTGAAATGAATTTGGAAAGAAATCCTTCACTTTAAATAAAAAGTCAATGGTAAGTGTTTTTTTTTTCTTTAGATAATCAGAAATGATAATGATAATTTATATATGAAAAATGAAATTACTAACACAGTTCTATGATTGTATATAAATATTAGTGTAAACATTGGTGAAGCATATTTTTCCGTCATTTTTGACCGAGGGTGTACATTAGTCGATAACGAACATGAAACAATTCTTAGACGAATATTTTACATTCTTAGACGGATTTTTGATTTCACGAGTATTAATTAAGAGGATTTATCAATATTTTAGAAGTTATTAAAGTTTCTTATGAAAATGCATGCACTAATTCTAAAGAGAAAATCATACTTAATTTTACCCCTTCGCACTATTTTAAATTCAATCTACGCGTTGAGTCCTTTCAAAATTAAGCGTGACGCATGCTAGCAAGTAAAATGGACGTTAAACCGAATATTATTATTATTATTATTATTATTATTATTATTATTATTTACTCACTCACTAGGAGTTCGCACGCAGGTCATCGTCAGTGATGGCTCACTGACAATAACCGGTGGTGTTTCCTGGAGTCTGAGTGACAACAAATCTCCCCAGATTTCCAGTACTCTCCATCTCTTTCGATAATCATTGCAAATGAGTTTGCGTTATGGCAACAGCCGCTTACCATTGATTTCTTGCTGGCAACGACTATTCGTTCTCTCTGAGATTTGGGTGACAATAAGCCTCTCCAAGGTCCCAGCATTCTCTTCATTTTTCCAGTGGAGGTCTGGTTAGTGCTCTCTCTTCCTTGACCTTTCATGACTATTTTGTGCGTTATCAGCTGAGGATAGTGTGTGTGTGTGTGTTATGGGGGGGGGCAGTTCATGAATTTTTTTTTGACGTTTCAGTTTATTATTAGGGAGATAAAGAGGAAGGAGGAGATAAAAGAATAAAGTACCGTTTATCGTTACCGATAACAATTTCCCATATACTCGTCTTTTACAAAAAGCTTATTTTATTTATAGCATCACGTTTATTCTGTGCAGCCATAAAAAAGATATGATTTATCTAACAATTTATATATGGACATTTTCATAAAAGCCATCCATAAAATTATTGGACATGTTAAAATGGATTTTTCGTGTGTAATCTAACAATATGATTCTGGTTATCTGGGAAAGTTCAAATATTCTATGCCAAAATAAGGTATTGACTTTTTACATGATGCTGCATTTTATGCAAATATTAACATTTATTATTTGATAAATTGTTGCTAAATAAAGACTGACACAAAATATTTAATTGAATTTTTTTTAATACGTTTGATAATTTGCCTATGTATTGGTATTGATTCATACAACAAAAAAATGTCTTTAAACATTTTTTGTAGACTTTGGTTATGAACGGTCAATACTTTTCCTTTCCTCATTTATTTTAATTATTCGATCCATGAGAAATTCAATCATGATTGACATTATTGATTATCAGAGATAGAAAAAAATCAAGTAAAGTGAAAAATGTGTCTGCATTAAACATGGATTTAACCAATTCTGGAAACTTCTTTTATTGTAGCTTGACTTATAACATTTATCCCATAGACAGTTCCAATATTCCTTGTAGCTTCTGCAGCTGAGTTTCCTTTTTTGAATTCATAGAGCATGCAATGTCTCAGATGCTCCTCACTAATATCCATTTTTTGACAACTGAAACCGTTAAACTTAATATTTTCCAACTAATTACTATATCTGATAGGCAAAACAAGATATTAAGACACTTATTCACCAAAAAATCTAGAACTGTGTACAACTTAGGAGGCTGCAAAGTGATAAAGTAAAAAATATGACATTACTTTCTTTCCAACCTGATATTATAAGCCAGTACATCTTAAATGCTGTTTTTTTTATTTTTAGAATTAATTAATTCTTTATTTTGTCACTAGACCCTATTTATAAAAACTGGAATTAATGCTGCCATATGTTTAAAAAAAATTGTTGCCTTTTTTTCACAAATGGCCACAAAAGTTACAGATGATATTTAATTTTCACAAGCTATGGCCATTTAAAATAAGTATTATAAAGAAATATGTGTTGACACTTTAATTATTATGACTGGTTGTTAGACATGGGAGAGGGAAGAGATGAGGTAGATTCTTTTTGATTGATACCACTTCTGATTTTGTTATTGAGTTTCGATAAAATCTGCATGACACTGACCAATCGGTGTACTTATCCCATCAGGCTTCAGCGAATACAGCTGTAAAGAGCTGTGCAGCTATATCCAGAATCGCAGCACTTGCATTTGCCATGATATTTCTTCTTGCATTCACATTTATTCAGCTCTTGCCAAATTTTATCCTACGGCTGACACATCTCTCTAATCTCGTGGCATGTCAGGTTTACTATTGTTTTTCTGATTTTTATGAAAATTCGTAACCTGTAAGTAGAAAAATATAGGAAATGTTAAAATCTGTTTAGAGTCCTAATCTGATTTGGTGGTAAAAATAATTTATTAAATAATTTCTGTTTTTTTTAGAGAAATATTATCGTGCAAAAAATTAATAAACCTTTTTATAAACTTTGACTGGAATTAAATTTATGAGTACAAACATTTTTTTAAAACATTATTAGTAACATATTATGTCATGGTAAACATTTTTTTAAAACATTATTAGTAACGTATTATGTCATGGTAAACATTTTTTTAAAACATTATTAGTAACATATTATGTCATGGTAAACATTTTTTTAAAACATTATTAGTAACATATTATTATATTAATTTTTTTTTTTCTTACATTAATCCTATCGATTACGGAATAAAATTCCTTCTTCAGGGGTGACCAGTATTGAGTCATTTTTTTTTTTTTCTTCTTGAACGATAAACACACACACACATTACTTGATAGCGTGCCAACGCATTCTTCGTTCGGCACCTGTTTTTTGAATTCTACCCGCCATTCATAACAGCAAGGCGATGACATCGTACCATCATTGACGTTTATCAAATTAACAAAGAAATAAGTTTCTTTATTCTTGTTTTTTGATGAAAAAAAAAATGATTCAATACTGGTCACCCCTGAAGAAGGAATTTTATTCCGTAATCGATAGGATTAATGTAAGAAAAAAATAAACAAATTAATCTTGTATTGCTAATTTGGCTTATATTTCAATTTTATTAACTTTCCATGCAATACTTTGAAACTTGAACGATAAACACACACACATTATATATATATATATATATATATATATAATATTAAAGCAAACATTGTTAACAATAACAGAATTCTTCTGCTTAATTATACCTTTTTTTATTTTTTCAATTTTGTGTTAAAATCAAAAATATTAATGTATGTTCCATATGTATCACGAACGTTTTCGCTTCTTCGTTGAATCATCTTCAAGTGACTAAAGCAAATGAACAAAAACGCTGGAGAAAAGAAGAGAATTTCAAAAGATAGCCGAGAAACGCACACGTGAAGTCAGATGCCAAAAGAACGGTCTTGCATTGTTCTAGGAAAGATATTAATAATTTAACTTCTGTGACGCCAGAATTAGCATCGCAAGATAAAATTGTATTACGTTAAGCATTTTAAAATGCTGTTATTGGTTTCCTACGTAATGTTATTAATTGTAAGTTGCTGGGTTTTAATAAAGATAGCTTCGAGTATTTTTAATTGTTTTAAATTGGTTTCGTAATCGTCCTTTAATTAAGAGAATATACACAAAAAAAAGACATATTACCATGGGTTAAGGATAATGAGACTCCTTGCTCTTGAACTTCTGATGTTTTAATAAATATTGTAGTTATCTAACTTTTTATTTTCATCTTTCATCTTTTGAATTTATTGCTCTATTCAATATATTGAGCTTTCTATTATCACGATAGAGTATTATTTAGGGATACATCCTTTATCTTTAAATTCATATTCAGCGTGCACATGTATCCATTCGTCAAGATACTAATAATAAAAATCGAAATCTCTCCAAGTTAAAACCTGGAAAATTATCGTAAACCATAATTATTGTTCAAAATATGTGATATTTTTATACAAGTTTCTTTTAGCTGAGTAGGTTTAAAAGAAAGTGTTCCTTCTAATGGTTATTTCTTCCACAAATCAATTGTTTTTGTGTTTTCACAAAAGTTAAATATTTTTACCCGACAAAAATATTCTCTTCTCTCGATTACCATTTCTAGGAACTCTTATGCGCAGAAGGATTATTTTTTTAGTTCACATTCACAAACAAAACAAAAAATTATGCTCACTTTAGGTTTTTAATGTAGTAATTACAATTTTATTAACTAAATGTTGTTTCACTCGACTATAAAGAGAATTTTCTTTATTTTTTTTTTTACTTCTGTCTCAATAAACGGAGATAAAGTTGGGGTTGTGTGAAATTTAGGTCTTTCGCACATAACAATTAAAAATACAATAGTCATCTTTCTTATTGTCTTGGCCTTCGGGGCTTGATTTACGTCGGTCTATGAGTCTATCCTGTGCAGTTCTAGGTGGTCCACCCTTCCAGGCTTTGCCTCCCCTCTTTGGGGAGGAGTAAGTTTAGTGCTTGCTGCCTGAGGTGCCCCTACCGGGGAATGCCGACGGGGCTGCCCAGGTTATTTTTAATGGCCAGAGCGCTCACCTTCTCGGGCCCTGGCTTTTCAAGTCCCACTTTCCCGACCCGACCTTGGGTCACATCTTACCTTGTGGGAGTAAGATAAAACTGGCCTTGTGCCTAACCTCCTGAAGAGGAGGTAAATAATACTTTCTTCTGAATGATATGGTGAACAGAAAATCGTTCTATTTTTGACAGGTAAGAATGACAGTTCAATTTCGTAAGAATACTAAAATGAATGAATGATGAAAGAAAACAGGTCAGAATAATTCCAAATAATATATACTGGTGATACCAGATCAGGCTGCCCTGTGGCTCCCTGAGACGAAATTCACCTACATTGACGTTTTTTTTTTTTTTTTTTTTTTTTTTTTGTAAAACTTAATTATGTTCTACAAAACCAAAAACAAAAACAACAGCCCCTCTCCCTTTCTCCCTCCCCTTTTTTATTTTATTTTTAGAACTTGAAGCATAAATCTTTTACTATAATGACCAGATTCGGCATTAAATAACCCAAGAAGGGTTGATATGCCGTAAAACAAAACTACCAAACCAAAAACGATGATTAAACATTTGAAGATATAAAGAACTTGAAGCATAAAAACTTTTACTATAATGACCAGATTCGGCATTAAATAACCCAAAAAGGGTTGATATGCCATAAAACAAAACTACCATACCAAATAATATATAGCAAAAAATATATTTCCCAGTCTGATTATTTTCGCTTTTGTTTTTGTTTTTTCTTAATTATCGCTATTTTTGTGATTTATTGATTCGCTTGTTAAATTTGTTTTCAGGAGTCATTGACATTAAATTGCTTGATAGTCTTGTTTGCTGATACATATGCCGATGACAAAGTATCTTGATTGTATAAGCAAAACCGGCAAACCAGAAGAGTAACCGACTCAACGTCAGCAGCAAACGGTGTTCGGTCAGATTTAGTTCCTGATATTAAAAACTTCCTGTTTTGGGTCACTTACTCTTCTGGTTTGCCAAGTTTTGTACTAATTGTTATTCATTAATTTATTAAATTGTTAGGTGAAAGTACAGAATAGTGAACAAAGCCTCTCCCCCCTCCCTATGTTAAGGATGGATTTCAAAATAATCTTCTGCAGTTTATGGACCGTGATGAGATAATAACGTTATTATATAAAAAGGCATTCTTAACATGGGGAGGAGGGCTTTGTTAAATAAATTGATAAATCTGGGAAACTGAAACTCTCGCCGGAAGTTATATTATGGATGAAGTTTAATTTCAGGAACTAAATCTGACCAGACTGTTAACTTTGAGTCGGCTATTCTTCTGGTTGGCCACAAAACCTCTATTTTACACTGTCCATTAGTTTCATATATGCTCATTTTTTTTTGCATAACTACTGTATATTAAAACTATAATCACTTCAAACTTATATATATATATATATATATATATATATATATATATATATGAAATCGGTCTCTTTATCGTCTTTTGTCATCTTTCTTCCTAGAAAATCAATATTGATTCTGGTTTGTCAGGTTTTTTTATAAATCATTGAGGCATGTCATTAAGAAGAATAAAATGTAATGCCAGAAAAGATTCAGCAGGTGTTTGGAGAAGATGCGATGTGTAACACAAATTAAGGAGTGGTTCAACTGATTAAAAACTGGTTGCACAGCAGCGGAGAGTAAACAGCGTTCTGGCAGGCCCTAAACTGCTCAGAGTGCAGCTGTTGTTGAGAGGGTGCGAAAAAAGAGATAATGTGGAACGCGACGGCAGAAATGAACACTATTCCAGAGGCAACAGACAAGTCAACCCCTCACTTCTACAATGCCACACCCTCTCTTACGTTATCCAATGTACAAAGGTCGAACCCAAGAACAACACTACCAGGGGACCAGGAGCCTCCCAACTTCACGATACACCAAACCTTGCAATGAATGTAGAGAGACTTCACACCCCAGAGGGTCAATGAACCGGAAGAATTGGCCAGCAGTTGGATTCAAATGCCACTTTTGTGGAGTGATGGGGCACATGAAAAAAGTATGCCGTAAACTTGTGGGGTCCAAAACGGAAGCCAAACAAAACACAATCGACAAACGTGCCTCACCTCGAGTGGGATGGTGAACAATTTCAGATGAACGTTTCAGAGCTACCCTCTTCAGTGACAATGGAAGTCACCAGGATGCCTGGAACTCATGAAAAATTTGGATGAATACCAAAGAAACCGGTGAGCCAGCATGGTCATCGCATTCCAGCCTTTGCAGACACAGGGGCGTAGACTTCTTCAGGTGGACCTGAGATTCAGAAATTCCTTGAATACTCAGATGGGTACCTCGTGCTAACTACCCATCAGATACAGGGCATAACAGACAACCGATTACAGATCAGAGGTGTTTTGTTTCTATGCATAAAAGTGGGAACAAAAAGGACACGACGGGCAGTATATATATAAAATAATACATCGGAATTGTATTTGTCACAAACTGCCTTGAAGGATCTGGGTTTGTTGCCTTACAATTTCCCAACTTCATTGTTGCAGAATAGCTCGTTAAGGAACAAAGGAAATTGCCCCATGTGGATGCCCGCGCAGAACGTCTGTCCCGATAAAATTCGTCCCTGGAGTAACACCAACAGTAATTCACACACCAATACCCGTTACTCATCACCGGAAGAAGGTAGAGGCCCTGGACAGAGACGTCGCACTGGGGATAATAAAACCAGTACCGGTAGGCACGCGTACTACCTGGTTTTCAAGGATGGTGGTCACGTTTAAAAAAAGATGGGTCTCCAAGATGCACGGTTGACCTACAAAAGTTGAATGATGCTACTATGAGGGAAACACATCACACCTCATCACCATTCAATCAGGTTTCGACAATACCGGGATACACCAGGAAAACAATCCTTGACACATGGAATGGATACCACAGTCTACTGCTATCCCCAGCTGCACGGGATGCCACTACATTCATCACCGAATGGGGCCGATATAGGTACTGTCTGGCCCCTCAAGAATTCCATGGATCAGAGGATGGATACATCCATCAGTTTGATGATATTACAGTGGATATGACTCATAAGACCCGATGCATAGACGACAGCCTCCTATGGGACGATTCAATAGAGTCATCGTTCTGGCACACGGTTGACTATATCAGTCGCTGCGCAGACAAGGGGATTGTATTTAATCCGGATAAGTTTCATTTTGCTGAAATGGAGATAGAATTCGCAGGATTTCTGGTCACTGCAAATGGTGTTCGACCCACAAAAAAGGTGACAGAAACCATCCTTAAATTCCCTACCCCCACAAATATCACTTGAGCTTGATCCTGGTTTAGACTTGTAAATTAAGTGTCGTTTGCCTTTTCACAAGCAGAAGTTATGGCCCCCTTCCTAGAACTATTGAGGACAAAGAACAGAAAGTTCTATTGGGACGAGATACTGGAGAGCATATTCCAAGAATCGAAGAGAGTGATAGCGAAGAGGATTGAGAAGGGTGTCCAAACATTCGAAAGGAACAGAGTGACAGGGCTGGTGACAGATTATAGCAACACAGGAATATCATACTTCCTATTTCAAAAAACACTGTAGATGTGAGGGCGAAGTAAACATGAGTTGTGGGGATGGCCACTGGAAACTCATTCTGGCAGCTCCCGGTTTACCAACGACGCAGAATCGCGATCTGCACCAGTGGAAAAGGAGGCGTTAGCTCTTGTCTACTGATTAGAATCATGCCGACTGTTCATACTTGGATGTCCGGATTTGCTGGTAACAGTGGATCACCTGCCACTAATAAAAATATTTTCTAATCAGGCCCTAAAAAATATAAAAAAACCCGCCTGTTGAACTTCACGGAAAGGACATTGATGTACCGCTTCCAAGTAAAACATCGCCCTGGAAAACTTAATTTAGCCCCAAATTGCGCATCCTGATACCTAGCAGGTACCCCATCAAGAAACCCTGACCAAATGATCGGCACTGCAGTCAAAACCGCTTTCACGTCGATGTATGAAAGTTATTATATGGGAAAGGATTGCTGCCGTGGCAGCCACAGATGAAGAATGCAGGACCTTAACAGATCTGATACAAAATGGTTTCCCCCAAGCACGCAATGGCCTCCCACCCATAGCTTGTGTTTTTTGGCCTATGCACAAATAAATATACTGCCTAGATGGAGTCATTATAAAGGGCAACAAAATCCTAATACCTCGACAACCTCGTGCAAAGGTATTGGAATCCCTTCATTCTGTGCATCAGGGCGTAAACATTATGCTGGCGAATGCGAGACGACGATTGTTCTGGCCGAGTCTGGATGCTTGCATTCGACAAACCAGACCCCAGTGCCGCACATGCAACACAATTGCGCCAACTCAGACCAAGGAACCCTTGATGTCACCACCAAACCCGGATTTTCTATTCCAACAAGTTGTCATAGACTTTGTTGATATACAGGACAGGAACAATCTAGTATATGCTGATCAATATATATGATGGGTGGAAGTGGCCCTAATGACATCGGGGAGGGCCAAAACTGTATGCGACACCTTGAGAACTTGGTTTTGTACTTATGGGTCACCAGAGGAAATCTCTTCAGGCAGAGGACCACCGTTTGAGTCATAGGAGTATGAATCCTTTTTAAGGAACTGGGGTATACGTAAACGTACGTCATCAGCATATTACGCTCAGAGCAACGGCCGTGCAGAGTTAGCCGTTAAGACAGCAAAACGAATAGTAGCTGACAATATGGACAGCTATGGACGTCTATGCCATGATCGGGCTGCTCAAGCGCTAGTAACCCATCGCAATACTCCTGTCCAGGACCTTAACATGTCCCCAGCCATAATGCTATATGGTCGAATCATTAAAGACCACCTTCCGGTCCTACGGGATAAATATCAAACCCGGAAACAATGGAAAGAAATAGGCGAACAAAGGGAGTTGGCAATGGTCAACAGGCATATGCGGAACGAGCAGTTCTATAATCAGTATTGTTGCCAACCCCGGGAACTTCAAGTTAGAGAATTCGTCCAGATCCAGAACTAGGATGGTAATTACCCTCGTTGATGGACGAAGACAGGGAGGATCGTGGAGACACATGGTAACAGGCAGTATCGAGTGCAGGTAGATGGGAGCAATCGAATAACACTGCGCAACCATAGGTTTCTCTATAAAATCTACCCAGTTATGGATGGCCCATATTATGCCACTCAGGGATCTCAAATCCGTCCACAAATCCTGAACCCCCACAGGAACGACCCACTGAGGAAGCAATGGAGATCGAACGAAACATCAATGTCAAACCACCCAGTGAGCCTGAGCAGGAGGAAATGGAAATTGATGATACCGCAGGGGTGTTGGAGAGCACTATTGAGACAACAGTCATGTCGCAGAACAAGAGCGCCAAGAAACTTGTCCCCAGAAATGCGTGGAAAATCGCACTGGTTCTCTGGTGCATACGAAGATAACCACGCTAATTCATACTGAGGTCACGAGGAGGAAAGGGCATGTATAGGTAAAGGAGTTATCTTCTCCTGTGTTGAAAGAGTAAACGGGAGTTATCTCCCCCTTATTATTATATATAGCAATCTGTGGAAGCGGCCATTTTGCTTTTTAGTAGTAAACAGTGACGGACGTTAGAAAGGGGCATCTTCCATACTCTACAATAATCTTTACATGTTTTAAGTTTGAAATATTGATCAGCATTTTCTGTGTTTATCCCGTGAAGCCAGGTTCACACTGGATCTCTCCATCCACGGTCAAAGGCTTGATCAGGATTAAATATCCACTCAAATCTGTTTCAGCCATTCTCATGGGCTTTTCAAATCCTGAATCCATCTTGAATCTCATTTTCGCAATGGTATCAGCATTTGTCTACATTACATATCTGTACCAGCGTAGACAGTTTTTCTTAATTTTGTCTGAGATCGATGTAACTTCAAACAGTCCAATGCAACATCTTTGTCTCCATGACTGATAGCCTTCTTTCTGTTTCCTTCATTTACAGCAACAAAAGTTTAAAACATCAATAGTTTATACCAATTGACCGTTTTTGTGTTTTCATCTTCTGAGCCTTTCCAAGGGGCCTTCATCCTGGAATCTGATTTTCGCGTCGTTTGTCTGCAGTACATGTCTGTACCAGTGTAGGCGATTTTCTCTATTTTTTTTCTGAGAACAGTATAACTTCCGAAATGGTTGCGTCTGGTCAGCCCGGAAATACAAAACGATATTTTTGTCTCTTTCTGCTTCCTTTGTCGACGGCAAGTACTCGTAGCCATACAAAGCATCCATAAAATTGGCAAACATCGATATTTTATATGAATTAAAAAATGTTGTATTTCAGATATAATTATATCTATTATATATCACCTTTTAAGTATGAACAAAGAAATATTAAAATTGTCAGAGTTACATAGGAGCCATAGTATAGCTTAATCTGAAGGCCGGCTTAATCAGCGTCAAATCGCTGCAAACCTTGGGATTCCACTTTCTACTGTTAACCGACTAATTGTCCAATTCATCAGAGAGAGAAGATTAATCAATATTCATCTCGCCTAGATCAATCAGAACCCTCTGACCGCTCTCTTCATTATTAATGATAATAAAAGTGTCTATTTGTTTGTCATGTTTGTATGAATACCTTTAAGACTTTTATTTGATAAGTGTACAAATACCTTTCTCTTAACCAACTTTTAAAAGAAATTGACTTTTGGTCCACGTATTTAATAGTTGTTACTTTCATGTCAATACACATATTTTGGGTAAGTTTGAAGTAATCCTATGACTAGGTAGTTTATTCAAATACACCTTTTCAAGTGTACGACTACTTACGTCCTGTTTGTATTTCATGCAGCTAGTAAGAAAAAGTTGCAAACATAAAAAGGCGAGTAATTATTTCTGGCTTATATGTTCCCAAAAGTTATTTTGAAGCTTCATGGAGTACATTGTTGTATTTATTTTTTCTACTGATGATCATGCTGGCTAAAACACTCGGTACGGAGGTTATCAGTTGCACGAACGTAGCTAGCATGTAAAGACAGAAAATGCGCAGATCAGGTATCATGGGAGCTTGTTAGTTGAGACTTTTTAGAGTTTCAGAAGAAATTCCACCCTTTTGACGAAAGCACCAAAATCCTTAAGAAAATAACAGAAGAAATATAATTGTTGCAGGATAGAAATTTCTTCTTCTTCTAATACTAATAATAATAAAAAATGAATTCTCCATCCAACCCTTATTAAGATTATATCGTGTACTTGTATTAAGTACTTTGACATTGTTCCATGAATTATTTACACTGGAATATAAATTTTGCTGTTTTTGTTCTAATGCGATAGGGACACGCACACACACACAATTGTACAAATTATCATATAAATTATAATATATTCAATTTATTATTCAAACTATGTTTGAGTAAGATTTATTTATTTCATCTATACTTTTTTTTTCATTTCACTTCAGTCGAAGTTCTCAGAAAACAAGAGGCCCCTTTCCTGATGCTAACACTTGATCTCCATATGAGATACATAGATATTTGAATATTCCATTAAGTACTTCTTTTTCTTGTCAAACGTTGAGTTAGTAAAGAAGTTAAGAACATTAATTTTCCTCTCCCAAAATTGACCAGTTAACTATGTTATAGTATATCTTTCTTGTGGTCTCTTGGTCTTACCGGATCCCAAGACAAGAATACATCTAGTCTGGTGGAGTATCCAGCTAATTGACGTTACTTGAGGTAACATTACTTGGAGAATGTTCACCATTCCTCGTATGAGCCAGTCTATAGCTGTGTTGAGGGAATCTTATTTGGACTTTGAATACTATGTTATTTTAAATATTTGGTCAGGGTTTACTTTAGTATCCTCATGTCAGATTGTCCTGACAAACCCTTGTACAGAGAGACCGAAGACACTCGATGATGGTGTCTAGTAGGTAATTCAAACTCTCCTATACATATATACGTGTATGTATATGTGTATATATATATATATATATGGGGTAATTTACTTTTTCTGAAGACGTTCGTTAATACGAACGAAACCGGTCAAGTCTCTTGTTTTTGTTTTTCTCCTGCAGTTTAACCTGTTTTCCGTTTGTCGTTTTTCACACATATAGATATATATGTATATATTTAAGCAAACATTACTAAATAACACAGTGTTTTTGCTTGATAAGATTTTCATTTAATTTTTTTCGATTTTCCGAATGTTCTATTTAGTATTTTGGTGAAATTGGTGTATGTAAGTTCTGTGGGTTTATTTTATATGTATATGCATATATATATGTATGTGTGAGTACATATATATAATTATATATCAGTGTGTCTATTGTGTATAATCGCATATATTTATATATGTGTATTTGAGTGTATGTATTTACATATGTGTGTATGTATATATATATATATAGATGTATATTTCAACAGCAAGCCATTTCTTATACATGCATAGTTAAATATATATATATGTATATAAATATATATACATATATAGTATAAATTTGTTTATTTATATAAACATTATTGGCTACATATGTGCATACATGTTTCAGCTGCGATTTTATTCAAAATCCAGCTTCTACGTGCCATATTAACTAAACTCGTGTCTGCATATATGTAGCCAATAATGTCTATATAAATGAAATAATTTATGCTATAATATAGCTCTACTTGCTATTGAGCACTATCTTATGAACACTGGAGTTTTATTGGATTAACCTCTAGGAAACAACCATACAAGTACTATATATATAGAGAGAGAGGCAGACAGACAGACAGGGAGTTCGTAGAAGCAAAAAATGCAATGAAAAAAATGAAAATTTGCCGGTGTTGAGAAGGAAGAAAAAAACAAAATGATTTGCTTTTAGTAAATCTTATTTGATTCAATCACAACTTCTACACAGTGATCTAACGTGCGTACCTGTGTTCCATATTATATTTCCAAACACCTACTATTTGATAAAGAGGTCTTACCTCGAAATATATTATGGAACATGGTTACACACATTAGATTACTGTATAGAAGTTGCGATCAAATGAAGTTAGATTTACTGAACAAAAAAAAATTATTTGTTGTTTTTTTATCATTTCGTTTTTGCCCTCCTTTCTACTTCTGGCATTTTGATCGCCTTCTATGACTCTTTTGTATACATATTATGCATACTGCTTTAAACAAAGTACATCACCTTATATATATATATATATATATATATATATATGCATGTCGCATATATATATATATATATATGCATGTCGCATATATATATATATATATATATATATATGCATGTCTCATTTTTATATATATATATATATGCATACTATTGTATGGCAAAAATGAATCAACATTTAATTCATCGATATGTTTCTTCCTACCAAATCAATATTTTATTATGAATAGCAAGTTCTTTCTGTGGATCATGCCACCGTGTCCTTTTGACCTATAAAGTGATTCGATTTGATCGCTTTCAGAAAATACTTTATCCGACTTGGAATAATTTTCAAATTGAAGCCATCAACAGCAAATTAAAATTAGAATGGGCGCTATCTTTGTAATCAGAAGCAAGTTTAAATTAGAATGACAACATCTTTCGTATCATCAGCAGATCTAACTATTGATAGTATAAACTAATAATAGATTCTTTCATTTATTGCTATAATTAACAATTAAATAATGTTTTTATTCATACAAATACAGAGGTTGAGACAAATAGGAAATCTCTGGAAGGTTTGAATTTTCTCCTTTTCATCAAGTGACGTCACACTTTTCCAGTAAACCGTGCCTACAAAAGATTATCTCATATAACATAAAGCTACTTTCCTTTAATAACTATAAAAATCTCTTCAACCACTGATTGTCATGGCAAATAACACCTTACCTGAGAGTTCATCATTACAAACTCTTCGGCCTAACTTTCACAGATAACATGAATTGGAATAAATACATTGAAAACATTGCCAGGGCTGCTGCAAAGAAGGTGGGCTCCCTCTACCGTGCTAGTAAACTTCTCACACCTGACATTATCCTATATCTCTACAAAGTCACCATCCACCCATGCATGGAGTATTGTTGCTACATCTGGGCTGGGGCATCATCCACTAGTCTCTCCCTCTTAGACAAGGCCCAAAAAAGAGTCGCCAACTTAATAGGTTCTTCACTATCCACGAAGTTCCAGCTCCTGTCCCATCGCCACAATGTTGCTTCCTTGTGCTTGTTTTACAAATACTTCAATGGATTGTGCTCTGATGAGCTTGCTGCTCTGCTACCCGCCACGATGTAAATTCACTAGACCAACCTGACAATCTGCCAAATCTAATCTGCCATTCACTGTGGAGGTCCCCAGATGCCGAAGAGCTTTCTACTCCAAAAACTTCTTTCCTCGTGCTGCTGGACTCTGGAACTCTCTCCCGGCTCCCTGTTTTCCTGACGGTACTGGCATGCAGAAATTTAAAATTAATGTAAACAGACATCTCGCTGCGCAGCTCCCAATTTAGGTTGACTCCCCCCAAACCATCACCCTTTTTCTCTCTCGTCTACAGTGTCCGCCTGCCTGGTTTGGGGTGAACTATGTTCAAAAAAAATTTTTTTTTAAAGGGTTCTTCGATGGTTATATAACTATTAATACTTTCGATCAATCAGATTCACCGTTACAGTTTTCTGCAGACAAGTATGACTAAGCTAATATTGCTAGTTCGTTTAATGATCATGTACATAGCTTCATTAACTTTAATACATTACTTTATTACAATAATGACTCAGGTAATCTAAATACATTCATTTATATATAACAACTCATTATTGATTTTAATTGAAAACAAAAGCTTGCTGTTTTGTTTCTTATTAGTAAAACACAAATTTGTAATTGTTCGTGTTATTTCTATCCACTGTTTTCTTCATGGAGACGGATGTTTTTTACTTAGTGTTCAATGTTGAACACTGAATTTTTTTTTTGTTGTTTTGTTTTTCTTAGACATTGCAGCATTATCATAGGATCTGTGTTTGTGCTTGACATCCATAAATGCAACGTTTTACATTATACATAACTTGAATATTATAGACATTAAATATTAAGAATAGAAATGTTCATAAGGGATGCAAGGCTTGTAGCAGAAGTGCACAGGGGTTCTCATTGATTCCTAGGAATTGCCGCATTTGCCTCCGGGGGAGGGGGGGGGAGGTAAAGACTAAAGATTTCACGAAATTTATTTCAATTAATATCACTTTACTTACCCACCTTATTGATTCTGAATACATCGTTTGGTCCAACACCAAAATTTGAATATTATAAAATGTACAAGTACGAATAAAAAAGTAATATGGTGCTATGAGCTGGGTGAAATAGTAAATAAGATTTCCTCATCCAGGATAGCTCTTCTATTGTATATATATATATATATATATATATATATATATATATATATATATATATTGTATGAAATAAATAACAAAGCAAGTCAATTATCGATCGCTGCAACTCATCGTTTTGCTTATTAAATTCCTCCGATTTCATTGAACTTCTTTTTTTTTTCGAAGTATGTTTATTTATACATTGTTAAATAGATAAGTATTTTCTTTTTTTTTTTAATCGCTGGATCAGAAATTTTCGGCAACTCCTGTCGTCTTCTTTAAAAAAATTTGAAATTATGAAAATCAACAGAGAAATGCCGTTATTTAAAAAAAAACACGTGCATGAATGATGTTGTATTTGTTTAAAAATCGGTTTCAACCGTTTTTTGCTTTATTTTTTTATTCTTGTGTGCATTGCTTTCGTCTCTATATCTTTGCTGTAAAATGTTATTGTAGGAAATAAACAACGAAAACTAAATCAATTACAGATCGTTGTCAACTAGTGATATATATATATATATATATATATATATATATATATATATATATATATATATATATATATATATATATATAAATTGTAAGGTGTGTGTATCACACACACAAAAGCACAAATACATGGTCAGATGTGAATAATAGAATCCCCTCCTTATCCCCCTCTCTCTGACACACACTCTTTTTCTCTCTGTCCCTCTCTCACTCTCTCTCTCTCTCTCTCTCTCTCTCTCTATATATATATATATATATATATATATATATATATATATATATAATATTGCTATTAACACCTTTCAACCTAACCTATATAGACAGAAAGAGTTGAAACATAAGTTGGAGATTTTTTATGACTTAAATTCATCAATTAATTAGTTAAGAGGTTCAGATAAAAAGGCCATTAAGAGATTTTATTATTTTTTCTCATTATAATTTTTTCAACCTTTTTTTCATTGATAAATGTTTTCTCTGCAGTTAATTCTATCTTTCTGTTGTCCCAAGAAGTGTTATATATATATATATATATATATATATATATATATATATATAAAATTCGGTTAGATTATTGAAGTTAGCCCCATATAGCCATGCATCTGCCAAATCAATATTTGACTCTAACTAGCCATTTCATTTTCTTTATCAGTGGTCTATGTTCTAAAGATAGATACAATTAATTTCGAATTATTTCCTTTCAAACAATACGTTATCAGCCTAGGATCATTTTTCCGATGGCTGCCATCTTTTTTATCAGCAGCAAATAAATAGTAAAATTGACTCCATATTTCTTCTCAACAGCAAATTTTCTTACCGATAGTAATTACTAATAATACACCATTATTGCCTTTATTATTGATAAATAACATTTATAAATTTTAATAATGTCATAGAAACAGATGTAGAAAAAATTAAAATACATCGGCTTAATTTTAAGTTATACTGTCATAACATGTGATCGGTATCATAAATATGTTTGCTTATACCTGCACATATTGCATTCTTAAGCAAAATTTCAAAATGCTGTCTTCACCTAGCAACATTAACGTTTCTGTTCTTTTTTTCCGGTTCGACAATTCTGCTAAATACACACTGTGTTCAGTTGCATAATTATTATATCAAGTAGTACATCTCACCATTCCGTGTTCCTTTCTGTCTGAATCAAATAACTTTTTGTATAACCAGCCGATTTGATTTCTTTTCAGTAATACTAGTTGTACTACATTTTCTTCAATCTTTTTAGTTGTTTTTTTCATGACTTGCATATCAGCAAATGAATACCTACAACATCTTTTACATGTGGCATATTTAGTTTCAAACATCGATATCAAAATATATTATACTAGCAAGGAAACCCGACGTTGCTCGGGATTGAATGAGAATCACTACTTTGTACTTTTTTACTATGCTCATAATACCATGCTACTTTACTTGTTTTTACTGGTCCCTTCTCCCGTTTCGCCCCCTAATATAGTCTGAGGAAGCTGAAATGTTAGAAAACTCTCTAAATTACTGTCTTATACATGCGGTTTAAATTTTATTAAAAATCGGATATACGTATTTAAAGTTTTAAGAGGGATCTGTCCTCATGAGTCACTTAGAGGTGGGGCACATAGATATTCGACACATAGAGAGTAAAGTAGAGTTTCGGAACCACTTCCATTGTCTTCCCCAGAATATTTTTTACATATGACTTAAATTTCATCAAAATAGGATATATTTAAAGTTTTAAGGGGGTTATAGGATACTTAGAGGTGCACTTAACGATTTGAGAACACTTCAGTTGTCTTCCCCGATAAATTTTATATGAGAATACACTTTTAGATTTTATGTAGATTCTCTAACCTTTCTTTCTATAGGGAACACACAAACAGACATTGATTTTTATATATGTAGAAGATATATGATTATTATAGAGTCGATGCTTAAGGCTCAACTGTACGACCAGTTGAGCAGCAAGATAAGTCAGACTGTTGAGCACATCAAAATGCCTGTTTATAACAAGGCTAGAATGTTCCATTATGCTCAGAAGGGAAAGTCCATTCTCTGTGTTCTGATTGGCTGAGATTCACAAGTGGCCATTTTAGTGTATAAATGTTCATTCATTCGAACAAGCACTCCTCCATGAGATGGATGCCAGTTGAGGCCCTTATGCCGGTAAGTGTTAGTTTAATTCTATAATTATGACTCGGCATCATGTATTATTTTCATGACTTTTTTAGTATGCATGGCAGATTGAATTTTGTGCTTTTGAATTGATGAATGGTTGCTTAGACTATAAGAAAATAAAATAATTAAAATATATAGATTTCTTCTATTAATCACTTCCTACGTATTTTTCATTGCTTGGGATGTTTCACTAATCCTTATAGTGTTCTAAGAAGCAGCAGCAGCAGCGAATGCTGTTATTACGTATCGACTCTCGATTAGACAAAAGCTCCAATCAACTGTTTCTTTTAGCTAATTACAGACGCAAGAATATTCACTCCGAATTCCTGCACATACTTTTTTTTTTTTTACTTTATTTCACCTCAAACAAGACACATTGTAACTGAGACGTAAAAGGTTACTGAGAATTAGGGGCCAGATTTATAGGGGCATCCTAAGTGGGGAGTTGTGCAGCAAGATGTTTTTCTACATTTACATTTCTGCATAGAAAAACAGGGAAAAGGGAGGGAATTCTAAATGTAAGCAGTTTGAGGAAAGAAGCTATTAGCGTAGAAAGCTTTCTGGCTTCTGGGGACCTCTACATTGAAGGGGGGGTGGTAAGGTTCTATTAGCCATGACAATCAGCGGTTGGAAAGGTTTCTTATAATTGTTAAAGGAAACTTTTACTTCATGGGCCGTCTCTGACGTTAATTCTGAAGAATTCTCATTCAGTTCATTGGTAGTATCTTGTCATTTTGAGTAATGGCACTTTGGTTTGGGGTCGAAGTTTAGGCTGATATCAACCATTATCATAAAATGATCTGTGTTCCTGAGTGGGCTATCAGCACCTGTCACACAAGCTTCAGGCAGTGTAGTCAAGAATAAGTCGAGAAGTGAGGCTTTCTGATCCTCACGATCTGGGAGGCAGGTCAGAAAAGTGACTGTTTGTGAAACGGAATGTTCAATAGAGAAACTATGCGTGCTGTTACAAGCTGCATCTGTGTAGTTCAAGAAACCAAGCCAATCTCTGTGGTGGACATTAAAATACCCAAATACATGGATTTGGGTATGCGGATCTAAAAAGAGTACTGCGTCTACATAGTCAAGCAAGTTGAAGGAGAAATATAGGTAACTAACGCTGTGTTGTAAGGTTAATCTAAGGCACATCTAGGCCTGATCCTAAACCATGTTCTATTAAAAAAACACACAAAGCTTTCTTTCTCTTTCACCCTTTTTTCACAGGCAATACACCTGCATTACAATTTAGCCTAGCCCATTTTTTTGGGGGGGGGGGGGAGAGAGCAAAACGCTCTTGGTAATAGTTCACTCATGACGAGAGACATTCACAAGCTACGTTACAGCCAGATTAGCACACACACTATGCAATGAACACAAATGTACACAAGTTCATAGGCACACACACTTAACCACTAACAAAACAGAGACACACTATTTACGACTACATAAACGCACATGACGCTAGCCGAAATGAACACGCATACACACTTTCTCACTAATATAACAGGCACGCTCATATACACACACATGCACACATCTACAATGCCTATTCTATTTACACAAATATAAACGTACGCAACGCCAGCCGAAACAAATATGTGTATTCAATTTCTCTTTGCTGATAAACACCTTTCTTTCCCCAGAACGTTCTTGGACCTTTTGAACTCTCATTTTCACGAACTCTTCATCTTTCGTTGTCTCAACAAAGTTGTCAATATAAATGTATTATTTTGTATAGATAGACTTTATCATTCTTTCCTTTGATAATGTCTTATCCCAACATCAGTCGTATTACCTTTTTTTCAAATATTTTAGTTCGCTATTTCTTAGATTATGCACAGAAACATAAAAAATAAGCATTCATTTATGCATGCCGTACTTATTTTCTACTTATATAGCAGTTTTGTTAAGATTTTCAAAATATTCACATCGCTACTATTGTACTATTACTGTGTACAAAGCTTAAACATTACTTATAGATTATAAACATGACCAACGGGATCAAGCCTAACATAAACAGCTTGTTTAACATATCTCATTAACAAAACTAATATATCTTTACGAAAGTAAATAAGTTATACTTTATATTATCATTTCGTTTTTATAGACATAAATTACGAACAATCGACCAAATCGATTTCTTAATAGAACTTCTTTTCGCAAATAATACAACACGGTTACTTAATTTGTAACTTTCACATTCACACATTGTCTTTTTATTTTAGTTGCTGCTGTACATTAATATTGTGGCGTTTGCGTTTGTGACATCCCTGGCAAACAGCAAATAAATCGTTTTACTTTCTTATGATTATAACTTGCAATTTTAGATTTATAGAAATTAACAAATCTTCTCATAAAGAGTTCACGATTAGGTGCAGGATTTGCTTGGGTTATGCTTTTTTTCCTGGGCAACGAAAGTCAGATGATGAAAATAAAAATTGGATAAATTACAATAGTTATTAATTCATCAGATATACAAGCAAACAATATAAAACAGTTTTCTTCTTTAATCCATGAAGTTTCAAAGATAAGCTCGTTTCATCAGGAGAAAAAACAGTAAAATAATGTATTACTGGTAGCATATATTTGAAAATATAAAAGTTGTAAAAAAAAGAAGAGATTTCAATGAAAGCTGGGTAGAATATATATATATATATATATATATATATATATATATATATATAAACATATTATCTTGTGGAATTCTTGCTATCATACCTCAATAGCATTGCATCTGACAAATCGATATTTGATTCTGCTTGGCCAGTGAATTACAAAATTTACAATTTGAGTTATTCACATAATGAAAAAGGAATTCCAATCTATTTCATCAACTATATATTCTATCAGACCCTCATATTTCTTTCAATAGCATAAACTGCACGAGATTAATTCTTTATTTGTTAGAACTGGAAAATGCAAATAGTGATTAATCACCAATTAATCATCGTCCGTCATAGTACTTCAGTCATGAGTTTCCCTCTGATACAAAATAGAATAAATAATATAAATTTAAATACATAAAAACTGAACATTTTATTTCAGAACCCAGACTTAAAATTAACTTTGGCTTGTCGAACACTATGCAATAAATACCGTTTCTGGTCACTATAATAAAAAAAACACACGTGGCAAGATGAAGTACAGGTATACGAACATGTGTTACATCACAAATCGAACAACATGTTTACTTACCTGATTATATGTTAATCGGCTACGTGCGCTGTTAGATTAGTCATTATTATAAAAAAATATAAGCATTTACATTTTGACTTAATTTGGACCGATGTCAATGAATCAAAAGTCATATAGAGTGATTTCCCTTTCTTTTTACACACGTTCTAACCAATGCTGGTAAATATTTAGATTAAACTTTATTTCTATTATTTAACAAAATACAATGCAGCTTTTTATTTTACTTCTTTTCCACATTAACAATTAATAGTTATAAATACTTAAATCAGAGATAACTACTAAACAACACTTGGTACCTTAACTTATAATACACACACGCTAAACACAGTCAAACACTATTCATATTATAATCAACATGGTTGTAGGACATCAGGAGCCTGGACGACTACTGTGGAGTCTGCTTTCACGCCTGACATCCATAAAGAGCAAATACGTTTTATTTTATTTTATTTTCATATTGATTTAAAGTTAATATTGATAAAAATCAAAACTAAACATAGTAACATGGCGTTTAGGACTGGGAGTAGGAGTTTCTTGACTTCCTCCATTTTTCTTGGGTAATGCTGATTTAGGTCCTGCTATATATCAGCTTTTTTGATACCGAAACACACGTGGCAATACACTTCTGACATCATCATCATCATCATCATCATCATCGGTTTAATGTCTGTTTTATATGCTAGCATAGATAAAACCGTGAAACTGCAGTAACTCTTTAATGCAGGATAATATACCAACAAGTGTTAATCGTAAATACCTTGCATTCAATTGATGCTAGACAAACAAACTTTGGCAGCAAGGAATTCTTGTCTTAAAGTAAAACTTGAAAATGGGACAACATTACAAATTCTTTAGTGTCAATTTCGTCTGTAAAAGAAAATATTTTGAATGAAACAAAAAATTGTTGTCTTTTTCACTTTAATTTTGACTTATTTATTTGACAATCTGAGAATGGAAGAAACGCAAACAATATAAGAATAGAACAAAAAAGTGATTCAGTATTAAACTTTCTTCCACTTTTCAAATTGCGAAAATAAAAATCATAGCATGACTTTGACACGGAGACTGCACAGAATGAATTATTTTAGTAAATACATTTAATGCAAAGATATAAGTATGTATATACATATAGTTTTTTTAATAATTTTTTACAAAGCACACCAAAAGCGAAGCTCAAAAATAGTATTATTTAAAAAATATACAATTATCTAGAAGATTATATATATATATATATATATATATTGGTACAGAAAAATTAGTACAACATTCGTACCGTCGGTTTCAAGCACGGAAGGACTTACCCATCCGGGTCTCTTCAGCTTTTGAGATGAAAACAGAAGCTGAAGAGAGTCGGATGGCTAAGTCCTTCCGTGCTTGAAACCGACGGTACGAATGTTGTACTAATTTTTCTGTACCAAAATGAATAAATATTACGCTCTTAATTTTTAACTTTAATTCTTACTTAATTGAGCACTCTGCTGGGATTTTTCCTACTATATTACAAATAAGTAATATATATATATATATATATATATATATATGTATATTTCGGTAGCAAGCCATTTGTTATACATGTGTCGTTGAAGACCACAGAGTTTTCTTTCTTTGCTGTCTTTCTGGTTAATATCTCGACACGGCAAGCGATTCGTCGGTTTTCCGGTGTCAATTGGTGGATTATGGCGCCTAACGTTGTATCTTGAGCCATTTCTCGAGCGCTTTTGATCTCGCGCCCGTCTTCGGGAGGCTGTGTCTTATTATTTTTTTTTATATATATATTATTATTATTATTATGTATTAATTGTTGAAGACTGATAAGGCATTAGTATCGGTGGGAGAGAAGAGAACGTTATTTTCAAAAAAGCGTGCTCTCCTATGTTTTCTGCGGAGATTGAAACAGTGGTGTGTGATTGGTTGATTTTCATCCAATCACAGGGCACTTAGAATTCACTGCGCTTAATAATTCCAATATTCTCCCCTCACACAAAATTGCAATAATCATTGCAACATAATTTGCCACACAGTTCAAAGGAGGTTTTTCCTGAAAAAGGAAAGGGGCAGGAATTTGCCAAAATGTTTACAAAGTGAATTTTTGAAAAAAAAAATGGGTAGACAATTTGCCAAAGTTTTAACTTAAATTTTTTGAAAAAGGGGCAGATAATTTGCCCAAGTTTTAACAACTTAAATTTCGTTATTTCTTTTTTGTTTTCTTCTGAAAATAGAAAGAGGCAGAAGTTTGCCAAAGGGTTTACAAATGAATTTTTTTTTTTTGAAAAAGGGGGCAGACAATTTGCCCAAGTTTTAACAACTTAAATTTCGTTGTTTTTTTTGTTTTTTTGTTTTTTTTTGTGCAAAGGCAGAAATAGCCAGTGCAATGTTCAAACATGTGTTGTTTTTTGAAGGTCAATTAAAGGTGACAAGTTGTAACTTGAAACTCTCCCCAAAGACAAGAAAGTTCCAACATGACACTTATTTTTTTTTTTAAAGGGCAAAAAATTGCCATAAAGTTCACATTTGAAGATTTTATTTTTATTTTCCTTTTGAAAAACGTCATAAGTTGCCATAAAATGGGTTTTTCTTTTAATTGCAACAAGGAAAGCTCCAAGGGAGGAAAGAAGAAGAAAGGAAATTGTCAAGTTAAATACTCATTCTAAGATTTTAACCTTTTAAAAAGGTTTTATTTTCATTTTTGATAATTAACTTAGTAATATATGTATGGGTCGTCCTGAGAGTTGTCTTTTCCCTTGATTCCTCCGTTTCGCCTAGGGCGTTGTGAAATGTGGTTAGAAGTAACCCTAGGATGCTTAAACGCTAAGTTATTAAACTTTTGGCACAAGATGCACCTAGAAATAACTTTTTTGACGGCCTGTCTTGCCCTAGGTATCCAAAATCCTGAAAGGTGGATTTTGTTCAATGTTAACTGAATGCCTAGATGTTTACATTCCACAACAATAAGTACAGTCAACTCATGATCCTTAGCCAATAGAACGGGGTTTATAACCTCATAGTCATAGGTAGTGGTTCTACCCATTCTACCCCTGATCCTGATTATCTCACTTTGATCTATGAATAGATTCAAGTGCTTTACCAGTTCAAGTACCTTTTTACATTGGGGAGATTGAAGGTAAGCAAATTCTGCAGGAAAGCTTTGTTGCATTACCTTAAGCAAATAAATTTTGGCATCATCGTTAGGGTCCTGATCTAAGTGCTTTAGCTTATTACGGATCCTAAAGATATTGGCGGTAACCTTAATCAATTTATTAAAATCAGAATATTTATTGAACGGTGTCACCGGTTGAGGTTCAACTTTGGTTACAGTGCACATATGTGTGGAAACAGAATTACCTTTATTATTAAAAGACTGTTTGCATAGAGGGCGTATATGACCTCTTGATTTGCAGAATCTGCATGCACGTGGTAACTTATTTTTTTGGCCAGGGCAGCTGTCCGTTTTATGATATGCGCCTGCACAAAGAAGACACAGATCTAGTTCTTTGCATCTAGAACGCCTAGATTCATAAAAGGAGTACCTAATACAATGACCCATGAAGTGTCCGTTGACGGTTCAAAGTCTACAGTGGGTAACAGACTTACTGGTCCCCGTAGTAAAATTTTCCAATGTAGAAGCACTGGGTTTATAAAAATTGCTCTTATTAAAATATTCCTGCCGTGACTTAACTTTATCTTGACGGTGAGGAGTAGTATTATTCTCCTTATTTTTCGGTTGTCTAGTTCTCTGTAAGGTTTTTATAACCTCGTTATAACTTTCAAAAATCTGATTGATTTTTGGATAGTTATTGTACAAACTTCCTAATTACTTCCTTCTGAAATATTGGAGGCAATTTGGCAAAAATAATATGGCTGATTAACTCAAAGCCGGGGGGGAGTTTTCATTAAAAAGTGACAATGTCTAAACTGAAGTGATAATGTCTAAACTGAAGTGATAATGTCTAAACTGAAGTGATTATGTCTAAACTGAAGTGATTATGTCCAAACTGAAGTGATAATGTCCAAACTGAAGTGATAATGTCCAAACTGAAGTGATAATGTCCAAACTTAAGTGATAATGTCTAAACTTTTGTGATAATGTCTAAACTTACGTCATAACTGCTTTATTTATTGAGATTGGCAGTCTTAACTCTTTACATCTTTGAGATCATCTCTACAATCCCTGAAATGCTAAATCCTTTAACTATTTAGTTGATTTGTGAGACAGCATTTCATATTAAATTGTTGTAATGCAGAAAAATCAAAGATTGTCAGTCAAGTTTGTTATTTGTAAAGAATTTGCTATAATATCTTGCGTTGCAATCGCATTTTTAAAGCTAATCTTTTGTTAAAGATAACAGATGGTGCATGAATGTTTAATCTTGTGTGTAGATAAACACTGATGTTAAATACTTATATAAATTTGTTTAGACTTGAATGAATCCATGCATTCGTGAGTGATAAGGATTCTAGATAAACCTTTTGGCTTTTCGTGTCATCATTATATTCATCATAATGTCTGTTTTACATGCTGACATGTGTTGGACGGCTTTTTGAAATTGCCTTCTAAACCAGGTCTTTATTTATCCCTATCATTCTCCTATCATTTCTCTCCATGCAAAACATTATTTAGCTCTCACTGGCCAGATTTCACTTTCATACATACATAACTACCTACCTATATATATATATATGTTAATATCCATAGACATATATACGTTTTGTGTTTTTCTACACTTGTCAGTAAAGAAATAAGTAACCGTACCGCTGATCAGATGATTCGAACCCCGGATCCAAATATTCTGAACACTGACTTCTTACTATCAGGCCGCTGTGACAATCATACTTTAAAATGTGTGAGAAATACACCTTGTATTTTAAATGTAAGCACAAGTAATGAGATTCTAACAGGGTTCTGATCTCAGAAAGAGAGAGAACCTAGCAACGTGGTTAACTTTGAATCTTCAATTTTATTTCTCACAAAGAGTTCAACTTATCAGAGTTTCATAATTATTATTTAATAAATAAATATTTTTAATATTAATAGACTTATATGTGCTTCGTGTTTTTCTACACTCGTCAGTATGGAATTACGTAACTGTACCGTGGGTCAGACGATATGTATATATATATATATATATAGATATAGATATGTGTGTGTGTATAACTGCAATTGTGAAGTAATTTTCTGAACACCTGTATACATTAATGAACATCCTTTCCCCATTCGCCTTTTCTCAATCTCTGATTGGAAATGTTGAACCATGTGAAATCCTCACTTTTTAACTGTTGTATAAATCAAAGTCCGACAGGTTTTTCAACCAATGTTTAAACTTTAGCAACAGTTTTATTTTATTGAGATTAATAACTTTTTCTCTCTTGGATTATGGTTGACGTCATCTCTACCGTTCTTGAAATGATTGATGCATACTTCTAAAGTTATTGCAACTTATTAAAGATCCGAGAAGATTTCCTTTCAAGTTTTGTTGAGAATATGATCGTAGCCGTCATTTCAAAATCGTGTGTTTCTGCGTTACTTTTCTTATTGTTTTTCTATGAATCAGCTCATGTTATGATTCTTTTAACCTTCTTGATTTGGTTGTTGCCATTGATTTCCGCAATTACCTTTTTAGAATCAAATACTCACAAGATGGACGACATGAATGTTTCTAACATCCATAGTGAAAGTGGTGCTATGGATTAATTTTTTTTTAAGTTTGTATTCGCCCCAACCAAGACATATAGATAGAGTTGAGCAGCAAGATGCTTGTTCGCATTACATTTAAATTTCTGCATGTTACTACGGTCGGAGAAACAGAATAAAAAGGAGATTCCAAAGGCAAGAAGCTATCAGAGTACAAAAATTTTCCTGCAACTAGGAACCTCTGCAGTGAAGGGGTGGGATTTTGCGGCTAGTAGAGTGGGTTGAGGAAGTGCAAGTACAGTAAGTTCATCGGAGCACATTCTGTGGAAGTACTTGTAAAACAAGCACAGGGATTCAACACTACAGCTATGTTAAAGGGGCTAGAACTTGAAAGAGAGTGCAGGACATATTAAGTTAGAAATTTTAGTTGGCATTCTGTCCAAGAGGGAGAGTCTAATGGTTACTGCACCAGCCCAGATGTGGCAACAATACTCCATGCACGGATTTATTGAGATATAGGATACTGGCAGATTTAAGAAGTTTTGTAGCCTGAGAGAGGAAGCCTACTTTTTTTTAGCAAACTTGGCAACATCTTGTATGTACTTATTCCAATTTATGTTACCTGAGGATTTTACAGGATTCAAACAAAACAAGCCAATTCTTCAATATCCACTTAATCACAACCATCTCTCTCTATGCTACTAAGAGAGCTCTTTTTTAGACAGTCTAAACCCAGAGCAGCTGGTGTAATAACAAGTCTAATTTTCTGTAGGTATACTCTGATGTTAAATACTTATTTAAATTAGGTTCTACTGGAATTAATCTATGCATTCGTGAACTATATTCTACCAAAACCTTTTGACTTACTTTCATATATATATACATATATATATATATATTAGTAAAAGACTAACCCCGGGATCAATTAATCTAAGTAGCTGTAGCCTTCTTTACAGGAAAACTAAGAAACAATTTCCATTTCAAATTTTGTTAATCTGGAGAAAAACAACAAAAAGATGATTGTTATGGTGTTATTTGATATATTTGAATCTTAATGAAATTTACTGTGTATGAACATAATCACATTTTTTTAATAAAAAAAACAACAAAATAATAATTTTATATGGTCTTTTCGATAGTCAAAGTATTTGATTTTGTATATGCATAAAATGAATTCCCTATTAAAAACTGGTTATATAATGAAAGGAATAAGCAAAAAATGGAACGCCAAATAGTTAAATAAAACAATTATATATTCCTGAGTAATTTAAAATGCGTACTTTGTAGTTTCCGCCTTTTTTTATTAAAAACAGAAACAAACTTAATCAAGATTTTTGTAAAATATGAATCTACTTTTTATTATTAAAAAACATAAGAGGAAGGGGATTTTCTTTTTTCTGGTAAATGTAATGGCCGTCGTCACCACCACCACCAACAACACATTGAGTTTTTAAAATAAAGCATATACTTAATTATTAAATAAAAAAAAAATGCTTGGGAGTGTTCTGATCAGTATATATAGGGTATTTGAAAATATTTAAACGTATAACTGAATTAAATAAGTTTTGATATAAATATAGTTCAGATAAATGGAAAAAACTTTCGCATTTATTCATTTAAAAGACAGAGAAAAAAAACTTAAATGAATATTAAAAAAAATATAAATCTATTTATTTTTTGTTATGTCTAAAGATGAAAAGAGGGGCTTTTCTTTTTTGATTTTTCATGTCAAATGTAATGATGATGATGATCATCATCATCATCAATAACAACTACAACAAATTAAGGATAAACGTGGAGTTTCCAGGACAGATAACTTTTTTGAAAATCACTTTAGTATTATGTATGAAATAGACACAAAAACACTTTAAATTAGTAAATATGCTAGTATTATCTGCTTATTTCCAATATGTCTACTTGAACGATAGTCAATATGAAAAAGTGGGAATTGAAAATTTTCGCAACACAATTTTTTTTTAAATATCAGCAATGCAGCACATATAAAAATATTTGTTTCACAAAATCATTTTTGTGTTTTCACAACAAATAAAAACATTTTTGTAAGACTTTAGAATGTTTATATTAACATACACATACCTAACTTTATGTATATATATATATAAACATTTATTATGTTTTTATTTATTGCCATAACTATATTTTCATAGCTATATGTCTGGATATACATTTATCTGTATATTTATGTGATTTTAATAATTGTGTGAATTTTGATACAGCTGCGTGACTCTTTCAGAAAGTTAGAGCTGTTCACATTTTGAAAAGAAAATGTTATTGAATGTTGGAATATAATTTGGTCTCATTCAGCTTCTCCGAAATAAAATCATTATTATTGTGATGGAAACATTTTGACATTGTAAATTTAAGTAAATTCATTATGTTCGTGTATTTGCATGTTGTGTATTATAATGGTTCTTTGTCATCTCATGTGGTTAAAAGTTAAGGTTTCATCTCGTACCCAATAAGTATGTGTGATGTGTGTGTGTGAGAGAGGGTATCTACCCACTTCCACTGTTCATGAATATAAATAACTTGGGTATTGTTTTGTTTGGTTGGTTTGTTTATATTCTGTGATATTGTTTCACTGTAATCAAAGCAATATAAAATTAGCCATTTTGTAAGTGTAATGGCACTCATAAATGTTAGTAGTAAAGGGTAAAGGTTTAGTCGTGTCATAAAAAAAGCTTGCCTGTTCATTTCCTACTTGACAATTGTCTTTCTCCTAATTTTCTTTTTCAAACTGAACTGAATATTGAAAGACCTAATTTTCGTATCTTTTACTATGAAATTTCATTAAGGTATTTACATGTTTAAAACAAATAAAACAGATTGAATTAACATTTTTAGGTTTCCTTTGTGTTTTTAAAGCAGTTTTAGAGATTGTTGGATGGATTATGTATCCATCTATAATATTTCTATGTTTAAAGGGAGATAACTCTTTCTGTACCTTAAAATTATCTCCTGTGCCAGGAAACATTTTAAAAGCAGGGTTTATCTGGCAAAAGAGATTGAGGCAGAGTCCTTGACAAATCACGTGACCAGAAATCGAAGATGAAGAATCCTACCGATCACGGTCTATCCACAGACAATTAAATTCATCATCATCATAGTTAAATTATTCAATCGTAAATTGTAAAATAAATAATTTTAAATCGTTGACCTCCTAAGAATCGTTTCATTAGTTTATTTCTACATTATTTGTGTCTTACCATTAAAACACCTCCACCATAACAAAGATTATTTCTGTCATTTTGTTACATTAATATTCAATGTAGATTTTGAGGCCGAATTTTCGGATAACAAGCTGAACTTTTAAGACTGAATAATGATTTAGTTAAAAAAAAATAAAAATAAAAAAAACGGATCAAGAATTAAAGTAAAGAGACTCTCGGGCAAATATAATTTAGAAGTGAGACACTTTTAAATCATATTCAAGATTTACATGAGAAAAACGGCCAGAACTAATGTGATATGTTAATGTTATGAGCTTCGTTTCTGCCACTACTTTGTGAATCAAACTAACAGCCATTTTTAGATACGGTATTATATTGTCTCAGGTCTGTTTACTATCAACTTGACCTTTTCTCTTCTTAACCTTTGAAGGAATGCCAGAATAAACTAATGCCCTTGCAACTCTAACAAGTACTCTCTAACACTTTCTGTCTAGTCCACCATGAGAAATGATCGCTTAACCCCTGGCTATGTATCAGATCAAATCCAGAATCAATATCATGACCTTATTCTTCGAGACTTTCAAAGATCTAGCACCAAAATATCTGATAAGGGTGCGTGATTGGCCTAACGGATAAAGTCACGGACTATAGAATCAGTTATGAAGGGTTCTCTACAGCCCCCTTTTCACATAAAAGATGTTACCAGTTCCTATTTATTTGCCTCCCCACGAGGGCAGAGTTAGACACAATACAAGGTTTGTTTTTAATGTGGGGAAAATCCAGCTTCCCAAAAGAGGCACTCTAGATTGGAACAAAAATTAAAATTGCCTTGGTCTAGAAGGATAGAATGGATGAAGTTTAGTCTCAGAACAGATAACACTTTGCTCCTAGCCAAAGACTATGCTACTATTCCCTCTCTACATCTATCGTTATTTCCATTGAAAATGCTCGACTGAGCTTCAATCTTTGATTCCTCTTTGTAAGACATTCACAACAGAAACTCGTCTTTTACCGCCATTGCAAAGAACTTTCCTTTCTAACATCAAACGGAATTTCCATGAACAGAGTTTTTTTCCCAAACTTCCAATCTGTGAAACATGTTACCATGGAATTGCTTTCCTGTGGGTTACATGGTTGTCTTCAAATCCAGTGTTAACAAATACTTGTCAGAAACCATCCTCATAAGTAACCAAATTTCGTTCCTTCAATTCATCATTTTCAATCCTCTCATAATATTCTTCATCATTCAACTGACAATCTATCCATATCATTAACCTTTATTCTCGAGTAGCTTTTAGCCTTGATAATTAGTTATATTAGTAAATAAAACAAATCCTATCCGATCTATTGTAGTTATTTATTCTTCACTCTATAATAAAGACCTATGTGCATTGTATAGACATTTATATATAGTAGTATGAAAATATATGTATAGCAAGTAAGCTACATAGAGGCGGCCATCCTTCATTCTCATAGGTAATAATCAGGCTAAATGTGCAGGTTTAGGGTTAGCGTTTGTTTTTATATCTAAGTAGGGTTTACTCTAACTAGCTAAGCAATCAAATGCGTTGTTATTACTCACTCGTGGGCTAATGTTTTCATTGTCCAATAGCTGGGCTCCTCTCAAACAAAGGCCTGGTTGCCTTTGTTTGACCTCCTCTTCTTTTATTTGGGGGTCGGCTGGGCACACCTCAATTTTAAGTATGTCAAATTAAAAGGTGAGCTTATTTTAACACATATTGACTGAAATAATCTATCTTTTCTATTTATTCTGTCACTCGTTGCTACTGTAGCAATAGAAATGTATTTAGTTTAGTTTTTTTTATTTATTAATTTATTTTATTTATTCATATATATATATATATATATATATATATCACTCTCAGCAAAAGCGGTTATAGAGAAAAGATCTCTTACATACCTACCCAACTTACCAGACAACACAGACATAGAAACATTATCTGGTTAATTCCCTCTATTCCCGCAGTGTCAAATATAACATAGGTAAACAATTACTCCAATTAATAGATAAACACTTTTCACCATCTTATAAGCTTCATAAACTCTTTATTGGAAATACAGTCAAAACGAGTTATTATTGTTGTTCCTCCGTAGGATCCCTTCTAGCCTCTAAACCCACAACTCCAACCTTCGCTGCTCATGCAAAAGAGAGGTAATTGTCCCCCTCGGAGGATATCGCACAATCAGATCGATAGTGTATGAAGCCAAAGTCATATCAGGTGTAAGCTCCAAGAAAGAAGAAATTTACATCGGAATGACTCAGGAACCTTTCAAACAGAAACTCTACGCCCACAATAACACTTTCAAATATCCGGGAAGAGAAAAAAAACACCTTCCGAGCAACCATTATATGGGCGCTCAATGAGTCCAGTACCCCTTATAAAATTAAATGGAGGGTCATCGATAAACAAAAGGCTTATAGCTCTACCTCCACGAATTGCCATTATGCACCACTGAAAAACTCATGATCCTACAGCCAATCAATAACCCTTTCATAATCTGTATGGACATCAAAATTGAGGTCTTCAAACAATTTTTTTCTCTCATGTTTTTAACATAGGCAAGTTGTCACTGTAGACATAAGGGGCTACTGAGAATTAGGGCGAAAGGTTTGGGGTAGAGTAGGGAGAACAAAGTGGGTGTTTGTTAGGTGTAAATAAGCTTACACTCCTACAGGCAATCAATAACCCTTTCATAATCTGTATGGACATCAAAATTGAGGTCTTCAAATAATGTTCCTACAGAAGAAAATTTTTACTAGACTAACAACGAAAATACATAACTCACTAATAGCTCTATCCGTACACAAGTCTAAAAAAAACTCCACATCATTTGAAAAATATAAAGACTATCCTCCCACCCCAAGACCTTTTCAATTATTATCAAATTTAATTCTTTATGTAAAATATAACACCCTCCCACAGATATATATATATATATATATATATATATATATATATATATATATATATATATATATATATATATGTCACCTCTACATCCTCCCTACCAACTTAAATATAACCTACACTCGCATCGCCATAATCCTTATCTATCACAAATAACATAAATTATTAGATACCTCATCATATTAAGTTTTTTCAATTTTAAACGTTTTAAATCTTACTAGATTACCTAGAAATATATTTATCGAATAGCCTTGAATAAAAAGAAAAATATATATGACCAAGATTTAAACCTAACTGATTCACAAAGACCCTCTGATAGACTCATAAAAGTTATTAGATAAAAGCTAACAGAATTAATTAAATACAAGGACACCACTCGAACCCATACAGGTACCACATATATTACAATGATAGTGAGCCTAGATTGATCCATCCACTTAATTTGATACACCTTAGGAAACTTTTCAACTGATAAACACCAAGCCCTCACATAACTAATAAACTACAATTATAACGACAGTTTTACACTCAAAAATATCCCCCAAATAAAAAATAATATAAATATAACACTTAAGCCTTTAATAACAGGAATACACCCCACCAAGAAGCTAACCCACTCGCTGACAAAAAAACTACATAACACCCCCAAATATGAATACACCATTGAAGAAGGGAAACATACAGCATTCGTTATCAACAATTAAATTATTCTAAATAATACTTAGTTACGATTAAGATCCATATAAACATGCAGTCTGTCCCTATTAACTCGGTACTTTCTCCAAAAGAGACGTTTGAGTGAATTCACCAGAAGATGGTACCGGTGATCATTGAACTCCATTCTTCGATCTCTTGTCATTTTGTGAGTCGCTGATGATATGAATGGATTCTAACGGCCTGTTTAAACAGCAAAAGGTCAATCCATGTCAATGAAACTATGGTTCATCTCTGAAATATGTAACATATTGTTAAAATAAATAATTTTTATATATATATATATATATATATGTTACATGGACGCCTCTGTGTAGCTTATGTGCCATAGATATATTTTTACACTATTACTACTAAAATGGCAAACTCCTTTGACTTAGCGATGGATGCTTTGGACTCTGCAGAGGCATCAGATCTTGTGGGGCTATATATTCTATATACCCTCACAAATATTTGATATACTCTCACAAGGTGAACAGAGTAATGTAGCAATCGCTATGTTGAGCTAGCAAGTCTCGTTCTTTCTATAGGAAAAGCAGACCACCCAATTATATTTATTTAGGTACCATATGACAGAAAAAGATTGAAGTGAGATTTAAGTTGCTGAGTAAACTTTAGTAAAGAAACAGTGTAATGTGAGATCCTGCTAGACAGGGACATTTAGACCCCAAAACAACTAATAGTCAAGGAAAATGGGTCAATTTATATAGTTTAGATTAATAAAGTATATTTCAAGTCAAAATTGGTGTGTCTGTCTTCTTCATGGGTGTATCCGACCACCTAAGTGCAAAGTATTCAGGCAACAGCAGGCAGTCATATATCCATATACCCCTCCCCACCCACATCAAGGTGTGTATATAACAAAAATAGAAACTCATGTTCTATCAATATATACTAGGCCCCCCCACCACATCAAAGAAGATAATCCCTAGGAGGATTATATTATGACCATAAACAGATACTACACTACCTTCCTAGTCCCCCCCCCTAAAAAAAAGTAGGAGATAATGCATGAGAGGATAGTATAATGACAAACGAATATATTCTAGATTACCCCCCCCCCCCGCGATAATGCCTGGGAGGGTGGTCTCATGACAATAGAACTGGTACTACACTACCTCCACCCTTGATCGAAAAAGGAAAAGGTAATTCCTGGGAGAACGGTATCATGACAACAAAACAGATACTACACTACCTTCCTTTCCTGAATTAAGCATTGAAATATAGTACATTAGTCTGAAATAGTATAATAAGTTGAATTGATCATTAAAAGATAGTACAATTAATAAAAGTAATAGTACAGTTCGGTTTCAGACAGACAGATACCAAATCTCCATCAGTAATAGATATACAGGGTGTGTAAGGTATTTGAGAGCATACGTAATTTTTTATTATAGCAGGAAAATTATTTGACTTTATATTTTCTAAATTTCAGAATTATCAATGGCAGCCATTATAATCACACAACAAATGGAGAGGCACCGTTATCGTGACTATAAAGGCTGAATATAGCGAAATAGAAATATTTTTAAGAGTCACTTGATCTTTGGCTTGCAAAGAGTTAAAGGCTTAAGATGGAAAGGTATAATCATTATCAAAACGTAAGGGACATTCTAGACACACTGATAGCATTAGAACATCTGAATTTGTTCAGAAAATACAGCACACCGTTAGTGGTAATCCTAGAAGATCCGTAAAACCCATTGCAAATGAACACCATGTGTCAAAAGAAACTATCTGAAATGTTCTCCTCAAAAACATCACATACAAGTTTTATGTGTCGTGTAAAGGTCATTTTACGTCAAAAAAAGGTAAAGTAAAATCACTTAATCAGAGCTAATAGGCACCTATTTTCATGATCACATGACCTCTAATATTTGGTCTTCTCGCTCGCAGATCTTAATCTTTTGGTCTACTATGTATGGAGCGTAGTTAGAAAAAAAAATTAATGAGGACCCTCATGACACTAAATAATCCCATAAAAGTCTCCACAGTTAAGGTAATATCCAATATGAACAAGGACCACATGATCTTAGAATGTAGGCGATTCATACGTCACATCAAAGCCGTTATCGAAGCTGAAGGTGACTTTAATGAATAAAATTATAAAACAATATATTTATTCTCATCCTCAAAAATGTTTTCCAATAAATCCACTGTTGTCTGTTTCTAAGAGTCATTATTAATGTTAGGATACTACCGTTGTCACTAGGAATATAGAAAAGGGAATGCTTCTCTATTGTTAGTAGTAAAGTCTGTTTCTGTAGATGGACTAATAAATTGTTTTTTTTTTGTTGTTTTCCTTCATCATCATCATGATCATAATCAATTTTATCATCTTATTTCCCTTAATCAGGCGTCTGATGTTTTCTGACAGCTTGCAATTCAGTCTCCAAGCTTGACAGTCTTAAAGATTGACCCCGTTCAAATTTCAATGTCCGAAATCCTTGTACACGGTTTGAAGCCAAGTTTCCTTAGATCGTCTAACTTTTTTTCCGGCCTTCCACCTCAAGGTCTCTGCATTTTCTTTTGTATTATTAATGTTCTATCTATCTATCTATCTATCTATCTATCTATCTATCTTTCTCTCTCTCTCTCTCTTTCTCTCTCTCTCTCTCTCTCTCTATATATATATATATATATATATATATATATAAAATGTGTGTATTATCTGCTTCTAAGAGTCAGTTTTGTATGTGTATAAATCTGTCTTCAAATACATTACTCACCCTGTACATTTAGTTATGTTTTTGCATTAACTACGCCACAAAAACGTTAATTTCTCAGTAAACAGGCAAAACTAATGGAACTATAATGTCCGATATATATTATTTTGTATGATTGGTGTAATTTTGTTGATCAGTTTTGGAGCCTATAAGTGCCCGACAGACACATACATACATACAGACAGACAGAAAGAAAGAAATTCTCAATTATAATACAGATTCACCCTCTAACGATTTAAACGTCTGTTACTTAGGCTATAAATGAGACCGAAACATCTGCTTAAATCTTTATTCTTTTAGGCAGAATCTACAACTAAGAAAATAAAATCTCTGTAAATATCGTGGAAAATAAAAGGTGTTAAAATAAATGCCTGTATATATATATATATTTATTTATTTATCAGGTTGGAAAGAAAGTAATGTCGTTTTTGGCCAACACATTTATTTCATCTGAAACATTCACATTAGGGCATTTTTAATCTTTACAATAATTTCCCTCAGTTTCTATGACTTCTGTCCAACGATCAACTAGCTTCTTGATGCCTTCTTCAAAACATTTCTCTGATTTTTTAGAGAAAAACAAATTTAGGTAATTTTTTAGTTGGTCGTTATTTTCATAAATTTTATTGTTTAAGTGATGCTGCAACGACCGGTAGAGATGGTGGTCGGATGGAGCAATGTCACGTGAATAAGGCGGATGAGGCAAAACTTCCCAATTGAAACTCATGACCTTTTCCTGAATGAGTTTTGCTGTGTGAGGTTTCGCATTATCATGCTGCAGCATTAAACTCTTCCTATTGAGTAATGCTGGTCGTTTTTTTAATAGAGCAATTCTTAGATTATCCAGCTGCGAACAACATTTTACTACTGTGAGTGGTTGATTAGGCTCTAGTAACTCATAATGAATCAGTCCCACCATAAAGAGAGCATAACCTTCTTTGGGTGTAGTCCTTGTTTTGGAGCAGGCTGTGGACTTTGGTTTCGGTCTAACCATTGTTTTTAACATTGGGTATTCTTGTAAATCTCCAGTCACAATTCTTTGCAAGACTGGTTCTCGATGATTCCTGGAAAGCAAAGATGTGCAAACAGTCAATTTTTGATTTCGTTGAGCGTCGGTCAAATCGTGTGGAACCCAGTATCCAAGTTTTTAAACTTTTCTTAACTCGTGAAGGCATGAAATAATTGTGGTATGGGTCGTATTGGATTGTTAAGCTAATTCTCTGCTGGTTAAATTTGGATTGACCTCCACAGTATCTTTAATGGCGTCTTTATCAATTGGTTTTCTCCGAACGTCGCCGATCTGACCGGTTAAATCCCCAGAAGAAAATTTTGCAAACCACCATTGACATTTTCAATCATTCAGAACATTTATCCCATAGACAGTTCTAATATTCCTTGAAGCTGCTGCAGCTGAGTTTCCTTTTTTGAATTCATAGAGCATGCAATTTCTCAGATGCTCCTCACTAATATCCATTTTTGACGGCTGAGACCATTAAACTTATATGTTCCAACTAATTACTATATCTGAAAGGCAAAGCAAGATATTAAGACACCAATTCACCAAAAAATCTAGAACTGTGTACAACTTAGGAGGTTGCAAAGTGATAAAGTAAAAAATATGGCATTACTTTCTTTCCAACCTGATATTACAATATTTTTACATAAATATTTTATATCCATAGGCACATGTTTCATCTTATAAAGACTCATCAGTGTGGCTCTATATAGCCGATGTGCTCGAACCTTGGACCTCAGTCACTGCTGACTGTGAAAGTCCAAACCTCCTAGCTATCTTGGCCAGAGGAACAACTGCGTTGATTGAGGTCATATATATATATATATATATGTGTGTGTTAGGTATGTGTATATATTTATATATTTGCATGTTCAGGATTAACTCCTAAACGAATTAACCGATCATTATAAATTTTAGAACATAGCTGCTAGTTGTAAGTGTGGGTAATGTGAGCTATATTTAGTTAAATGTAGTTTCATGCTAAGGGAGCAAAGAAGGGGTAGAAGTCCTTTGTGAAAATCCAGATACTTAGAGAATTTTTAACAATTAGCAAATATATGCTTCTTTCGGTCGCATAGTTTTACTAGGCTGGGAGGATTATATAATTGTGAAAAACTACATACAATACGTAGTTAAAGCAAAATAAATTGTTTGGACTATTCAAATAATTTCCGACGCTATTGATTGATTCATTTATTTTTTAATTATATTATATATTAAATTTTTTTTACGCCAATACGTAGTTAAAGCAAAATAACTTGTTTTGGAGTATTAAAATAATCTTAAACACTATTGATAATGTTTATCCATTAGTTCAGTTTGTAGAATGTCAGACTGAAAATCTCAATGTTTTTGTTTCGATTTCAGGTCACAGCATCTGCTTTATTTGTTGGGAATTTATTATTTAGTATTAATGCAATATTTTCATTTCTAAAAGTAGTTAAAATCTCTAATATTTTGAAATGAGACAAAATCTTCAATCTATTTATTACATTTAAAAAAAAATGTGACTGACGGACGAACAGACAAAATCTCTATTCATAATAGATATTATGTTTCGGAAGTTTTTAGATGAGGGTTGATAATTTGTAGAATTTGGTATATTCGGACAACTGTTCTCATCTTGGGTGTTTTTATCACAACGTTTCGGCCCATGTAACCTCCGACCTTCTTCAGGTGTACGTTGTCGAACTCGGGAATCTTGACGGAATTTTGAACAGAACTCTTTATTAAATCCACGCGGGTAGCATGCTCTCATTCTATCTGCCATGACTGGGAAGAAGTCTTCAGTAATTCGCAATTCTTCGTATCGCCTGTACTGAGGATTGAACCTTCAACTTTCAGATGACTGTCACTTAGAGCTGAATTTTACATCTATAATTAAACAATCCATGCTATAGGATTAATGAACACACATTACTATTTTATCCATTGCTTGGACAGGTAGGTTGCAGGTTCATACCTTTCCCAAATATTAGTGTGCAATTGAATTTGAACACAGCATAGCCAATTTCACACAATTTCTGCAAGGACCTGTAGCGTAACGGATATAAGTGCTAAGTAATAATCAGTTCTAAGCGACAGTCGTCTGGAGGTTGAAGGTTCAATCCTCAGTGCAGGCGATACTAAAATACAATTACGAATTATTTAAGACGGAGCGCGAGCAAGCTATTTCCATGGATTAATTAAAGGGTTCCATTCGAAATTCTGTACAGGTTCCCGGTTCGGAGGTTAATCAGCCTAATCGTTGTGAGAATAACATCCAAACTTCCATCAAGACTCCTCAAATTGGCAACCGCCACTTTCTCTCTGCTGTATGTCTGACATAATTTCTACCTATCAAGTATCAAGAATCTTAGCTAATTTCCAGGCAGTGATCTTTGTCTAGAACATATCCTGTTTACAACATAATGCCAAATTTATCTGTTAATATGAGCAAACGTACCCACCAATATTTAGAAACATTATCTCTGTTTGTGAAGTAAACATGTCTAGAAGAAGGAAAACAACAAGATTACACTTGTTCTCTGAAACAAAGGCAATCATCGTCCATGCAAACCTATCAATGATTTTGTCTGAAGAAAAAAAGACATTAAACAATTATTTCCAAAACATAATTATAAATGATAATCCAAAAGATGAGGTAATTCCTGGGAGGATGGTCTCATGGCAACAGGACAAATACTACACTATCCCCTCTCCACATAAAAGGGGAGGTAATGTCTGGGAGGATGGTATTATAACCACTGAACAGATACTAGACTACCCCCTCCCTAGATAGTACATTATTCTAAAATAGTATAGTAAATGAATTGAGCATTAAAAGATAGTAATAGTATAGTTCGGCTTAAGAGAGATCGATACCAAATTTCCATTAGTAATTGATTATCAATAGTAAAAGAAATGGCATCAGTAGTTGTAGTATTTAAAGTTTGCCCCTTCTCCTCACGCTTATGACAAATCCAGTATGCCAAGGGTGCATCATGCCAAATTAGGGTTCAATTATGACTAGTAGTTTTCAATCCTAAACGTGTTTGTTGTTTTTTTAATATTAGTGGTAATAGTGTTAATATGTTTACACTCCTATGACATAACCGGCATCTCCAGAAGGCTTAATGCAAAATTTAGTGCAAGTTTGTCTAGTAGTTTTAGAGCCTATAAGTGACGAACAGACAGAAGGAAATTCTCAATAATAATACAGATTCACTTTCTAACGATTAAAACGTCTGCTTCTTAGGCGATAAATGAGACCGAAACATTTGCTTAGATATTTCTGTTTTTTTGGCAAAATCTACAACTAGGAAAAAAATCTCTGTAAATATTGTGGAAGATGGAAGAAAGTACTCAAATACCCGATATATATATATAAAAAGCCACACTGATGAGTCTTTATAAGATGAAACACATGTTTGTGGATATAAAAAATTTATGTAAAATAAATAATTAAAAATAATAATAATAATAATAATATATATATATATATGAATCGTTATATTTGTAGGGTAAAGTGCTCAATATCTCTGATAGAGCTTACATAGATCAAAGTTTGTAGCAAGTACTTGGGCAAACACGAACTTCGGAACATACACCCGCATAGATTCATATAATTTATGACAATATCACATTGGTTCTAATTGATCACCATAAATAAGCAATACTTAAGCTGGTTAGTATTTAGATGAGTGACCAATTGGATTAATACTCCTGGATAACTTAGAGATCTATCGCTTCTAATTTTATTAGTTAAAAAGTAGAGTATACTAGCCTTTCGAGTCTTGTGGATATTTTCATGGCATATCAACCTCTTTTCGACTATTTAATGCCAAAACACAATACCTATTGTAAATAATTCATTGTATGTGATTAATTGAACACCAGTTGTATTTTATCCGTAGATGGAGGGAAATTGCAGATTTATGCATTTTCCAGATGTATTAGTGAGTAGTTGAACACAACAGATCCAATTGGATTTGAACTTTATATTTCATAGTCTGTAATGTTATTCATTAGACCATGTAAGAACTCTTGTTTGTGAATGGAACTGGTTTAGAAGGAAAACCAAAAACAACAACGTCTGGTCCCTGAAACATGGGATACCATTGTCTAGTAATCCTTTATCTTGTGGAGAGTGTTGGTAGTGTTCTCCACAATGAATAACCTATTTTAAACGAATTAATGTAGAGGTCATTAGATAATTGGATTCACGTATGTTGCTTTCGTCAGCAGAATCAGAATTTTCCTTTTCTTTCACTCTTTCTCTTTACCCCCCCCCCCCCCGCATATCAACAACATTTCTCATTACTCTGAGGTGAGAATAGGTCACATCACAGAAATGCATAATTTCCTGCTTCAGAATTTTTTAGATGAGGACTGAGAATTTAGATTATTTGGATTATTCAGATTTTTATTCCAATCTTGGTTGTTATTTTCACAGTGTTACGGCCGATGTAATCCCCAACCTTCTTCAGGTGCATCTTTTCGAACTTAGAAATCTTTGTCAAAGTCAAGAACCTATATGGTATTTCAAACTGAACCCAATAATTATGAATAGTAAATTAAAACACCATTAAAAAGAAAAATAAATATATATAATAAAAGTTTATTTATACAAACATATGGCTACACATCGAGACATGTTTCAATCGCAGCTTTGGTTAGCTCGATTTCTTCAGGAAAAAAATAAATGTCTGCTTTTTACGTGAATTATGGAAGAATGGAACAACATTTAAATCAGTAAGTCATCTGTTAGTCATGTGATCCTTACAGATTGAAATTTTGCTCTATTCAATATAAAAACGTAAAGATCAGAGACTTATTTTTCGTCCTGAAGAAATTAAGCTTATCAAAACTTTTATTATATATAAATAGATCTATTTACTATTGAGCACTATTATTAGTAAAGATTCTCCGGATTTTAACCTGTGGATAAAAACCTTATATAGATTATATATATATATATATATATATATATATATATAAAGATATAAAGATTAGGTTTAAAGCTTCCAAAATTAATACTAGAATTGTCTAAATAGACCCGTAGCATAATTGTTAAGTTGTTAATCAACAATCAGTTCTAGGTAGCAGTTTTCTGGAAGTTGAAGGTTCAATCCTTACTACAGGCAATGATAACTAAGAATAGCATAAAATAATTAACACTTTTGCCGGGTCATGGTTGATGGTACGTATATAGTATGTGAACCGAGGCGGCGATAGGTACGTATATAAAAGGCACAGACAGAGGTGGTACTTTTAATAGAAATATGTCATACTTTTGCCCTCGACAATGGAAGAGGAGTGGCGGAGTACAGACAGCTTTCGCCAAAGGCAACAGGGACAAGGTGGCAACGGAGAGATGAGGACGGTAAAATTGGGCGACCAGGGAAAAGAGAGCCCCGGGCAACGCTTGGTAGCCCTGCTAGTGGTTGATGAAACGAGAACAATCTACCCCCATGAATTAAATGAAGGCTTCAGTACTTACTATGCTCAACGTCACTTCAAGTATTATTTGTAATGTCAACAAGACGTCAGCTGCTTTTTCGGTATGAATTTAATTATAAAAGTTGCAGCTCAGTAGGGAGTCACCGTTTGTAGGGGAAACAGAAGTTTGGTGTTTGTTCCATAATGTTTTCAAAAGATACGTGTTTAAGTCGAGTAAAGTCTCCATTTGAATATGTATATGTATAGTGATAAGATGTATTTTTTATGTTATGTGCATGTGTTGCTGTTCGTCAAGTGACATCATACCAACCATCAGCAGCAGTTAGTTTGAAGTATCAGTATTGTTTGTATACAAAACAACTGTTTTTTCTCTCCAAATAACTTTAATTATAAAAGTTGTAAATCGGGAAGCAAAAAAAAACAAAAACTATGCCATCATTTTTTACAGCATTGGCATACTAAAAGTAAAGTGATTGACTGTAGTTGAGGGTGACTCGAAGGCTCCCTTTTCATTCATAACTACACAGACACGTGGATCAGAGCACCACTCCTTTTCCAAGACTACTCCACTTACCTTTGATAACGCTGAGGGGCTCTTTTTTTAATCTTTGGTATGCCTCAACCGAGGATTGAACCCTCGTCTCCTGGTCTATTATGCCAAATGAGCTGTCATACTAGTATATTATTTTTTTTTAATTTTTTAGATAAAAATAAATAAATAAATGAATACGAAAATAAATGAAAATTGACTAATTTAAAAAAACAGAACAAGTGACAGACAAAGAAACAACAACTGCGCACAATTTTTGGAGAACAACAATAGTCTTAGATTTACCTACCTACATGCTATCGTATGCAGGTGCGAACTAAGAAGAATGCTTAAAGAATAAATGCTGCAATTTGTGTGTGGGAATCAGAATTTCAAATCACAAACAAAAAAATTACACTTTTTTACACATAAATTGGCAAAGTTGAACTTCAATTTAAATATGTAGTGATGAAAACTTTGGCATGACAGACAGAGCCTCTTATAGAGATGCATGGTTGCATCTAAAATAAACTATTTAATACTTAAATATGACAGACTGGTGAAAATGCTATTTCATACAATGAAAATGCTATTCTGAACTTAAATATGACAGACTGATGAAAATGCTATTTCAAACAATGAAAATGCTATTCTGAACTTAAATATGACAGACTGATGAAAATGCTATTTCAAACTTTGATAATGGTATTTCAAACTATGAAAATGGTATTTCAAACTTAAATGTGACAGACCGATGAAAATACTTTCCAAGGATATTATTGCATAAGCATTATAGATTTGATCGTATTTGAACTCAGTACAGAATAAAAGATTAGTCAAGGATGTTCAGAATTTATCTAAACGTTATGAATTGGTCTTAGAGGAAGATGGCAGAATTTAAAAAGACTTCTTATCACTTTAATATAAACCTCCATTATTTGTTTCTGTATAAACAATAAAAGTTTGCTTAATTATATTTTTTTAATTTTTATATGTAGTTAAATAATTATCTTCGGCAAGATTTGTAGCCATTCCTGTATAATATACACGTGTGCAGTTTATATTTGTCAATCAAAGCAACTACTAATTTGTTTAGAGAGAGGTCATTTTAATACTCACTGGGTTACATCTGCAGGCGAATATTTTTCTAATTTGAAATTGGCTTTTTTTTCCTTTTTTTTTTATTGAAGTCGCTCCAGAAAAGGCACGAAGTCACATAATGTACGGAGCTAAAAAAAAAAATTACTTCAAGGTAATAAACTAGTAAACAATAAGTATTAAATGGATAGATTCCGGCCCAGAAAACAGCAATTCTTCCCCCTTTGTCAGAAACATCGTTCATGGAAGGTGAAAACTAAAGGACAAAATAAGAGAAATGAGAGTTACGAGACTGCCGGAAGTAAACACAAGGTCCACTTTCTATTCTCCTTTAATTTGAAGTTGAGGTGTTATGTTGTTGTTTTCTTTTAATTTGAACTTGAGCTTTTTTAATTTGAGTATAAAAATGGTTACTTTTTTTAGTTAATGGTATGGAATCTGAAAATAAGCGAAAAAAATCATGGCATTTGATATTTAACTCCATCCCATTTTGAACTAAATTAACAATTTTCCCAATGGAAACTTTTTGACTCTGACTATTCTCTCATTCCTTTAATTAATTTGGTTTCTTCAAGTGTTTTCTAGTTTTAATATTGCATTTCAGTCATTGTGACAATCTACCAGCACACAATCTTGGATACCCTATAACCATTCATTTATGAAAATTAGAGCTGTTTTTAATTACAGAAGATTCTAATTACTTATAATATGGTAGGGTTCTCTAGCTCTCTTGAACACTAGACCAGTCTAATAATGCTAAAATAACAATGACAATAGCATGTACATATAATCTCAATGTTCTCTCTTAGTCTTTTTCACTTGTTCCTTTTCATACTGTTTTTCTCTTTGTTCCTTCTTCTGCTTTTTCCCCTATTGTTACTGCTATTTTTGTATTATTAGATTTGACTACTGTTTAAGAATGATGAAAAACAAATCGAGATTATTTAGGCCATATTTAATTGTAAAAGTCTGATTTTCATAAATGTTCGTAAAGTACAGTATTATATGAGAGTCTTAATTAATGTCTTATATTATTGGAAACATTTGTTTTTTTTACTGGTTTTATTTGTTTGTTTTACGCTTTGGTGGTTATTTAATGCTGCAACAGGATTCCTATTGTAAACGATTCGATGTACTCGATTAATTGAACATGTCAAATATGTATATTTTAGATCCTCGTGTTTTTACATTTTTAGTGACCTCGTGTTTGGTTCTCTTACCACGACACACGGCCGCCATTTTGTGTGCTCTGTTTTCTTGAGAACCCACACACGAAATCGGAAAAAAATGTAAAAAGAACAATGATTAAGAAACGTTGAATTTACAAATATATACATTTATTCTCACATAGACAGCTTGTCAGAGACAAACATAAAAGGGTATATATGAAACATGATACATAAAGGGGATGAACCATGAACGTAATTAATAAAAGAAAGACTACTTTAATGTCCCAAAACAAGCGAAATACATGTATTGCAAGGGTCAACTAATACAGACACTATAGGACTGTAATCGTGAAAGACACCTGACGAGCACAGTGTCAGAGTTGTGAAAGCCATGCACAGATGAAGAGCCGGTTAGACCACATCCAACAGTTTTGAAGCCCAACCAGTAAAGAGAGATATCCGGTTCTATATTCCCCATGTGGGGTGGAATTATATATTTTTGATTTTCAGAAATAAGAGAGTGCATTCTCTCGTTTCTCAGGAAAATTCAGGGGAGATAACTTAGATATTGTTCAAGAGAAATAACTCCTAATAATTCTAAACCAACAACGCTCTAATTACATATTCTATAGTGCTATCAATTATACCAATCATTAAACCCTCACAGCTTTTTTTCTAAAAATCCATTCATAGAGTTGGAAAAGTATCACATTTTTTAGCTTAGAATTAAATTACAAATTAACAGAAAATAATTGTTAAATTCTTTAGAATTTTTGAACATTACCAAAATGTGATTTAAAAATAAAAGTCCAAGCAATTGATAAACACCAATTTTGTATCAAATGTCTTAAAATGCATTTTTGCATCACTAAGTCGTTATCTTTAATGTTTTATGCCGGTTGCTGAATAAATTCCATGAGTCAGTATTTTGCTATGAATAATGTTTTATTTCCTTTCAAAAAACTAAAATTCAAAAAAATAAATAATCCTCCATTTTAAAATCTGACTACTCTTCCAATGGGTCTGAATATGAATAATTCATTAAAAAGTTGCCAAGACAAGTTTTAATAACCATTTAATCACAGACGCCCCCCCCCCCAAAAAAAAAAAGTGTGGCATTTATTTACAACTAGCGTGATTTGTAGGATATCTAGTATTGCCCAGGAAAAAATAATTAACCCAATAAACTCATGGCCTGAACCTTATTACTATTTTTCTTCTTTTTTTTTAAATTTCTAATTCCTGCTCCTCACCCTGAACCTCATATTAATACTTTCATTTTTATATTTCAATTTTTATAATTAACAGGGTAAAAAATAAAATAAAATAAATCGATAAAAAAAATAGGATTGTTTATTAATTAGCAAAAAACAACAACTTTTGACGTGGGTACTCCAATAATCTGTTGTTTCATGATATTATCGGTTGAAAATGTCGTCTTGAATGGAACTAACCTAGATTTCCAGAACTGAATACGGTTTTGCCCATTGTAAGACATCGAAGGAAGATCTTTCTGAAAAGAAGTAGAAATCACAGAAAGAATATTTTGGGGTTACATAACTGAGCCTTTATTTTGGTAGGAGTGGAACAGAGTTAAATGCAACCAAATAATTGTTATAAAAAGGGTTGATGTCAAACGTTCGAATAAGTTCCATCTTGCCTGTGAGTTAGAGGAAACTGAAGAGGCGTCTGTTCCTCACTGTGTTAAATTTCTAACTTTTTTGCGGGAACACAAAACATATAGTCAAATGAAAATGCATTCCTACACAAAGCAATTTCATTGGTCGATAGACTAATCACTCAGTGTCAGTTTATTTTATTTGTTTACATCACAAGAAAATAGTTTGTCACAAAATGCAACTGCTACAAGTCATAAACTCTTGGAATATGAAAGCATTTCGATAGTTTTTAGAATTTTATTTTACTTATTAAATAATAGCATTGCAGTTGCTATCATATGAGTGTTTCTATTTAAAATATCGCAACACAATCGCATTTGCAAACCTGTTAGATCACAAAAGTTAAGCAACGTTGAGCCTGATCAGTACTTAGATCAGTGACCATTTGGAAATACGAGGGCTGTGACAAGGATAGTGACCCTTTTTGGGGGTGCTGGGGTGCCCCACATTTATAAGCCTTGCACCAGACTTCTATTGACCTCATAGGGATGCAAGTAACATCGAAAACACTGCACTTCAAATGTCACTATGGAAAAAGTTTGTGTCAATCAGACTTGAGACGACTCGAAATTGACAAGATGTTTATGAAGTTCACAGTACATTTTAAAAGTCAAAGAGCTGACCTGATGAACCTGTTGCATGTCGAAACTGAGAACAACAATGACTGTGTTATCTCTCTCTTTCTTTTTGTGATGTATATTGTGTCTCTTTCTTTCTCTGTCTCTGTCTCTCTCTCTCTCTCTCTCTCTCTCTCTCTCTTGCTTTATCATAGCAAGGGAGATATTAGCAGTTTGGTTGATGACTTCATACGCGATGGGTCAACTGAACCGGCTCTCGAGTTTTTATTCTATTTCTGTAGAATGCAAAAATAAATATATTATTTTTATAAGATTCTTATTAGTTCCTTCATTACAAGCCTTCAATTGCAGCACAGCGGTCCCAGCCAGATCATTAGTTCTCAGGAGAGAATTAATGACAACTAATTAACACTGCTGAAAACCCGTCAAGCCAGACGACGGGTTTCACCCTTTCGTTTAAGGGAAATGTAACGATCGTTAAGTCTGGAGAACTGGTGTAGTTCCGTGCCCAAAATGTAACAGCCCTTCCAGAGACGTTTTCACAGCGCACACACACTAAGATACTCTCCCCGGAAAACGATTGTGTTATAAGCAAACACTCCACCTAGGTGTGTAAATCTGTATCAGCCTTGCTGAGAGTATAACCGACGACAGACTAGCGTCCTGTCAAAGGGGTAGGTCAGGCCACTCATTCAGCTTAACACTATGGGACCACTCGTCCTGTGAGAATTAAGCCTAAAAAATAACAGCAACTTTAAGCACAAAAACTCATTATGTTTGACATTTATAAATAAGTTTTGTGATTCACCGAAAAAGTCAAAATAGTGAGCCTATTTTGCTGACATAGGTTAAGCAACATGGTACCACATGTAATTTTATCATCTAATAAGTAAAATAAAAAATAAAATAAAACTACTTGTTTATTGCCAAAATGCACTGTAAGATTGTAAGAGTCTATAACAGTCACGTATTTTAATTGTATATTAGAGATGGTCGTACTTGTATAGCTTTTCAACCAAACAAAACCGACTTTTTGTTCGGCATCTTCCGGCCGTTTATGCAAACAATTGGAAAAGGCTGAATCACAAAGGAACTGGCGTCCAAATCAAAACGAGGCTGTTTTGCAACATGAAAAAAAAAAATGAACGAAAACTCACTCACCGTATGTTTATTTTTATGACAATTTATTTCTTTTATTTGACAAAGAAAATCAATGAAATATTTTTTTTTTATCACGGGAAAGTTAAAAGTGAAAAGTCTTTTTGTTTTTTTTTACGTTAAATTGTGTTTCTCTTTAAAAAAAACAAACAAACAATGCAACAATAATTTTTTACCCTTGGTAACGATTTTTACAAATTTCTTTTCATTGTTTTTCTTTTTAACCTCCCCCAAAAACAACTAGGTTAGGGTTACCTTAGGGTGTAAAAAACAAAGTCTGTTTTTATAGGTTCAGTTGGCAGATTTTGTTTTAGAGTTAGCGCATGATTGGTTAAGTGCTTCCGCATCTTCCAGCTGTTTACATAAACGGCCGGAAGATGCCGAACAAAAAGTCGGTTTTGTTTGGTCCAAAAGCTATACCAGTACCGTGATGATCGTTCTCCATTATAATTAATGTAATGGTAGGCTGTAATAGAAAGTTAATCTGACTACAAAAGTTAATCAACAGACGACATTGAAGTTTCAAATGAAAATACTTTTTATTAGTCTATGCTGAAAAAGAAATTAAATGGCCAACAGTTAGTCTTTACAAAGTGCAGCATGGTCATTGTACTGGCTCCAACACCCGCCAAGGAGACCGAAATCTTGTGGATGCTGTAAGAAGAAGTCCAGTGATCTGTATTCATACGCCATGGATTCTGATTGGCTGGTGGATGTACAATCACTCCAGTGGTACAGCTGTCCATTTACATCAAAAGGAAAGTAGTACATAATATAATTAAAATATGTGCCTGCTACAAGTTTATGACGTTTGGAGTACTCATGCCAGAAATTGGACATTAAAAAAATACTAGGTGAAGAAACCGTTTGTGCACCTTGCTAAAATAATGATTTATTATGCAAGAATTTATTAGAAAAAGAACTATTCTTCAAAATAAAGAGGATCATTGTCTACGACCTTCTGCCATGCCCTCAAGCTTTTAGATTTGGTCAAAGTACCAATCCTTTGCTTTGAATCAAAAAATTTTTGTCAACTTTATCAAAAGTCTCAAATCGGTGACCCTTAATGCAAAGCCAGATATCACCAGAAAGACCAGCAACAAGATTGAAGAATTGAATGATTTAGAAGTTCTGCCGCATCCAGCCTATACACCAAACATCGCTCCATCGGACTACAGTCTATTCTGATTAATGACGCATTTTATAAACGGTCACCGATTTGAGTATCTTGATGAAGTTGAAGAAACTTGTCAAGAATCTTCTTGATTCAAAGCCTAAGGATTGGCAATTTGACCAAATTTGAAAGCTTGCAGATCACTGGCAAAAGGTCATGGACAACGATGGTCTTTATTTTTGTTGTTTTTAAATAAATCCTTGCATAATAAATCATTATTTTAACACGGTGATGAACTTTGCTTCATCCTATTAATAAAGTGTTTGCTTTCATGACGGGGTTATTGTACAGAAGTAGCTATCAGTCTCTTCCGAAAGCAACAGACAAATAATAATGTTGGATTAAGAAAAGAAAAATAACCTAAAACCTTCTTTCGCATGTTTTCATCCAATTTTAACAATGAGATTTGTTTGTCTTCACATTGGCTTGTTGTTGAAAACAGCAGATAAACACCCACAAGAAAGACTTCCTCATTAGAGCAGAAACCATGAAAATGCATGATTGAATCTCTGTTGACAGTTTTATAAACTATGATAATTGTTATTACTAGCAATAATATCCCCCCTCCAGTCCATATTTTTTGCTCGTATATGTGATGAAGGAATTGCTTTTCCAAAGGAGGAAGTAATGTCTGGGACGATGATCTTATGAAAGAGAACAACAACACTACCCCCCCCCCAAAAAAAAGTAAACGGTAATGGTTGGGAGAATGGTATCATAACCATAGAACAGAACAGATATTACACTACCCCTCCCCCAAAAGGAGGAGGTAATGCCTGGGGGATGGTATCATGACGAACGAACATATATTACACTACCCCCCTTCCTAAAGGAGGAGGTAATGCCTGGGAGGATGGTCTCATTACAACAAAGCAGAACAGATACTACACTACCCTGCCCCCCTCCCCCCCCCCCAAAAAAAAAGTTGAAGTAATGCCTGGGAGGATGGTCATATGATGAACGAACATATATTACACTGCCCCCCACCCCAAAAAAAGGAGGAGGTAATGTCTGGAAGAATGTTCTCATCATAACAGAACAGATACTACACTACACCTCCCTGAATTGGGCATTGAGCGATAGTACATTAGTAGAAGTCATAGTATGGTTTCGATTTCAGACAGATACCAAATCTCCATTAGTAATAGAAGTACAATAGTATATTAATAGAAGTAATAGTATAGTTTCAGCTTCAGACAGACAGATACCAAATCTCCGTTTACTATAGATATATATTTTGCATATATAATTTACTTCAACAGTACACAATACATGAGCAGAGATTGTAGTTGTATAAAATTATGCTTATTGCAAGCTAAACAGAAATGTTTGTGGTTTACTCAATAAGAGCTCATCTGGCTTAAAAGCTATGATTAAAATTTAAATAATCCAAATGGATTGATATGCCGTAAAACAAAACAAAACAAACTTATGTTTAACATTAACTGCTATCACTATCTATTAAAACTCTTAGTTTTAATTGCCTATTCATGGACTTAAACCCAACCCTACCTATTCAACTCCCATAAGCCAATCACAACTATTCCGGGTTTTTTTTTCTCATTAAGTGCTTAGTTCCACCCCCTTAAAAAATTGGTTACTTTTCTTTTTTCTTAATTTTATAGGTGACTATCCTAAGATGAAGTGTGTTCTATAATGCATGGCTATCTCACTTTTTCGGTTTAGTAAATTTTTTTAACCTGTTTATAGAATCTGTTTAACCGTTTTATAAAATTTGTTGTTATTCACTACGGCAATGTTAGATGATCTGAAAGATCTACAAACTCAAGTATTCACGCTTGAATGTGAAGAGTGTAATGGTAATAATTAATGTAATTTGCCTTGAAATTGCTATTCAAGATTCGGTTGTTTTGTTTTTTTTGTCATAGTTCAGGCAAACATTATCTAGGGAGAACAGCACAATTATGTGGATTGTTGGAGATCATTAATCATGTGGGTTGGTTTCTGAATTCAAGGATTTTACATAATATTTCAGCTGTTTTCTTCATCATTGTCGTACATTGTATGATCACAATCTTCCCTGAGATTCAAATTTCTCTCTTTTTTACTGATGAGTCAAGGCCCGGGGTCCACTTGAGGATAAGGGTTAAAAGGATTGCTGGTTGGACGATGATCGCCATCACAAGAGGATTAGAAACAGTGGGTGATATGGGTACAAAATTACTTAAGAAGACTAGATTTTCCTAGAGGACGGCTCGACAAATATTTGTTTACATTAGACTTGAATACAACCGTACTGTAGTTGGTTGAGAAGCAGTATCTTGTTCCATAGATAGGAGGTTCTAGGAAAGAAACTTTGTTCATGGAAGTTTCATTTGGTGTTGGTACACAGAGAGAGAAAGGGAAGTTCTTTGCTGTGGTTGTAACCAGACAAGCCTGGTCTTTTTTTCCAGGTTGTTCCTCGTGCTTCTATAATTATGTTTCATATTCATTTCAGTTCTCTGGCAAGTTCCATATATTTGCTTGTATTTTCTGTCTCCTTGATCTTCACCCTGTGATCTGCTGAGATGATGAAATCTACGATTTGGCAGGTTTTTTTTCCTTTTTGTTGACTATCATCATGTCCGATCTCCTTGCTTGGATGAGTTTATTTGTTTGTATTTCCATGTCTCAGAAGATGTTGTGCTTTTCATTTTCCAATACTGTCTCTGGTTAGTGCCTGTACCATGTGTCTGCATATTCCAAATGCAGACGATTGCATAGTACCCAGTGGACTGTCTTTTTCACACAGTCATGCCTGTTTTTGTATTCTTTTGGGGCTAGTTTGTTGCATTCACTTATGATGTGATTTACCGTTTTGTCTTTTTGTCCACAGAGTCTACATTTACTGATTTTCTGGGTTTTGTCTATTTTAGTTTTGATATTATTCGTTCTGATAATGTTGTTCTGTATGACTGTCAGTAGCGATTCGATTTCACTATTTAGGTGTCCTTTTTGTAACCATGTTCACGTGTTTTCATGCATCTCTTCTCTGGTCAGTTTTATGAATCGTCTATATAGTTGATTCCCTTCCCATTTTTCTTTTTGTCCTTTTTTTTGTTCTTGTTTTGCTGTATTCTGTATTGTTCATTTCGGCAGTGCCTCTTGCAACAATGATCAGCCTTTCTATGTTTGTGATTATGTTTTGTTTTTTTTTGGTTCATCCACATACTAACCAGTCCCCACCTCCTATCTATTTTACATGAAATAAGTCAGTATCATCCTTCAGGTGTAGTGCATTGTTCATGATCATTAGTTTCCTAGTCCTCTGATCCAGGTGCATGAGTTCCTCTTTTGTCCAGCTTGTGAAAGGCCCGGAATATCTTACTAAAGAGGCTGCCCAGGTATTCTTTTTATTACGTTTCTACTGGATAGTTTGGTTTTTAAGAGTTGTCTTATCATTCTCGGGTATTCTCTTCCAATCTTTTCATTTATTTCTATTGATTTGATGACCTGTTTCCCAAACTCTCACGTATTGATCAGTATCACGTTTACCAAGTGCCCTTATCTCTTCTCGTTGGGCAGTTCCATGCCCTCTGCTGTCTCGAGTTTCCCCCTATTCATTTCTAGTAGTGCACATTTTTCTATTCAGAATTCCATTCAAATGTCATGGCTGAAGCATCTGGTTGTATTTATTAGATTTTCTAGTTCTTTTTTTGTTTAATTGCAAGTAGTTTCCAGCCGTTCATATACATGAGGTGATTTATTTTTTCCTTTCTATCTGTATATTTATATCCGGCATTTCACCTTCTGAGTGTGCTGTTGAATGGCATCATGACTATGATAAAAAGTAGTGGTGATAGAGAGTCTCCCTAGAAAATGCCTCTCTGTATTCCTATCTCAGCCAGATGTAAGTTTCCATTGCTTTCTCCATAAAGTTGTCAATTTTGTAACGTACTTTGTACATCCTTAAGCATGCAGTTATTCATACTGTTGTAAACTCTCTTGTAGTCGATCCATGACATGGATATGTACTTTTTTTCTGCTTTTTACCTACTTTAAAATCTTTTTGCTTGTATAGCAGGTCATGTGTCCCTCTTGTTGCTTTCCGGCATCCTTTTTGTTTCTCAGTGAGTAGTCCACAGTTATTAAGGGAGTGATAGATCTGCTCGCTCAGTTGTGCCACTGGAATTGTTCACATATTATTATATGGATTATTATTTGAACTCACTAGGAGTTCTCACACAGGTCATCAGTGATTGCTCACTGACAACTGGTGGTATTCCCTGGAGTCTGAGTGACAACAAGTCTCCCCAGATTTCCAGTATTCTCCACCTCTTTTCGATAGCCACCACAAATAGACTTGCAGTATCGCAACAGCCGTTTACCATTGATTTCTCACTGGTAAGGACCATTGGCCTTCTCTGGGATTTGGGTGACAATAAGCCTCCCCAAGGTCCCAGCACTCTCTGCACTTCCAGTGGAGGTCTGGTTTGTGCTGTCCCTCCTCGATCTTCTCATCCTCCTTGACCCTATGCAAATATTTTGTGCGGTGTCAACCTAGGCTTGTACCATTTTTTTGGGGGGGGCGAGGGAGCTGATGGTGTTTCTTGCTATTTCTGTTCATTGGTTCATTTTTGTGTTATGTCAGTTGAGGTTATTATTATCATCATTATCATTATTATTATAAGTGGCTGTGGTGTGGTGGTTACTGATATTAGTCGTGAGCTCGGCGTCCAGTGTTCGAGTTCTGTCAAGTTGCTGCATCACTTTCACTCATACTTTTAAAAAGGGCATCAACCTATATATCCTTCTTTCAGCCATGGATTAAATCGTAAGGTAGACTCTTCCGGCTAGGATCAAAGTGTTGTATTTGTTCTGTCCTCAGTCAAAGGAGGAGCTATCCTTTTTGACTGGGGCAATTTTTACTTTTGTTGCATCCAGAGTGTCCATTTTTGGGGAGTTGGATATCCCTCACATAAAAATAACCGACCTTAACTTTGCCTTAGTGAGAAGTCAAGTAAATAAGGATTCTCAAGTCTTTGTAGGGCAGCTAGTCTAGGAGAATGAAAAATTCTGCAATGACACCATCTTTCCTTGCTTATCCAGGCATTTTGGACTTCTCCTTGCCACTCTATTTAAGCAGTGCCGGCTCAGGAGAAAGGGATTTGAAATTACAAGTGTCGATCAAGTTAAGCATCTGACAGGTTTTCGGATCTTATAGATTAAGCTGTAAAAAGATAAGGAGGTTATTAGTATACTAAATATAAATAGACCTTTATATGTACACTGTTTTGGTAGGACAATATTTTTTTTAGGCATGCGTTAAGTGAGAAACTTCCTGAATGTCATTCGTCTCATTGTTCATTATATTTGTCTGAAATAAAGACCAACGCCTTCATGATATACGACCATCCATACTGCTCATATATATGCTCATCCAAAGCATTCATGATTATTTTTACCTTTCACCTATCCCCTGGATAATCTCTGTTTCTAAAATTTTCTCGTCAAATATCGTGTAGGTGTGAATATGAATAAGCACAATTCGTAACATTTCATCATAATCATCATCGTCATCTGCTTAAAGTCTGTTTTACATACTGGCAAGCATTGGACGGCTTTCAAGAATTGACTTCCAAACTAACCTATCTCTGGACAGGTCTTTATTTATCCCTCTTTCTCACAAGTCTACCCTTATCACTTCCTTCCATGTTTTCCTTGGCCTTCCTCTGCCAACTGATCCTGCTACCTCAACTGCTATACATCCACTGATCCCAGAACTCTCACCCATTCTTTCAACATGGCCATACCATCAAAGTCTCCTATTCTGCACACATCTCCCTATACTATCCAGATTTAATCTTCTCTCTGAGGTCATCAGATTTAAGCTTGTCTTTAATACTCACATTACATATCCATCATACCATTCTCATATTATTTCTCTCCAGACTCTTAACCCTCACTAGCCAAGTTTCACTTCAATAGATCATCACACTTCATACACATGCCTGATAGACTCTTATCTTTGTCACCCATAGAAAACCTCTGCTGGTTAGTAATGGCAAAAGTTTCCTGGGCTTACTCCATCCACATCTTTAAAATTAAAAAAAAGAAAAATACATTAATTGATAAATAATTTATTTAAAATAGTTAATTACAAAGAAAAATCTAATAAATAAATTTACGTTTTAAAATCCTATATCTTACTGCTACTCTTTCACAAAGTTCACTGTACCAAATTAATAATTTGGTAAACAAACAAAACAAAAAAATTACACGCACCTCTGGCTCTTAGCTTCTTATTATTTATAAATGTGTAAGTTAAAAATAACAAACTCAAAAGTATTTATATGATTTAAATTTCAACATTTCTTAAGATGTTGAATCGATTTTGCTGCATAACCGATTATATATATATATATATATATATATATATATATATATATATATATATATATATTTCTTTATAGACTTATCTCATTATTAATTTCAAATCATCTCTCCATAAAAAAATAAATGTAAATAAATTACTTTTTCTGTCACATTCCTGAGGACGAAGTGCATTATGGGAAGGATTATTGCAAAATTAATGTGCTTCCTTGGTTTAGGAGCACAAATATATTTGATTTTTGTTGTGGTTAAACGTTAATTAAAGCCAGCCATTACTTTCTTTTTGGGGCAGTTTAAAGGCTTCAAGACTACTATCAAATATCGAAGTATCACGATATCGTAAACAAGTGGACCATTTTAATCTTTTGTTAATAGGTATGAAAAAGGGTAAATTACTTTGTAACTCTTCGAAATTTGAAAGGAATTTGGAATCATTTAAACTGTTGAATATGAAGTCATTTCTGGTTTTACAATTCTTAGCAAATCCTCATAAGACCAAAAGTTTTGGAAGCTATTTAGATCAAACAATTGTATGAATAGAAATTAAAACAACATTGTGTTAACAAAATTATTGTTTCATAACAATTTGGTTCGATTAATAATTTAATCATGAAACGATACCATAATAATTACATTTAACTTTTAAAATCCTATTTTATAAATTAGGTAGAGTTTGTTATATAAAAGTTCACCAAGAAAAAGTTGTGGCAGTACGAATTGATTTCAGGAATGGGTTTAGCAACAGCAGTAAGAGTAACAGGTTATTGGTACAGTGAACTGACGGAAAGGGTAGCAGTAGTATATAAATAAAGAACCAATAATTGTTAGCCAAAGTCAGTGAGAGCAAGCATCCAAGAGCAGTAGCGGTAGTAGTGGCTGCATAGGCAGCTGCATTATCGGCGTTCATGTTAGCTATTCGGGTATGCAGTTCCTATGCATAATCGACGGCGGAGAATTGGTCACCCATGAAGTGAAGTGATTTTTACACTTGTGATTCGAGTTCTTTATTCTGAGAAGCTGTGGCATAAGAAACAACACTGAATCTGAAATTAACTTCTTTTTTTGCACTCTCCTCCTCAAATCTCTTTCCTAAGTTTATCCACAGAACTTTCATTTCTATCTCGTAATTCTGACCCTCATCTTTGTTCCTAACAGTGATCCCTCTCTTTATTGTTTGGATTTTTTTTTTTCAATTTAACTTTACTTCTGATTTTTTTTTGTTTTTTTTTTCACCCCCATTTTTGACAGACATACAAAATTATACAAGCCAATTATTGTAAATTAAAAGTTAATAGACCATTTCAAAGATAGTTAAAAAGTGATTTTGACTGTTATTATCTTACCCTGTTATTTTTGTCTTTAGTAAAAAAAGAAAATAGTAAGTAACCTAAGGAACTCCTGCTCCTCTTCCTGAATCCCATATTACTAGTTTTATTTTTTATTGTCTATAACTATTAATTCATATATGCATATATATATTGAAAAAGAAGCTTTTAGCAATCATCTATACACGAAAAGAAGACAAAAAATACATGTATATATTCAACATTAATCATACAATGCAAGCCAAAAGACAATTTATATAGGCCATCCATAAGAAATGCCATACACAGAAACAGACCCCACTGCTAACAATACAGAAGCATTCCCTCCCCCATATCCCTAGTGACAGAGGTACTATCATTATATAAATTAATCCTTTTATTTTCAAAATTTGATTAACCTAGACTGCTTGCAAATAATTTTTTAAAAATAATAAAAAAACATTATAGAACAAATTACATCCCTTTAATTTTCTTTCAATTCTATCTCATTAAATATTGTACAAAAAAATAATAAAAGAGGAACTTAATAATAAGGAAGATTTGCATACATATTATGGAAAATAAGCAAAAGAATGTGATTGTTCTTCTGTGGATATAAAACACTCAAATATCAAAACGTGGAACCTTTGAATTAAAAGAAAGAAAAATAAAAAAAAGCTACAATTTTATTTATAAATAATTGTTTTTCTAAGGAGAGAGAAAAGGGCTAAATACCTGCTTCAAAGAATATAAGAGGAGTGCGAGAACTGTAATTACTTTACCTGTGCAGCAGTTTCGAATATAAGTTGGAAAAAGTAACAACAATAGAAACGAATTAAAGACACGAGAAGCAACAAGACGAAACGTTCAAGGAGAGTTTTTTTTTCTTCTTCTTGTTAAAATCATTCACCTTGGAATAGTTATGAGTCAAACATGGGTGACATGTATGTAAGTTTATTTGTCTTTTTAAGTTAATTGAAATTATAAGAATCAATCGTGTTTGGTTTTGTATCCTTTGCATTATTCAGACTACTATTCTCATCTTGGTTGTTATTTTCAAAACGTTTCGGCCGATGTAACCTCTGATTTTCTTCAGATGCATCTTTTCAAACTCGCGAATCTCTGTTGAACTCTACAACCTGTGCAGAATTTCTAACTGCACCCTTTATTTAATCCAGGGGTAGATTGTTCTCGTTTCATCAGCCATGACCGGGTAGAAGTGGATGAAATAAAGGGTTCAGTTCAAAATTACGTATAGATTCCCGAGTTCGAAAAGATGCACTCAAAGAAGATGAGAGGTTATATCGGTCGAAACGTTGTGAAAATAACAACCAATATGAGAATAGTAGTCCGAATAATCCAAAATAATCCTCGTCTCAAAAACTGCAAAACATATTTCTTTTTGTCTGAAGATTTATAATTATTGACATTGTTGACTTTATGATGTCTTGATATTCCTTTTAATTAAAACATCATAAATTTCAATGTTCAATGAAGACAAAAGTTGAAGAAAAAAAAAGCGATATAAATGATTATACCTCTTCATCTCCAAAATTCAGACCATATAAAACTTGCTTATATATTTTTGGCAGGAGAAGTTACTTTACATTTTTTTTTCTTTCAAACTATTTTTCTCATCAACATTGATATCTGTATTATGTTTCGGCAGATTTGCTCTCCGGCCTTTTTCGAGTAATGTACAGTTATGTTTGTTTCTGTATTTTACTGATATATGTTGACCCTTATTTACTTGATTCCCGACCAGGAGGGCAGAGTTAGACACAATGTTGTTTTTTTAATGTGGGGAAAATCCAACTCCTCAAAAAGGGGCACTCTGAATTATGACAAAAATTTTAATTGCCTCCGTCTGGAAGGATTTTTTCCTTCACTAACCGAGGACAGAAAAGATTGAGTATAGTATCAGAACAGATACAATACTTTGCTCCAAGCAAAAGTTGGTTGTTATTGTTTTGATTTTGTGCGTGTGAATTGATGTTTTTAATGTACTGGTGATTTTTGACGTGTTTTTTTTTTTTTTGAGTAATGGACGCTCATGCATAGCGTGACATAAGTAATCACGTTCTTATGAATTGTTGCATTTAGATCTTCTGTTTTTATCCTTTGGTGTCACCAAGAAATCAATGAATTAAAAATAAATGTCATAATCATCGGATTTAAGAAACATCGATCTTCACAAATACATCCATAACATATGAATGTTTGTCGATCTATATGATCATTTGTCTGTCTGTCTGCCTGTCTGCCTTCCCGTTTATCTACCTGTCTATCTATCTATCTATCTATCTATCTATATATATATATATATATATATATATATATATATATATATAATGTCTGTTTATCTATTTGATTATTTTAGAGGTAAGAGATGAGAATAAAGAAATTGTAAAGATACAATATTTATTAAAAACATCAAAAGTTCAGATCCCATGGATTAAGGATATGAGGCTCCTTGCTCTGAACTTTTGATGTTTTTAATAAATATTGTATTTTTTAATGAATATTGTATCTTTACAATTTCTTTATTCTCATCTCTTACCTCTAAAATAAATTGCTCTATTAAATATATTGAGCTTTACACTATCACGATAGATTATTATTATTAAACGATAATTCAATTATCGTTATAATTCAACATTTAAATATTATTATCTATTTGATTATACATCTATCACTCTATCTGATTATGTATCTCTCAGATTAATTATCTATCTATCTATCGATCTATCTGATTGACGATCTATCATACACTCTGATTATCTATCTATATATCTATTGGATTATCTATCTGCCTGATTATTGATCCATTTATCTATCTCTTCATGTAACTGATTATCTATCTATCTATCTATCTATCTATCTATCTATCTATCTGTGTTTCTGCTTATTTACCTATCTTTTTGTTATCTATCTTTCTATCTTTTCATCTATCAGAGACGCTGTTCAGTTATTGCTCCCATGTTTGCTTCTACATCCAGTGATCCGTGTTCAAGCTAATTTAACGCTCAATAGTTTCATTTTCTTTATATAGTCGCTCAAGTATTAAACAGTCTTACCATTTCCACTGTTTGGTCAGTCAGTTACTTACTTATAAGTTTAGTATAACTCATCGCATGTATTTATTCATTGTTAAATATCTATATTCATTTTTTCTCTTCTCTCTACTGAGATGACATGAATACATATCTGCAGACACTCATACAATCATATTTAAATACGGGTGTGTGTGGAAATATTGCTATACATACATGAACAATAAACATGAAGAAAGCTGGAGGGCGCATCTGATGAACAGCCATAGTTGAAATAGAAATATGAAAGTTGATGAGGACAATGGTCCGAAGAAAAAACATGGAAATCTGGATAAATGTTTTAGTCATAAGACAAAGTGAGGAAAACAGAATAAAAAAAGGTCAACATACTTAATTTGCCAGAACAACATATCATAAATCTTTGCTTTCATACAGAGAAATATTATATTCACACCCCTTTTTCCCTGTCCCTTTTCTCAACTATGGACAACATATAAGTCAATCATATAATTTTTTTATAAACATTAAATCAGCCTACATTAATTAATGTACTAAGCATACTTCATTCAGGGTTGGCTTATTACACAATTATTTGTTTGACTGTTTCTAAAAATTTTATATATATATGGGGTCTGATCAACTCTGCTGGGAAGCCATGAAATTAAATACTGTCTTGTTTTTAAATTTCCGAAACAGTTTTTCATGGTGAACAACTGATGATCCCTTAAATAATGTTAGAAGCTAACTAATATAATAACTGTAAAAATTAAATTGACTTATAAAAGTGATTTTCCACTGAACGACTTGGGACTTAAGGTTTGTTTTTTTTGTTGTTTTTTTCCTTATATAGTTTTAATGGTTGAGAAACTTCCGAGACTAATATATATATATATATATATATATATATATATATATATATATATATATATATATATATATATATATATATATATATATATAATCTGGTTGAATGTTTTTTAATGTTTTTAATCACATGGAAACGTCTCCTTAAATAAATTCACCAATTTTATTTTGCATTGATCAATCATCCGTCTGGAGACGACCAATGATGGTCGAAAACGTTTGCGTCAAATATGGAGATTTCCTACACTCCTTGGTTAATAGTACGAGATCTATTGTTCGACGAATAGAAAGATTGGATCACAAAAGGAATAAACAGAAGTTGGCACTCCTGTTCAACCAGATATGTATAAAAGAAGGATTGTTGCCTAATTATGCAATATATATATATATATATATATATACATACATACGTATATATGGCATATTAGTGGGTTCCCCCACGTGTGAGTTTGCTCTTTTCTTTGTTTTTTGTTTGGCTTCACACAAAAATAGAACCACTGTATAGTGTACATTTTGTTCAAGACACTTTAATCCAAGAACTTTTTACTCTTTGTGAATTTTTCTGATGATTTTGTAATGTTGCAGAGACGATATTGACATAAAAATGTTGTTTAGCACAAGACAAATGAAAAAAATATATCTCACAGAAATTTTATGTTTTTTTGGAAATGTGAAAAAATAAAAATAAAAATAATAAAGTAAAAACATGGTTATTGGAATATATGAACCTGAATTATATATATATATATATATATATATATATATATATATATATCTTACTATGTATCTATTTGTTTTGTTACTATCTATCTATCTAGCTAGCTATCTGTCTTACTATCTATCTGTGTCTCGATCTATCAAACATGCTGTTTAGTTATCTATAAATGTTTGCTACTACATACAATGATCGACGCGAAAGTTGATTTAAAGTTCAACAATTCAATTTGCCTCTGACAGGGGCTCAAGAATGACCATTCCACAGATTGGTCAACCAGTCACTAGTAACATTTTAGTATAACTCACTATGTACCTATGCGTGTATAGTTTGAATTATCTACTAGACACTGTCCTCGAGTGTCTTTGGTCTCTCTGTACAAGGATTTTTCAGGATAACCTGACATGAGGATATTTCCCCCTACAAGTAAACCCTGACCAAATATTAAAAATAACATAGTATTCAAAGCCCAAATAAGATCCCCTTCGTACAGCTATACACTGACTCATACAAGGAATGATGCACCTTCTCCAAGTAATGTTACCTCAAGTAACATCACTCATCTGGATACTCCACCAGACTAGATGAATTCTTGTCCTGGAATCCGGTAAGACCAAGAGACCACAAGAAAGATATACTATAACATAACGAATTGTTCAATTGGGGAGAAGAAAATTAATGTTTACTTCTTTACTAACTCAACGTTTGACAGGTAAAAGAGAACTTTAATGGAATATTTGAATATCTATGTATCTCATATATAGCAAGTGTAAACTCTAGAAAAGAGTCCTTTGATTTCTGAGAACTTCGACTGAAGTAAAATGAAATTAAAGAGAGAGAGAGAGAACTTGAATGCCTACTAGACATTGTCCTCGAGTGTCTAAGGTCTCTTTGTACAGGGAATATTCGAATATCTATGTATCTCATATGGAGATCAAGTGTTAGTCCCAGGAAGGGGCCCCTTGATTTCTGAGAACTTCAACTGAAGTAAAATGAAACAAAAAAGTTAAATATCTATATTCATTTTTGGTTTTGTCTTGATTGAAGTGACATGCACACAGATAGGAATTGATAAATGTCGATAGATATGAACTGATAAATATATAAATCTACCAATATTTATTTTTTATGTGTATCTACATATCTATCAGTGAGTAGGTATAGATATGAACAGATGAATATGGAAACGTATGAATACGGATATATTTGAACAGATGAATATTATTATATCGATAGATATGAACTGCTAAGTAGTTATTGATAGATATAAATCGATAAGTATTGATAGATATGATAAATATATGAATCTACCAATATTTATTTGTTTATATTTATCTATCTATCTTTCAGTGAGTATATCTAGATATATGTATATTGATAGATGAATATGGATAGATATGTTTATTTACTTCCTCTGCAGGAGGTTAGACACAAGGTCAGGTGGGTTTTTAGAGGGCCAGCGCATTAGGTGACGTTAACTCTGACCTACAAAAATGCCTGAATAGGTCAGTCAGCATTCCCCGGTAGGGATGCCTCAGGCGATTAGCAATAAACTAACCCCTTCTCAGAGGGAAGGTAAAGCCTGTGAGGGTGGAACTGCTCGGATTGAACAGAATCATACTTTAGACCGACAGTGATAAATCCACTGTTATACTGAGTGTCAAGGACGTATCTCCGACTCATACAGACAAAACCTACTCAGGTGAATAAAGATAGGTATGTATATGGATAAATGTGAACAGAAGAATATGGCTAGATTCGAATCGATGAATATTAATAGATATAAACAGATGGATATCGATATATATATATAAAAAGATAGATGAAAGGAGAGTGATAAACATCTACGAATGTTCAGATTTATTTCAAACTTCAAATTGTTCAATGCAAGGTATATTCTGTAATAAAATTATGTTTATCATTCTTTCCGTACATGTTCATCACTCTTCTTTCATCTATCTTTATAATTGCTCTATCTCGTATATTGAGCTTAAACCATTTCACTGTAGGTTCTATCTACTAAAAGTTTACTTTTAGTTTCATATTTGATTCTCTCTCTCTCTATATATATATATATGGGGTAAGATGCACGATAAGTCATGAAAATGAAATGCCGTGGTAGACCTACCGCCTCTCCTATAATAGCTCGGTAGGTGCGAAAAAGAAAAATTTAAAAAAAATAAATGAAAAAGAATAAGAAAAAAAAAATAAAGAAGAATATGTCACCTACTTGTCAAATCATATTTCAATGTCGCTAAAAGTCTTCTCATATGGGTCAATTGGATCATCTTTTCCTTCTCCTATGTGTGTGCCTTCAAAATAAAATTGTTTCCAAATCTTCACTTTTTCTGAAGACGTTCGTTAATACGAACGAAACCGGTCAAATCTCTTGTTTTTGTTTTTCTCCTGCATTTTAACCTGTTTTCCGCTTGTCTTTTTTCACACACACACACGCATATATATATATATGTGTGTGTGTATTTATAAGGTTAAATAAACAAAATTAGAACATTATTTATATCAGTTTAAAGAATTCAAACACAACAAATATTTGGCATACAATCGTTTCTAAAACAATTTCGAAATTTTATTTTTTATTATGCTTTACATGATTACAAAAGGTGTCTTCATCCGCGTCCCTTATAACATCACATATAGAAGTCTAGCAAGAAAAACATGAAATTTTAGTATTATTTTTTTTAAAAAGCAATTATATTCAGTCAATATGGGGAACAAAACCTCTTATGCAATTTCACACTACTTCATTTGTAAGATCAATAATGATAATAGTAATGCAAATATATAGGATACAGCAAATTAAAATATTTAAATACAGAATGAACAAGGTTGAAAAATAAAAATAATAATAGAAAATATATGATAATAATAAATGATGATAATAAATCACGAATCAAAGAAAGTAGAGGTTAAAACAAGAAAAAACTTAATGATTAGGAGATCAAAAATCTATAATAGTAAACATACAAATATGTAACGAAATAAATATTAAAATTATAATTATAAGAAAAAAGATACACTATGAGAAAAAATTTAAAAAATAATAAGAAAAGATAAGAAAAATAGAAAAATAATTAAAAAAGAAATAGTTAAAAATGTTAGAAAATTTATTATATCTCTATATTAATAAAACATATATATACAAAAACACACACATATATATATATATATATTAACAGATGAATATCAATAAATACATGGATATAAACTGCTAAATATTGATAGGTTAATAGATATGGAAATAAGTAGATATCTATAGATATGAACTGATGTGAAGTAGTATGTACTAGTCACAAACATTGACATTTCTTTCCTCTAGCAGAGACCAGCTCTAGTATGGTTTCTTTTGGTCATGCGATGTCCAATCAAACTGTGAGGTGTAGTCATTTCGATCAGAGACCTTTGAAGGTTCGTAGAGCAGAGCGAGCTTCCAGGCAGCTAAGGAAAAGGGCGTAGACACTCTCTCATGTCACCCATCGACTAGAACTTCTGAGCACAGCTATCTTCACTTGAACATATACTGATCCAAGAAAAGACTGTCGGTAGCCGACATTAATTCAAAATATTTTCTATTCACTGTCGTAACTTCTGGTAACCTACACCCAACTGTGTATGCCATACAAATAAATATATATATAATTTGTTGTTTATAAAAAAACCTTGTTTTTCTTTTCTTTGGTGATCGTTTTGTTATAGATTATTATAGGAGATAGTCTTAGAGTTGATGTTAAGATTAGCTCCTATAGATATCTGCTCAAAACTATGAAAAGATAGAAACATTTGATAGATATAATCAGAAAGATATACACATATATAGACAGATATATAAATCGATAACCGATATGAACTGATAGATATAAGCGGGAGGGGAGAAAGATTGATTAATATTTGCTAAATTTAATCTCGTCTGACCTAAAGATACAACCAAAGGTGGCCTCCAGTAATAATCAAACATACACAAGGTTATCTCCACACCCGCCATGTACTGCACCAGACACCCCGAGATGCATGGGTCTAATCAATAGATATATGGATAGATATGTTGATATAAATAGATGTTTACTAAGATCATTTTGGTCTTGTGCCTGCGGATACGAATCGTTAATCTATTTATTTTGTTTCGCATAGTTGGGTAGCTTAGATGGGTAGGCTGGATAATGGCCGTATAGATTTTCTTGCTGCTGCATGTTTTGCTTACCGAGGTAAATATTTTGATTTACTGAACAATGCATTGTGATGCAAAAAGAAACTATTCAACCTATGAAGACGAAATTCACTCACCCTTTAGAAAAATGTTTCGCTCATAATGAACATTCATTGAATTGCTACATTGAGTCAAATACGTGGGAAGGTGCCGCTCAGAGAACTTTTTCCTGCCTTCACATAGTGCAAAACCGACTTCGAAATCTAGTGGGGGGGGATGTTCACTTCTCTTCTCTACAGCCTTTTTCTCACAGAAGAGAGGTTGCTAGTCTTTCTCTACTCTATCGTTATTTTCATGGTAGGTGTTCGACTGAGCTTCAATATATGGTTCCCTCCCTGTAAAACATCTACAACAACAAAAACTCGTCAAGCTAAAACCACTCTAAATAATTGTCTTCTCATCCTCTGTGTACCTAAAACTAAACGGAGCTTCCATGAGCAAAGTTTCTTTCCAAGAACTACCCGTCTGTGGAACACAATATCATGAGGCTGTTTCCAGCTAACTACAACATGGTCGTTTTCAATTCCCATGTTTACAAATTCTTGTTGAGCCGTCCTCTTAAATAATCAAATTCTGCCGAGTTTTAACCATCGTCACCAATATTCACGGCGTTGTCTCACCGTAAACTCAGTAGCCTTTATCCTTGAGCGGTCTTTGGGCCTTGATAAGCGGTTACCCGTTAGTACATAAAAAATGGCAAAACTATTACTACTTTAGATGCCTTAGATGCCACCTTTCTGACGAAAGTGCAATTAAAAACAAGCTCAATATGTGAAAGCCATTCGAAATCCAATGCATTAAATACTCGTAAACAATGTTACCATACTGTACACGATTAACTGTTGAATAAAAGGCTTGGCATACTAGAGGTTTCAAATATAAAATTTAATAAAAAAACAGAGCTTTCAATAAGATTATCTTTGTTCAAGGGTGTTATCATATTAAGAATGTATGTATTAATCGAATATACATATATATCGGCTCTAAGGAGGTTATACAGTCTGAAATGTCGACTTGTTGATGTTTGCTAAAACAGTCGGTGGTTGCTGATGTCTGAGGTTCGTGCTATGTAGCCCATGCATCAGCTGTATATAGCGACACTGATGAATCTAAAGGAAGACAAAACATGCATGTGAATATTTAAATGTTTATTAAATAATTTTATGTATATATATATATATATATATATATATATATATATATATATATATATATATATATATTAGTCGTCATCCACAGATAGCTGCTTCACCATCTACAACTCATTGTTGCTAGACGTAACAAGTATATCCATGTCCAGATTTGAAACCTGAACGATCAGTCACACTCATAAGTGATCAGCAGCCAAGTACCTAATCTATTGCCTTGGTGGTCATGGCATAAAAGGTGGGCTTAACATGCTGTCTTCAAGTTTGTATCACTCCTTAAAAGGGCTAATTCCTATAAACCAGGTTTTAAATATTGTAATCTTTGTGAAAATAAATATCAACCTTCTGAATAAAAAATCTGAAATTACTTCTTGTTTCACATACGAAAGTTTGAATATGATCAATTCAAAATAAGTTTTAAAAATTGAAATTAATTTGAACTTAATAGAATAATATAAATGTAATATTAATAATAATTTATAACTAACCGGACCCCATGGAAATTCCAAGATACTTTCTACATCAATCTGTATAATTTACTGTTAATATTAATATTCCTTTTGTAATAATGTCTGTCAGTGTCAATACTATTAAGAAAAAAATTACTCTTTTTATTTTCTTCCATAAATTGTTAACTAAATATTCTTTAAATAAATAAAACGAATTTATTCATTGAAAATTGTAGCAATTTAATTTTGTTTTAAAACAATAAATATTTTCTTTTTTCTAAACTAAAACAGTACAATTTTAAATAAATACATGTTGTAAAGTGACATTCGTTTTATTGATTTGAGGAATGCTTACAATTATTTTTACGGTACATGAAAATATTGGGTGTACATGATGGGTTAATGAGAAGAAGTGGTAGCCACTACAGGGGGCACAGGACCGAGGTCCGGGTTAAAGGAAGTCGGTGGCATGGAATGAAAATAATGTGGATGGTTGTGAGTTGCATGCCACCGACTTCCTTTAACCCGGACCTCGGTCCTGTGCCCCCAGTAGTGGCTACCACTTCTTCTCATTAACCCATCATGCCAACCCAATATTTTCATCTACTTGCATGACATTTTTCTTAAAATTATCATCCTGAGGAAGTCTTACAAATAAAGACGAAACGTTCATGAATACATAAAAAAACATCTTTTTTGGTTTTTCCTTTTTCATTTCCCATTACGTCGGATTACCTTTATCCTCCCTTTCTCATATATATATATATATATATATAACTGCACATGTGATTTTAGTCTGACCTGTATCCTCTGGCCATTTCCATCTTAATTGAGAAACTTTTCTTCATCTGTTATTGTCATTAACTGATAAATAGTCTCTTCTTCACCTTTATTCTATTCATTGCAAGTCTCTGACTAATACATTCAGTCCACTTGAGTAATTATAAAGTTATTCATGCTGTTGGGGAAGCAGGACAGACATTAGTTTATTTCCCTTTCATTTTCTTGATTTCTTTGTTGTGATCAATTGAATACTAATTTTGCCTACTAAAAACTAGTACATTGCTTATAGTTTGAAAAAGAAAACAATGTATGTAATCCATGTACATCTATCTGCATGGCGGTCTGCTCCATAGGAGTCCGTATTTACTTACCTCCTCACAATGGCAAAGCTAGACAAAAAGTCACTTCTTAATTTAGAGGGATATCCAGCCCCCCCCCTTTTTTTTTAATTGACCCAGTCGAGAAACGCTCTAAGAGTCCCTATTTACTTGCCTCCCCACGAAAGCAGAGTTCAACACAAGGTCGGTTTTTATATAGGAAATATCCAGCTCCCCAAAAAGGGGGGCACTCTGGATTGGGACAAACATAAAAATTGCCTCAGTGTAGGATATTTCCTTCATTGACCGAGGATAGAAAAGATGAAGTGTAGTATCAGGACAGATACTACACTTTCCTCCTAGATAAATGTCTCCTAAGAGTCTAACTCCACAAATGGGTCATATTTTAAATCAGACTTGTTAATGATTAATTGCTTCTATAGGTATTTGGGTTGTGTGTAAAATGGACACCAAAACTGGCAACTAATCTTATGATACTGAAATGTCTTTCACACATATTTAACTTTTCATCATCATCATATTCGGTTTAACGTCCGTTTTACATGCTGCCATGTGTTGGACGGCTTTTAGAAATTGACTTCCAAACTAACCTATATTTGACCAGGTCTTTATTCATGTCACTTTCTCTCAAGTCCATCCATATTACTTTCCTTGCTTTCCTTGACCTACTCCTGTTGACTCACCCTGCTACCTTAATTGTTCTACATCTACTAACCCAAGAACTCTCATCCATTCTTTCAATGTGGTCATACTATCAAAGTCAACGGTTTTGCACGCATCTCCCTATACTGTCCAGATTTAATCTTCCTCTGAGGTCATCAGGTCTAAGCCGGTCTTTAACACTCACATTACACATCTATCGTATCATTCTTATATTATTTCTCTCCATGTAACGCATGTCCTCAACCCTCACTGGACAAGTTTCAATTCAATACATCATCACACTGTGTACATATGCCTGATAGACTCTTCAAAAGTGGTAACGCTCTGCTGGTTCGTAATGGTGGAAGTTCCCTGAACTTACTCCATCCACGCCTAACACTTGCAATCACACTAGCACCTGCTCCACCCTGTGCTCCAATGGTATCACCAAGGTATAAAAACTCTTCGATAACCTCAATAGTTTCGCCATGAAGAATTCTTTCAACCCCAACCAATTACCAGTCGTTGTCGTCTCATCTAAATATGTTATGTAAACAGATGCATTGTTAGTTGACACATTTTTTAGAAGTAGTAGTCGTGGCCATCACAGTGGAGTTGATCTTTTTCTCTTGAAGTAGTTCGTTCTCTCTCCTCTTTCATTTTGTTGTTAACAGCCGTAGACGTAGGAATAAAAACTAGAACACACTTTATTTTTCTGCAGATTTATTTTCTTTTTACAAATACAATTGTGTTATATACAATATTACATTAGTATTACATAAGCTTCTCCTCCTCTGCTCCTGGGGAGGGGGGGGTTAGAGCTCCAAACAATACGTCTAAATCTATTCAGACCATCAACCAAAGAGAAAAATTTTACTATCTTATTTGTTACGTCTCACTTGAGACTCCTGTCCAAGACATCATATCCTGAACACATCAGCTTAATTCCTACTCTTAGATTTCTAGTGGAATTTTCCGCATTTACTTAATCTAAGTTCATGTAAAAAATTCCGTTTTTGACACACCCACGACCAAATATTGTTATATCGTTTCTGTGTTTTTATTTTCGTTAATTTTTCCTGTTATCTCAATTTCATTATTGTTTGAGAATCTGGTGAATGTTAGTGTTTCCCTCTCACAGACATTCTCCTGTTTTCTATCACCGAGTCATCCCTATTTTTTATATTTTCTCTACATTCTTTATTCTGCAAGCTTCTTCTCAGCACTCACAGTTTTTATTTTGTTTTTATATCTCACGCATTTAAGGACGCATTAGGTAACGTTTTGACCTCCGTATTTTTCAGATGTGCTATGTATTTTGTTCATTGATTACCTTGAAAGGAAGAACCGTCAATGGCGGATATTATATAGCATTATTGGTGCGTTTTAAGGAACAAATCCCCCAAAAAACGGCCACAAATGAAGAAGAAAAAAGTGATCTTTCCCCACGACAATGCACCATGTCACAAGTCGATGGCAATGATGGCAAAACTAAATGAATTGCTTTCGAATTGCTTCCGCACCCACTCTATTCTCCAGATCTGGCCCCCAGCGACTATTGGCTGTTTTTAGACCTAAAAAGAATGCCCAAGGGAAAGTGATTTGACTCCAATGAAGAAATTATATCGGAATCTGAAGGATATTTTGCGGCCAAAGACATGTTGTTTTACAAAAAAGGCATCGAATTGTTAGAGAAACGTTCGAATCAGTGAATCACACTAAAAAGTTAAACGCGTACCAATGACGTCTCTCTGTGCGTTCTTCTTTTTTACCGTTATCGAATAAATTTAAAATCTTCACTTTTTCTGAAGACGTTCGTTGATCCAAACGAAACCGGTAAAATCTCTCGTTTTACTTTGATGATTTTTACGGTATTTAAATTTGTTGTTTGCCGTTTGTCTTTTTCACACACACACACACACACATATATATATATGTTAAATTCTCGAAACAGTTTTTCATGGTAAACAACTGATGATCCCTTAAAATAGTGTTATAAATAAACTAATATAATAACTGTAAAAAATAAATTGACTTACATGAGTGATTTTCCACTGGAAGACTTGGGACTATATATATATATATATTTCTTTTTAATATAGTTTTAATGATTGAGAAACTTCCAAGACTATATATATATATATATATATATATATATATATATGGTAAAAAATAGAAACAATATTTCAACATAATGGAAAATGAAAAAAAGAAAAGCCAAAATTATTTGTATTCATCAACGTTTCGTTTTTATTTCAAGACTTCCTCGGGATGATTGATTTAAAGAAATAACACACAAGTGCAAATATTTGGAAAAGTTCTGCCCGTTTGTGACGTGAAAGAATGTTTTGTTCTATTTTGGAACGAAATATAGCCGTTAGAATTTAATATGTATACTGCGTTTATAAAATAGAATGAGTTTTTTTTTACAAACGAAAACATAGTCGTTAGAATTCTGAAAATGTGGTACGATTATGACGTGAAAGGAATGTTTTTGTGTTTTTTTTTCGAACAAAACATAGCCGTTAGAATTTAAAATGTGTGATATGTTTATGAAATGAAATGGGTGTTATCATTTATCTATTTTTATTTAAAATTTTTTTTTATTATCGACATTATGTGTAAAGTGTTGTTGGGGTTGTAGTGTTAAATAGCTAACTTGAATCTAAATTCAAGTTCTCTTCGTATAGAATAAGTTTTCTTACAAAAATTACTATACACATTTTTATTCACACCATGACTACAAAATAAAAACAGTCATCATAATCGTTTTTTTTCCTACGTTCTTTCAGAATCTGTAATCCACAATATCTAGACATAGAATTCAAATTAACTGAAAACATTGCAATACCCCACATATTTCATATTAAATGCAAATAAGAAAGCCCTACAAGTACTTTCTAAAAGTAATAAGCACAAATCTAATGCAGGTATATATACTGTCCCATGCAATAATTGTCATCATATATATGTAGGTGAAACTCAACGGGAACAAAAGAAAAGGTTTGCTGAACATAAAAGAGATATAAAAAAAATAACAATTCTCTGAACATACCTTTCTCTAATGCATTATAACACGATCATTTTTCTAACCTTTGAACAGGTTAGATTCGTTAAATTCATTTAAAATAAATATCGGCAAAGACTTCTTGAATAATCATTCATTATAAAATCTAACACAAACAACGTAAGAGCTTCTACAATTTATCTCCTTTAATCAGCAAACTTATTTTATCCGAACAGAACTTGAATTTAGATCCAGACTAGCTATTTTACACTACACCCCCAACAACACTTTGCACATGATATGGATAATAAAATGAATAAAAAACAAAAACTATAAAAGTAAATAGATAAAAACACCCATTTCATTTCATAAACATATCACATTTTAAATTCTAACGGCTATGTTTTGTTCGGAAAAAGAACAAAACCATTCCTTTAACGTCATAGTCGGACAACATTTTCTGAATTCTAACGACTATGTTTTCATTAAAAACAAGCAAACAATACGCAGGACACATATTAAATTCTAACGGCTATGTTTCGTTCCAAAATAGAACAAAATTTTCTTTCTACGTCACAAACGGACAGAACATTTTCAAATATTTGACCTCGTGTGTTAGTTCTTACAATCCAGTCTCCCAGGGTGTCTTGAAATAAAGACAAAACGTTGATAAATACATAAATAATTTTGGTTTCCTTTTTTAATTTTCCATATATATATATATATATATATATAATTATTTATAAAAAATATTTTTACAAATTAACCCATATACACATGTATTTCATGCAAAACCTGCAATCATCAGTATGGGAGTAGACAATCCCTGCCGGTGTCACTGTTCAAACCCCAATACGAAAGTCAAATTTATCTCAGTAGTCGGAACGCATACAGATGTGACCCCCACATATTATATATATATATATTTGAACTCTTTTTTCAACCATCAAATTCGTTCTATCTGCTAGGTTTATAAAAGTAGTCGTTGATGAAGCACATAGTATCAACACCAGTGTGCTTCAGGGGTCCATTCTGAGTCCAACGTTCTTCCTGATCTTCCTCAATGATCTCCCAAATCAAATTTTAAGATTATTCATCGACATTTATGCAGACGGCACAACCATCTATGGCAACAGTTCGAAGAGCATTAATGATCAGGATCTTTCTGATTCTCTTTCTTCCAACCTGGAGCACGTCGTGCAATGAACGAAAAGGTGGCTGGTTACTTTTAATATGTCTAAAACCAATCTTCTCTCCTTTTTCATCAACGTGCGGATCCTCCAATTGAAATGAATGGCTCTCTTCTTGAGGAAGTACCCTGCTTTGATAAGCTTCTAGAGCTGACCTTCACTCCACTCTTGAAATGGAAGACTTACATCAAATTTGTTGCTAGGGACGCTGGAAAAATGGTTGGATCATTCTACCGCTCTAGGAAGTATCTCATTTCTGATGCAATACTCTACCTGTATAAGAGTCAAATACGTTTCAAGATCAAGTACTGTAGCCAGATCTGGGGAGTTGCTGCGCCTTGAAAGAGTACAAAACCGACTTTGAAATCGCGTAGGGGATTGCCTTCTCCCCTTCTTTACAGCCTCTTTCTCACAGAAGAGAGGTTGTTAGTCTTTCTTTACCCTATTGTTATTTTCATGATAAGTGCTCGACTGAGATCCAATCTATGGTCCCCTCCCTGCAAAACATTCGCAACAAAAACTCATCTAGCTACAACCGATGTAAATAATTTTTCTTTCATCCTCCGTGTATCTAAAACTAAACAAAACTTTCATGAGCAAGTTTATTTCAAAGAACTACCCACCTGTGGAACACAATACCACACAGCTGCTTCCCAGCTGACTACAACATGGTTGTTTTCGAGTTCTATGTTAACAAATTCTTGTTGGGCTGTCCTTTTAAATAATAAAATTCTGCCCAGTTTCAACAATTGTTCCCAATCCTTACGGTGTTGTCTCACTATCCACTTAGCAAACACATTAACCTTTATCCTCGAGTAGCCTATGGGCCTTGATGAGCGGTGACCCATGAAACATGAAATTTAAAAAATCTATCAAATGATTGTATGTCTAACTGCCAAATGTATCCATGTTAGCATACTTTAAGAGATTAAAAATGTGGCACTAGTTTGTGTGGCACATCTCAATTAAGAGTTTAAAAACTTGGTGCATGAGGTACAGAAGGTTATCCGCCCTTGACCTAGGTCTAACATACTCTTACGTATTTGTTTCTTTCTCTTCTCCAAATACTCCACTTTCGGATCCTGAATCCAGGTAGGCCTTCCTCAGACGATTAATTAACCATAATTATTCATCAGTAAGTTTGAACGAGGCAGAACCTTGGCAAGTGGTCAGTGTTAAGATGTATCCTGCTTCGTGATCCTCAAGTGAAGATTACAGAAGCAAAAAAGGTCAAACTAATGAGGAAATGAGAAAAAAAATGAACAATTTGTGCCTTTATTGATTAAGATCTCAGCTTGGCATTCTTCAAAGTTTCAATGGAACAATTTGCCGACAAGCTATGACCGAAATCCGTTCTGTAAATATCAATCAATGGGATACATAGAAGTGCTAAGTTTAGAATTTATATGTTAATAAAATCTATCTGTCTACAGACCTATGCAGTACGAATGTTAGCAGATCATACCACCACCCCTAATATATTGTATAATAGGAGACTGCACTTTATAAAAAAAAATCGTTTCATATAGTTAATCACCAAAAAATAATGAAATTTTCAGTAATAACTTATATTTTTTTATAAGGAATACAATTAAATAATGTTAATTTTCAGTGCCGAGTCACCATTTACAAAGGCAAAAACACTCGAGGATAAGGTTAATGAAATGAATAGATTAACAGCTGAATGATGATGAATATTTTGAGGGTTGAGGACATGCGTTGCATGGAGAAAAATAGTATGAGAATGATACGATTGATGTGTAATGCGAGTCTTAAAAACAGACTTAGTTATGATGACTCCAGAGGAAGATTAAATCTGGATAGTATAGAGAGATGTGTGCAGAAGAGTAGACTTTCATGATATGGCAACGTTGAAAGAATTGATGAGAGTTCTTGGGTTAGTAGATGTAGAGCAGTTGAGGTAGCAGGCTCAGTTCACAGGGGAAGGCTAAAGTAAACATAGGAGGAAGTGATAAAAATCGATGAGAGAAAAAGAGATAAATAATGACCTGGCGAAAAATAGGTTACTTTGGAAGTCAATTTCTTAAAGTCGTACAACACATGCCAGCATTAACAGACGTTAAACCAAATATGATGATGAAATGAAAATCTGCATAGACCACCTACTAAAAACAACACCTGACCTAGAAAACAGCAATTCTTTCCCCTCTGTCAGAAACATCGCCCATGGAATGTGAGGACTAAAAAACCAAATAGGGGTAGTAAGGTTGCTGAAAGTAAACCCATTAGTCACTTTCTACTCTCCATAAGTAACATCATAGCGATTTTAAAGAGTGTCAGTTTGACAAAATTTAAGTTCAGGCCAGATTAAAGCACATGTACAGTAAGGTTTCCTTGTTTTTAATATGTTGTTACTGTTAAAAGCGACTGTATATTATTTTAAGTAAGAGGACAAAAAATAAAACTATGGAAGCCTTCAAAACCCTGCTGAAACAATCCCCTCAGCAGCCCCTTCCCATGTTGGGAGATTTAGATTTAAATAGCAGTGGACTTGTACATACATAAAACATGAAACTAATAAATACTTCAATACATTTTTTCCTTCCTTAATTCTAACTCATTACTCAGTTAAAGTTTTAAAAGTGAAAATATACGAATAAAAACTATATATAATAAATATATAAATAATATTAAGATAAAATCTAACTTGTTTGAGCCATAGTATCGTTTATATAGTAAAACCATTATCATACCGATGTACTCACAGGCCCGATCGTGAACTGGTACTAATAGCAAGATATTTTTAAGACGTGTCTAATCAATCCAAGCATTAAACAATGAAAATGTTATTTCAAACTTCATGTAAGAGTCGGACGGACAGAGCTTCTTATAGAGATGCATGGACGCATCTAAAAATGCTATTTCAAACTGATGTTCAACAAACGGTAAAATATGAATATTTTATATTCATATTTTTTTAGGTTTTGGAGCAACCACATGTTTGGGTTTCTTTCCAAGACACATGATCGCCATTTTGTGTGTGGTGTTCTTCTGAACAAATGTGGGACAGAATAAACAAAGTAAAAAGGACAATGATGAAGAAACTGTTGGATTTACATACATATGTTTTAGTCTCACTTACACAATTTGTCAAAGACAAACATAAAAGGGATATGCGAAACATTATACATAAAGAGATGAAGACCAAAGACGTAATTACTAAAGGTAAGACTGTGTCAATGTTCCAATATAATTGAAATACATGCGTTGCCAGGGTCGAAAAATAGAGAGAGATATGCATAGACAATGTGTGTAGGCTAGTTTGGGAATCTCAGTGACTGCGATCAAAGTTAGTAAAATACGTATGATAGGCACGGTGGCAGAGCTGAATTTCTAACTTTGATATCTCCATGTTTAAAAATAACATTATAAAATCTCTTATTTATAGAGCAATGCAAAGATGAAGAGCGAGGTGGTCCACATTTACAGGCGTTTAAGCCTAGCTAGAAAAGAGAAAGATATCCAGTGGGGTGGAATTATATATTTTTAATTTCACGAAAAAAGAGTCCATTCCATCGTTGGCTAGTAATGGATCAGTGGAGATTAATTGAATAAGTCTGCCATTACATACCAAAGAAAATGCAAACTCAAACTTAAACGTCACAGAGCCACTTAGAAAGATGTTTGTATGCATCTAAATCAAATAAAATGTGTTTTTAAACTGAAGTGTGACAGAAAGATGGATGGACCGTCCGACAAAATGCTATTTTGAACTTAAGCATGACGGACAAAGCCTCTTATAGAGGTGTGTGGACACATCTAAATGCTAAACTGATAAATTCTGACATTTTTCTCTCTTTCATAATTTCAAATGCAAACTAAACTCTTCGAGCAGAAACTGACGCAGCTAAACTATTTTAGCCAAATTTTGAAAGTGAAAATCAATAGCACTCTATAATAGGTAATACGTAGACAAAAAGTAAGTAATCCATACATATGTACGTGCTGCTGTAAATTGTCACTAATAAATGCCTCAATGTTTCTTTGTTATTTACTTTTGTATTGAAACTGAAAGCCTGACACTACAAGTACACAACTAAACCAGTTTAGCTGAATTTCTACCTCCATCTTTAAAAATAACATTATCAAATCTCTTATATATAAAGTAAAGTCGAAACCTTCAAATACTTGGGTGTAAACATGCACTAGGTTGCATGTTTTGGTGGTGCATGCAAATGCCAGACTTTGCAGGTGATAGATGTTCGGCTAAAGAAAAAAAAGGGGGGGGGTCACAAAAGAAGTTGAAAATATCTCTGATCTGTTGTTGGATCACACAGAAATTGTCTTTTGTTCGAAATAAGTGTTGCATTTGACAGGGAATTATGCTGAGACCGGCCCACTTGAGAAAAGTAATGTTCTTAGATGGGCTCCAGATGAAACTCTTTCAGTCGACACTGGTTGGATATTATCTCTAGTTGATATCTCAAGTAGCCAGCCCTTGGGTGGTCGAATGGTGACCATAGAGGAAGATCAGAATCAGGCCAAGACAAGGATGAACTTCAGCATCGTATCAACAGTGCCAGGTCAGCATTCTGTCTGCAAGCTCGTCTTAGGTCCCATAGTGAAATCCGACTAAACACAAACGTCTGGATTTATCATGCCTTGCTAGTATGTACCATATTTACAGAGCTGAAACTTGGCCACTGTGACAGGAGGATCTGCACAGACTGCAGGTCTTCAATCACAACTGTTTTTGTCAACTGATCTGCATCAGACCACGAGACAGAATCTCCAATGTCGAAGTCTGACGCATATATTCTGTCTTCCAGTTGCTTGCAACTATACACCTTCTTGGCTAGGTCACACTCTCCTATGCAAAGAAAGTTAACTCATATACAGAGCTGTTGCTCTCGAACCAATGCCCAGAATGGCGAAAGTGTAACTAAGAGGCGGTCAGCTGAAAACCTGGCTTGCATCTATGGTCTCTGACGTTGGAGAATGGACTGGATTATCACCGATGCTTGCACAGAGTGGAGACAATGGAGCGCAGCAATCAAAGATGTGCTGTACCTCCTGGATGCCGATTAAGCCTACTTCCGGCCAAAAACCGATTCAAGTACAAGCACAAAGTCAGTTCTCTCCCACATGTGTGCTCGATAGCTTCAGTAAAAAAGGCCACATACATAAATCTTTTCAGTTAGTGATTTCTGCCACATTTTGGCCTGTTGTGTGAAAACAAAATTTTGGTTTGGCTCACCTTTTTTCGCTTTTAATATTTAATCCTGATCACTATTTTTTTTTTAATTGGTACACTGAGAAGACTTTCTTGTTTAACATATAAATTAAAATATATTTTTTTAGAAATCTTGAATCAGAAATATCTTTGAACAAATTAAAGTAAAACTTACTTTGTCTGTCAAATCCAGGAGTTCTTTTAAGTTTATATTATAAGCAAAATGTTTTAGCTATTATTTGTTGGTTGGTTATTATTCAAGTGGACTGTGTTTTATAAAGTACTTTAATGAAGATTTCAAAGTATATGATATTCAATTATATTTTATCTCTTTATTATCTATTAAATATAGGGCAGTTGTCTGTTTGTGTGCGTGTCACCTAAAAGTCAGAAACTACATAAGACACACACCAAGTTGATATATTCTTTTTTAGTATTGCCTTGGACAGAATATGGACCTATTTTTTGTAATATGCCTTCTTATTTTGGGGGGAGGGAGTCAACGGGAACAAAATTAGTCGAGGAAATGAGTCAACATTTAGAGTGATTTTTTTTCCATCGACCTTTGGTGTAAAACTAGAACTAAAATACACTTACTTGGCCTTTAGGTTAGGATCAAAGTGTAGTATCAGTTGTCCTCAGTCGTATCCATCATCATTCAACTGTCAATCTATCCATCTCGTTGACCCTTATCCTCGAGTGTGTTTTGCCTTGGTAAGTGATAACTCATTAATAAAACAAAAACAAAAAACCCACCAAATCTCTGTTCTAATATGATAATCTTAAGCCTAAATCTTCTTTTATAATCTGTGATTACTTGTGAACCTGTGCACTAGATTATCAAATATTTCTAAATGGTAATTCAGTTTAGTTCTTTTTTTCATATATACTTTTATTCACCCCAAACAAGGTATATTGCCACTGACATGTAAGGGGCTATTGTGAATTAGGGGCCAGATTTATTGGGGTCATCTTAATTGCGGAGTTGTGCTGTGACATGTTTGTTCACATTACATTATTAAAATTTATGCATTTTGGTACAGTCAGGGAAACAAGGGGCAGGGATGGAATTCCAAAGGCTAGCTGTTTGAGGAAAGAAGCTATTAGACTAGAAAGTTTCCAGCATCTGGGGACCTCTATATTGAAGGAATGGGATTTTGCTGCATATCAGGTTGGCCGGAGTTATTTGCGTTGAGGGGATGCAAGTTCAGTAAGTTCGTCGGAGCACATACTGTTGAAGTACTTGTAAAACCAGCACAGGGGTGCAACATTGCGGCGATGTGACAGGGGCTGATGCTTGGTAGATAGTCCGAGACCTATTAGGTTAGAGATTCATTTTTGTATCCTGTCCAAAAGGGAGAGACTAGTGGTTGGTGCACCAGACCAAATGTGGCAAGAATACTCCATGCATGAGCGTATTGTGGCTTTACAGAGATATAGGGTACTGGCAGGTGTGAAAAGTTTTCTAACCCAGTAGAGGTAGCCTACCTTTTTTGCAGCAGATTTGGCAGTATCTTCTACGTATTTATTCCAGTTCTGTTCTGAATTTGAACAAAAATAAAAATTAAAAACACATTGTGTTAATCTCTGAAAAATATAAACGCTCAAAGTATTAGTATATCTGATATTGAAACAAAAAAAAACCTGAAGATTTGACCATCATGGAAAATGACATTAGATAAAAGAATAAAACAAGCTCAAAGTGATGAATCTGATTTACCATAGTGCAAAGCGGCCATTCTGACTGGAGAGACGTTTGAGACTGAATCTGTGGAAATGTGAATAAAAAGGTCTGAAACGAAGACAAAAATAGACCATGAAATTCATTGACTCTGATCTTAGGAATCTGCTGCCAGCCAAATCCAAATTCTATAAATGATTTGAAACAAGAATTTACAAAAAAAAAAAAGAAATTAAACAAAATGTGAATCAATGATCAGCATTTTTGACTGAAAAACATGAAAGGAAATGATTTTTTTTTTTTGTTCCATCATTTTATGCAACTCTCTCTCTCTCTATATATATATCTATCTATCTATCTATCTATATATATATATATATATATATATATATATATATATATATATATATATATAATTTCACATCTCAAATTGGTTTCTTGCTTGAGAAGATGAAAAAACTATTACTACTTACTGGAAATGGTTCTGACAAACTGGTTATTTTTCTTTTTCTCTTTATACTTGTAGTAACAAAAAAAGAATGGCTATTCTTAAGATGCGTCCATTCAATCTGTGTGTTTACAAATTAAAATTCTATTTCAAACCTAAAAATGACAGACCAACAAAATGCTATTTATGACTTAGCCGCGACAGATCAATGAAAATACTATTTAAAATTTAAGCATAACAGACCTATTGGGCAACAGAGTTTTTTTTTTTTAGAATTGGACGTATCAAAAATAAGATGTGTTTATTGTAACAAAACAAGAAATTGCTATTAAGATGCGTCCCTTCAATCTATGTGTTTTGAAATAAAAATGCTATTTCAACATTAAACAGAGTCAGACAACCCTCGTCGCCTGAAATTAATTCTGAAAGAAATACCCCACTCTAAATAAAAAGTAAACGGAGAGTGTTTATGTCTATATGTTTAAATAACTACAATCTTCGGCTTTTTTTGGCTAGGAACAAAGTGTAGTATCTGTTCTGATGCTACACTCTGTCTATTCTGTTCTCAGTCAGTGAAGAAGACGTCCTTCTAAACTGAGGCAATTTTTATTTTTGTTCCAATCCACGATGTCCCAATTTGGGGAGCTCGATTTTCCCTGCACATTAAAAACTGATCTTGTGTCTAACTTTGCCCTGGTGGGGAGGCAAATAAATAGGAGATACAGGCCATAGAATTTAAAAAAATATTATTTGGACCACCTGAATATTCGAAAAGACCAGTTTGTGTGAATGTGTGATGTAAAAGAAAGAGAGACAGAAAGAAAGAGAGGGGGTATTGATTTATATATTCAGGTATTCAGACACACACAAACATACACATATATATACGTTAGTATATATATGTATATATATATAATGTAAATTATTTTAGGTTCACGCAAAGGTTTATGTAGTAGCTCAATGTATAATCCAACTAGAGCTCTTAATTTAATACCCTAGTTATTTAGAAAAAAAAATTCCATATTTCATCCGAAACACTTTATCAACAAACAATTGTTTCTGCCATTAAAAAAAATATATATTAATGGTATTAAATATGTATATGAACTATTTATAATAAGAATATTGGCCTGACTGTGGAGAGTTATACACTGAGGAAAGCCTCTTCTTGAACGTTTGGTAAATTTTGTATGTCATAAATATGTATATTTTCGAATTGGGTGGAAACAATAGTTTGTTAAGAAAGTGATTTTGGATGAAATATAGAATGTTTTTTTCTGAATAACTAGGATTATATAATGTTATCTCTCTCTCTCTCTATATATATATATATATATGCCAAAAAACTCTAACTCAAAGTTCCGAATCCGTTTGTTGAACACTCTCTCGACTAGTCTTCTATCTGTGCTCGCTTCTAGGTACATATAGATCTTAATTTCTCTTAATCAGGTGACAGTTTCCGGTGGCCGAGTGGATATGGCGAATGCTTGCAGATTCTAGTCTGACTCTTTGAACCAGGTTTGCACCTTCCGACCATCTAAAATTGTTACTTTCCTGCACTGATGAGAGCAATGAACTTTGAATGCTAGCTTCTGTGATATACATTCTATAAATATTTTATATATATAAATTTTTTAATCTTATTTGCATCTAAAATTCCTTTAAAAAAATCTTTTCATAAAGATTATTTCAAAAGAGCTTTTCATTAAGGAATATTAGGTTAAAAAACAGAGCTTAGTACATATAGAGAGAGATTGCTTTTTTGCTAATCAAAATAAAGTTCTATACCAAGAACCTTTACAATTTGTTCAAAATTAGTTTATGTTTGGAATTTATATTATTTATAATGTTTTTATATTTGAAATAATATAAATTCTAAAAGTAAATTAACTTTCAAACATTGTTAAATATTCTTGGTATGGAATTTTATTTTCATTAACAAAAAAGTTATGTCTATTTATATAATGTTAGGTATGTGCATATGTTTATATATTTGTATGTACAGGATTCACTCCTAAACTAAGTAACCGACCATTATGAATTTCGGAACAGTGCTGCTAGGCATAAAGCGGTCCAAATGTGTGTTATATTTATTTTGATTTTGTTTAGGTTAATGTAAAGGGGGTAAAAACTGTGTGGAAGCCCTTCTTGAAAATCCAGATGCCACCATTTTTGTGAAATTTTAACAATAGGTATGAGACATCAATTAATAAATATTCCCCAAATTTAAGTTTCTTTGGAGTATTTTAAATTGTTTTTTAAATGAAATTTGAAAATTCAAATATATCAGATAAGCATTGAATTTGATCCATAGTAATTAGAAAACAATAAAGCAAAATTCTAGACATAAGATTTAATATCATTACATTTTAGACATAAGATTTAGTATCATTACATTTTAGACATAAGATTTAGTATCATTACATTCTAGACATAAGATTTAGTATCATTACATTCTAGACACGAGATTTAGTATCATTACATTCTAGACACGAGATTTAGTATCATTACATTTTAGACATAAGATTTAGTATCATCACATTTTAGACAGAAGATTTAGTATCATTACATTCTAGACATAAGATTTAGTATCATTACATTCTAGACATAAAATTTAGTATCATTACATTTTAGACATAAGATTTAGTATCATTACATTCTAGACATAAGATTTAGTATCATTACATTCTAGACACGAGATTTAGTATCATTACATTTTAGACATAAGATTTAGTATCATCACATTTTAGACAGAAGATTTAGTATCATTACATTTTAGACATAAGATTTAGTATCATTACATTCTAGACACGAGATTTAGTATCATTACATTTTAGACATAAGATTTAGTATCATTACATTTTAGACATAAGATTTAGTATCATTACATTTTAGACATAAGATTTAGTATCATTACATTCTAGACATAAGATTTAGTATCATTACATTCTAGACATAAGATTTAGTATCATTACATTCTAGACATAAGATTTAGTATCATCACATTTTAGACATAAGATTTAGTATCATTACATTCTAGACATAAGATTTAGTATCATTACATTCTAGACATAAGATTTAGTATCATTACATTTTAGACATAAGATTTAGTATCATTACATTCTAGACATAAGATTTAGTATCATTACATTCTAGACACGAGATTTAGTATCATTACATTTTAGACATAAGATTTAGTATCATCACATTTTAGACAGAAGATTTAGTATCATTACATTCTAGACATAAGATTTAGTATCATTACATTTTAGACATAAGATTTAGTATCATTACATTCTAGACATAAGATTTAGTATCATTACATTCTAGACACGAGATTTAGTATCATTACATTTTAGACATAAGATTTAGTATCATCACATTTTAGACATAAGATTTAGTATCATTACATTTTAGACATAAGATTTAGTATCATTACATTCTAGACACGAGATTTAGTATCATTACATTTTAGACATAAGATTTAGTATCATTACATTTTAGACATAAGATTTAGTATCATTACATTTTAGACATAAGATTTAGTATCATTACATTCTAGACATAAGATTTAGTATCATTACATTCTAGACATAAGATTTAGTATCATTACATTCTAGACATAAGATTTAGTATCATTACATTCTAGACATAAGATTTAGTATCATTACATTCTAGACATAAGATTTAGTATCATTACATTCTAGACATAAGATTTAGTATCATTACATTCTAGACATAAGATTTAGTATCATCACATTTTAGACATAAGATTTAGTATCATTACATTCTAGACACGAGATTTAGTATCATCACATTTTAGACATAAGATTTAGTATCATTACATTTTAGACATAAGATTTAGTATCATTACATTCTAGACATAAGATTTAGTATCATTACATTCTAGACATAAGATTTAGTATCATTACATTCTAGACACGAGATTTAGTATCATTACATTTTAGACATAAGATTTAGTATTATCACATTTTAGACATAAGATTTAGTATCATTACATTCTAGACATAAGATTTAGTATCATTACATTCTAGACATAAGATTTAGTATCATTACATTTTAGACATAAGATTTAGTATCATTACATTCTAGACATAAGATTTAGTATCATTACATTCTAGACACGAGATTTAGTATCATTACATTTTAGACATAAGATTTAGTATCATCACATTTTAGACATAAGATTTAGTATCATTACATTCTAGACATAAGAGTTAGTATCATTACATTCTAGACATGAGATTTAGTATCATTACATTTTAGACATAAGATTTAGTATTATTACATTTTAGACACGAGATTTAGTATCATCACATTTTAGACATAAGATTTAGTATCATTACATTCTAGACATAAGATTTAGTATCATTACATTTTAGACATAAGATTTAGTATCATTACATTTTAGACATAAGATTTAGTATCATTACATTCTAGACATAAGATTTAGTATCATTACATTTTAGACATAAGATTTAGTATCATCACATTTTAGACATAAGATTTAGTATCATTACATTCTAGACATAAGAGTTAGTATCATTACATTCTAGACATGAGATTTAGTATCATCACATTTTAGACATAAGATTTAGTATCATTACATTCTAGACACGAGATTTAGTATCATTACATTTTAGACATAAGATTTAGTATCATTACATTTTAGGCACGGGATTTAGTATCATTACATTTTAGACACGAGATTTAGTATCATTACATTTTAGACACGAGATTTAGTATCATTACATTTTAGACACGAGATTTAGTATCATTACATTTTAGACACGAGATTTAGTATCATTACATTTTAGACACGAGATTTAGTATCATTACATTTTAGACACGAGATTTAGTATCATTACATTTTAGACACGAGATTTGGTATCATTACATTTTAGACACGAGATTAAGTATCATTACATTGTAGACACTATCGTTCCCAAATACATATACTCATTAGCGTAGAAACAAATTAAAATAAGCATTTAACATTAGTGTGCAGCTACACATGTCTAAACATTAGATCACCAACTGTTGTGTTTTTTTACAACAGTTAGGCTTCAAAACAGTGAAAATACGATTTTGAAGTGAAACCTAATAAAATAAACTGAACTTTTCTGCATTGCAACAACTTTATATAAATGCTGCCGTTCACAAATCTACAGCTCCTATTCAGAAGATCTAGCATTTTAGAGAAGGTTGATAAATCCTAAAGACAATCCATCTCAACCAGTAAAGAAACTGTGGCTCAAATTCGGGCATTAGTTGAAGATGACTGTCGGATTTTCATTTCTTTGATACATAAGGAAATCAGGATTTCACATGGTTCAGGATTTTTAATTTTGTGTGATCATTTTGCTTTCAATAAGATTCCTGTCTATTCGGTGCCAAAAATGTTGCATGAAGCACAACTGGCTCAAAAGACCGGCATTCCCATAAGCCTTTTAATCAGGATTGGAGTTGAAGCTTTTATGGAAGGAATTATGACTAGAAACGGGACTTTATAAGCATGATCCAGTTACTTCAAAGCAGATTCTGATGGATCAATTAAATTCAAGCCAGAAAGGTTTGTCAAGACGGTGATGGCTACATTCGAGCGGGGGGGGGGGGGTTAAAAGGAGATTATTGATAGATGTTCTTGGAGATCAAAAAACAATAACAGGGACTAATTACAAAATTATTTTAATTAAATTAACAAATGCATCTGGGATAAAGCGATCAGAAAATGACCAATCTATATAATGATCCACTCAAACAATTTAATGTCCGTATGTATGCTATTACCAGCTACAACTTTTTTTGGATATGGTATTGCAAAAAAAGTATTTTGTTTTGGAGATAGACCCCCCATCACCATATATACTCTGAAACTACATTAAGCAGAGGATTTAGATAAGAATGCTTCAGTTTGTAGTACAATAATATCATGAGGTTTGTGTTCACGCTGGATGTCCATAGAATGGAAATATTTTTAAGCACGATAGCAATATACAAAAAGGCATCATCACATTCTTCAAGAATAAGAAGAGTTGTTCAACGATACAGTATAACATGTTTAATCCTGCATATGAAGTTCGTTTTGTGTAGCAATTTAACAATTAGTATTGTCTAGTTTACTATTCTTTAATGCTATTAGGGCGGATAGAGAGTTTAAAAACATAATGTCGTGTCTAGACAAATAGGACCCTGCAGCAGTTGAGTCCAATGCATTAAATTAGCGCCACTATGCTGGTGTATTTGGTAAATTAAATTTCTTTTACAAACTTTTATCACTATTGATGTTCAAAGTTCAAATCCCACACTTGTAGAGGCTTGGAGAATCTACACAAGCAAAAATAAAAGAGGATATATATATATATAAGTAAATAGTTGTACATACCCGGTGTTGTCCGGGGGTCTTGTTACTTTAATTTTGTGTTTTTAATATACGGCATAATCACATTGACACACCGGTTCTCGTTATGGAGTACTGTTGCCACATCTGGGGAGGTGCTGCTCCGAGCACTCTTTCCTGCCTTGACAGAGTACAAAGCCGACTTCAAAATCTCTTTCTCCTCCCTACTATCCCTTTCTCACAGAAGAGACGTTGCTAGTCTTTCTCTATCTTATCGCTATTATCATGGAAGGGTCTCAACTGAGCTTCAATTTATGCCCCCCTTTCCTATAAAACATTCACAACAAAAATGTGTCTCGCTACAACCATTATCAATAATTTCCCCCCCTCTCTCTCTCTCTCTCTCTCTCTCTCTCTCTGCCTAAAACTAAACGAAACTTCCTTGAAAAAAGTTTCTTTCCAAGAATTACCCGTCTGTGGAACACAATACAGTGGGGCTGTTTCCCGGCTGACTACAACATGGTCGTTTTCAAGTCCAATGTAAACAAGTTCTTATTGAGCCGTCCTCTTAAATAATCAAATTCTGCCCAATTTCCACCATTACCTATCATCACATTGTTGTCTCACCGGCCACCTGACACTTATTAACCCTTATCCTCCAGTGGTCTTTAGGTCTTGATAAGTGGTGACTCTTTAGTAAGAAAAAAAGATATATATATGAAACGTGATTTCGGTTTCAGCATTAAACTACATGTTCTAAAACACAATGGTAGTTATGCAGTTTATGGACCGGGCTGAAATAATAACGTTATAATTTAGAAACCCATTCTTAATATAGGGAGGCGGGGGTTTGATTAACTATTCTGTACTTTCACTTAACAATTTAATAAACAAAAGATACCGTAAAAATTGAATTTAACTTGAAAATCCTATCTAAAATATAGCACGGTCTGTAAACTGCATAAGCCCCAACACAACAACCAATGATTCGTTTTAAAAATGGATACTAAACGTTGATCCGAGCCAAAAGATCAGATACAAATGATATTTTGTTTCTCTGGATTGTATTTACAAAGAGGAAATCTAAACACATGCACCATTGCCGTTCTAATAGGAGGGGGGGATTGTATTTACAAAGAGGAAATCTAAACACATGCACCATTGCCGTTCTAATAAGAGGGGGGGGATTGTATATTTCCAAGCGGAAAGTGTCAAAGAAGTGATTAAGAATTCGATGGTTTACTTAACCTGCTCTCATGCGACTTTCTCTTTTTATGTCCTTCTTTTTAAACTATTTACCTCGCTCTTAGCATTCATCTTAATCTTATTAAAGAAGATCTATCAACATGAGCCGACATTAAGGATCGAAATTATCACATTTATAACAATTATTGTTACTATTTCCAGGTATGTTCAGTGTCCGCAGCTAAGTCCAAATAAATACCTCAACTACAGTGGCACAGGCAGACACATCGAACACCTGTGGGTGTTACTAAGACACCAGAGCTTGATCATGACTCTTCCTTTCTCATTGCAAGGAGTGAGGTGCTACATATGAAGATAAACCTCCTTAAACTTGATCAATGTTCACTATGATGTAATCAAACCTTTTGTTTATTTTGGCTGAACACCCTTTTTAACTGAAAACCGGATATTCTCATTCAGATATGCTTCTTTTTGAAAGACAAAAGAAAAAATAAATATTACTTTTTTTAAAAGTTATTTTTAAGTTAACATAGTGGAGGATACCGTTGCAATTAAATCATTCGCTTTATGAGAATGGAAGCTGTGTTCAGGTTATTCATTTTTTGTATTCAAAGATAAAAGTCTTTTTTTTCTAGAATTTGATTGAATCTTTTCTTTTTGTTCTAGACTTTTTTGTATTATGTTTTCGCAAGGATGTTGTCATTCAATTTTCCTTATTGAAGAATTAACCAATAAAACTAGTCATAAGAGATTTAAAAATAGACACTTTTACATATTAATTTCTTTTGAAACATTTCTACTTCAGTCTGGGCTTATGTTAATCTACTTTAATGTCATCGTTTAATATAAATTATGTGAGGATATGTTGTCTGTAGAAAATTGATTTACTTCCAATATTTTGGATTGAAAGGATTTATTGTACAAAATCTTTACACATTTTAGATCGAAGTTCTGATGTATTAGGAACTATTCATGTTATTAAAGTAAAACAATTCTTGAATTCTCATATATTTTCAATATGTAGATATTATTTCATACCTATGAGTTTTTTTTTCAATACTACAGTTTATATAATCTCAATAATTAATTGGCTCTATCAATTAGATCTTTCATTTATTAATAGGGTAAAATTCAATATATTCAAAAACTATTAAATAAAATTTCAAATATTCAAACCTTTCTAATGTTAGTGTGAGAGATTGTATTGGATTATAAATTATGTTATTTTTATTTTTTTTTTATTAATAATTGAAAATTAAAATCCGTGAAAATATCATTCATATATTTTCACGGATTTTATTATAAATAAAAAAATATCTTTCTCAAATCAAATTGAGATTATTTTTAGATGTAAAAAATCGAATTTACCCCGTTATAAGGGTGAGTTTCCAAACTAGTAATTTAATTATTTTTCTGTCAGCCCCAAATGTCTAATAGTGCACGCAATCTGAGTGTGTATGCGACTGATCAAATTATTGTTCAAATCGTTAAGATCCCTTGAAAAATAATGCTCGATAGTATTCGAACATACAAGTTTGCATTTTATTTTCATTGTACTTTTGAAAATAATGTTGAGAATTATGATGCAAGATTTTAAAAAAATAATATTGTTTGAGTTTTTTGTCCTCAAACACGAGATTATCCCCAAATAATACACAATCGAAGAAGGACTAATGTTGCCACTAACCTGATGCTAAAGAGTAAACATTCAAAAACTTTGTCTAAAGACTGACTACTTTAATGTTCTATTATTTAAGCCCGATTATCTATCGTGTCCGATTATTACAGTCCTACCTCTGCTACTAATGAGTCCTTATATGAATGTATTGTTCAAAAGTTAGTTTTATAAAGATTGAAACAGATACCTGAGAAAAGAGATTATTTAGAATGCTGCTGAGAGCAGGACATCTTCACCATACGAGTGAAATCCAGTAATGAAGGGGAAACCCAAGACAACTAGCACTCTTTCACAATTGCAGGAGAATGCCAAGGGCTGCCAACTGTGAACTGCACAGCACATTGTTATCCCATGCTCTAAATAACCGTTGGCCTATAAGTATTTTTATCTGGTCTTTTTGAAGCTTTGTTTTTATCCTGTTGGGTTACTATCCACACTTATCACTGTTAAAAGCTGACCTATAATCTGACTGTACAGCAAGTAATACTCGATTACATTGTACCAGTAGCATTGTATCAGATATTTACTGCACTATTAAGGATATACATAATTTAACTAAGTTAGAATTGCTATTGAATGTTAATAACTTTTCAATATAAACCATTTCGATATTCAATTAAGAAATATTAGGTTTTCCAGAAAGTAATGTTCTTTTTTAATTGTTGATACTAGTCAATAAATGAAGCTATTTGCATGGTAAAAATAGAGTATACTACACCATTTTGCATGTTTATTTGAAAGTTATCAAGATGTTACGATTCCCTTCTCTTTACAGGGTTTAGTATTCATCTAGCAATGGCGCCTACAATAAAGGACTTTCATAGGAGTTTAGGCCTTAACACATTATGTGGTCAAGAATTGATTTCTGTTGGCATGGTACATCATTAGTTTAAGAGGTTTTGACAATGATTTAAGAGTCCCTATTTACTTGCCTCCCCACGAGGGCAGAGTTAGATACAAGATCGGTTTTTAACATGGGATAAATTCCAATAACTAAGCTTTTTAACATTTTTTTTTACATTACTGCTATGTATTTTCAAAATCATATTGCTTCATTTTTTTTTGTTTATTTTTGTTTTGTACTTTTGTTCAAAACTTTAGTGTTTAAAATTTTTAAATAAGCTTTATTGCAAAAAATATAAAAGTGAAAAAAGTCTGTAAGTATCATTCATGAGTTCAAACTTGGGAAAAAATCTTCTCAAACTGCTTTAGGACTTAACAAATTATTTTGGTAAGGATTTATTTCTGTTGGCACGATATAGCATTGGTGAATTTTAGCAACACACAACGTGTTCAGAGAATTAATTTAAATTCTCTACCCACGCGTTGCTAATCTTGATAAAATAAAATATCAAATATTCCAATTTTATATATGTAAATAATCATTAATCCTAACTATTGTTTGATTTTAAAAGTAATGAAGGAAATAGTAGATATATTCAAAACGTTTGCTACTTTGGTGCATTTTAGGCCCCTGGAGAGTAAACTAGAGTTTTATTCAAAAAGCTGGATCAGTCAGTTTTCGGCAGTGATGGTTATATAACTTTATGCAAAATGTCATGAAAACCCAACGAACCAATTTTGAGAAAAGCAGAAGACTAACAGAAGACTAACAGACAGTGACAAAGACATAAGTCTTTTCCGATTAACATTCCGGGCCCAAAAAGATAATAAATCTAAGAAATTATTAATTTGTGAAAGATTGAGAAGACGACGTAGACATCGGCATTCATACATCAGTTAACAGCGATGTGACACCTCAACGTTATTCAGATAACTATAACAAGTCAGCTACGCCTACGAGACTGACTGCTGCAATGCGGAAGTACACTATGGCGACCACCAACCTACTCTCAGGACTATTATCTATATGGAGATGGGCAGAGGTGTAATGTTTTTGTTCATATTACTGTGTAACCAAACAGAGACTATATATATATTTGTTAAGTGGCTAGGTCTTGAAAAGGTTGTGTGCTCATATTTGACTGTTTTAGTTGTGTACTTTATTTTTGACAATCTTCTCTTGAAACGTAACTACTGTTAGAGTAGTCTTTACAAAAATCATATAAATAACTAGAAGAATTCCCTGAACAGAACAGTTTTGCACCACTTTTATGTCCTCTTACGAAAATAGAAATCAAGTTATAATGATACTAAGCCTTATATCTCAAATCCTTATTCAAATTTTGATCAGAATCTATTAAATGATTTTAATTCTAAAATTGTCTCAAATTTAAAGCTGAAGCTTAAGGGATCTTAAGAAGAAATTGAAATTCAGTGAATCTTGCTTAATATGGATTAAATGCAATGCAAATCTGAAACATTTGAATTTTCAAATGGGAGATTGTGCCCATATTATGCCCCCCTAAAAGTTCTTTAAAATACTCCAAAGAAACTGAAGTTTGGAGAATATTTATTAATTGAGGTCTAATACCTAAGATATCACTCAATAAGTCCAGAATAATAAAACAAGAACTAATAAAACAAGAACGTTTAGGCTAAATTCGACTTTATTCATCAACATAGTCTCCTTCTAGGTTGATACACTAATTCCAATGCTCTTCTAACAATTCGATGCCTTTTGTTTTTAGAACGATTTGTCTTTGGCCTCAAAATATGACTCAGTTTTCAATATCACTTTTTCATTGGGGCCAAATCTCTTTCTCTGGAGCATTCTTCTGAGATCTGCAAACAGGCAGTTGTGGCTGGGTGACATATCTGGAGAATAGGGTGGTTGCAGAAGACATTCAAAATGCAATTTATGTAATTTTTCCATCGCTGCAAACGACTTGCGATATGGTGCATCGTCTTGGTGAAAGAGCACTTTTTCTTCTTCATTTGTGGCCAGTTTTGGGTGATTTCTTCCTTCAAACGCCCTTATTGATCATTATTGATGGCTCTGTCTTTTTACAGATAACTGATGAACAAAATACCTTGTACATACCAAATTAACCTTGCCTGCTGATGTTTTCATCTTTGGTCGCATTGGACGGCTTTCACCTGCTGTTGTCCATTCAGCTGCCTGTCGATTTGACTTCGGAGTGAAATAGTGGATCCATGTTTCATCCATTGTCACATATTGAAGCAAAGATTCCTTTTTGTTGCATTGAAACAATTGCAAACAACGCTCTGAAGTATTGATGGGTTGTTGTTTTTGATTGATTGTGAGTAAACGAGGCACCCACTTTGAACACAGCTTTCGCATCGACAAATTTTAATGCAAAATGGTGAATACACCTTCGCCTTCTAATATGTTCAACTCCTCCGCTATCTTACGAAACTTCAATTTATGATCGGCCAATACGAGTTTGTTTTATGTTTTCTTGGACAATTGCCGAATTTGAGCGACCTGAGCGCTCAGCAACATTTGTGTATGTACGATCTCTTAACTACTGTTTTCGATGGAGCAGAGTTCAAATAACACTTATCAGGCTTAGTTAGAACAGAATTTTTACCAGTAAAAAGCTGTGCTTTATCAACTCGTGAATTCAGATTTTTCCATTGTTTTAAAAATTTGTAAATTTAATAACTGTAATTTGTAAACTAATAATCCGATTCAGCTCATCTTTTGACACGTACCATTTGAAGGTTAGTACTTTATAAAAATTATATGGATATTGTTGTTTTTTTTATTACTGGCGTCATTTATGTCAGGCCCGGGATTTATTGAGTGATGTGCTATTGTTAACATTTTTAGAAAGTCGGAGTTATCTGAATTTTTACGAAGAGTTTCCATCTCCTTTTTACCCTTTTTGCATATAAGTAAATTAAACTAAATATAGCCTACGTTACAACCCCTTATGCCTAGCAGGTGTGTTCCAGAATTCATAATGGTCGATTAATTAGTCTAGAAGTGAATCCTAGACATTCAAATATATAAACATATGCACATGCCTAACTTTATATAAATAGAGATGATACAGAATGTTCTAAAGTTTAAATACATCTTTTAACAAAGATGTATGAAAACATCTTTATTTTTATGGAGATCATTAAAAAGAAAACATTAATTAGGTTTGGTGGCAAACATTGGTTGAATAAGTCTGAATAATATGGAAAATTCATGTAAAATTTACTGGCTCGACCTGCGATGAAATAAGCTGGTTTCCTTGAGAATCAGAAGCAATGATAATGAGACAGAAATGACGTCAGACATTCATTTGAGAAAGGAGCAGGTTCTATCTCTGAGAGTCTGAATGGAAGCATGGATCAGACAAAACATGTTTCAAGATGGTCTGAGAAGCGTTAAAATAACTAAACAATGAGCTTAAAATAAGAAACTCTTCTCTCTATCTCATATCTCCCACGCCTTTTCACTTTACATGTCTGGACGATCATGGTGAATAAATCCTTCTTCTTAAAGATCTATTGAATATAAAGTAACAGGAAAAAGGTCAGTTGATTACCTGTTATTGTAAATTAAATATCAAGATTATTAGAAAGTTCCATTTTTTTTCTAGTTGAAGAGAAAGGAAATAAAGTGTAGTATCTGTTCTGTCTTCAGTCAGTGAAAGAAAAATCCTTTTTAGACTGAAGCAATTTAAATTTTTGTCACAATCAAGAGTTCGACTGTGTGTCTAGCTCCGCCCTAGTGGGGAGGCAAGTAAATAAGGACTCGTGGTATGGCGATGCTTTCATACAATGTAGATATAATGACAGAAAAAATATATATTGGGTCGAGATGGATCTGAATCCTGGTAAAAAAAACAAAAAAACATTACAAAAATAAAAAAACATTAAGTCGTTCATTCCAGGTTAGCTTTTATGTTAATACTTAATATTAACCTTTAAAATGTGAGAATTTGACATCTGACCTTTCCATTATAGGAAGACGCAGAAACTGCATATGTTGACCAGTTTTATTCCCCCCCCCCCCAGTTTCTTTTTTACCTGGCTTCAGATTTATTCCATCTCCCCTTCCCTACCATTATGATACATTTTATTTTCTTGGTCAATATCAGAATTGTATGAAAAGCATCATGCCATGAAAATTATTTGCATGTCAAAGTCTCTCCATCTGTTTCCAAGGTGGAAGAGCTAAAATAGTAACCTTTATATCTAATAGAGATCATGTCTAAATTATTCTATAGGCGTGTAGGGGTCTAAGTTTGGACCCTAGTGTTGCTAAATAAATAGTTTCTGAAACCGAAATATCAATATGCCAAGCTAATATATAATTCGATTGTTTTATTGTTAAACTATGTGTTTATTTAGTTTGCAATGTTATCTTATTTTCTTATATATGATAATAGTTTAGTTAACAAAAGATACATAATTCAATCTGTATTGTCAATCATCAATGAAGCAAATATTGGTCTGTATTGTTAAGAAATAAAAAAAATTAAAAAATTTTAATTCTGATCAATATTTTATTTTTGATTAGTGATAAATAAAGGAAGGAGGAATAACTTTGACCCTCACACTCAGAAGTTCTCCCACTGTCACCCATACCACTAGAAAAAAAATTAATAGATCATTTTTTTTAGATTTACTGGCTGACCCACATTCGACTTTAAAGAGAGAGGAGAGATAAGGAAAAAAGAAAAATTCTAGCTAAAACAGCAGCAGCTACCTGTTCTGGTTTATGTAGTTATTGGTGTTGGCATTTCCTAAATGTCTCAGTTGCTCAATCGGTTAGCGTACCATATTTAACAGTATTCTTAGCCGGAAGAAGTATGTAAAAAAAAAACTGAAGCGAAATATTTGTGTCAATGACATAGAAGAGAAAAATGAAAAAATAGGCTTGTCCGAATCAAGTATCGATAAAGAGTTGTGAATTTTATTAATGATTCCATTGGTGACATTTCTGGGGAGGGGGAGGATTCAGCCTATAATCTTGACTTTATATTTCTTTTCTTTTTTTTCAGATTTAACTGATTATTGGATGTAATCTCTGAAAGATTATTCATGAAATTCATTTCTTAGAAGTTATTTTCGGAATTTTTTAAATGAGGATTGATAATGTGTATTACTTTATTATTCGGACTAAAGTGCTCAGTAATAATCAGTTCTAAGTGATAGTCTTCTGGAGGTTGAAGGTTCAATCCTCAGTACAGGCGATACTAAGAATCTAATTAAGAATTACCTAACACTTCTACACAGTTCAGTTCGAAATCCTGTACAGATTCCCGAGTTTGACTGGAGAAGATTGGAGGTTACATCGGCCGAAATGTTATAAGAATAATATCAAAGATGAGGACAGTAGTCCAAATAATCCTATTTTCTTAGAAGTTTATACATATTTTTAATGTTGTCATTGTTTAATACCATTTTAAAATACCCATATTTTTTTTGGTATGTCTTCATTTGCTAATCTTCGATTTTGAGCTGATACAACCTTATATGCTTTGTTACAATTGTGGAAATGAAGAGTCATTAAATATAGTTTGTTTTCATTGGTGAATTTGTTATTCTATTATTATTATTATTATTATTATTATTATTATTGGCAAACCAATGATACAATTGTTCCATATCTGGAGTTGAATTGGAAGAAATGTTGTATAAATAACCACTACAAAACAAAGAAAGGCGAGTGTTTTTAAAATTAACAAAGATATTTTTGTCCAGGATGCTTTTAAAATAATCAGATTTCGATTAATTTTTATTTGAGTTGTTCGGTTATTTTTATTCTTCTATTTAGTTGTCCTTTTAGATTCTAATTTGCTCCCCCGCCACCTGCTAAATCAAATGTCATTTGAAATGAAGCCAATCAGTTTGTAAGCAGAAACGTGTAGTCATTTGTCCCATTTATCGGAACTGAATTTATTATCCACAGGAAATATTTGCTAATATAGCAAAAGAAACAAAGCATTTCATTTAATTTAAAAATCCTCTATTTATTTTGATTTGTTAATCTATCAGTACTTTCTAATGCACATTTTCTCTAATGCAACTTGTTCTTATTGTTGTAGTAGTAGTAGTAAGAAGTTGCGGTGGTGTAGTGGTTACCATGGTGACCATGGGCTAGGCATTCCCATGTTCGAGGTTTTTCAATGTTTCTAGGAATATCATATCTTTAATTCTTATATTTATGAACCAATAGTGTGAGCACAAACAAATATGACACGTCTTACAATGACATCTAAAAAAAGATATCACATTTCTGCACAAAAAGAGGCTCCAACCAGAAAAAAGATGAAATTATAAAAATAACAAGTCACATGACTTGTTTACAATTATGTTCGCAGACTAAAATTAATTTTAACCGTCAAAAACAAACAAGTTCCATAGAGCTGGTTGTTTCAGATAACAAGAATTCAACACAGTAATGAAGGACAGTCACACAGAAGTGGGTCAAAAAAGAGAGCGCAACATGCTTTTAACCAAGGACCCCCCCCCCGCCCATTAACTAGCTGGGGGGGGGGGTGCAACTGCTGCAAACTTTGTTGTCGCACGTATCCACACACACTGACAAAATAAGGCAAACATATACACACACTTATTACATTGACTCATTCCTTTCCTTCATCCTACAAAAAAAAAACAATTCAACCGTCTGAACTTACATATACAAAATGAATAATTCACACATACAATCGTTCATACTTTGTAACTTTGTAAAATTATAAACATGATGTTTTGTTAATTCAGTTATGAATGCATATATCCTCACCCCATCTATCAGTTTGGCCATTTTAAGACCTCCGAATAAGATCATAACACTTTTCTTAGCCCCAAAATTCAGTTGTGAAAGATCTATTTTCAGACAATTTCCATCCATAGCGATATTCTTTTTATTATTTTGAAGTATATTTAGGACCCAAACTGATACCCTTATTAAAATGTCAAAATGTTTGCCAGTATTATGAACCCTTCCTAGGATAGGTATTCAAATTTAACTGACAATAAACCTGCAAGTTTTCTCGTTATTGTCGATTAAATTTGATACTTTATAAAAGAAAAATCATTTTTGGTTAATCCGATGTTAAATAAAAAATAGATCACGGTCAGACTCATTAAAATAAACTTCATTGAAAATCATCATAAATATACTACGTTTGAACCTTTTAATATGTGAAGGTTGGGAGGGAGGTTACACCAAAATATTTTAGACCAATCAAACACAGCATACTATGGTGAAAACTGTGAAAATAAAGCTATATACAACAGTAGAAATGATTTTAGAAAATGCTTCATTTTGTGGAGTTAAGCCCTCCCTATAGATGTGAAGTGGTTTGTTGGAAAAATAAAGTGAATTAATCGTTTACAGAACATTTGAAAGATAAGCTAAAAGAATCGTATTGAAAAAGGCACACAAGACAGATATATGCATTGAAATTATAATACAGGAAATTTATATCAAACTAAGTCTGTTTGCGGCTTAATTAAAAGACCAACTTATCTGATACTGTGATATTGGATCGTTTATTATAGAGGATCGTGAAATGATTTTGAGAATCTGTACAATCTTGTGTAATTTAACTATAGCTTAAAACATTTTAGGGCGCCTACGATGCCAAAATATAACATGATTCCATTACAACAGATTTTTTAGATAAAGGGATCATTTCTATAGAATTTCACAAAAAAAATCTTATTCAGGTTTGATTTTTCTTTTGTGAATTTTTTATGTTCTCAGCCGAGTAGATAATTATAAACCATTCATTTAATACTGGTATTGATTTATATATAAACACGTTTACCCAATAAAAACAGTGTACTGGAAAAACTCATATCTCCATTTTTATAATGTTGGGCATGTTTATATGTATAGGATTTACTCCTAAACTAATTACCCTATCATTATGAATTTGGGAACACATTTACTAGGTCTAAAGGGGTTCTAATGTAAGCTATAATTAGTTTAATGTAGTTTTATGCAAAGGTGGTAAAAAGGGGGTTTAAACCCTTCGTGAAAATTCAAATGCCTTCGATTTTGTGAAATTTTAACAATAGGTTTAAACATCAATTAATAAATATACCCCAAATTTCATTTTCTTTGGAATATTTTAAATGGGTTTTCGAGTCATAATATGGACACAATCTCCCATTTGAAAATTCAAATATTTCAGATTTGCATTGAATTTGATCAATTTTCATTAGGCACCAATTAAGCAAGATTCTCTAGAATTTCAATTTTTCCGATTACATAAATATTAGACAATTCCTAGAATCAAAATCATTAAATGGTTTTTGATCAAAATTAGAATAAAGATTCTAAACGTAAGATTTAGTATCAACATATATTGATTTTAATCTTTGTAAGGGGACATAAAAAGTGATGCAAACTATTCTGTTTGGGGAATTCATTTTACCCGTCCTGGGACGAGTATGCTTCTAGTAATATATATATATATATATATATATATATGAGTTGAGATCAATAAAATTAGAACATTAACTATATTAATTCCAATAATATGTAGGCAAAGTTCCGAATACGTTCGTTGAACACTCTCGACTAGTCTTCTGTTTGTGCCCGCTTCTAAGTACATATAAAACTTAATTTCCCTTAATCACGTGAGTTTCTGGTGGCAGATTCTAGGTTGACTCTGTGAACTGGGTTCGCACCTCCCGACCGTCTGAAATAAGCTTTAAATGCTAGCCTGTAGGTATAAATAATTTTATATATATATATATATATATATATTTATATATATATATATATATATGTCACTAGCAGGACCCGTATCACAGCGTTTCCCGGGGAAAATATAACAGACTGATTTTAATTCAAAATAATGTTTGCGATGTGTATTAATTGAGCAAATGAAGGTGGTCATTAATTACTACTTTAGTCACATAAATTCTATTTGTTTATGGAGCTTGAAAATCAAAACAAATCTGATATGTTGGTCAGTAAGTACTGTTTTAGTCAAGTATGAGTGTAAAAAGATGAAACTATAATTATTTGGTATGGGCCACGTGTATGATATCTATTAAAAAAATGTTCACTGACAAATAGTATTTTCACTAAATCGTTCTAATACGTATGGTTGTGGGTATTAATTAATGTACTAAGTCACAACTACGAATGTACTGTCTGTTAATTGAAAAATGTGTAAGGAATATGCAATTATCACTCAATTTAAGACGCCGGTTGAAAGAATGATGGTCTGTGTAAAGTAGCAACGTGTACGTTTATAATTCTAGCGATCTTGAAACAGTAATGAAAACGAAGACGTAACGCGCAGAATACTTAATAAAAATATTCTTATTATGTTATGTTTATTTTTAATGTTATAAAATTAAGAAATGTAATTACTATTCATGGAAGTGGTTTTGTTATACTGCGCATGATGTGTTTGTTTTAATGAAATCCGTTATTTCGTAACGTGTAATTGTTATATGTCTGGAATAGTGGAATACTATTCCCATAATCTGTACTTGACGGTGTTTCTGTTTAACAGTTCTGAATGAAATAAAAGTCTGTGGTATTATGAGTGGCAGGTACAGTAAATAATTTGCAGTGAGCTAGTATAGTGAGCACTCTCTCTGTGGATGTTGTAATTGAGAGAGTGATTGATCTAGAAATAAATATGATAATTATTATATGTTGAGGAAATTATGCAAAAGTCTCTGCAAACACGCTTGAGTGAATGCTAGTATTTCAGTGGGTATTTGAGTAGTGTATGATGCCTGTAGTTATTTTCTTACTCTCGGCATAAGGAACAGGGGATAAAACAGTTCACTTTATAAAGTAAATATAATTTTTCAAACATTGTGAATTAATTATTTTATAGATGTGCTTTCAATGTTATCATGACGTTATTCCAAATAAAATAAAGATATGCTCAATATTGAGAGTAGAGCTAAGTGAAAATAAACAAATGTAAACTAACATACTTTACAAGTTTAATAATTTCAAGTAGTACAACAAAGTATAGTATAAATATACAAAAGTCCGTTGAACCAAAGGTTTTTCAAAGAAATAAATCCTCTCATCAGAAGTAAAAAAACAATTATTCAACAATAAAAGCTGTGTATCAATTATTAATTTCAAAAAGTTTATAAGCATTACAAACTATATATATTGATATCTTCTGTGTTTGCAGGCTGAACTTAATTCCTTTTTCTTCATAAGGGTTGTATTAAATGTAATTATTATTACTGCCTCAGATGAGAATAATTGGCATATTTTCGGACCTGGTCTATATGACTGCGATATTTTCAATATAGACTAACTTAGAGTATATGGTATATCTTTGGATTTAAGTTTCTTATTGATAGTTGTTAGAGATGTGGTGTTCCTCTTATCATTATTGTCTCTATCAAATGAGCTCACATGGTTGGTGATACGACTTTTTATACCCTTGGCAGTTTAGAGGACTTTTCTATAGTTTATACTATACTTTGTTGTATTACTTGACATCATTAAACTTGTAAAGTGTGTAACTTGACATTTGTTTATTTTCACTTATATATATATATATATATATATATATTATGCATTCGATAATACCTGATATGGTATTCGCCCTGGATGGGCACCTAGCTTCTAAAATTTTTTAGAAAATATCAAATTCTCATGCGGTCACAACTGTATGTAAATCCACATCAGGGGAGATGACATATAGACCTTAGTATTATATATATATATATATACATATATATAATGGAGATTATGTATCTGTCTGTCTGAGGCCAAAACTATATTAGTTTTGATCGTTCTCTTTTTATATCTACTTATCAGCTCCTATATACACATTACAAAACTTCCCCAAACATCACGCGTCTTTCAAATTTACATAATTAATTTGTTTTAAAGCTTCTAATAAATTAATATTTGCAAATATACATTCATGACATCTACTTAGCTGCTTTATATACCCATTTCAAAGCTTCTCCAAATACCATTCGTCTTTCAAATTTACATAATTAATTTGTTTTAAAGCTTCTAATGAATTAATATTCGCCAATAAACTCATGATTTTTTTTTCAGATTTCCAGATGTATTTAAAATATTTTCCTCGATAATAATCTTAATAAAAATTATAAATAGAATTAATTAAAGACATTGATTTTTTTTATCTATATAATTGAGTTACGTAATTAAATTAGATTGTAATGGAATATGATATATGATGGAACAGCCGGTGGCCATTTCAACATTTGGTTACTCGCCCTTTGATTATTCGAACGCACAGAAAGTTCTATTTCAAGAAAGAGAGAGAGAGAGAGAAAGAGAGAGCAATTAAATATAACAACTAGCAAAAATATGCGATCGGAGGGAGCATATATTTGCTAGTATATATAATAATTATAATATTTTTTTAACCATTTAAATGTTTTTATTGATAACCCCAAAAGAGATAGACTAAACGCTGAACACTGATTTCTGATGAATGGAGACATAATTATATTTTGAGTTAATTACTGACTATCACTTATGAACACTATTAAACTTCCATAAACGTAAAATTCATGTTATTCTGAGGCTTTCATTCCGAAATTGAATTTAAATGACATATTATAAATTGTTCACCATCTATATATATATATATATATATATATAATTCTTGGTTTCATTTGAGAGAACGAAATCTAATAGAGTGCGCGATTATTAAATAAGAGCGTAATATTTATTTATGACATTACATATTTGATCTATATATTCGTATAGATCAAATATGACTGAAGAAGTCAATGAGCAGTTTATAATTAAAACTAAAGAAAGCCCAGTATGCTTGTGCCTACCTCTGCTTGAAACCTAATGTACATCTTTATCTGAACTTCTGTAATATTATAAATAAATATTAATATATGTATTTTTGACGAAGCCTATTCCAAATAAAGAGTATACATAAATGACTCGTATATATATATATATATATATATATATATATATATATATATATATATATATATATATATATATATATAAGAAAACATTCTTTGATAATCCTGGCTTAAGGAAAAAAAAAAAATTCTTTTATTAAATATAACTTTTGTTGAACTAACTGAAGACGTAATAGATTGTCACTTCTAATTTCACTTCTTTCATTTATATATATAATTGCTCTATTCCGGTATATTGAGCTTTAAACACTTCACGATAGGTTCAAATTTTCAAAGTATACGTATTACTTTTAGTTTCATACCATTATATATATATATATATATATAATTATTCTTATTGATACAAACATGTAAAAAAAGCACCAACACTTGCATGTCGATGTTATCGATCAATAGTTATTAAAAACTAAGATCTCATCAGGTAGAAAAAAGTCTGATCTTTCACTCAGATGTTCATAGTGGGAAAGAATGAAAAGAAAGGAAATAGAAAAGGTAAAATTCAAAACTGGGAGGTCACATGGTCAAATTTAAAACAATTAAAAAAACGTTTGTAAGCTTATATGAAGAGTTAAAAGCTTAGAAGGTTTATCTATTCATAGCATATTTTCAAGGTCTCAGATCGAAAGTTTATATGAAAAAAGGAGGGATTTGCTGGGTGCCCAATTGTAAGATAAGAGGTAGGAGTGGGATGGTTGTTACACCAAATTTGAACATTTGAATGAAATGTGCGACAGACAGAAATGAATGAGGAAGAGCAGAGTTTGTCTGTTTTTTTTTGTGGTAACAAGGCTGTCAAATAAAGGAAGCCGGTTAAGTTAATTTTATTTTTTTAATTTTTCTCTTATTTCTTTTTTAAGCCTAAAAAGAGATGAATTCGGTTAACATTACGATTAAAATGAGTGAATGGTATTATTAATAATGATAATAATTATCACTCACACTATTTCCACTCCATTGTTACCAATAATGATAAAATTAATTAAAAAAATAGAAATAAAAGTAAGGACACTAATAATAATAATAATAATAAGAAGAAGAAGAATAATAAGAAGAATAAGAATAAGAATAAGAATAAGAAGAAGAATAAGAAGAAGAAGAAGAATCAAATACGTCCAAAGATGGAGTTTTTAAAAAAATGTTTAACATATTTCACCCCAAACAAGGCATACCGCCACTGTAGACGTAAGGGGTAACTGAAAATTAGGGTGTAGGTTTTGGGTGTCATCCTAAGTTGGTAGCGGTGTAGCAAGATGTCTGTTTACATTAGTTTTAAACATCTGCATGTCGGGGAAACAAGGAGCAGGGAGGGAGTTCCAGAAGTTTGCAGAATGATGGAAAGAAGCTATTGGAATAGAAGGCTCTCTAGCATCTGGGGACCTCAACAGCGAATGGATGGGATTTAGCTGATTGACGAGCTTGTCTAGTTTATTTACGTCGAGGGGGGCACCAGAGCAGCCAGTTCATCAGAGCACATTCCATTGAAGTATTTGTAAAATAAGCACAAGGATGCAACATTGCAGCGATGGGACAGAGGCTGGAGCTTGGTTGACAGTGAGGGACCTATTAACTTGGCGATTCTTTCTTGGACCTTATCTAAGAGGGAGAGACTAGTGGATGATGCACCAGTCCAGATGTGGCAACAATACTCTATACATGAGCGGATGGTAGCTTTGTAGAGATACACGATAATGTCAGGTGTGAGGAGTTTACTAGCACGGTAGAGGGAGCCCACCTTCTTTGCGGCAGCCTTGGCAATGTCTTCAATGTATTTGTTCCAATTCATGTTACCTGTGATGGTTAAGCCGAGGAGTTTGAATGTTGAACTCTCAGGTATGGTGTTATTTGCCATGACAATCGGTGGTTGAAGAGGCCTCTTGTAGTTATTGAAGGAAAGGAGCTTTGTCTTTGCGGTATTAAAAGTTACAAACCATTTATGAGCCCAATCCACTATAGCGGAGGTCATTTTCTAGGGATTCAGCCATTGCCTCGGATGTAGTTGCATCCGTTTTGTCAACATGATGAGAGTAAAGCGTGGTGCTGTCAGCAAATATACCTATTTCAGACTCAATGTTATCAGGTACTCAGGTGGAGTACTGTTGCCACATCTGGGGAGGTGTTGTTCAGAGCATTCTTTCCTGCCTTGACAGAGTACAAAACCCACTTTGAAGTCTATTTGGCGATGTCCTCTTCTCTTCCCTACGGCCCCTTTCCCCACAGAAGAGACCTTGTTATTCTGTCTCTGCTCTATCGCTATTTTTATGGTAAGTTCTCAACTGAGCTTCAATCTATGGTTCTCCCACCCTGTTAAAAAAATAAAAACAGAAATTCGTCTTGCTACAACCACTGTCCATAATTTCCCTTTCCCCCTCTGTGTACCTCAAACTAAATGGAACTTCCATGAGCAAAGTTTCTTTCCTAGAATTACTCGTCTGTTTAACACAGTACCGTAGGGCTGCTTCCCGGCTGACTACAACATTGCCGTTCTCAAGTCCAATGTAAACAAATTTTTATTAGACCGTCCTCTTGGATAATCAATTTCTGACCAGTTACAACCATCGTTACAAATCCCCTCGATGTTTCACCGTACAGCTGACAAACTCAATAACGTTTATCCTCAAGTTGCCTTTAGGCCTTGATAAATAGTGGCTTGCTTGTTAAAAAAAAAAATAAATTCATGCAAACGGTAAATATCTTGACAACAGACAGATGAAATTAAAGGTCGGAATACAACGTTAATTTCTTTGCCTCACACACGCACAACATATACACATATATAGAAGGAAAACAGTTTTTAATGCTTAGCTTCCATTTTTCTTGAATATACAGGGTTATCGCTAGAAAAGCAGAAATTTGTAAAATGGTAATTTATTTTTACAAAGAATAATTTTGATAAAGTTTTTCAAAGACTAATATTATAATACACTCACAGAGGCTCAAAATCTTGTCCATGCACTTCATAGCAGCATCTGAATCTAGAACCCCAAACTCGCGTGGCATATTGAAGAGTAACCTGTGGGATATCATTCCAAGTTCTTGCCAAGCACGTTTTCAAATCATCAATAGAGTCTATGTTGTGTCGACATTTCTGCGTTTCTACTAATAAAAAGTTCCAAACACAGTAATCCATGACATTTAAGTCTAAGCTTTTTGGGGGCAAATCCCTCAGTGCAATGAAATCAGGAGTTGACTGTTGAAGAAATTGAATTGAAGCTTTTGCTCAAATTCCTGCTTTTCTATCGACCCCCCCCTTGTATTTGAGAAATGTAAGTACGATCGAAAAGTACTATTCAAAAGAGTTGAGGGTTTCAAAAATGCCTGTATCAAACAAAAGGTTCAAATTTACAGAATTTTAAAACAGGTATTTTCATTTGACATTTAGCATCAGATCAACACGATGTTCAGCTTTTCACACGTTAAACTTGTGCATTCTTCTTCAATGCGACTTTCAAGTTGTCCAATGCTTCTCAATTGCTGGTAGTGAAACACTCTGACCTTCAACATGCCCTGAAACCAGAAGTTGACCAGTGTGAGCTCCGGGGAAAGCGAGGCGGTCAAGTTCACTTGCATTATTTCAAGATCACATTCTTTTCTCCGCATGATGCCTCCAAAAAACGGATGTACCATATTTCCATCAACTACTTGATTGGAACTTTTTATACTTCAACTAACATAAAACATCAATTTATCATTCCTTTTTACCGATTAAAAGAAACGTTTCCATCGTTTTGAGACATCATATACATTTCAAATTCTAAGCTCTGTAAATTAAAGTAAATTAAAAAAAAAAAAAGTAAGGAGAAAATGATTTAATTTCAGAATGGCTTTGAAAAATAATTACTGAAAATTTGTTTGAAATTAAATGAACTGATTTTAGCAGAATAAAAAGAGTTATTTCCACTTGAAATCGACGGTCATTTTTAACGTGATATACAGAAACTGCCGAACACAACATAACGTTGAAATTAAAAAATGGTTTCTTATTGATTATTGTCTCATGTTTCGTCCATAACTATTTATCTTCGCCTCTTTTCCAAGGTTTGCTGGTAGTAAAACACTGTGGCCTTCAGCATGCCCTAAAACCAGAAGTCGACCAGTGTGAGATCGGAAGAGGCGACGTGGCCAACTTCTCTTACCTCCTCTTGAGGTCACATTCTCTTCTCCAAATGATGCTTCCAAAAACTGGTATACTACGTTTGACTAATGAGGCAGTGCCTTGTCTCATATGAAGATAATTAATTTATCTTTTTTACAGATTTAAAAAAACTTGGCTTTTTTGAGACATCCTGCATATACCCTTCTGCATCTTTATATGGTGTGTGAACTACATACATAAAAATAACCTATAAAATAAAAGATGCTTCTCTTGTTTGTGACCTCATTTATTAATAAAAAAAAGTTCAGTACTTCTGACAGGCTTTTTAATATCTCGGACACAGAATAACTAGACGAATTAAATAGTCAAGATTCTCAAAAATTTTCTAAGTTGAGCATTTTTTCCTAGTCAATAATCCTTTAAGAATTTCGAACTGAATCTTTTTTATTTAATCAATAAGAGTAGACTGTTCCACTTTCGCGTTTCATGCCTTTTAGATATCCTATATGTGTAGTGTCGTAAATCGGACGGATTATATGCCATAGCTAATCGAATGATAAAACTTATTTCATAACAAATCTTAAGATTTTAACAATTGAAAGTTAAAGAATGTTTTTAGTTTTTTTTTAAGCCAAATAAACCGCGATTCTTTACTACTACTATTCTATTTTATATGTAAAACAAATGAAAAAGTAAAACAGGTTTACATTTTTTTTTTCAACTATATTTGGTTGGAAATTTTTTTTTTAAACATCTTCATGATTTTTCATTAGTTGGTAAAAAAAAACTCAATGAAGTTTATTTTTATATATTCGAATAAAACTTTTTTTTTTCATTAAATAAATAGGATAGATGGATGGATAGAAAAATAGTCTCAAACTGTGATTCAGACAATGAAGTAATGATATACAAAATATCTAATTAAATACTTGTACTTCGTCCTATTAGGGCTAATGGGGCATTTTAGTTTAAAAATAAACGTTATTTACAATTCATATTTTTGCATTATGTATACTCATTCAAATAAAATAAAATTCTGACATCCTAAATAATGTAGCAGATGATGTCAGTGAAAAGGTCGCTAGGAAAATGGTTGGCTCATTGTCTTAAATATTCAAACTCTTCCCATTCCACCCATCGTTTCAAATCCTCTCATGGTGTTGTTCATTATCCAACTGACAATCTCATTATCCTAGAGTGGTTTTTGGCTTTGGTAAATGGCGACTCATTAGTTTTTTATACTAACGAGTCGCCATTTACCAAAGCCAAAAACCACTCTAGGATAATGAGATTGTCAGTATTATTTGTTGATGACTGAAAATGTAACGTAAGTTTAAGCATATTTTTTTAAATGGTGGATGGCTATAAACGAGTCCACAAAACGTGCACTACCAGTCGAGGGATTCGGAGGTAGGATGTGCCGCCCCTACATGTAACAGTAACACGTTAGTATATATTTGGGAATAACTTCTCAATAATAGTGCTTCTTGGCCTTTTGGCTAGGAATAAAGTGTAGTATCTTTTCTGATGCTGCACTTAACCTATTCTGTCCTCAGTCAGTGAAGGAGAAGTCCTTCTAGACGGAGGCAATGTTTTTTCCAAACCAGAGTACCTCTTTATGAGGAGCTGAATTCTCTCAACATTAAAAACCGACTTTGTGTCTAACTTTACCCTCGTGGGGAGGCAAATAAATAGAAGCATCTCAATAATAGAAAATACGGGCATGACATAGTAAAAATATGCATACGATAATCCGAGTGATATCTGAAAAGTTTTTGTCAGAAAGCAGTGATCATAACAATCAAAGCTTACGGTTGGTGAAAGTGAGAAAATCAAGAATTTACCAGATTTGATGTGTACAATTCCTCACAAGGAAAGTTGATTCTTTTGTTTCCTTTTCTCGCAAGAAGAACGACAATTGATGTAATCTGGCAGACGATCTGATTCTGTTGTTACTTTTGAGTCTGCTGCACTTGTTGAGTTGATCTTCTTCAGTTTTCGTTTGTGTTTGATAATGAAGAAATCTTGGCAGAGTCAATTTCCTTTTGCCACTCCCTTGGACTCACTGTACACACCAACTGGCTTCCTTGATGTTTCTGTATCTTTAGGCCCAAACTCCTTTATTTGAAATTGAAAAAATAGCTCCCAGACCAAAGTCAGATTATTCATCTTAATTAGCAGAACTAAGCGTTCATCACTGAATCAAAACTGTTCTTTTCAACCAATCGCAACAGACTACTTTAGCCAATAACATTAACACTTTCGCCACAGAATTTTTAATCAAACACAAATGTGTTCATTTTTTCCTATATTCTAATATCGTCTGTCTATAATTCCATTTTTAGTTTTTTATTATTAAAACGAAAAATTTGATTGTTTTTCCGTCAATATATTTGTAATTTAAATATTTAATAAATAATATCTATTCTCTCTTCTCTGAGGAAAGTGTAATAAACATACTGCATATTGCAATACATGTATACATTAAATTATTTATTTTTAATTATACAAAGGTTTATAAATCCTATTACCAAACAAGTACATAAGTCAGTCATGAGACTGCATACCTCCGCCTGACAACGTAAGGGTGAGCCAAAGTCTTACTTCTCCATATTGTATGAAGTATTCTTGAAGTTATGCCATGAAACATTGATAACTCAGGCTGAGATTTTGCATGATAGTTACTGTTATCAAAGAGATATAAAAAAATTTAGAAAAATCTGAAGTTGGAATTCCATCAAAATTTCAAACTTGACTGAATTTTCAAGGCTAAGGTCAAGGTTATATAAGATGTGGACTTTAAGCTTTTTGTCACCTTGACCTAGATATCCCTCAATTAAATCAGTTCTAAGTTAGACTATGACTGATATTTTGACCAAGTTTGGTGAAGCGATGCGTACGCAAACAAAAAAACATAGTGACAAACCAACAAACATACTTGACCAAAAAAATCACTTCCTTGGCCAAGATAATAAAAGGACAATCACAAATATTTCTCGTTATTCAAGGCAGCTTTTCTTTGAGGCCTTTTTTGAGGTAATTATATTGGATGTATTGATTTCAGATATATTTTCATCTTAAAATCATTGTTTCGATTTTGTCGTAGCTAAAGGATGGTGGGCATGGGTTAAGGAAAATTCTAAAGACTATAAGTGTTTAATCGAATGTGTCTGAATAGATCATCCCACTTTTCACATTTTACTAAATGGATCTTATGATCAACAATAAGAAATTTCTTGAAATTTCACAGAACCCAATATAGGTTATAGTCTTCATGTAGCATAGCTGGGGTATTCTTCAACCCCCTCTCTGTGGGTCCACTTCATTGGCAGAATCAACTGGTCGTATCTCTGTAATCACAGTGGCAGCCGAAGTTGCCATCTTTTTTCTCTGTTATCTTCTTCTCAATAACAGCTTTTACTGAACGAATTTCATGATCTCCTGTAATAAAAAGTTTCTAGATTCTCCACAGAACCCAATATGGTGTAAGTTATAGTCCGTGTAGTATAGCTGGGGTGTTCTTACAACACTATGGTGAGTTCACTTCGTCGGCAGAATCAGCTGGTCGTATTTTTGTAGTCACAGTGGTGAAGTGGCAGCCGAAGTTTTCATCTTTCTTCTCTCTGTCATTATCTTCTTCTTCTTCTTCTTCTTCTCAATAACAGTTTTCATAAACCTTATTAACGAAACATCACAAATATATTTGCGCTTTCAAAATCTCTTTGAAGGTTTATTCTGTTTCTATGACGTTACTGCCAGGACACATAGCCTTACTTGAATTCTAATTGGAAAATTCCACTCTACTTAATTTTTTTAACCTTAAATGGAAATTTACTATACTGATCCTATTTTGACCCGCCTCTTATCTTGTTACATTCGAACTAAATTCACAGTACTTAATCAACATAGAATCTCTAATTTCAACACTATTAAAGACATCAATTCTAGAAGGATTTTTCAGAAGAGCCAATATCTTGATTATCCATTTCTAATGATAATCGAATATAATCATCATGATGAAGATAAACATTTTGAGTAATAACTTTAAATTGTAGTCATAAGAACATCTGTATGGGAATGATCGAAAGTTTATGGCATTTTGAATATCAGAAAGGCAGCTTTTCTTTGAGGCATAAAGTATTCAGTTTTAAAATGATCAATGATTTTATATATTTAAAAAACTTCTTTTCACCACAAACATATTTTGCCACTGAGCCATGAGGGGTTACTGTGATTAGGGGCCAGATTTATAGATGGCAGTGGGAAGTTATGCAGCAAGATGCTTGTTAACATTAAATTAAAACTTCTGTATTTTAGTATAGTTGGAGAAACAGAAATTATTATTATTATTTGTTTATTATACAGTTTCAACAATTTTCTCAAACCCTGGAAAAAATTACACATGATATTTTAAACTGTTAATGCAATATTGATATACTGATCAGATTCTGTTAAATATTAAATCCGAGAGTTCCCCCCCCCCCCCGCCAAATTCTGAATTCATTTAATTCCATCTTAAAATGTTCTACACTATTGATGTTCTTAATTTGCTCTGGCAACTTTTCCCAAGAATATATTACTCTATTAGTAAAAAAATGTAATTGCTTAATAGATTTAGATCTTGGAATCTTCCTTGACATTAACTTGAGTGTTCTTATAAAACGCTCTCATTTATTCCAAACCCATGCATAGTATAAAGATATAGTTAAGTGCTTTATGTTATGAACAAGATTTTGGAAGGAGTCGGAGTTCCACTTGGAAAAATGCTAGATGTCAGAGTCGGATATTTTTAATCTCCAAAGAATAAACAGACTGTCTGAATATTGGAAGACTATAAAATAAGGAGTCGAAGTGGGAGTTGGAAATTTGGGAATCCTAGGAGTTCGAGTTGGAGTCAGACTTTATATCTTCTGACTCGAAAATGTTATGAACAAGATTTTGGAAGGAGTCGGAGTTCCACTTGGAAAAATGCTAGATGTCAGAGTCGGATATTTTTAATCTCCAAAGAATAAACAGACTGTCTGAATATTGGAAGACTATAAAATAAGGAGTCGAAGTGGGAGTTGGAAATTTTGGAATCCTAGGAGTTCGAGTTGGAGTCAGACTTTATATCTTCTGACTCGAAAATCCTGGTTATAAACATCAAATTTGGCAGCAAAAAACACCTTTATAAAAGTTACTGCCTACAAGAAATGAGAAGGTATTTGTTGTCATCGTGATACTATCGTGGCCCGAGGTGTATATCTAAGAGATATTCCAGGGTGGAATCTTATACTGGCATGGTGCCACAAGATACTGGACGTTGATAATCGCATTCCCTTCTGAGAAATTCTTTGAAAGTTTGTGTATGTATGGCATAATCACGTTGACACACTGGTTCTCGTTAGATCACTAAAGGTAAGCAACATTGAGCTTCGTCAGTACAAGATGGGTGATTATTTTGGAATATCAGGTGCTGTATGTGGAAAGATGGCCACACTTCCCTGCAAAAACTTACGTCGTTAAAATCATCTCCCTTGACCAGGATATATATGCCGCTTATGAAGACAGCTTGTGAATTCAGTATCCCCGAGAAACTTCTTTCTTAACTCACATGCAAGCAAAGGAGAAAACCACACAAATACAATAATAGTTTGTACACCATGGATTGTGTAAAATATTGAATACTCTAGGCCGATCTGAATGTTGGATGTTTTCAAAGTAGCAACAAATTTTACCTCTGCCCATTGAGAAATGAACATCAGAAAATGAAATTCCTGATCACATAAGACATGGATGTATTCTATCCATAAAATAGGGATTAGAGACAGCAGATATAATAGTATGACGTCAGTGGTGATTCCTGAACAAGCCTACATCAGTCTGCGACACTATTCCACTTCTCACTCACATTAGCTGACCTTAACTTGAAGACATCTGTTGGCAAAGTCGCTAATAGTATACAAAAGTAGTTTATTTCACATGGAAACAAAATTCAAAAGAAATTTGTTTTTTTCGGACTACTATTCGCATTTTGGATGTTATTCTCACAAAGTTTCAGTCGATGTAATCTCCGACTTTCTTCAGGTGTGTCTTATTGAATTACTTAAAACTTTTACCGTGTAATGGTTGACGCAACGAGAACAATCTACCCCCATGGATTGAATAAAGTTCGAGATTTCATATAAATTCTCAATTTCAACATCACACACCTGAAAAAATCAGAGGTTACATCAGTCAAAACGTTGTGAGAATAACATACAAGATCCAAATAATCAAAATAATCAATCCTCATCTAAAAAATTACATAAAAAAAAGAAACATACAGACTTTTTTAAAAGAAGATAGACAGTAACTGCAAAGTAACTCAGCTTGTGCAAATACAACAAATAAAGAGAGACTTTCATTTTTATAAAATTGTGTTTAGTAGGTTCATTCGTCACCAAGAAACTAAGTATATAAAACTTGTGTAAAACTGTCTCCCGTTCTTTACTGGTCCCTAAATGCAAAAGGTGTTGCAGCAGAAATGTAGAATAGAAACAAGAAAGGTTTTTCATTGTATACACTTTATTGTAGTAGAATGCCGACATTCTTTTAACAGCCTCACATATATAGTCAGCTCTCGTTCCGCACCAGAGGGAGCACAATAGCAGGTCCTGGTCACGGCACCAAATTGGAGTATGCAACGTTATTCGGTTCTTTTACTGATACTCAAATGTGAAAGATGTTGCAGCAGAAATGTAAAATCGAAACAAGAAAAGTTTTTCATTGTTTACACTTTATTGTAGTAGAATGCCGACATTCTTTTAGTACTCTCAGCCTCGGCATATATAGTTAGCTTTGATCCCGCGCCAAAGGAAGCAAAATGGCAGGTCCTGGTCATGGCACCAAATTAGAGTATGTAATGTTATCCAGTTCTTTTACTGATCCTCAAATGCGAAAGGTGATGAAGTAGAAATGAAGAATCGAAACAATAAAGTTTTTTTATATAGCTTACAATTTATTGCAGTAGAATGTCAACATCCTTTTAGCACACTCTGCTTTGGAGGAGCAAAAAACAGAACGTCCAATGATTTTGATCGTCATGTCTTGCTCTGTTGCTTTTTCAGATTCTCTGTCGATAAGTGATATAGTTTGTACAATTGTGTTTCGTACATTCCACAAATCGGTATGCCTGAAAATAAAAGCAATAAAATGTTTGCAATTTCAATTTTAGTCTCAAATTTGAAATTATCACAACAATCAAAGTCGTATTCCAAATGCAACGTCTACCCAAACCCATGCCCTACATCTCGTTATCATTCAGGCTCCAATTTTTATTTACTATTCTGCTTTGTTTTGATCAAACCGGGGTAATCTCGTTACACTTGTTTTAATAAGAGGGATCTGCCTAAATATATGCATCGAATAAGTAATATAACAAATGTTGCTTCCTTCAATTCTAGTGACATAAATCAGGGAAATCTAACCTCATGTTAATTAATTTCTGTTTAATCAATGTTGAAATATTTTGATAGATTATTTATAACAAAAAGCAGATGTAACATCTTCATCGTTACAACCAAATTTCGTTTATATCCCCTCATCAGGATTGTCACAAAAATGAGCATGATTAAGTACTGTTCTTATTTCATCCCACACAGTGAGCAGTCAGAATGTCTGCCTTAAATAGTCTCTCCACATCCTGTATAATCATTCAAGAGAAGTAACTCATCTGCCATCTGACATTAACCGTTAGAGCAGGAAGAAATATAAAGGTGTCACATGCAGTCCCTTGAAGGCAAGGCTGGTAAAATATCGAAAAGTCTTGGTCTGATAGCAGACATTAAAATCAGGCATGCCTGATCAAAAGGAAAAAGTAAAGAGAGGTCACAATAATAGACAGAAATGCTGAATGATTAGGGGACTCAAAGTATCAGCCCATCTGCTAGTTCATAGTGACCTGAAGTAGGACAAGATGAATACAATATAAGAACCAATAATTAAGAAAGAGCAGATAACTCCTAGAATCAGAAATAGTAATAATAATAATAATCAAAACTAATTACAATATAAGCGTAGACCGTAAAGGTAAAACAGATCTATACTCAGCAACTTCAAAACAGTCAAAATTCCAAAATCCACAATGAGAGATAAGAACATAGAGGAAAGAACATGGTAATATCCCATGAAGATGGGAATTTAAAGAGAAAAGAACATTTGGTACTTGTAAAGAATGGGTATCTAGCAAATTTCAGTATTTACCCAGTCAGTTCAGAGAATTGACGCAGAATTCTAGGCCAGTCCCGGAAATGACCGAAACAGTTTACGAATTAAAAGCCGCCGTCTTTTCTGTTTTTAGAGGAAGATTTTTTAACTTTATTTTTTATTTGAGTGGCTAAATTTTTTAACCCTAACTCTAGCCCTAACTTAATCCTTCACATGCTTCATGTTGTCTACCTTTTCACATTTTTTTTCGGCTTCCAAATCGTAAACTGCTCCGGCCCTTTCCGGGAATGACTCGGGATTCTCCGTCAATCCTCAGGACTGCCAGGGTAAGTATTGAAATTGTCTTGATACCCATTCCTTACAAGTACCGAAATTTGAAATATTTAAAGAGGTTTCATGTACTGCGCAAGATCTTTCTGGAAAACCATAAAACGTGCAGAAGATTGATCGTAAAAGAAGAAAAGTCTATTAAAATCTGAATAATGGAGATTCGCTCTTGTTTCCAATTAAGCAGACGCTCTTAAATAAACCAAGAGTGATTTGTCTCAACTTTGACCTTGGTAACTTCAACTAATAAAATTAATTATCCAGAAGAAAGCCAGGAAGTTAGAAGAATTGCCTAGAATTCTAATGAGTCGATCAAAGAAGCCGAAAGTAATTTTGACCAGTCATTCCCATCTCCCTCCAGGGATATGTAAAATGAAACAAAAAAGAGAGTCATTATCTAAAGAGAAAAAGAATTAAATTAAATTTTCTGAAGATTAAAATAGACACACATGTATATGCATATATTTATGTATGTACATATATATATATATACATATATATGTTTATATTAATATGTATATGAATATATATTTATAATAGAAAAAACACCCGTCCCAAAATAAATTTGCACCACTTTTATGTCCCCTAACAAAAGTTCAAATCAATATATAATGTTACTAAACCTTCTGTCTAAAATCGTTATTTAATTTTGATCAAAATTTCATTACATGATTTTGATTCTAGAAAACGGCTAAAATTTAAGGCTAAAGCTTAAGGTTTTTCCCCAAAAAATTGAAATTTAAGGGCATCTTACTTAATTTTTGTCGAATAACTATGGATCAAATTCAATGCAAGTCATATATATTTAAATTTTCGCATGGAAAGTTATGCCCATATTAAGCCCTCTAAAACCCTTTAAAATACTCCAAAGAAACTGAAATTTGAGGAATATTTATTAATTGATATATAATACTTATTGTTACAATTTCACAAAAATCGGAATTATCTGAATTTTTACAAAGGGCTTCCACCCCCTTTGCATGAAACTAAATTAAACTAAATATAACTCACATTTGGACCACTTACGCCTAGAAACTGTGTTTCAAAATTTATAATGATCTGTTAATTAGTTTAGGAGTAATCCGGAATATGCACACATATACACATACTTAACATAGATAGAGAGATAAGAATATAAGTTTGTGGAAAGTGGGTTGGGTGAAACTCAATGTTTTGTGGTACTTGTAAGCATTAGGTACAAAAGATGTGCCGTGAAATTACATGTAGATTGAGATATGATAACCAGTTTGTGTACAAGAAGTGTAAGACAATGACAATGAATAAGAACGCAGATGTGGAGAGAGTATATTTGGATTGTGAAGCTATTGAGGTTGTTCAGAAGTTTTGTTACATTGGTGATACCATTGGAGCACAGGGTGAAGCAGGTGCTAGTGTGATTGTAAAAGTTAGGAGTGGATGGAGTCAGTTCAGGGAACTTCTGACATAACTTACCAGTAGAGCATTACCTCTGTTGACTAAGGGAAGAGTCTATCAGGCATGTGTACGTAGTGTGATGATGTATGTAAGTGAAACTTGGCGAGTGAGGGTAGAAAACATGCGTTGAATGGAGAGCAATTATATAAGAATGATAGGATGGATGTGAATATGAGTTTTAAAGACAGACTTAGATCTGATGACCTCAGAGGAAGGTAACATCTGGACAGTATAGTGAGATGTGTGTAGAACAGAAAACTGCTTTTGTATGTTCATGTTGAGAAAACGGATGAGTGTTCTTTGGTTAGTACATGTAGAACAGTTGAGGTACTAGGATTAGCTGACAGGGACAGGCCAAGGAAAACATGGGAGGAAGTGATAAATATGTATTTGAGGGAAAGAATGATAAATAAAGGCCTGGCCAGACATAGATAAGTTTCGAAGTCAATTTATAAAAAACGTCCAACACATGGCAGCATGTAAAACGGACGTTAAACCGAATATGATCATGATGTGTGTGTGTATATATATGTGTGTGCATATGTGTACGTGTATATGTATATATATTTATGTATATGTATCTATATATGTGTATATATATTTATGTGTATATGAATATATATATATATATATATATATATATATAGTAGTGTACACCCTCAGTGTTCACACTAATATTCATATAAAATCATAGAATTACATCAATTATTGAATTTTTCATATATAAATTATTATTACCTTATAAGAGAATGCCAACCAAAACCATAAAAAAGAAATTCTCTTCCTCATTTAGATGGTGTAAAGTTAGTCTTCCAAAATCAAACTTTTGTCACTTTGTACAATATTAACACCAGACTAGCCTGGTGTGAATATTTCATGTTTTGCATGAAGCCAATATCTGGAATCTATGTAACTGAGCATCTCACTTATATATATTTCTTCCATAATCAATCATACTAGCTTTATTTGGAATCCCACCTGTTGGGCATGTAGCCGTCTTAGATTGATAGTATGTGCATCAGTAAACGAGTGTAGAATATTTAAAATATTAATATATTAACTCAATCACTGGCTGATTAGTTAAGTCATAAACTCATAGGATCTTTGATTATCATTTACCTATTTAGGTGGCCTTGAGGAAGAGTACTCCACATGTCTACCTCCATGCTTACCTTGGTCTCTCACTAACAGCTTTAATTTAGCTATTTCAAAAATCCCTTTCTCTAACTTAACGTTATTTATTCGATCAATCACCCCTCCTTTTTTTACTCTCTAATATGCTTTCAAATGAGTAATATGAAAGAAAGTGACCACTTCAGAAAAGAAAGGTCAGTAAGGGGCGTGAAGATAATAAATGTAGGGATGAAACAGGTGCCAGGTTAGCTGACAGATATCTTTTTCTTGGATTCATGCTATACTATTATGAGAAAGAGAGAGGGGGGGGGGAAGAGGTCCACGTAAATTTGATAATCTACCAGGGATTACCCAAGAGAAACTTGGATGCAAACTATTAACAAGGATCTTTGACGATGGAAACGGAATCAATCCTCATGACCACCAAGTGTGGCGACTGGAATTGCAGACTGACAGAAAACGTCAAACCCCTGACCCAGAGAAATAAAATGTTATAATGGATGCAGCTGATACTCAATGCAATATTATTTATATTTAACATAAAATTTCAGCAAGTGTTCAAAAGAGAGGCCTCCTCATTTTTATGTCTCTAAACAAAGAAATTACGATTATATTCCGACCTCTTACTTATTTTTTTCAGAAAAAAATGATATAGTTGCCTTTTAACTGTAACAACATGTTAAAAAAAACATGTTTTATTTTTTAAATATGTGCGTTAATCTGGAACAAACTTTCGTTCTGTTGAACTTCCACTCTTTTGAAGATCATTGTGATATTAAATTCCTTATAAAATTCATTATTCATTGAATAAATACTGAAAATTTCGTTAAAAATTGAAAATTCCCTGATTTTTAGGAATTCAAAAAAAAGTAACCGGGTTATACTACAGACTGCCTTAATTACCTCCCCTTTATTATTACTCTTTAATATACTCTTGACTGCTTGAGAAGCATCCTCTTAGGCGTTACCTCCTCCTTTTCAGAAGAGGAAGGCATGAGCATCTAGCACGGGCATCGATACTGATACTAACAGAAACGTTGACAATAAAACTTGGTCAATATAGATAAATTACATGAATACACACATTCAAATGTAGCATCCACATTATTATATCAATATCGCTGGACTACTTTGCTGATGTAAAACACGATGGCTGTGGGGTCAGAGTCGAAGGGAGTCAGAGGTTTTATAAGGAGTCAGCGTCAGACTTGTAAGAATGCTAGGAGTCAGAGTCGGATATTTTAATCTCCGAAGAATCAACGGAGAGTCTGAATATATGAAGGCTTGAAAATAAGGAGTCAGAATCGAAATTTTTGGAATCATAGGAGTCGAAGTAGTAGTCAGTCTGATCTGATACCTTCCGACTCCACAACCCTGGTAAACACATGAATACATCTGGTAAGCCGTACTCAATTCCAAGCCATTCCCACTGGAGCAAGATGTGGCACAGGGCCATTTAATGTGAGTAAAGTCAGACCTCCCCCCAGAGTGAGCACTCTGGCACTGATCATTTGTGAAAGTTGGTCTGTAATAAAAACCTTTGTAAACGTTACCAAATTATTATTAGTTATAAATAACCAGTTAAAATTAACAATAAATCTTAGTCACGAATGAACAGCTTTGATTTATAGCTTATTCGATGGTTATTTAAGGAATAGCCGCAGAATTCCTCTGTCCTCTACTTTGGATAGAGACAAAAGATATTTATTTAATGAAGTAGAAAACTTTGTAACTAAACACATTAATATTAAATAAAGAAAGAAATTGGATGTTCGCTCTTTAATTGAATGTAGATAATACATCTCACATAAATCTCTTCAAACATTTCTCTTTCTGGACGAATCAGAATATTTGATATACTATTACATCAGATTTATCAACGCGTGGGTAGAGAAATCAAATTAATTCTCGCCACAAGTGGAAGAGGGTGATGATGTTATATTTTCACTGATTGATAGTTGTATAAACCGTTATACACCCACATCATTATCGTCGTCAACCCAGGTTCTTGCTTGTCTGCGGATAAAAAAAAAAACTCGGACGTCGATGCTGATTTATAAAAAGGTTCATTTAAAAAAAGAGATAGCTACAGAAAACATCAAAGCGATGGACTACTAGAGACATGAATAACTCATCTCGTTACATCTAGTTACGTCTTTCCAGCTTGAAATCTTACCAATTAAAACGTACGCCTGGTTTCGCGACTTCCATCTGAGGTCACCTCTGACCCTTAAGTGTCACTCCATCCCATTCAAACACGGTCCTCGTTATGTAATAATAAAAATCACTGTGTATTCGTTGACATGCACATGTCGAAAAGTAACAAAGCGGTTAAAATAGCCACATTAATGTCTTTAATTATGTTGTTTCTAATGTTATTTCCTTGAAGTATTCCATATATACACCGGCCAGTATTGGGGACAATGGTAATCCCATAGCTAGACCTTCTTTCTGATTAGAACACTAGTCCGAATAACTCAAATAGTGCAAATTATCAATCCTTATCTAAAAGATTTCGAAACATTTTACGTATTATCTAGCATATAAAGTTATCTTGTGAGATTTTAGAAGTTGGACATAAATAGCATTTAAGCAGACACATCAAACTTTGATTCTATAATTTGGCGCTATAATTTATTTTTTAAATTTGGTAGTCCAGCTCGGACAACTCATAATATGGAAACATTGTTCAATCATCACCGAAAATAACGAAATGAGCTAGGGGAATAGTTCATATTTTAATTCAGGAATATATAAATAATTGTCTCCTTTACAACTAAAATTATATTTCTGTTTCTATATAAGTTTTAAAAATGTGCAAACAAATAAAAATTAAAAATTAGAATGACTTCACGCAACGCCACGCAGGTACAGCTAGTTTATACATTAAAGTGAACCCCTACTCTAAAGTCTAAAATATTTTTTTTTCAGATATTTTTAGGGTGTTGACATGAGATTTTATGAAAAAATAGAATCTCAATTGGTTGATGGAACGAGAGCAAGCTACACCCATGGATTAAATAAAGGGTTCCGCTTGAAATTCCATACACATTTCCGAGTTTAACATAAAGATTCACAAGTTCGACAAGACGCATTTGAAGAAGGTCAGAGGTTACACCGGCTGAAACGTTTTGAGAAGAATACCCAAGATGAGAACAGTAGTCCGAATAATCCAAATAATATTCAATTTTTTTCCTGTTGACAACATAAGGACTATGAGCAAAAAATACCCATTCTTATGTTTTTATTTCTTCTTTTATCCTTTTTCTTACCATTTCCAATATTTTCCTCTTTGCTTTTTTCTTTGCTCGTCTATGAGACTTTTTGTTTCCAATGTTTTTTTTTTTCACATTTGTTTCCAGCGCCTTTTTTCTTAGTTATTATCTTTATTTCCTTTCTATTTAACTTTCCTTTCTTTTCCATCCATATTCTCTTCCTTTACTTTTATTTATTGCTCTCTTTCCGTTTCATTTTTTTTTTTCTTCCTACTTTTACAACTTTTTCTTTATTCTTTTTGTTTATATTTTCTTCCACTTTATGTCGATCTTTATTTCTTTTTCACATGTCTTTTCTTTATGTTTTACTTTGATTTTCTTTTTCTTGTTTTTATATTCTTTCTCTTTCTTTATTAACTTTCTTTTCCCTTCTGCTGCTTTTTATTCAATCTTTCTTCTGTTCTTCTTTCTTTTCAGTCTCTATTAGATTGTTCTTCTTCTTTTAATCTTATTTTCTTTCTCTTCTTTTATACTTTATATTTTCGTTTTTTCTTCCTTTCCTTTCTTTTCAACAATCTTTATCTTTCTACGTCACCTTTCAATCTTTCCTTCTCCTTTTTAATCTTTTCATTCTTTCTCTTTTTCTTTTCCATCTTTTCTTTCAATCTTTTTCTTCCTTTCCCTTCTTTAATATCGTCTCTCTTTTCTTTTCCTTTTTCTTTACTTCATCCTTTTTTCATCCCTACTTTTCCCCGCCCCCACCACCTTCCCATATCCCAACTTTCTCCCTTCATCCTTTTTTTCTGCTTCTCATCAACTTGATATTTTCTCCACCTATCAGTAACTGAATGATTTTCCTCCTTACTTCAAATCGATTGATCTTGTGTTTTCTTTCTAGAAAACCCTGACCCTACACTTCAGTGCGTCTTTACAATCAAGTTCTTTTTCTGTCTGTTTGTCGAAAAAAGTTTTTTAAACGATCCAATGTCTGAGTGGATTTCCATAAGAAAGACAAGTCCATTCACTAAAATTAAAGTAACGACAATTTTTAGAAACTTTGTTTAGTTCATATCAAAATTATTTTCATGATTTACAAACCTGTACATTTTTTACCAGTGTAATATCCTGCCGCATTGGTATCTTAAGATGATCCTATCATTCTAAACTAGTTTGAGTGCTGATCTTATTGTTTTTTATTCTAAACTAGCAGGGATACTTAGCATTGCCCCGGAGAGTAGTAAATAAGTTATTTTTATCAATAACAATTTATTTCCTACTGTTGTCACACGCGAGGTAAATTTTACTGTAAAAAACGAAACGACACATTCGAGGTAAAACTTAATAAAAAATATAATAAAAACAGAGATACGCCAGTCAAAACTTACTTAAAGAACAAATATGCCAGTAATGTTTTATAAATACAAAAGTATGCAAGATTAGTTTTACATAAAAAAACTACTCCTCTCCCCCCTCCCTCTCTCTCTCTCTCTCGAATCCGTAAATAAAACATATGTGTGCCCGTAGATTAATTTCTATTTTAGTCACAAAAATATTCAAAACAAGGGTATAGATTTTGTATCTATAAAAAGAGAAAGAAATTCTTTCTTTTATTTTTATTATCAGTTATTATTAAGATTAAGCCCCCCTTTCTTTGCTCATAAAAATAAATTTGCATCTGTGATTACTGAAGCGAGGCGGACACACGTACGTTAACTTTTATTATATATTGATTTGGGTGAAGTCCTTGGCAGATACTCATCGAAGCCAAAAAGCAATACTTGAATATATTTAGAGGAGCTTTACTATCCAAGAGATATAATTGTAAAAAAAATACATAGACTTCAAAATGCATAGGATCTTCAATGAGAATACATCTACTTCTTTACACAAACGTCAACAAGGCGAGAATACTAAAAGGGCAGTCAGAATAAAGTTCCAACTCATATGAGAAACGCTAATGGATTGGTTCGATGCATTGTGGTTAAGATCAAAATATAGTATCTCTTTAAGCTTAATATTTTAGGTAATTTCAAAGACAAAAAATAATGATATTAAACTTTTTATAATCATGGCCTTATAATATCTACATCATTATTCTTAGTCCCATTCTTTCTTCCAAGAAGATAAACGGACTATTTGAAACAAGACAGTTTAACAATAAAAAGGGTAACGCTTTTATTGGAGGTGAACCAAGATATATTGACATGAGAATGAGACCACCCAAGCCCCTGTCTATATAAAAAGAGACACTAGTATGTTTATTTTGCGCTTAGAGTTTGTATGGCGTCACGTTTTTCTATGTATATAGCTATATATATATATATATATATATATATATATATATATAGCAAAGACAATTTGAAACTGAAAATAATTTTTATGTCTTAATAGGTATTTACAAATAACAAAAATGATCATCTCTCTGATATTTGCAATTGTAGAATGATATCAGATACATCACGACAATGAATATAGGTTATACTTTCAGCCACTACCTGGGAAGTTAAGGAAATTTTGTAAGAGATCACTGGTAATGTATTATATAGAAATGGGAATTGAAGCGATATCACATGAAAATTAGGGGATACAATCTCATTTACTAGTCAAGCAGTAAAGAGTTAAAAAGGATAAAACTGGTCTCTTTACCATTCACCTGTTGTTTTTTTTTAATATACTTACCACTTACCAAGATCAAAAACCACTCGGATAAGGGTTAATAAGTTTGGCAGTTGGATGATGAACAATACTATGAGAGGCTTGAAAACAATAAATGGGGTTTACTTGAAGATGACAATGTTGTAGTCTGTAAGTAAATAGTACCGTGGCAATGTGTTTCAAAGATGGGATATTCTTGGAAATAAACTTTGTTCATGGAAAATCCGTTTGCTTTAAGGTACACAGAGGAAGAAAGGAAAGTTATCTGCAGTGGTGGTAATAAGATGAGTTCTTTCTCTGAATGTTTCACAGGGAAGAACCGGAAATTTGAGCTCCGTCGAGTATTTTACATGGGACTAACGATAGAGTAGAGAAAGACTAGCAACGTCTCTTCTGTGAGAAAGGGGATGTAGGGAAGAGAAGAGATTATCCCCCACTAGATTGCGAAGTCGATTTTGTACTCTGTCAAGGCAGGAAAGAATTCGCTAAGCAGCACCTCCACAGATGTGGCAGCAGTACTCCATCTTAGGATGTATCTGACTCATATAAAGGTAAATGATTACATCAGGAGTCAGATACTTTCGAGAGTGGTAGAAAGATCCAACCATTTTTCAGCAACTTTAGCCACAGATTTGATGTAAGTCTTCCATTTCAGATCTGAAATCGTGTTGAGGTATAAAATGTTCCGGGGGCGAGATTTTAGTTCATGCTTGTGAAATTTATGTTCCAGAACTAGACCAATAAAGTACAATAAAACTCCATATCTACATTAGTACAGGTGATAATAGTTTAGAACGGGGGCGGACAACCTCCGGCCTGCGGGCCGCATCCGTCCCGCCACCCTGCTATGCTTTATTATTGCAATCCGGCCTGCAGACCTCCCAGTAAAACTCATATCATTTTGTGACATAGACGTAAAAGTAGGTTTACATTAAGATTTACAGTGGGATAAAAATGTATGAATATCAGCGAGCGATGATGCATGTATTGATTTACTCCTCTCCAGGAGTTAGGCACAAGGCCAATTTTTATCTTACTCCCACAAGTAAGATGTGACCCAAGGGCGGGTCGGGAAAATGGGGTTTAAAAAATTGCCTGGGCAGCCCCGTCGGCATTCCCCGGTAGGGGCGCCTCAGGCAATAAGCAATAAACTTACTCCTCCCCAAAGAGGGGAGGCGAAGCCTGGGAGGGTGGACCTCCTAGAACTGCACAGGACAGACCCATAGACCAGCGTAAATCAAGCCCCGAAGGCCAAGACAATACCAGTCTATAGGGTGTAGTATCCATCGGAACAGATACTACACTTTGATCTTAGCCAAAAGGCCAAGCGATGATGCATGTATATTTCATTTTTCTTTAACTATTAAGACATAAAAATAAGAAAAACAGAAAGAGAGAGGCAAAGAGGAAACGCGAGACGAGGTTAGGGCATAAAACAGAACTTATGTGAGGTGTGTTAAAACGAATGCTGGATCAACTTGCTACTTCCCCCCGTCATTATTTTTATGATTCCAAAATGGCTCTTCGTCGGCGCCTTTTATAATATCACATACAGAAGTCTCCTGAGAAAAAATATCAGATTTGTAGAGCGTTCAATGCAATTTTTGTACAATTTATTCATGTAAACAAAATATAGTAATTCTGAGAGTTCGTTTTTCACTCCGGCCCGCAATCTCCTTCCAAGAGTCTCATTTGCCCCTCACTCTGAAAAGCTTGCCCGCCCCTGGCTTAGAATAACATAACTTCTACCTGGCCATGATTGACACTATGAGAACAATTTACCTCTATGGATTAAATAAAGAATTCAGTTCAAAATTCTGTACAGGTTAGCAAGTTTGACATAAAGATTCCCAGATTTTACTAGAAGGTTCCTAAGTTTTAAAAAAATGCACCTGATAAAGTTTGAAGATTACATTAGCCGAAACGTTTTCAATATAACAACCCAACCAATATGAGAATAGTAGTCCAAATAATCCAATCAATACAAATCATATTGTTAATAAAAGGGGAACTGACTTCAAGAAAAACTTGTTGGAGCAATTTACTTTAATTAATAATTGAGATTGTTTCAACATAAGGTAGAAGAAAAAAAATGAAATCTCAAAGTTTTGAAGAAGAAAAAATGATGTAATCACATAGGAGAATCAATCTGTCAAGTGTATCTATTTATCAACAGTTGAAAATCTGCCACATGTTGTTTAGGGTGATTTCTACCTGTGAAATTTATTTATTAATATGAATTTCCTTTTCTTGGATATCTTAAAAACTTTTGTAGCCATCAAGATTTAGAACAGATGTGGCAGAATTGACGTATTGTATGATAGTCAATGGCATATTAGAACCTAATCAATTATCTTTTAAAGTGAAAAACGTAATATCAGTTTTGTTTATTTTCTTGTAACGGTTACTTACATTAGTGTTAAACTGTTCTGGGAGTCTAGACGACTGCTACCAGTATAAAGTTAAAAAAACTGATATCAGTTTGTCTATTTTCTTGTATTAGCATTTATCCCTTACTAAAATTCGTTTTCAGGGGATTTCAGTAATTTGATCCAAATGAAAACAAATTTGTATTCTTACTGCTACATATGTATTTTATGTATTATGTGGACTACTGTTACATCTTGGATGTTATTCTAATAATGTTTCGGCCGATATAACTTCTGGCCTTCTTCATATGCTTTTTGTCGAACTCGGGAATCTTTACACTAAGTAAAACGATAAATTTGTATAGATATAAGGTGTCTTTGTCGTAACATATGCAACATACATGTTACATTATATTAAAATATTATAGGAATAAAATATGGCACAACATAAACACCTACATTAATTTCACTCAGTAATTTATAGGTAGACATCGACGAACACGCTATAAAGATTAATAGTGTTAGTTATTTTATTTGTATGGAAGACCAAAATTGCTATGAACTTGATTCTTTAAATGTTGTCCATTCAATAACAGAGTAAGGTATGTGCTAAGTAATCAAGAATTATCGATTATCGTAAATGACTATTATTATTGTATTGATGGTGAGTTTTAACTATAGCTCAAATATTGTATCAGATAAGATATTCTATAATTTGTGAAATGTCATCGTAAAATAAAGGGGAGCTGGTGCTTACCAAGTTATGTATCTTATTAAATTTGGCACACAGTGAATATGAGTGGAGTGGGAGGACCTCCTGTGAGGGTAAACTCTTCTCCTCTTTTCTGTAAATTTGACTAATGAAAAAAAAATATCGAATTGAATGAAATTTTAAAATCGATTGGGGAAAAATCATTTTCAGAATATGAACCATTAGATGGCGAAAAGAAATGACGAAATATATTTTTATGTAGTTTTGTTTATTAAACTGTTCCGGTCATTGAAATAAGGAAAATATTTCTTTATCTCTCTCGTACTCTCTCTATTTCTTTCATTCTCTCTCTCTCTCTCTCTTTATATATATATATATATAACATAAAGATAGAGGCAAAATGCCTTCAAAGAAACCATGTGGTAGATGCAGATATTTTTATTAAATCAAAATAAAAATTAAAAAATTTTTTTTTTTTTCTTCATCTTGATTTTTTTATCTAATATTTCGCTTGACAAAACAATCCTCGACAGAGCTTAGACAAATAAAAGGTATAAACCTTTTTTTTTCGTAATAATCCTTCTTGGTCTTGTAGAAGTGTCTCATCGGAAGTTGTTGACTAACGGTGCAAATGTCTGTTTTAAATAGAACTTGATCGTGCATGGTCGCTGGTAATTATAAATTTGGGAAAGTTCATTTTCTAAGCATCTTTTGAATTTTAACATAAAGATAGAGGCAAAATGCCTCCAAAGAAACCATGTGTTAGATGCAGATATTTTTATGAAATCAAAATAAAAATAAAGATATATTTTTTTTGTTTTTCTTCATCTTGATTTTTTTTTATATCTAATACTTTGCTTGACAAAACAATCCCCGACAGAGCTTAGATAAATAAAAGGTAGAAACCTTTTTTTGGTAATAATCCTTCTTGGTCTTGTAGAAGTGTCTCGTCCGAAGTTGTTGACTAACGGTGCAAATGTCTGTTTTAAATAGAACTTGATCGCGCATGGTCGCTGGTAGTTATAAATTTGGGAAAGTTCATTTTTAAGCATCTTTTGAATTTTAACATAAAGATAGAGGCAAAATGCTTTCAAAGAAACCATGTTATATATATATATATATATATATATATATATATATATATAGTATTCATTCCTAAATTAATGAATTTATCATTATGAATTATATATTCTCGGCTTCATGGTGAGTAACGTGGGCATATTATGTGTTTTGTAAACTTTACCTATCAGGAATGTTACCCCCAAACTCACTCCTTTCCAAAAACTTTTAAAATAAGTGAGATACAAAATATTTAATAGAGAAAGTAATTGCTATTGAAAAATAATGTAAAAGTTATCTATATTAAATGTAATTTAGTTTCATGCAAAAAGGACAAAAGAGGGCGGGAAGCTCTTCATGAAAATTCAGATGTCTCTGATTTTTGTGAAATTTAACAATAAATATTAGACATCAATTAATAAATATTAGACATCAATTAATAAATATTAGACATCAATTAATAATTATTAGACATCAATTAATACATATTAGACATCAATTAATAATTATTAGACATCAATTAATAAATATTAGACATCAATTAATAATTATTAGACATAAATTAATAAATATTAGACATCAATTAATAAATATTAGACATCAATTAATAATTATTAGACATCAATTAATACATATTAGACATCAATTAATAATTATTAGACATCAATTAATAAATATTAGACATCAATTAATAATTATTAGACATCAATTAATAATTATTAGACATCAATTAATAAATATTAGACATCAATTAATAATTATTAGACATCAATTAATAAATATTAGACATCAATTAATAAATATTAGACATCAATTAATACATATTAGACATCAATTAATAATTATTAGACATCAATTAATACATATTAGACATCAATTAATAATTATTAGACATCAATTAATAAATATTAGACATCAATTAATAATTATTAGACATCAATTAATAAATATTAGACATCAATTAATAAATATTAGACATCAATTAATAATTATTAGACATCAATTAATACATATTAGACATCAATTAATAATTATTAGACATCAATTAATAAATATTAGACATCAATTAATAATTATTAGACATCAATTAATAAATATTAGACATCAATTAATAAATATTAGACATCAATTAATAATTATTAGACATCAATTAATACATATTAGACATCAATTAATAATTATTAGACATCAATTAATAAATATTAGACATCAATTAATAATTATTAGACATCAATTAATAATTATTAGACATCAATTAATAAATATTAAACATCAATTAATAAATATTCTTCAAATTTCACTTTCTTTGAAGTATCTACAATAGTTTTAGGGAGCATAATATTGGCACAACATCCCATTTGAAAATTCAAATATATTAGAAGTGTATTAAATTTGATTCATGGTCATTAAACACAAAATAAGAAAGATTTCCTGAATTTTAATTTATTCTTAAGACCCCTTAAGTTTAAGCTTTAATTTATAGACATTGTCTAGAATCAAAATCATGTAATGCATTTTTATCAAAATTGGAATAAGGATTCTAGACATAAGGTTTAGTATCATTTTATTATCTTGATTCTAATTCGTAAGAGAACATAAAAGTGGTACAAAACTGTTCTGTTTGGGGAATTAATTTTACACATCCTGGGACAAGTATTCATCTAGTTTACTATATAAAGGAAAGTTGTCTGTCTCTCGGTCTGTCTTTCTGTATCTGTGTCTGTATGTTCAGCTAAAAGTAAAAAACTACACAAGGCACACCCACAAAGTTATATATTGTTTTTCGGCATTGCCTCACACGAAATATAGCACATTTTTTTTTAAATATTCATTCTTTTGAAGGTTAACTGGAAGAGAATTGGTCAGGTGGGTCGACATTTAGAGCAATTTTTTTAATATTATGCAGTAATCTGGAAGGAAATTGCTGAGGAATTAGCATTCCTTAAGAAATTGAGTAACACTAACTCTTTCAATGTTATTTAACGTTTCTGAAGGTTCTCTTCCAACTATTCTTCTCTTCAAGATCACCTTCTTCAGATTATTGTGACAAAGAGAGGGGAGTCGAGACAAGTAACTCGGTATTGTCCAGGAGCAATAACTTTAATGTATTTTATTACTGTGTTATACTACACAAGAAACTTAGCGTTGGCCAAGAGAAATAATAATTAATACAGTATTACATTTGGTAAGTGGTATATGCTTAATCCAAAAGTGCTCAATACCCGAGATAGATCAACTGTGTGTATAATAATACAGTATTAAACTTGACAAGTAGTATATGCTTAATCTAAAAGTGCTCAATACCTTAGATAGAGGAGGTGTGTTGAATAATACACTATTACACTTGGTAAGTGGTATATACTGAATCCGAAGATTAGAGAGATAAGTGGTATATGCTGAATCAAAAAAAGATGAATACTCTAATTCTTTAACATTAAAGAAACTCGAGGGAGAGGGTGAAGACAAGAAACTTGGCATTTCCTAGGAATACCTTAAAACATATATGTGTTTCATTATGTTGCTGAGAGGAAGAGGGTGAAAACAATAAACTCGGTTTTGTCCCGGACTGCAATAAAACAAATAATTGTTTCTTTATATTGTTGAGGGGGAGAGGAGGAATAGAATAAACTCGGTGTTGCCCGGGAAGGCAATAAAACAAATAATTGTTCATTATATTGTTGAGAGGGAGAAGGAGAATAGAAATATGTTTCATTATATTGTTGAGAGGGAAGACAAGTAACTCGCTTTGCCAGAGAGCACTAACCTTAAAACTTAAAGCTCAGGTAAATTTGTTACATTTTTTAGTTATTTTTATTCAATACATTAAAACGAAAATGTTTTTCATTATAGGGTTAAGGGGAGGAGAAAGACGGGAAAATCGAGGTTGCCCGGGAGCAATAGATTTAAAACTGAAAGCTCGGATGAAGTTCTTAAATTTTTATTATTATTTTTAAAACATTAAAACAATAGAGAGTTAAGGGTAGTGGAAGAGAGAGAGAGAGAGGGGAAGGGGAAAAGAGAGGCAGAGAGGGGACATACCGAGAAGAATAGAGAATTGGATGGAAAGGGGTAGAGAGGGAGAGAGAGGGGCTTTTAAAGAAAGATGTTACACACACTTTTTACTATTCTATTGTGTAGTTTATATCCCCGGGCAACGCCAGGTAGCCATGCTAGTATATATATATATATATATATATATAATGGTGCTTAACTGAGTAAAGGGAGTAAAGTCGCTTTTAATAAATAATTGCTTGCTTCTATTTATAATTTATTGCTCTATTTTCATGCATAAAAGCAGCAATGAGAAAAACATTAAAAAAGAGGGAAATTACATCGCAATTATCTTTTTATACGTAGTCAGAAAATTATTAAATATTTGCAGTGGATGTTTGTGTATGCTAGTGTGAATAAATTAGCCAAAAGAAACTCGGTAACCATTTTGACTTGAAGGGGGTGGGGAGGGGTAAATACAATTTACAGTCGGACCCAAAGAAATTCCAAGGGGGGGAAAACAAAACTGGTAAAACAAGATCCTGTAGTGAGTAGGGAGGAACGAGGAGGACAGTCCAACTGGAAGTAATCTAAAGTAACAAGTTCACCCGAACGGATTTAGGGATGAGGGGGGATGATTACGGGTTAAATCTGGAAGAGCTTTCTCGTATATCTTCAGTCCAGCTGTTGAGACGAGATGAAAGCTGATTGAAGAAAACGGATCATCATCATCTTTAGTGCAACAGCTAGCTTTTAAAATGCTTAGCTGTTTGAACCCGGCTCTTCTAACAGGAGCTTAATTTCGAAAGTCTTCTTGCATGACAATAACGGACCCCGATCTCCGCCCCATATTGTCACCCTCCTTCCGTCACCCCCATAAAATCAAAGAAGTCATCACAGCAGTTTCAGATGAAGTCTCAGGTAAACGTTAAACCAGCAATCGGCATCTTGTTTTTCTTATAAGCTAAAGTAAAGAATATATGTGTTGAAATATATATATTTTAGTCTTGAGAGATAATAGATACCCTTTGTAAGGGTGCCTGCACGAAGAGTCTATAGTGAAGCAAGCGTTGCGCAATGCCAAACCGCACATATACTAAACCGGCAAGGAGAAGTCCAGGATCAATGGAAATAATGCCTTCTAAACTAGTTGTACAACTGATTCTTGAGAGTCTTGTCTACCCGACTATGATGGGTAGTGTATATGAATTCATACCTTCCCCAAGGATGCTATAATTATGAATGAACTCAAACCCGGCATGCTGAGCCCAAATTCCGCACCTGTACCCACTACACCACACCACTTTATATATATATATATATATATGAAGCAATCCAACAAAAGATATAAGCGTCAACTAATATCTTATAATTAGTGAAACATCCGGATAAAAAAACTGAAGCTCAATATACTGGATAGAGCATTAATATTATAATATAAAATGAAGTAATAAAATAAGGTGTCAATCAAATTTTATTAGAATTCAAAGTTCATGCAAAGCATCCTTAAGTCCTTAGCTCATGAGTTTTCAAAGATAATTCTTCTCTTCAGAGGACCATTACCGCAGTTATACTACTACAGGCAATAAAATTACGCTTTGAAAATATATAAAATTATATACACAAATATATAAAAATACATAACATCAAACATATCAATCCAAAAACATACTTTTGTTGAATCCATACAGTCCATCCAGGTCATACAAGTTGAGAAGCATAATCAGGAAGGACATTACTCCAAGATACAAACAGCAGTCCAAATATGTGAAATTGAAGGGGCCGGCAAAGTTATCCAGTCGCGAAATGTGTCCATATTCAATGTTAATGATAAATAAATCAATCAAAATAATACAAAAAGTCCAATCAAAGTTCCGAGATCCCAACATGTGCAACTCTAATTAAGGATGCTTTGCATGAACTTTGAATTCTAATAAAATTTGATTGACACCTTATTTTATTACTTCAGTTTATATTATAATATATATATATATATATATATATATATATATATATATATATATATATATATATATTCCGCTATTTACATTTAAAGTTCCTCTATATTTACTAACTAATTGGCTATGGCCGAATGGATAAGATCCCCGACTACGAATCAGTGGCGATTTGTGATCGGGGTTCGCGCCTACTGACCGTTGAGAATTAGTTCCTAGACTGAAGATTGCGTTAGCATGAAACATCGATGTCTCTAGGTATTTAAATAATTAATATTTATTTATAAAAATATTATTGTGTATATATATATATATATATATATATATATATACAGGGTGGGCCAAAATAAGGGTCCTATCTTTAAATTTGAATAACTTGAATTTGAATAACTTCCACAAAATAAAAGTTAAACTCACCAAACTTTATGTGTGTGAAGACTGACCCTTCCGAGATTTTTTGAAATAAACAAAACAAATTTTAGCCGAAAAACACTTCTTAAAACTTACAAAAACTAAAGTATTGTTTTTTTACACTGTTTTGAGTTTTTTAAGCAAAAATAATGTTTTCTAAATGAGGGTACGTTCCTTAGGGCTAATACGGCTCATGCTTGCTTCGGAAGGGGTCCTTTACTTATTCTAAAAAAAAATCAAAAAAAAATCAATAAATAAAAAAGTTATGAATTTTTTAAAATAGGACCCTTATTTTTGCCCACCCTGTATATATATATAGTAAGCTATGAAAATATATTTATGGCAATTAAGCTACACAGAGGCTCCCGCGTTTCATCTCCGGGAGGAATCTTCAGGCTAAAATAATGCATCAGATGCATTGTGTAGCTTAATTGCCATAAATATATTTTCATAGCTTACTACCTTACTCTACTTACGTATCGAGCACTGTTGAAGTAAATACTAGAAAATCGATACATAAAAATTTATATCTCCTTATAAAATTTTATGTGGATACATGAAATAGTAATATATATATATATATATATATATATATATATATATATATTGTATGTATTTAGCCAGTATATTTTCATTTAGGCAAACATTAAATAACACGGAGTGTTTTTGCTTGATAAGACTTTTTTTTCAATTTTTCGTATGGTCCATTTAGTGTTCCGATCAAATTGCTGTAAGTTCCATGGGTTTCTTGTTCCATTTTCTTTCTTTTTTCGCAATTACTTTCCCTTTGATTGATCAAATCATCTCCAGGTGGTGTTAGTCTTGGTTTCTTAAAAAATATGTCTTTACTGTTGAGTTTTGTTTTATTATCATAACGGCCAGTAATTTACAACTTAATGTTGAGATGAAGAAACTTGCATACAACAATTTGACCGAAGCACTAAATGGACCATTTGGAAAATTGAAAAAATAAAAAAAGTCTTATCAAGAAAAAACATGCTGTGTTATTTAATAATGTTTGCCTAAATATAATATATATATATATATATATATATATATATATATATATATATATAATGTATGTGTGTATAGTCATCTACAGAAATACTGTTTTGCTATGTCACAGCTCTTCAGTATGGTTAGACAGGCAAGCACTTAAAGTCGGGATTGAAATTCGGTAGTTTATTTTTTTTAGAGTAGGAGCTATACCATCAAGCAACATCCACGAATAAACCTTCTCTTACTTTTCTAATTCGTTTCGCTTTCTTTATCCAGACTTTGGCACCACCTTGTATATATCATTGTTGGTTTTTTGTTTTGTTATCTCTAAAATTGTCTTGAAACTTTTTAATTTTGTTCTAATTATTCTTTTTTTTTCTCTTTTTCAGGTAAGTACAATTTTTGAAGTACCATTTTTGAAAGTGCTGTTAGGTAAGGAGCATGCAATTTTGCATATTCGTAGAACGTATTAACATGATAAAATATTTCATATCAAAACATGTTACAGGAAATTTACATCGTTTTGTTTTTCTGTCTATAAACCTCATCATCATTGATATACGTTTCCGCCTGTGTACCCGATGACCTTTTTCATATTTATGTTTCATTTACGTGCCATGATGTTTTATCGGTATTTAAATATGAACTATGTTGCTTGTTCAGACAAAAAAAAAACTGTTACATAGTGGTAAATCTATTTTGACAAGCAATGAAGAATTCTGCAAGAAATTCTTTCAATTCATACCACATTCTGCTTCATCTTGGATTGCTGATAGAGGCATAATAGTAAAGCAAACATCAACCATCATATGTTGGTAAGTCGGTAGGCCAGTCTCTGAGAGTAGAGCATCATATCGCAAGAACCATAACAGTCTATAGAATCGATGGTGCAGAGTTCAAATCCTACAAAATTTATTGTTGTAATTAATGTATTTCATGGATTATACACCAAGATACTACACACCATCTGCAACATATCGTCGCAAGACTATGCAACAAATAAAATGCTGTATGGTTGCCCTTTATGTATATCTGCAGTTGTTTAATGCCGACATTTGGCGCTAGCTAAGCATGTATCTTGACATGATGTAAGTGCTGGAAAAGTGCTTCTGTAGTCTCCAAAGATCAAGTAATGGGGTTGGAAAGCCTCATATTACAGGAGAAGAACACTTGTTGGTCCCCCGATTTTATAAATCGGGGGACCTATGTTTTGAGGCATTTCCGTCCGTCCATCCAGATTTTTCTCCGCAACCATCCATTAAATTTCTCTGAAATTTTGCATGAAGTTGTAACTTTGGTCAGGTTCGAAAGTGACATTCTCCGATTTTTGAAAAAAAATCTGATTAGCCCCCAGGGGGTCCAAAGGCCCCGAAATGGCAAAAAATGACATTTTTTGCCCCATAACTTTTCATTCATCCATTCAATTTTTCTGAAATTTGGCCAAAATGTGGAAGCAATTGTTCCTAATAGAAAATAAGTATCGCTGACCTTGGAAAAAATCTAGTTCGCGCCCCCAGGGGGTCAAAAGCCCCCAAAATTGCAAAAAAATGACCCTTTTCTCCCATAACGTTTGATACATCCATTCAATTTTTTTAAAACTTGGCCAAAATGTAGAGGCAATTGTTCTGGATATAAAATGAGCATACTTGACCTGAGAAAAACTCTGGTTCGCGCCCCCAGGGGGTCAAAGTGGGGGAAAAAATGCCCCAAATTGCCCAAATTTATTGCATTTTACACTCGCCACATCGAGTCACATACAGAGGGGGAGCACGCACGCACGCACGCACGCACGCACGCACGCACGCACGCACGCACGCACGCACGGCTTGTTTTGTTTTGTTTTTTTAAGATTGGAGCTCCTGATTGCAATGAGTGAGCGAGCATCATGGCACACGAACTTCGTAAATGTTTAACCATCAATTGATTGATGACCCAAGAAGAGGGAGAATGTATGTATGCACTAATATTACTAGGAAAGTTATTAATCCACAATTCTCTCCTTCTGTGAAAAAATTGTTTTTGTCTTTAAGAATTTTATAACCATCGTGCGATCGACCCTTACAATTAATTAAACCATGCGTCTGTCCATTTCTTGTCTATTCTGCCTGACTTAGGGTCGTCGTCGCTGTGTGCCTGTCAAGTCCGGTTGCAGAATTGGATTGCTGAAAAGGTTGTCAGATATTCTTTTCTTATAAGAGACAGGCAAACAGCAATTCGACAACACTAGGCCAAGAAACAATAGTTTTATTGAGTCACACATTGCTTTCACGTTACAATTAAGTACGTCTAGCTGCGATCATCTCATCGTGGCAGCCATGGAAGTTCTCGTCAACAGAAATAGGAAAAGTATTAAATGTAAACGTTTTAGATTACAAGTTCGTTAATCCATTTTTAACATATCTGCATTTCTTGATCACTTCTTCAAGACAAGGAAGATTCTTCACCTACAATTCCTTATATTGGGATACTGTTATCTCTCAGTCTATTTCTGATATTTTTACACTTCATGGGTTTTGGAGTTTCTCTTGAGACAGAATACCTTCCTATGTTTCAGGTTCGATCTATCTGGCCATTTAACCTCTTACAGGCCACAAAATTAATGAAAATATTTACTCAAACTCTGTACATAGTGAAAGTAGTATTTATCTTTATTGAGAAAATTTAATTGATTAAAGCGATGAAACAGCATGCTCTAATAAAAACGCTTTCTCTAAAAAAAAGATTTCAAAGTCTCCAAGATTTATAAAATATTTTAATCATGTAATTGTTTGGTGTGTTTCTTTTTTAGGGGGCCTTATCAGGAAAAACTTTATTTCTTCATAGTTACTATTTCTTTCTAAATAAAAAAATTGATAAAAATAAAATCCTTCGTTCAAAGATTAAAACAAAATAATTCTACATTTTCTAAATTCAATCGCACTCGTTCGTAACTTAAGAAAGCAAAAACACACATCATCGACTTAATCTATCAACTTCTAATGTCAAGGTTAAAAACGAGGTTAAATCGAAGGTCTTGTTTGACTGACTGACCAAAATTCAAAATTATTTCTTTTGAATCGTTGCTTACCAAAGTCAATGTAGGAAATTAAGTGGGAGAAGAAAAACAAAGGCTATAAAGATGGGAATGTTGAGTTTACCACCGATGTACAATCAAAGCCAGTGACAGAAGTCTATCTGTAAAACATACTAGATTTTATGCGTTTTCACGTCATTAGTGTGTCGGTATAAAGTGCTCAAAAACAGCAAAAGATACATATCATGCACAGACACTTATTTATATAAGGTAGATGCTTCAATTTTTTATCACTATCACCATTATTTTACCCAACCTCCTTTAAAACATAACCTTTAAGGTATTAAACCCTGTATATCTCTTTGCTATATCTCTTTTGTGCAGTTTTAAAGACTTCCTTAATTATTTCCCATTTGTATTATACAATAATTTAATATATCTCAGATTATATATATATATCTATTTGGAACCATATGTAAATGTATTACAGAAATAACTGAATAAAAATTTCTACAGTAATAAGCTTGTTTTATCTATAGCATTATATATATATAATATATATATATATATATATATAATATATATATATATAAGGTGTCTCGTGAATTTTTTTTTGTCACACCCAAATAGCAATCTGTCTGACACATCGATACATGATTCAACCTGCTTCAACCATGTTATTAGCGCAGACATTTTTTACTTCACATATTTTCCTTCTGAAAATACTTATTTCAGATAAGAAAAATATTGGCGAATTTTGTTTCCTTACTCACCGATTCTTCTTGAAGATTAAAGACAAAAAATTTATAATTTATACATCGCTGATTAGAAATTAATTAGCTTTCATTCGTTCCTTATAGCGAAAGGGTGGATTTTATTAACGATTCTATGGTTAGAATTTGGAGGGAAGAGAGTGACCCTATATATTATGTATATGTTTTTGTTTCAGTATTTACTTTAACTGTGCTCAATACATGAGTAGAGCTACATAGTAGTATAAAAATATACTTATGGTAAGTAAGCTATGAAGAAACATGTGTGCTTCATTTCCCAAAGGAATTCGTCAAGTTAAATCCCGAGGATAAAAATAGAATCTTAGCCTGATGAAATTCTTTTGGAAATGAAACACAAATGTTTTTGTTGTAGCTTACTTGCCATAAGTATATTTTATACTAATATATATATATATATATATATATATATATTATTTCATGTATCTGCATAAAATGTTATAAGAAGATATAATCTTTTATGTATCAATTTTCAGTATTTACTTCAACAGTGCTCAATACGTGAGCAGAGCTAGGTAGTAAGTTATGAAAATATATTTATGGCAATTAAGCTACACAGAGGCTTCCTCGTTTCATCCATATTTTAGCCTGACGATTCCCTACGGAGATGAAACGCTGAAGCCTCTATGTAGCTTAATTGCCATTAATATATTTTCATAACTTACTATGTGTGCATTTATATATATATATATATATATATATAATAATAATAATAATCCAGGTAAAACATTCACAGCGTAGTAATCCAAAAGAATTTAAAACCGGGTTTATAAAAATTGCTCAATATCAAATAGAGCTTTTATATATGATTATTTTTATTTACACAGACATGTACAAAATCTGCGACACTGGCATGTCGATGTTATCGATCAACAGCTATTATAAACTGAGATCTCATCAGGCAGAGTTAGAATCCGATCTTAACCTTAGATCATATTTGGAAAGAATGAAATGGGGATGAAATCGTCTGTTGATTCAGACAGAAGTAGAGGAAAGCGAATGTACATGCAATAGAATGTGTCAAAAAACCGTCAAAAGTTTGTTTTTTTCAACTCAGGGCAAACCGCATGTTCTCAAATCAGTTGTAATCGGTATCAGCACATATATTCCAAATATGATCTAAGGTTAAGATCGGATTCTAACTCTGCCTGATGAGATCTCAGTTTATAATAACTGTTGATCGATAACATCGACATGCCAGTGTTGCAGATTTTGTACATGTCTGTGTAAATAAAAATAATCATATATATATATATATATATATATATAAAGATATATATGTGTATATGTTTATATATTTTTTCTATGTATAGGATTCCCTCCTAAATTAATGAAACAATCATTATTAATTATGGTATATATATTCTAGGCAACACAGTGAGTACCGTAGGCACATTAACCTTTACCATTTAGAAGTTTTTAAAAAATGTTAAGAATAAATGCGATACAAAAAATATAATAGAGAAAAGAATGGCTCTATATCAAATTTTGAGATATATAATAAAATTTTTACCGGACTGCAATTGCAAGCATCAATAATTGGCTAAATTCCTAAATTAATGAATTTATCATTATGAATTATGGGATACATATTCTAGGTAACAAGATGAGTAACGTTGGCTCATTATTATTTTTTGTTGTTGTAAACTTTACCATTCAGGGGATGTGCCCTTACTCCCCAAAATAACAAAAAAAATTTAAATTAAAAACTAATGCTATACATATTTCTTATACAGGTCCTGGGACGCATATTTTGCTAGTATATATATAGAGAAAGATATGAATGAAACCATCATTTCTTTTTCTGTGTTAAACAATACAAAGTAAATGCACAAACTAAGTGTCATTCACATGAAGGAAGGGACCCACCACCTCACCCTTACATCAGAGTGCCACTTTTAGAAGGAAAGTCAATTATGTTATTTGTGTTTTTCATATCACAGCACACCAGAATTCCAATACAAAATGGTAACATCAAGAAGAGTAAAAGACATTAAAATAGATCAAAGAAATAACACACCAGGAATTCTAAAGTCGTTTTATTATTTTTCCTTGGGGCAGGACCCATGAAGTTTTTTTTCGGGAAATAGAAATTTTCCAAGAAAAGAAACAGAATTGTAATTATAATTGAACTAAGTTTGAATTATATGTGTAACTAGAATAATAACCGTCCCAGGATGGGTAAAATGTATCCCCCCTCCCCAAAAAACAGTTTTGCACCACTTTTATGTCCCCTTACAAGATTAAAATCAAGGTATAATGATACTAAACCTTATGTCAGGAATACTTATTCCAATTTTGATCAAAATTCATTGAATGATTTTGATTCTAAAGAAATGTTTAAAATTTAAGTCTTAAGCTTGAGGAGTCTTAAGACAAAATTGAAATTCAAGGAATCTTGCTTAATTGGTTTCTAATGACTATGGATAAAATTCAATGCAAATCTAAAATATTTGAATTTTAAAATAAGAGGTTGTACCCATATTATGCTCCCCTGAAGCCCTTTAAGATTCTCAAAAGAAACTGAAATTTGGGGAATATATATTAATGGATGTCTAATACCTATTGTTAAAATTTCATAAAATTCGAAAGTACCTGAATTTTCATGTGTTCTTTCTCATTGTATTTGGGATCATAATGTATTTCTTCTTTAGTACTTATGTCTATTGTTCTTCACTTGTATAACATATTAAGTACCTCTTACATATTTCGTACCCGCTTTTACAAACCGTTTATGTGAGAATAAATGTATGTGTATGTAAATTTAACTACTTCTTCACTATTGTCCTTTTCTCTTTCTTCCGACACATGCATGTGATATCCCTGATAAGAAAACATGCAAAATGGCGATCTTCTGTGCGGGAAAGATATACTTAAACACGTGGTCGCTAAACATAAAATATCTGCGTTTTTTTCATATTTTACTGCTATGTTTAATTTCACTTAAATTCTGACGATATTCCTCTGATGATTGAAAGAAGATCTTCTAATAAGACAATTTACTAAAAATTAATCCATTTTTCTAAGCTATTTTAAAATATTGTACTCATCAATATTAATTATATTTCTTAGTTTCACCTAATTATCTTTATCTTGATATTGCTTTCAGTACTTGTTTTTATAATTTTAGTTCAGTTAGTTCATATGTTGGATAATGGCCCTGTGGGAACGAACGCATCTTGAGGTGGACGTATCTGTTGGAAATCATTTTGGTTTGACTTGCGCGATTTAGTGCGGGTGGACCCGTGCAGTCGAGTGCAGAATAGGGCTGTTCTCACAGTCGGAGCTCACAGACGTGCTAGGGTCGTCGCATTAACGAGATCTCGGGTCGGGGTCAATGTGCGCCTGCGCATAGAGGATCTGTAACGTCACTCCTTCTGCATGGGAAGCAGAGTTTTCGCTAGTCTGGGTTTTGGAGGCGAACCTATGAGACGTGATTTATGATGTAGTCTGCAACATGATTGGGAGAATTAATTCCCTAAGAAAATACAGGCGAAAGATCTCTTTCTCCCCCTCCACGAATGGTTAAGGACTTAATTGATAAGTAATTACGAAAGCAGTAATTTGCTCTCGCTCTCTCTCGACGTTGGTGAATATCTCCAAGCCTGAAATAAAGCAGAACTTAAGTTTAAAAGATTGTTTGTCTTCTGAGTCGGTCATGAAGCTTTTTGTTGTAGCGGCGTGATTCACGGCAGAAAGAAAGAAGAAAGAATTCAACCACTGGACGACACACCCCTCTATGTGATGTGGAAAGATTGAAGGTGCGAGAAATTTAATGGTATGCAAACTATATGATTTATGGTGTTAAAAATGACGAGTAATTAAACGAGAACTGCCACGGCCCGTTCCGGGACAAGTATACAAAACGAGAACTGCCGCGGCCCATTCCCGGGACGGCTATGTAACACATAGAGATCAAGAGGCTCACTACTGCATAATCATGTTGACATACCGGTTCGTGTAAGATTACCAGTACCAGATGATTGACCATTTGCGAATACCAGTCATTGTATGTGGGGGAACGGTGACACCTCTCTGCAAAAAAACAAAAAAAACTGCAAAAGATTAACGTTGTCATCTACTTTGACCGGAATATAAATGCAACTGAGGACCCTAACCCTAACCCTAACCGGTGGTGAATTTAATATTCCCTAGAAATTTCCTTCTTTTGGGGAAGTCGGCTGAACCCGCCCAGGGTAATCGATGTACTTGAACTAACACTTGATTTCTTTGAGTTAAATTTATATCCGAGGGCTCTTTTAAGAATTAATGTTGTCTCTTTTAAGACTGCTATTTGAACGTAACAACAGCTTGGTTTACCAGGGATTGTGTCTAGATATATTTTTAGATTTCGTTTCATTATACGAATTGCTCCTACACAACCGGTATAATGTTTATTTCTTTCAGAATCAAATTGTTTTCAAGTAATTTTTGAGATCCTGGTAGTTTGTGATTTTTTGCACTCACATCTATTGACACCATAGACATTTGGGGCAGTAACATTAATAATAAGTGTATGACTATACCCTCCGGGCCTAGACAGTTTGTCTAGTATATATATGGGAAAGGAAAGGATGAAGGTAATCCGACGTAATGGGAAATAAAAAAGGAAAAACCAAAAAGGATGTATTTTTTATGTGTTCATCAACGTTTCGCCTTTATTTGTAAGACTTCTTCAGGATGATAATATTAAGAAAAATGTCATTCAAGTATGTGAACATATTGGGTTTAGATGATGGGTTGATGGGAAGAAATAGTAGCCACTACTGGAAGCAGTAGGAACGGCGTCCGGGGTTGGTGAAGTATATATATACACACACACACACAAATTCTAGTATATATCATATATTGAATCGTTTTTAACCCCAATATGAAGTTCAAGCAAAATAAATTGTTTTGGACGATTAAAAGAATTTCTAATGCTATTGATAATGTTTAACCATTCATTTATTTACTCATTTTTATTATCGCTTATGTTTGAATTCATGTTTTGAAACATGACGTAAATCATAAATCTATGACATCATGTCAAAGCTATAATTATTTTGTTATGGTAATGTTTTAAGATCTATTTATAAGAACATCTAAATAGCTCGGTTCGTAGAACATCAGACTGAAGATCTCAAGGTTTCAGTTTCGATTTCCGGTCATGGCATCCTCTTTATTTGTCAGGAATTTATTATTTAGTATTAATGCAATATTTTCCATTTCTAATGAAATTAATATATTTCTTTTCAAAATTGTGAGTGCCGGACCAACAAAGACACAGAGAATGTGCCCCTTATATTATATTTTAAATGTGCCCCTTATATTATGAGTGGATAATGTCGGGTTTTATGGTATTGTCTTTTATGTGTCTGCTTTCCTGTATGTATTTTTCATAGAACACTGTCACCTTTCTATTTAATTATATGGCTAATGAACCTATTTATGTGACCATCTGTACTAACTAATAAAAATACTGTAATTTTTTCCACTCATTTGTCATCTGTGATCTTGATACTAGAATGGAAAACTAATATTACTACAACTACATAACTACCTCAGCTGGATTTTAAAATGTCAAAATATATGAGTAACGAAATTTAAGTTAAGTAATTGGGGTTATATGCCAAAAAGATAATATTTAGAAGAGACATCTGTATATTCAAATTGTTATCACTACTTACCTTCATTACTTATTATGATATCCTGACTCCATCGAATGTTCACACATTTAGCTAGTTAGGAGGAAAGTAGTTAAAATTAATAATTCATTTTTTTTTCATATTCTGTTCTTGTCTGTCTTTTATAGTTTGCAAAATGTATTCTTTAACTTAAAAACATGGACACAAAAAAATTGCAAAGTTTGTTTCCTGTTTTGTTATGTTTTTGTTTTTTTGTACGAGGGGGGTAGAAAATATCATTGCATGAGAGCGAGCCTCAGAGGCTTTCAGATTCCGCTTGCAATTAACCACACACATATAAGTAACACTGATCTACTTTTAATGAGATTTTACAGTTTGTTGAAGTCAAGTGAACCTTGTAAAGTTGAAAGGTTTGGCTTCAAGGCAGATTCCAAGTGAATGGTTTGCAAACTAAATCAAAACAACTGATACTTCGTTTTGGTTGGAAATGTGTCTTTTACACAAGAAGAGCACAAGATCACCTGAAATAGAGAAGTAAGAGCGAACCCTCATTCTAAACTCCATTAACTTTCAAACTCTTATTTCTATCTAGCTACATAATATTGTTTCTTTATTCTCAGTACACGTATTAGGTCAGTGACTTGCCTGGTGCAGACTCCAGTTCTAATAGTATTTGAATGTTTTTTTTGTTTTCTTTTAACATAGTTCACCTTAAACAAGGCAGGCCGCCACTGTAGACGTAAGGGGCTACTAAGAAAAAAGAAAAGGGGAGAAGATAGGGGGCGGTCAACCTAGACTGGAATGTTTATGGTAAACTCAGTCACAGATAAAATGAATTTTTAAAAAAATACAATCCCATAATACTAATAAAGATGCATCCAGTTAGATAATTGAATGCCATATCTGATTTTAACAAAATATTAAGTTAAACCGGATACTTATGGAATAGTAGTACAGACACTCCCCAAATGTATGAACAAGTGACATTCCCAGTCGCGTACACAGGTTTGGTGATGCCCGGGACCAACTCCTTGATAGTATGCCCCCAAAGACTCAAGTATAAGTCCTAGTTGTGATAAATATTACAAGAATGGAAGATAGTTTGAATATGATTGGACACACTCCCCAATTTTAATGCCGGGGCCATCGCCCCGTCACCTCTTCCTCTGCACACGACTGTACATTCCAGAAAAGTGTTTGTATCATGAATTGTTTGTAAGTCATTGTTTTGCTACTCTGAGTTAACAATCAAGTACAGGTACTGTTCTGTACATAAATCCATCATCTTTTAAAAAATTCTTTGATATGTTTGGCTTTTCTTTTACTGTGCATTATATATACAGATGAAATCGTTAATAACATTCACAATCTTATCTACAAACAACCATGTTTGGTACAAATAAACTTCAGTATATGCTTGACTTGTCCACCAAGTTTCAGTCATGAATGTCCAACAGTCTTTATCCTCATTTTTCCTTTGCATCTTTTTCAAATTTTAGGCAGGAAGTCCTGAAACATTTTGACACCGAGGCGTCAAGCAGATAGACTGGCTGATGTATCAAGTTTTGGTGTGTGTTTTTTATATAAAGCTCCCTCAGAAGGTTTTAGGAAATTTAAGATTTTTGTGTGCTATTAAAAGATGCATACGTTTTCAACTGGGCATGCACACTTCATTATGCAACTTGTCATCATCATTTAAGGATCTCCACTAGCAGTCATAATAGTGACAACAACACAACACTTGTAGCAGTATCGACAAATTTGAAAAAACAAAACTATTTTATCATCCCATACAGTAAAGTAAAACCCCCCAAAAAAATCGTTGCATTATTTTTTTGGTTTCTGCTTTTTCTTAGCACATTAGTGCAACTTCCAGTAAGTTGAGATTATTTTAAATATTTAATCTAAAAGCTCGCAATACTGTCCATACAATTGGTTCTTGCTACCATAATCACAAATTCAAACAAAAATAACCAAAGAATCAAAGAAGGAACACAGCTTAATCGTTGCAATCTTATTGAACAGCATGACCTGATTGGTTACATAGAGTAAGTAATTACTCAGTGTAGACCAGTGATTCCCAATGTAAGATTCATGATGCACAAGAGACAATTTGAATATAGAGAGGGCGATTTAGTTAGAAACAAAGCCCATTCATAAGTTCGTCTTACTCCTATAAATATTTATATTGTTTCTTTTACGCATCAGTCGAGCTAAATGTAAATTTTGAGTGAAGTATTTGCAGTGGTCACGAACATCCTGTACTTCCGGTATATCCCATAATTTTGCATTTTACATGATTTTGTCCAGTTTTTACTTGTAATTCAGATATTTGTTTGCTAAAAATCTTGTATTTTTTTTCAATATTAGAAATGTTAGGATTAACTATTTTACTAGAAAGAAGAATGAGATCTGATTTAATTGAAACTTTCAACATATTTAACGCCATTTCTATGGTTGATTTTTTTTCTTAATATATAAAGTAAAGTCAGTCTCTTTATCATTTCTTTATCATCAATAGCTTTCTTCCTACAAAATCAATATTTGATTTCGGTTTCGTCAGTTTTATTATGGATCGTTGTATCATGTTGTCAAGAGGAATAAAATGTAATTCGATTAAATTCCCTCCAGAAAATACTTTGTCCAGGTTGGAATTATTTTAAAATGGCCACCATCTTAAAAAAGGGAACGTAACTCTGTATTCGTACATACAGATTTACTTAACTTTGATTGGAATATGTTTATATTTAAAAACTATTAAATAAACACGTTTTATTATTTACTCACTAAAAGTTTTTTGCACAATGATTGCTCTCCACTAATAACAAGTAGTGTTTGCTTGGAGATTTCCAGTCTTCTCCACCTCTTTCGATAACTTTTGCAAATCATTTTGTGTTATCGCAACAGTCGTTCATCATTAATTTTTCGCTAGCAACAACCGTTGGTTATCTCTATAATTTCAGTGACAATAAGCCTCCCCAATATTTCAGTACTCTCACACCATGTGTTGTTGTTTGGCGTTTTAGCGCAAAAACGCCAAATAATAACATTTTTTCAAATGAAACAACACTCTTTCAAATCGGAAGACATTTCTTCAAATAGAGTTACATATCTGATAAAAGCGGACCACCGCTTGAAACGCGTTATATAAAATTATAAAATGATAAAATAACAAAATAATAAATAAATGTTGAAAAAACATTTTACAAATGTTGGTAGCCTTACTCCTTTACATATATACTTTTATCTCGTTGAAACTGCACTAATACTGCACTACCCTCTTTTCTATATATATAAACTGTGTTTCTCGCTTTATTGCAGATCATAATATTGTTAATAACTTCAATAATATAAATCGCACAAGTTTGAAATTTTGCACACTGAAAGAGTGCTCCTAAGTAGGTAAGATACCAAAATATTTTGCAAATCTATACTATGTTTTTAAAGTTATAGACCTTTATGTATTTGTTAGCCATTTTTACTGGTTCTCGCTTTATTGCAGGTTTGTTAAAATACAGTCCATAGGTGATAAAAAATTTTTTTGATTTAGCAGGGTTAATTATTTTAATCATTTAAATCATAAGTAACAATATGAATGAAATGTAAGGAAGAAATCACCAGATATGCACCACAAAATTGAATCATTTATCAACAAATCTTCCATTTCTTGAAATTACCCTCTGCAGTCCCCCATCAACAGATGAAGTCAATCTGTTGATTTGGGAAGGTGTTATGCTACTAGCAACAGCAACAATTTTATTCCAGAGGGCATCTTTTGATGTAAATTGTTGTCCTCCTTCATAAACCTCTCTCTTTAAAATTGACCAGAGCTGCTCAATCGGGTTTAAGTCAGGAGAACAAGGCGGCCAAGTCATGAGACTCTCGCCCTTGATGCCCAGAGATGCGAGAAAGGTAGTCGTAGCCTTTGCTGCATGAAATGGAGCATTGTCGTGCATAAAAATCAGTTGACATAGACGAAGTAAAGGCAGGTCGTCCAGCCAAAGTGGCAAATGCTCATCTAAGAACGATATGTATGCTTGGCTTGTGAGTTTCACATCCTCTGGCACTCGGAAAGGTCCAATTAATTTATCACCTATGATACCCGCCCAAAACATAACTCCCCGCCACCTTGTTGGCGACGAACGCGATGTGAGATAGCAGCTCCGGTAGGACTCCAAACTTTAGCCCATCCATCTGGACCATCAAGTGTGGCTCTAGCTTCATCTGTGAATAGAACGTGTTGGAAGTCCGTTTTCATGTATTTTTCTGTCCATACAATGCGTTTTCCCTTATGGGTTTTGTTCAAGAGAGACCTGGAAATGGGCTTTACGTTCCTGCCCATCTCATTCAAGACACTGTATCTGGTCTTCCTGGACATTTGAACAACGCCAGCTTTGCCAAAACTGGAGGCGCTAGTGGCATTTGGTTCCCTAATGATCTGTCTGCATATTTTTCGCATATCGTGAGGGGAAATGCTCCTTCTTGTACCTTTATCTTTCCTTGGTGCATTGTTGGGCTTCTCCACGAAAGAAACCAAGGTTCTCTTATCCCTTCCCAGTTCCTTGGCTAAATCCAGAAGTGTCAGTCCTTCTGCAAGGCCAGCTACAACCCTTTGCCTTTTAGTAGTTGTCAAACGTCGATTTGGGGGCATTTTTACAAACCTGCAATAAAGCGAGAAACAGTAAAACTGGCTAACAAATGCATAAATGTCTATAACTTTAGAAATATAGTATAGATTTGCAAAATATTTTGGTATCTTACCTACTTAGGTCAACTCTTTCAGTGTGCAAAATTTCAAACTTGTGCGATTTATATTATTGAAGTTATTAACAATATTATGATCTGCAATAAAGCGAGAAACACAGTTTATATATATTTATATATATATATATATATATATATATATATATATATATATGAAACTACGGAAAAATTATCTCAAGATATCCCTTAAAAATGTCTCTGTAACTTCATTTTTTACAATTATTTCTGAATTAACGTACTTCATTCTTAAAATGTCCTACACTATTCTCTGATGAGAATCAATTAAGTAAATTTCTTAGAAGATAAATATGTTTTCCGTTGTTCAATGTCATTTGGATATAAATATCCCTTCTTTTTTAATATAATCTACAGCATCTCTCTCTTTCTCTCTCTCTCTCTCTCTCTCTCTCTCTATATATATATATATATATATATATATATATATATATATAGCATTTATAATGCTCACTGTTCTGTTTTGGCGGCTTAAACCTGGCACATTATGCAAGAATGTTGATGAAAAACTAGTGAATATTTATAAGTTGTTGAACATAAGTTGTTTATATTATGTTGTTTATACTTTTGTAACCAGATGGAATCACCAATCATCTCGTAGGAGACTAAGAAATATGGGAATAATAGAGATAAGTTATATGGAAATTTTCTTTTTCTACCAGAATAACATCAATCTATATTTTTTTATCTGCTTAAAACACTCGTCACAAATGTTTATATAATTTGTATCCATTATTCACATGTTCTTAGTGTACATATATATATATATATATATATATATATATATATTGTATGCTAAGAAACATGTGAATAATAGATACAAATTATATAAACATTGAGGTTTGAATCATGCGACCGGCAGGGATTGTCTCCTCCCATACTGATGATCGCAAATTTAGCATGAAACACATGTGTATATGGGTTTATTTGAAAATAATATTTATCCATAAATAATTGTTCAAAGCTCTCTTTAGATGGAGCACTTTAAGTAGGTTAACGACAAGCAGTCATTTATAGCGTAATGCAATACTCTAGGCCCTGCCTATTGAGTTGTTTGACAGCTTGCTAATATGCCCGCTGAATTTGGCATTTAGGCGTTAATTTACTCTCCCATTTCCAAAATTTTGCAGACTTTCTGTTGCCGTTAGTGCAGCCGAATTTTACGATTTACTCAATCAGAATTGAAAATTGTTGCCTTCTGTCTCGCAATCTGATTGGCTAAGCACTTCGTAAACTTCCGGCTGTTTATGTAAACAGCCAGAAGATGCCGATGAACAGTCAGTTTTAGCACGAGTCACAACCTGTACCAGTACCTAAAATTTGAACAGATTGGTAAAGAAATAGATGGAACCCTGGTAGGGACTACCACTTCGCATGATAATAAACCTGGAAGTAATGATCACTAAGAGTTACACCACCTGGCACAGCCTGAGTAGGTTTTGTTGATACAAGTCGAGGATACGTCCTCAACAATCAGTCCAACAAATTCTAGGTCATTTTTTGAGTAGGTGATGACCTTGCATCTGTCGGTCTGAGGTATGGTTCTGTGTAGTCCTAGGCTTTACTTTCTCTCTTTGAGAAGAGGTTAATTTATTGATCATTTCCTGAGGCGCTCCTACCGGGGAACTGCTCAGGCATTTTTTGACAGCCAGAGTGCATGCACCTCTTGTGCGCTGACTTTTCAATTCCCACCTTTTGACCTTGTGTCACACCTTCCCGTGGTGGGAGGAATACAAATACTTACTCCACACTATCCAAAGCTCCCAGATTGGGGCCTCACAACCGGATGTGGTTTAATGACATACCATGGTGTTTTACACTACAGGATACTTCATGACGCAGCTGAGAAGCATGACTGGAGGCCTATTGACAAATGCTTGATTTTCAGAGATTTTTTAAGGAAATTAAGTCAACTATGTTTATAACAAATAGAATACAATACTTACCCATATCTGAATATAAGACGATGTATTGAATGATAAATAAATGAAAATATGTATATTCGTTAGGGGAACTAATAAGTATTAAACAAAACAAAGCTGAACACAATACTGCGAGGTTGCTCCCCAGCTGACTACAACATAATCGTTTTCAAGTCAACAAATTCTTGTTGATTCGTCCGCTTAAATAATCAAATTCTATCCAGTTTCAACCATCGTTACCAATCGTCATGGTATTGTCTTACCGTTCAGCTGATAAATTCATTAACCCTTATCCTTGTACTTTAATAAGTCGTGACTCATTAGCAAAAAAGAAACATATTTTAACTTATTTATCTTTTAACACATCTTTCTCGGCCTTTTGGCTAAGATCAAAGTGTAGTATCTGTTCCGATGGATACTGCACGCCTGTCCTGTGCAGTTCTAGGAGGTCCACCCTCCCAGGCTTCGCCTCCCCTCTTTGGGGAGGAGTAAGTTTATTGCTTACTGTCTGAGGCGCCCCTACCGGGGAATGCCGACGGGGCTGCCCAGGCAATTTTTAAATGGCCAGAGTGCTCACCTCTCGAGCGCTGGCTTTTAACCCCACTTGCTCGACCCGATCTTGGGTCACATCTTACTTGTGGGAGTAAGATAAAACTGGCCTTGTGCCTAACTCCGCGAGGAGTAAATAAACATCTTCTTATCTTCAGGTATGGGTGAGTATGTTATTCTATGTATTTTCAAATATGACTTAATTTAGTTTTAAAAAATCTCTGAAAATCAAACATTTGTCAATAGGCCTCCAGTCATGCTTCGCAGTTGCACCATGAAGTGGCTCGTAGTATAGAACGCTATCTGTCCTACCTGAGACTAGTAGTAGTATAGTATTGTCAGCAAAAGCAACGAAAATAATTAAAGTAAACAAAAGAAAAAACAAAACAATTACACCAGAATAATTTGTTTGCAAATTGAGTTATTAATAAAATCATTATTTGATTAATATTTCTTTGTAATCCTGATTATCTTTCATTCTTTCATTTATTTGTTCGTTTTTGTTCTTCTAATCGTCAAAGAGAGAAATGCATTATGGGAAATAATGACTTTCACTCATGCATTTCCTCTTTGAAATTATAAATCCAGATCCAAATGTCAATGCTTTTAATATCTTTGCGCTTTCAACTATGGTGAGAAACTTCAAACTTATTTTTGGTGAAATCTGATCCAACAAAAACAAGAAGACACTCTGGGCTGTTTATCACAGGCAGTTTTAACAATTATTTGTGCTTTTTGGTTTCTTTCAAGTTTAGTAAAGAAAAATAACCTGCATATTATGAGCTTTGCAGAGTATTGGGAATTCGAGAATAATTACAGTGATATGTAAAAATAACGATGAAGCCAAATGTTTAATTGAAGAACAACTCGCTTTGAGTTCTAAATATCGGTCTCCAAAAACCAATACAGTAACACTAAATTCGACCTCAAATTTGTTGTCATTAGTGTGAAAGGTAGTTAAAAACAAAAAGGGTAGAGATAAGATGGGGAGGTACTGCTTTCACATCTGGGGAGGTTCTGCTCAGAGCACTCATTCTTGCCTTGACAGAGTTCAAAATCGAATTTGCAGTCTCGTGAGAATGATCTTTTCTGTTCTTTGCAACCCCCTTCTCACAAAAGAGATGGTGTTAGTCTTTCTCTACTCTATCGTTATTTCCATAAAAGATGCTCAACTGAGCTTCAATCTTGTAAAACATTCACAGCAAGAACTCGCCTCTCTACCACAACTGCAAAGAACCGTGTACCTAACATCAAACGGAATATCCGTGAACAGAGTTTAATTCCAAGAACTTCCCATCTGTGGAAAACCTTGCCACGAGATTGATTCCCTGTGGGCTACAACATAGTCATCTTCAAATCAAATATCAATAAATACTTGCCAGAAATCGTTCTCATGAGTCAACAAATTTCATTAATTCCATGGAGGTGACGGTGGTCAAGTGGATAACGACACGGACTGATGACCTAGGTGTGCCAAGTCAGTTCCATAATATCACTTTCAGTTAGGGGTGTTGGCAACCATTATGTGGTTTCTCCAGCAAGAATGCCAACACCAGAATCAAGCCGGTCAACAAAGTTGTACCAGGTATTTAATCGCTTCCCACAGCAGCAATATGTGACACAAGGTTGGAAAGCGGGGGAAGAGTCAAACCAACGCCCCTAAAGAAGGAACACTGTGGCCTAGCAAAAATAGCCTGGCATTCCCCTGTCAGGGCGCCTCAAGCAGTAAGCGATAAACTTACTCCACCCCAAAGAGGGGAGGCAAGGCCTGAGAGGCTGCACCTCCTAGGACAACCCAGGACAGTATACCTCAGCCTGGCAGATAAAAGGCCACCGAAATGGCCCAGTTCCTGCCGGACTGATTGTCGAGAACGAATCCTCGACTGGTATTACCCGATCCCGACGTCCTCAATCAACCGAAGTTAATGAGAGACTGAACAGGATGGAGCGGATCCAATAAAGTTGTACCATGTTGATTCACACGAATTTACTTTACTTTATTAATTCCATTCATTATTTTCAATCCTTTCATAAAACCCTTATCCTCGAGTGGTTTTTAGCCTTGATAAGTAACGACTAATTAGTAAATAAAATACTTTTGTTCTATACTTACTTCTGTTTTTCTAATTTTAACTTTATCTTTCTTTTTTCCTAATTGGCATATATAGTAGTTCTAATTGCAACAGATTTGGCGCAAAATACTCTTAGCATGCCGAGTGTGTCATCAAAGATCGGGCATTTTCCGGGGAACCATGTTTGGAACTCAAGTTGAGTGAGTGCCTAATTTACTTAATTTTTAGATCAAAGTTTCAGTTTGGTAGTTCTGTGTAGAAGAGGAAAATGACCAACATGATTTATTGGTGTCAAATTTGCATAACATAACTTGTGACTAGTTTGAATGGTGATCCAATCAATTATCCAGATAAATGATCGCTAGATAAGACTGACAAATCTACAGTGGTAGTGGGTTCCTGTCTTGTGGGTGTTGTAGAGTGGAGAGCTACAGACAGTGCATTAGAAGTAGTGAACACATTCTTTGTCAATGCATACAAATTGTGACTGTCTGAGAATACGAGCCTGATTTTTAGTTCGCTCTCGTATTGTTTAGTGATGAACTGTCTATCACTTCAATTGAAAAGTTCTACCTGTGGAAAACCAACATAGAGATGGAGAGCCTTTGGATCAATATGGGAAAGACGAAAGTTACGATCAGTGGCCCTAGCCTGCAGACTGAAAGATTCTTTCTAGCAAATTTCCTTACAAAGTTTGCAGATATGGTGTTGACAGCAACTCTGTATTCTGCACAGGCTGTCGTCATTTGGTTCACAGGAGGTGCAGTGGGCTATGAGGAAGAATATTTGCTATTGAAAACTATCACTGTGGATGGTGTACTGGTACTTCTCATTCAATTAAAGGCAGCCCCTTTACTGAGCTCTTTGTGGATAGTCTGCTGAAGTAGGAGGCTTGGGATTCGTTTTGCTATCTTAATGATATGATCTGTGCTGGTCGGGGGGGGGGGTTAACTTCGATCTAGCATGTACGGACATCGGGAATGTTTTGTGAGCTTCTTCCCATCTTAATCTGTCGTTCATTCTCACTCGTTACTTAGGATCGAGTTTACAACAGCTCTGTTCGAGTGAATGTTGAGCTCCCACTTTCTGAGAATGCAGAGGAATGACACGGCTATGATTTGAGGGATTTGTGGTATGCACTTTGATGACAGTTAGTTCTGACTCCCTACTATTGAGAGTGAAGGTGACCAGAGGGTAAGCGAGGAAAAAGCAGGCCGAGAAAGATCTAGAATAACTCAAAGATGCCCTGAAGCAATGGCACATCGAAAACAACATAAATGATAATTTCTTAGAGAAAGTTCCTTTATACTGCCATGGCCAACGTACAACCTGTATCTGATGTAGAAAAACATGTTAGAAGAAGAAATCCTGTCCCCGGATTGGATCATACAATCTATTTTTAGAAAATTAGAAAAAAAATGAAGAAATTCGAAGTTTTCAGAAATTGTTAGATAATAAAGAGGAAGATCACATGAAGTTAGAGAGAGATAATTTTTGAAATATTTAAGTCGGTTTGTGAGATGCAAAATTAGTATCAGGTGGCCGTGAGGCTGGTTTGTAAGATTAATAAATTAAGATCATAAATATTCTAAGCTGCTTGTAAACATTAATTCTTCCGTGTGGTCCAATTGCTGACTATGGAATTTATTATGGGATATCAAAGTATACTTGCATGACTATACATGATTTTGGAGAGGGATTGACGAAATTAAAGAAGTGGTGGAGGTTTGTACTCTACCAAGTGCCATTCTAGTTGATGCATATTTCAGTTTAGTTACTTTTCTTTCAAGTTTTAAAATCTATTTTTACTATTGTCATTTTACTTGTGAAAACAGATTCACAATAAAAATAATCCAAGTTAATGTTGAAAACAATTACATTATTTTCAACAGGCTGTTTCAACCCGGCAGTTGTTCGGCAGTGTATATACTTACAATTTGTTTTGCTTTTAATTTTTTAAACTCTGCCGTTCTTTTTTTTTTCCAAAATATTATTTTTTTTGTTCCAAACGAAGGAAATTAACTCTGTGCGGACGAATAAAGAGTTACATCCCTTTTTTTTAAGATGGTGGCAATTTGAAAATAATTCTGACCCAGACAAAATATTTTCTTGACGAAATTAAATCGAATTAAATTTTATTGCTTTTAACAATATGCTAAAACAATCCACAAGAAAGTTGTCAATGACAAAAAAAACGATAAAGAGACTGAATTTACTTTATATATTAGATATTATATGTACATTATTTGAGGTACAACTTTTGAGGGGGTGCGTGATTAATGTCTAAGGGATACCATAACTGGTAATGGAATAGATTATAGTTGTGGAATATGCTATAATTGTGTTCAATTACACACTAATACTGTTGGGAAAGGTATGAACCCACAATTTTACCCCAGCTATGAGTGAAATGGTGATTTGTATTCAACTAATAGTATGCAGAAGTCTTACTTAAATAAAAAAAAATTTCTCTATTCTTTAAGTGTATTTGTATTTCCTGTGCCCTGGTGCCTAGTGTGATATTCACTCTAGACGGGTTGAACTTTCTAGAAAATATTAACTTCACAAGCAGTCTCCACTCACATGTATATCACAGACAGGAGAGATGATGACATTAGTTTTTGCAGGGTGGTGTCGCCGTCCTCTCACATACAGTACCTGGTCTTCCCAAATAGTCACTCATCTGATACTGACCTGGCTCATCATTGCTTAGCTTCGGTGATCTTACCAGAACCGGTGTGTCAACATGATTATGCCATATATATGCAGTTCCTGTGACCATTACTAACAAAAAGGTGCTTCAGCAGAAATAATGTGGCAGCTTCAGAGATCATCCTGCAAGTCAACTGGAAGGTGCATTGCTCCAATTAAGAGAAGCATAATACGTCTATAGTAGTGGTGCACAGTTTTCTTCAGCCGTCGAAAGATTCAAATGACAATTCCTAAAAAGTTAAACTTATATAGTTGCAAAAAATTGGCAATATCTGGACAGTTTGAATTTGTCGCCTGCAGTGAAGCTAAGAGGTTCACGCAGTGTAAGATCTTGTGCAGACTGTATTGAATATTTCTTAGGCTTAGCTTAAGTATTAATTTAGGTGGCTTCCGCCGCATGACGCCAATATTCCAATTTTTAAGCCAAAAAGGGGTTGATATGCCGTAAAATGAAAAAAAACAAAACAATTCTGTTAAAGATCATTCAAACAGTATCTCTTGGCGATATTTTTATACAGAAGGCTATTAATAGTAATTTCAAAAAATCTTTTATCAATAAATTAATATTTTGCAATGAGGAAGACGAATTATCATTATTGGGAAGGAGAAAGACTGCACATTTTTGTTTTCTCTTTATAAAAAACTGATTGTTTTTTTTATTTTAAACTTTAACTGATTATAATAAACTATGAAATTTATTAGATGTTAAGAAAAATTTCACTATTAATAGCTTTCCATAGATTGATTATGACATCTCTGGAGACGACATTTTAAAATGATTGCCATTGACAGAATTGTACCAATAATTCTTGGATATGGAATGCATAAATTCATATCTGCATGTCTACAAATAATCTAATATTTCAAAATTTTCAATTTAATGTGGAGTACTGCTGCCACATCTGGGGAGGTGCCGCTCAGAGCACTATTTCTTGTCTTGACAGAGTACAAAATCAACTCCACAATCTAGTGGGGTTGATCTTTTTTTCTTTCTACAGCCTCTTTCTCACAGAATAGACGTTACTAGTCTTTCTCTGCTCTATCGCTATTTCCATGGTAGGTGCCAGACTGAGCTCGAATCTTTAGTTCCCCCCTCCAAATCATTCACAGCAAGACCTTAATTTGCTACTGCAAAGAACTTTCAATTTTTCCTCTGTGTACATAGAACCAAACAGAGTTTCCATGAACAGTTTCTTTCCAGAACTTCCTGTCTGTTGAATACACTATCACGGGATTGCTTCCCTGCAGACTACAACATGGTCGCCGTCAAGTCAAATGTTAACAAACTGTCCTCTTCAGTAATTAAATTGCGTCCATCATTTTCCATCCCCAAACAGACAATTCAGCATCCAAACTGACAATCTCATTAACACTTATCCTTGAGTGCCTTTTGGCCACATAAATGGTAACTAATAAGTATAAAAAATATATATTTATCAGCCATCGATCTGTGGGTGTGTGCATCTGATTTCAAATAACCATTTCTTTCACATTATTTACATCTTTCTGACCTGTTGTCTGACTTGATTGTTGCGATGTTCACAACGTTTCGGTCGCTGTACTCTCTAGTTTTCTTCAGGTGCCTTTGTTGTAGCCAGTAACTGTCCGGGAATCTTGAATTTAAAATAATTTTTTTTTTTCCTAATGAGTTGCCGCTTATCAATGTTAAAAGGCACTAAAGGATAAGAGTTAATGAGATGGATAGATTATCAGTTTAATGATGATGAATATCATGAGATGATTCAAAATAATGAATGCAATGAATAAATATTTTACGACTTATGATAGACACAATTATTTCCTCTCTGCACACATGTCTCTGTTCGCTGACCAATCAGGTGACATCAGGACAGTATAAAACGGATGAGTTTTTCTACTCAAAAGTCACTTTGAGGTTTGGCCCCAGTGTTGTGCAAAGGCAACGACGACGACCAATAGTAGTAGTAGCAGCTCCGATTCTACACATGGTATCAGCAGTATCAGCGTCCAACTCTGTCCTCCAACGCCAGCACTGACCTAAAAAGGCAGTAGCAGCTCCCACTCTAATAGCAGTACAGCAGCAGCTCTGTTCCTAACACTAAGACTAATAACCTTTGCTACATATCTAACACTGCTGCATGAGTCATCATCATTATACACTGAGATGAACCAACTCTTAATGCACTTCAAGATGGCTGACGATCTTTCCAATACTGCCATCATTATCAGCATTATCATCTTTCTGTTCCTATCTACAACTAGCAACAGTGATTCTGGCCGATATTATAAGTAGCAGTTTCGATCTTGCCCTTTACGACTAGCAGCAGCAGCAGCAGCTTCCGATCCTGTCTGCATCATAATCTACTTCAGCAGCTCATTCCTAGAAACGTATGTTATTTCATGAAATAACATGCCATTATTTTTTTTGTATATCGTATTCGCTCTTGTTTTGCTGCTGTTACATTCACACACACACGTTCTTCATCATTTACTTTTTACTTATTGGCGGAGGTTGTGATACACTAGAGAACTGACCATTGTCTATCGCCATCTGTTCTGCCACTTGTTCTACAATATATCTATATATCTATCCTCTAGCTAAAAAGGTTTTAAAATGCTGATTACTTTATAGTTAGTTTCATGTCATCTCAAATACAAGTTTTCTGTAATTAAGTTTTGAAAAGCAATTGCATTATGTCATCTGATACATTTTGCAATATGGCTAAAGCAACAATTTTCTCTTTTCTTTAATTAGGATTATAATTTCTCCATTAAAATGTCACCCTGATGTAACTTGACACTAAAATGAACAAGATGAAAAAAACATGAAAGCCAACATGAAATCCTCACAAATGTTCGCTAACAATTTACTTGCAACTTGAACAACCTTTTCAAATATCTTAATGTAATTAAATCATTGGAAAACTTCTATGGACAGCTATCTCCAAACATGGACGAAATTCTCCTTCAAGTTCTTTGAAAAGTATTTTTAAATTATTTTAACATCATTTGAATAATGGATTTAAATTCCAATTTACTTAAAAGGAATTATTTTTAAAGTTAGGAGTTCAAATATTCTAATTGTTGAATGAAATTTTTTATTTAGTTTCCATTTTTTACAATTAAATTGATTTGGATTTTCTCTGTTTTATTGCATATCAACCCTTTCAATGCTGAAAAACCATATATATTTGTAAACGTTTCATTGTATATGATTAGTCAAACACAAGTTGTTATCTTACCCATAGTTGAGGATAAATTGTGGGTTCACACCTTTCCTAAATTTATCTTTTATTTATATAAAGTTAGGTATGTGCATATGTTTATATATTTATATGTAGAGGATGCACTCCTAAACTAATTAACAGATCATTATGAATTTGGAACACAGCTGCTAGGCATAAGAGTGGGTAATCATCATCATCATTATTGATACTCTTATAGATTATGCACATGTTTCCATGACTTCGCGTCGTCAATGTCCGGGCAGGTTACGGAAGCACCAGAGAGTTGACAGGGCTAAAAATGCCAAACGCTAAATTGAAGACTGGCAACCGATAAATTACGACGAAAAAAAGCAAACTACAATCCATATATGCAAAATAAAGAATGAACAAACCATAGCTTAACAACTGTTATTAATTAGATGTTTATTTTTGTTTGTGTGTTTTTTGTCACAGGAACCATTGTTAATCAAATGTTTTTAAATAAAATGTTTTTTTTGTGCACCGGAAAATTTCAAAAAATGATTTTGTTTGATTTGTTAAGCAAATTTTTTTTTTATTCCAAAAGCTCAATTAGTCCTTTGGGAGATTCAACAAACTGACAGAGATTATAGAAATTCATTTTTTTTTTATTAAACGCGATTAATTTCTTCAAAAAAGTTATCGGCTGCTTGGTTAATAGTTTCATCGACTCTCGGGCAATTCCGAGACCTGCCCGAACGTTGACGACGTGAAGTCACAGAAACATGATGCGTCAGCAATAAGAGTACCTCACTATTATCATCATATTCGCTTTGACGTCCGTTTTACATGCTAGCATGCGGTGGACGGCTTAAAGAAATTAACTTCTAAAGTATACCTATCTCTGGCCAGGTCTTTATTTATTCCTCTTTCCCTCAGGTCTATTTTTATCACTTCCACCCATGTTTTTCTTGGCCTTCCCTTGTGAACTGAACCTGCTACCGCAACTGCTCTACATCTACTAACCCAAGAAATCTCATTTATTTTTTAACGTGTGTGAGCAATATTTTGTTTTTGTTTTATGCAAAGGAGGCAAAAGAGTGTGGAAGCCCTTTGTGAAATTTCAGATACCTCTGATTTTTTGTGAAAATTTAACATTAACTATTAGACAGCAATTAATAAATATTCTCTTTGAGTATTTTAAAGGGTTTTTAGGAGGGAGCAACATAAGCACAACCTCCTATTTGCAAATTCAAATATTTCAGATTTGCATTAAATTTGATCCATAGTCATTAAGACAACAATTAAGCAAGATTCCCTGAATTAAAAATTTTTTTAAGACTCCTTCAGCTTAAGCCTTAAATTTTAAACATTTTCGATAATCAAAATCATGTAATAAATTTTGATTAAAATTGGAATAATGATTCTAGACATAAGGTTTAGTAGCATTATAAATGGATTTTAATCTTCGTAAGAGGACATGAAAGTGGTGCAAAACTTTTCTGTCCGGGGGAATTCATTTTACCTGCCCTGGGACGGGTATTCTTCTATTATCATAACAGTTTGCTATTTAAGTTTAATTTAAAATGATCCTCTACATTTTTGTTATGTCTAGTTTTTAAAACATATTTTTTTATGTGAGAAACCTGTCATTTGTGTGATGAATTAACCACAACAAGAATTGTTGCATACCCCTCTACTTGGGGCAGCGGCTTTTCTCGTTTCGTATACTCGTCCCGGAACTGGCCGTGGCAGTTCCCGTCTCAGGCTGAAACAGTTCTCGTTTAATACTCGTCATTTTTTTAACATAAAAAATCATATAGTTTGCATACCTTTAAATTTCTCCCTCGCCACGTAGAGGGTGCGTGTCATCTAGTGACGGACTCCGAAGACAAACAATCCTTTTAACTTTCAATTATTTTTATTACAGGCGTTAGTTATCTATCGGCTTGGAGATATTCACTAACGTCGAGAGAGAGAGAGAGAGAGCAAATTACTGCTTTCGTAATTATTTATCAATTAAGTCTTAACCATTCGTGGAGGGGGGGGGGAAGAGATCTTTTGCCTGTATTTTCTTAGGGAAATATTTCCCTTAACTACGTTGCAGTTACATGGTAAAAATCATGTCTGATAGGTTCGCCTCCAAAACCCAGACTGTTAAAACTCGCTTCTCACGAAGAACGAGTGACGTCAAGGATCCCTCTGTTTCCCACGTAAAGGCCCGTGAGGTCATAGAGTCTCTCGCAGGTGCACATTGTCCCTTGATCTGAGGTCTCGTCACGCGGTGACCCTATCACGTCTGTTATTTTCGACTGTGAGAACAGGCCCTATTCTGCACTCAACTGCACGGGTCCACCCCGCGCTAATTCGCGCAAGTCAAACCAACGATTTCCAACAGATACGTCCATTCACATAGGGTCATTATCCAACAGAATTACTACAGAATAGTGGATTTATTTGAAATTACAGTGTTAGTATTTTTGTTGCTACTGTAGCATGCAAGGTAGCCATTTTTGAGTCATCAGAGTTCTTTTAAATGTTCTGTTAAAGGGAGATAATCATGGAAGTTTATCATAATATCTAGCTTTGTATATTATTTACAATTTATTTTATCTCCTTTACACACAGAATACAATGAATCACAACTAAATAACGGGACACACAAATTAATCTTGTAAGATAGATAAACATTCTTAGATCAATTTAACACACCGATAGAATTTGATCTCAGTATAGTCAATTTCATATGGAGGATAATCATTTTGTCCTTAAGTATTTTATATCATGTGCGACTCCGAACTACCATCCCTTACCATAACTTGTTTCAGTCGCTCCTGCCATGACTGAGGGCACCTTCAATGTGTGCGTCTGTCCGAATCGGTTGCTGAAACGAAGGGCTGAACATCAATGGTCGTCAGACATTCTTTTCTTATAAAAGGCAGCGATTAATAATTCGACAAACACCAGAACGAGAAACATTAGGTTTATTGAGCCACACCCTGCTTTCACGTTAAAATTAATTACACCACAATGTATTAATTACGTCAACCTGTGATCGTTCTATAGTGGTGATCTTCATCGACGAAAAGAGAGGAAGAGAGTTTGTTAAGTGTACAGCTTTTTAGATTACAATCTTCTAAGCCCATATTGTACGTCTTGTCTCTTCACAACTTCTATCAATACTAAGAAAGATCCTTCTCCCAAACCTCTCTCGTTCTCGTATATATGATGTCACATCCGCCTACTATCATAGACTTCCGTTTTCACAATCCTGGTTACCCAGTCATCGCTAACTTTGGTTGATATCTCATCTATCCCATTTCCTGTCACATAACGTAATATATGTACTAGCCAACATGTGCACTCGTTAACTCGAAAACTGTATAGATTCCCGAGTTCGACATTAAAATTCCCAAGTTAGAAAAGATGAACATAAAGGGGGTCGAAGATTAGATCGGCCGAAACGTTGTGAAAATAACAACCAAGTGAAGAATAATAGTCCAAATAATACAAGTAATTTTGTGTCTTTTTTTCTTTCTTTTTCGTCAGCTTGGTACGAAGGCAAACTTTTAACTAAACGCATGCGCATAAATGTCTGTATATCACTCAAACAAAACTGACACGTTTTAAATCATTCTTATTTACAACCTTTTAATATACACGCTGATATTAGCATTTACAACAGAGGCGATGATATTTAATTTGGATAAAGATTAGCTGGAAGCAACAGCAGCATCGAATATTGTTTTTACGTATCAACTCTCTATTGGACAAAAGCTGAAATCAGCAGTTTCTTTCTACCAATTACGGTGTAAGAAATATTCACTCCCGAAATTTTGCGCGTGGTATAAAAATTCGAACACACTGTTTTTCTTCCTTTTTTTTGTTTTCTTCCAGACGTGGCACATTTGCGCATAGCACAATCTTGTCTAGGCGGTGCTTCTTGAAAGACATGCACAAGTGAAATATGTCAGTTAAAAATAAATTAACAGGAAAACTCTTTGATATACTTGGATATCAGGCAAAAATAGATATCTACACCAAAAATTACAGAAAATTATCAAGTAGAATTTTAATTAAAAATAAAAATCAGTTTTATCGTATATTGCCGATACCCTGGAGGTAGTAGACTCTTTCTGCTACCTATGTTGAGCGTATGTGGTAGATGTGAACTCAGTACAACCACAAGTGTGAAGGCAGCATGCGCGAAATTTCATGAGCTGTTTCCTCTGATAACATCGCGAGTTGTTCCCCCTACATCTGGGGTAAGTTGTATAGCAGCTGTGTCAGGAATATCATGTTATATGGCAGTGAATGTTGGACCTCACCCAGTCCTTTCTCACATGATTGCAGTGCAATGCTAGATCCATGATTAGATGAATCTGTCACGTGAAATCTGACCAAACCCAACACATCAGGTCAGAGGATTTGCTGAAAGCATCACATTTGCCCAGCATTGATGTTGTCCTAACGACGAATCAGTTACACTGATATGATCATGTGGTGCGTTCATCCTCCTGGATAAACTGTTGCATAAGCATGGATGTCTTGAATCGCAGAAAGGTTAGCAGGCCAAGGAAATTTGGAAGCATGTGATTTAACACAAGACCGTACAAGGTATAATTTGGAGACAGTTGACCCGCTGAACCATGAGGACTGGAGTCTGACCCCTGGAGAAGGGGAAAATTTTATGAGATGAATAGAAAGAGATACAGCATGGGGCATGCTAATGGTCTATCGACCGCTGTCATTATAGCATATCTTGACAAAGTAACTTTATTTATGGGTCAGAGATAAAATCTTATGATCTAAATACCTGGCCAGGTAAATGAACAGAGAGAATCAAAACATAAGTATGAATAATCATCATCGTCCTTTCTTCAAGATATTGTTTCCAGCCACAAAAGTGGAAATTAAAAATGTCTATCAAAGCAGACACGTGCAGTCCTAAGAAATGAAAACCACTAGATGATCACGACTATTGAATTTAATAGTAGTGCTCAGTTAACTTACTAATTTAGCTAGAACTAAATAGATAGAGATCAGAAGCGAAGGAGTTGTTATATAAGCAGACTGGGATATTCTATTGTGATTAGATGCACAAGTCCATTCTCTGGGATCAGACTGGTTTCTAGTTCATGAGTGAGCATTCTAGTGTATTTCTTCCTTCAAGCAAAACTTTTTCTGCCAACTGGATACCAGTTGGAGCTGTTCCATCAGTGAGTGTCATTTTGACCAGAAATATAACATGTATTCAAGTTTGTATATATACCCACTTATAAACTCACTTTCTCTAATACCCCTACGACAATATAAATCCATGTCGTTCTCCAAGCTATGAATGAAATAGCAGGGTAGACTAGGCTCTCAATCCTTCGTATAGGCAACTAGTCTAGGGGACGAAAAACTCTGAAATAACAGCCATCCTTCTCTTCTTATCCCGAATTTGTTTCCAGTCTTCTTGAATTTTGTGATGGCACTGAACTTAAGCAGAAATGTGGTTGGGATTGTGTAACCCTTTCTTCACTTTAAGCTCCTTATAGTTCAGACAGCTTTTAAGGGGGTATCCATTGTCTTTCAAGACAGGAGACCAATATGTATCTTGGCAGTGATTAATGGATAAAAGTAGACAGCAGTAGATCCCTCGAGATTATTCGCATTTGAGAATAAAAAGTAAAAGCATTGTCTTAGAAAGGAGGACATATCGGCTCTTTTACATGATGCTCTTCGTGGAACGGTAATATCTGTCATCATACTCTGAAATCGTAATCTATGTCAATCGTCTTAAATCTAATAATATCGCCCTTGCGCAAAATGTTCATCCACATCTTCCAAGACCCATTGGAAATGTGTGCCTCTGATGTGCGGGAAAATCTGTAAATCACATTCTGATCTAAAAAGACATGAGGAGAGTGTTTCGCAATTTGATTCAATAAATCTTGCCAAGGTGACCTCTTTTACATACCACAGATGCTTCAAATCATGCAAATCTCCTGGAGGGCCAAAGAGCCACCTCATTTCCAAATTGACAACTAATTTAATGATATACAATTGTAGGATGGCAATCATCTATATTATGGGATGCCGAAATCATCATGTATTTATGCTTTTGTGGTTGTTTTTTTTTGTATTATTTTATTGATTTCATCACACCAGTGGGTTAATAATAAGTCACCTTAATAGACCAGAACACTGAACTTAACCTGCATGTATTTGAATATATGGATCTATATACAGCGTGACCTACCCCCCTATAAAAAACAAAAAAATGGAATCGTTAAAAAAATTCACAATCCTTTCTACAATCCAACCATATTTGGTACAAATAAATTTCAGTCTATGTCTGACTTGCCCATCAAGTTGTAGTTATGAATGTTCAGCAGTTTTTATCTTATTGTCATTCAATGATAAGCCCACCTGGATACAAGGTAAAAAAAACTCAATAACTCTGTCACACTCCTTTTATGGTACTGCACTGATTTGGGATGTGACAGTCTTCTTTACTTCAGGAATAGTCTGAAGATTAATTTGGTATACATTATCTTTGAAATTATTTTTTAGATAATCCTGCCAATAAAAATCTGGAAGGTGGGGGGTATGTACCGGTGAGTGCTTTCTACTCTATTAGCTTCTTTTCTCGGACCACTTGTCTTTGGAATTTCCTCCCTGCTCCCTGTTTCTCCGACTGTACAAACATGCAGAAATTTAAATGTAATGTGAACAAACATCTTACTGCACAACTCCCCACTTAGAATGCCTCCTAAAAAGTTGGCCTCGAATCACAGTAGCCACTTACGTCCCAGTGGCAATATGCCTTGTTTGAGGTGAATAATAAACAAAATAGTGTAAAGCTCGTTCATGACCACACTACTGATGAGACAATAACCAAAGTGTCCCTGCATATCATTATCATTGAACAGTGATAAAACAAAACAGATCGTAACTATCTGCTTTGTCACCTTAATGAATGGACTTAATTTTCTCAATGAAAATAAATACTACTATTACTAAGTACCGGGCTAAATTTAATATTTTCATTTTTTTTTTTAATCTCATTTAATTCAAGTTTCTAACGAGACGCATCTTTTTAGTGTTAAGTCTATTATCATAGTAACCAAACGTTATTAGTGTTATGGCCTTATTTAATAATATATCTATTATCATAATAACAAAACGTAATTAGTGTTATGGCTTTATTTAATGTTATATCTACTATCATAGTGACAAAACGTTATTAGTGTTATGGCCTTATTTGATAATATATCTATTATCATAATAACAAAACGTAATTAGTGTTATGGCCTTATTTAATGTTATATCTATTATCATAATAACAAAACGTGTTTAGTGTTATGGCCTTATTTAATGTTACATCTATTATCATAGTGACAAAACGTCATTAGTGTTATGGCCTTATTTAATGTTATATCTACTATCATAGTGACAAAATGTCATTAGTGTTATAGCCTTATTTAATGTTATATCTATTATCATAATAACAAAACGTTATTAGTGTTATGACCTTATTTAATAATATATCTATTATCATAATAACAAAACGTAATTAGTGTTATGGCTTTATTTAATGTTATATCTATTATCATAATAACAAAACGTTATTAGTGTTATGGCCTTATTTAATGTTATATCTATTATCATAGTGACAAAACGTTATTAGTGTTATGGCCTTATTTAATGTTATATCTACTATCATAGTGACAACACGTCATTAGTGTTATAGCCTTATTTAATGTAATATCTATTATCATAATAACAAAACGTCATTAGTGTTATAGCCTTATTTAATGTAATATCTATTATCATAATAACAAAACGTCATTAGTGTTATGGCCTTATTTAATGTTATATCTACTATAATAATAACAAAATGTTATTAGTGTTATGGCCTTATTTAATGTTATATCTATTATCATAGTGACAAAACGTCATTAGTGTTATGGCTTTGTTATCTAAGTTAAACTGAAATGGTTATAACCTTGTAGTTTAGCAGTTGGTGTTTTATTCTTTGTTTTTAGTCAATACTGACTCGCACAATTTCTAGCAAGTTCACAAACTTGTCGTATGTAACACCTTCTGAAAATGTGATTACTTCAATCTATAATTGAATAAGATTTTCACAGTTTTTAATGGAACTTAATTTCTTTCGCTTTATGTTTTATCATCAACTTTTTCCTATCGCTTTCTTCTCTATCCAACCATTTCTATTTTATCATTATTTGTGTCCTCCATCTTTGATATCATCTCTCTTTAATTGATTCTCTCTCTATTTTGTTTTTATTAGCATTCTTTTTCTTTATACATTATCATTTCCTATTTTGAAATAATTTCATGTCTTTCTCTCTTTTTAGTTTTAAATTATCTCATTGGCTCTCCTAATCTCTCTCTCTCTATATATATATATATATATATATATATATATATATATATATATACACACTAGCAAAACATACCCGCCCTCCAGGTAGCAATTATTGGAATAGGACGCCGTTAATTAAAACAATAATTTTACTTAGAGAATCCTAAAATTTTAGCAACAAACTTTGGTAAATGTGTAGATTAAAACACTCAGCTAAATTACATCCCCCCTAAAAATAAGATACTTCTTTTTACGGTCATTCTAAATTATTAGGGCAGTTAACTAATATATTTTTAATGCTAATCCCAAGTTTGACCAAACGCAATCGCCCCAAAACAATAACGTACAGAATTCATCTCCAATGGCAAAAATGGTTAACTGCTATAATAATATAATGGCTCAAAAATGGAACATCATTTTACGTTAAATTTATTCGTGAAACTAATCCCCCAGGCTAAATTCTAAAATAATTGTTGTTGTTTCTCTTTCTGACAGTTTTTTTAGGGTATTCACACGTAAGCGCTTAAAAACGTAGAATCTCATTTTATCGCAAGATGGGTGTTCATCTACAATAATATCCAAACTTTTAATATTTTTATTTATACCAAAAAAATAAGGTATTTAAAAAACTTTAAAATTATCTAACTAATTTAGATAATTTTAAAGTTTTTTATTCAATTTTCACGGGAAAAGTAAACATAACTAAAATGAACTGCTTAAAATAAAAATTAAAAATGGACGTATAGTTAAAAATATATATAAGATTTTTAAAAAAAATCAAATATGGGTAAATTTGCAGATTAATACCCTGTTATATCTCCCCTCCCCGAAAAAATGACATTCTACTTTTTTTAGGTAATTGCATGTTAACACCGTGGAAAACGAAGATAAAGGAAAACAAATATTTTAGAATTTAGTGGGGGATCAGTTATATATATATATATATATATATATATATATATATATATATATATATATATATGTATATATATATATATATACATCAAACGAACTATGTTCCCAATTTCCGGGCCATTCTATCTTTTTAAGGAACTTACCAAAAGTTTTTACTACTAACCCTAAGTCCGAGTGGGTAGGTCATAAATTACATGTAATCGCCTTAAAAAGTAGCTATCCTCTAAAACAAAACGCAGTGGATTTAACTCCCATACAAAAAAAAGAATTTAGTTAACCGCCCTAAAACTGGCCCGAAAAATGGGGATCATTTTACATTAAATTTATATACAAAAAATCTCCCCTATTTTAAATTCCAAAATAATACTTTTTTTTTTCTTTTCATCTTTCTGTGAAGTTTTTCATGGTGTTCACATGTGATCACCTTAAACAAGTACAATACTTTTGGGGTAGATGGGGGGGGGGGGGTAATTTCGCGGAGGATGTTAATCTTTAATCATACCAAAATAGGAATCAATATTTTTCGTAATTCGGTAGGTGCTACTAAACTATTGTTTTAATTTGTCAATCAGAATAGTGATAACGTCTTTGAAAACGTTAAACAATAAGTTTGTTGTGAAACTTTACAATAAAATCATTAACTTAACTAATAAAAAAAAAAGTTATTTATTTATTTTTTAGTGAAAATGTAACAACTGAAAAAAGAGGGCGAAGAAAGGGATCAGAGAGAAAGCTAGGGAGGCAGCCACACTCTTTATTTATCTACCTCCCACAAGGTAAGATGTGACACAAGGTCGGGAAAGTGGGATTAGATAAGCCAGGACTCGAGGTGAGCATTCTGGCCATTTAAAAATTGCCTGGGCAGCCCCGTCGGCATTCCCGGTAGGGCGCCTCAGACAGTAAGCAATAAACTTACTCCTCCACAAAGAGGGGAGGCTAAGCCTGGGAGGGTGCACCTCCTAGAACTGCACAGGACCAACAACCCCTAATAGACCGGCGTAAATCCAGACCCAAAAGCCCGGACGATACTGGTCTATTAGGTTCAGTTTTAACAACCAGCGCTTGCTCACGACCTTGACAATATCACCAGACAAGAAAAATAATCGGGCAAGACTTAGAAATAGGAGATCAACGAAAATAATAAAGTATTCACATATATGTATTAATATTATTGAGTATACCAACAGAGTTAGTAATGTCGGAATTTGTAGATTCCTATTGGGAGGTAATAATCGATAAGAGGTGATGAGTGTGAATCCAATATGGTAATAAATGTCTGCAACAGGCAGCAATGGCACTCAGCAGAGAAATGACAAAGATTAGTAATCATTCCAGGGCAAAAATATTTCGTACCAGTTTGTTACTACATCTTTTTTATGTTCATTTGCTGGGTCAAAGACATCATGGCATCACTGTTGAGTAGAATTCGTTCTCTTCAACAAAAGAATTTGTTCTTCTTAATAAGAAGCTAGGATTTTATTCGTCAAAGCAAACAACGAATGATGTTATAAAAAAAACAATTATTTAAACGTTAAACAGAAACTACGATGTACACTTATATATATATATATATATAAATGTTTCCAAAACAGATGACAACAGAAGCTGAAGAGAGCCGGATGGCTAAGTCCTTCTGTGCTTGAAATCGCCGGTACGAATGTTTTACTAATTTTTCTGTACCAAAATAAATAAATATTACGCTCTTAATTTTTAACTTTAATTCTCAATTAATCGAGTACTCTGCTGGGACTTTTCCTGCTATATTACAAAGAAGCTATATATATATATACATTTCAAAGAGAACTTGCAATTTGCAGTAGAATAGCAAGAATATATCGAGTGTAAAATATATATTTTAATAATATTGCTCAATTTTGTGTTTATGGTATAAAGAATGGAAGACATGGATAGCATTGGGAGCTTTTAGATTTAAAAAATAATCTGTGCTGAATACTGTAATTGAAGAGGGCGAGTTGTCTGCCCTTTCCACGACCGAGTCAGTGAGGGTGTGACGTCAGAGAAGGAAGAAGGTGAGGTCGCTTTCGCTTCTGTCTTTTCTCTGAGATTTTGAAAGAGACGGATGTGTTTGCTTGTAGTATGCAATGATGCATTACCTATACAGATTATTCTAAGGGGCTTGTAATTTTTGTTCTTCCTATAAAGAAGTCTTTGAGAGAGCATAAACGATAACATTTTTTACCTCTGATTTTTATTGAATTTAAAGCATAAAAGTAAATAGATTCTCCAATTTTTACACCACAAAATTTTTTCAAACACAAAATTCAATAGATTCTCAAATTTTCATACTTTTAAGACCATCTAAAGGAGGCCTTAACTCCACAAAATTAAAACCTTTCTGATCCCATGATAACGATTTATTTTCACACAGCAGTCAATTTTTTTGATTACCTTGAACTATATTGAAGCCTGATCTTTTCACTTTTTAAAAAGAGCCTTGAAGAAGCACAAACTCATGCTAACAGTTTGTTTAACTCTGATACTTTCTGTTGTATAACATCTATTATATCACTCATAAAAAAACTGATGCAGAGCCTAATCATATACTTTCAAAAACTAGTTTATCAGTTAACTTAAAATCATACCTTTCACTGCTTACCGCTGGTGTTCTGTTTGTGTGTGCGGTTTCTATTCTCTGAGGGTCGAGGCTATGTCGTTAGCTAAAACAAAGGCTGCAGCATACTTCTTAGATTAATTAAAAGTATTCAATTAATTTAAACAACTCGGTTTCTTAAAAGATGAATGATTCATTCATATCAGCCGCACTTGATTGTCCAGTAGCAGAAAGGTCAAAAGTGGAGAAGAGGAGATGGCGACAGAGAGAAAGAGAGAGAATTCAATTGCTTATTTTAAGAGCATGGCTTAATTATTATACATTGTGTTAGTCCATTTTGAAAACACAGCTAGTCTCATTCAAGCTTCCAACAAGCCTACTCGAAATTGGCCACCGCCACTCTCGCTGTCATAAGTCTTACGTCATGTCCACTTAAATTTTTATGACTCACGAATCCTAGTTTATTTCCCAGCAGTCGACTCATGATCTCTGTGCTCACAACATAACGTCAAATTCATCTGAGTAAATATATTTAGTTTACATGTATACTACTAGCAAACATAGCCAGCAATACTTAGCAAAACACCCTCATGGGAAATTAACTTCACAAAATTAAAACTTTCTTAAGCCCATAACTTCAGTTGTATAATCTCTATTTTTAAACATTTTTACTGTATCAATATATTTTTGATTACTTCAAAGTATTTTGGAGTCTGGTTACTTGCACTCAATAAATGCATAAGAACATATCAACCATTTCTGTCTCATTATTATATAGTGTATATATATACATATATATTTTTTTTTAAGATATTTCACCCCAAACAAGGCAGGTTGTCACTGTAGACGTAAGGGGCTACTAAGAATTAGGAAGTAAATTTTGGGTGTCATCCTAAGTTGGGAGCTGTGCAGGAAGATGTCTGTTTACATTAATTTTAAACCTCTACATGTTGGTAGAGTCGGGGAAACAGGGAACAGGGAGTGAATTCCAAAGGCCGGCAGCATGAGGAAAGAAGCTGCTGGAGTAGAAGGCTCTTCGACATCTGAGGACCACCACAGTGAATGGATGAGACTTAGCTGATTGTCGGGTTGTTCTAGTGTATTTGCGTCGAGGGAGCACTAGAGCAGCTAGTTCATCGGAGCACAATCCATTAAAGTACTTGTAAAACAAGCACAAGGATGCAACATTTCGGCGATGGGACAAGGGCTGGAGCTTGGTGAATAGTGAGGGACCTATTAAGTTGGCAACTCTTTTTTGGACCTTGTCTAAGAGGGAGAGACTCGTGGATGATGCCTCAATATATATATATATATATATATATATATATATATAGATAGATAGATAGAATAAGTCTTTCTAGAGATAATAAAGGACTAAAATCGGTTCCCCTCTCACTATCATAAGCAGAATTTATTGTGGGGGACATTTCACCGGCCATTATGTTTAATCTACTTTTGTGTAGGTCCGACGAGGGGATACTTAGCTATGACGTTACAGTATAAAAGGCAATTTAGTAGTAGCGTTACAGATCGAACTATCTGGAAAAAGAAAATTGTTTAAGAAGTAATCATTGCAACGTTAGTATATGGATTATTTAAGACAGAGACAGTTCAGAAATAAATATATATATATATATATATATATATATATATATTCGGTGTTAATTTATGTAGTATGGATTAAAGTGTTTTCAATCTTAGGTATGTGTATATGTTTTTATATTTGTATGTATAGGATTCACTCCTAAGCTAATTAACCTATTATTATGAGTTTTGCAACACAGCTGCTGGGCATAACGATGGGTAATATGCATTTCATTTAGTTTTATGGAAAGAGGGTGTGGTGACATTTGTTAAAATTCAGATATCTATGAAATTTTAACAATAGGTATTAGACATCGATTAATAAATATACCCCAAATTGTAGTCAATATGGAGAATTTAAAAGGATTTTTTAGATAATATAACATGGGAAAAACCTCCCAAATGAAAATTCCAATATTTCTGATTCACATTGAATTTGATCTATAGTCATTAGAAACTAATTAAGCAAGATTCCCTGAATTTTAATTTCTTCTTAAGACTCCTTAAGCTTAAGCCTTAAACTTTAGATATTTTCTAGTATGAAAATCATGTAATGGATTTTGATAAAAATTAGAATAAGGATTCTAGACATACTGTTTAGTAAGATTATGTCTTGATTTTAATCTTTGTAAGGGGACATAAAAGTGGTGCAAAATTGTTCTGTTCGGGGGAATTCATTTTACCTGCCCTGGGACGGGTATTTTTCTACTTAATAAATTCTATTTTCAATCTCGAGGGTCATGGGTGAAGAATTTCCTTTAGTTCTTTTCTCAAGAAGCTGGTATATTTTTGAAAATGCCGACAGCAATTTTAATCTTAACTATATTTTATTGTCTTAAATAATAGAGTCCTTAACTAAAAGTCGATTCTGACTGGATTATCCCCGTGGGGGGGGGGGGTATTAACACTCCTATTTATTGCAACTTTACTAACTTCATGAAAATATTTCACAGGAACTGAATCTAACTTAGTCTTTTCCACACTATGTGGCTAAGTCAACCAACGAAATAACCAAATATCATATACGGTTATAGTATAACCGGTTGTACCTGGGAATTATCTCCATTCCTCACCCTAAAAACATGCCACTGGCAAGGAATATTTACGCTAGTATTCATATAAAATTAAACTCTGAAAACACATTGTGCTAAAAAATATGAAAAATTACTAATAGTATTGTATTATTAATCATAAAACTAAAACAGTAATTCAGAATGATTGAAGAAGAATTGAAGGATATTGGATTGCCTTTATGCTGTAATGAGAAGATGAAATATCATCTAATTAAAGACACTAATCAATCATTAATGAAACTACGGGCGTCGGTTCAAATATCCTGCTATAAAAATAGAATATTGGATATTCTATTTTATCAAGATTAGCAACGCGTGGGTAGAGAATTTGAATTAATTCGGTGAACAGGTGGAATATTGCTAAAATTTACTTTGTAATATGTCGACAATACCACATGTGTCGAAAAGCAAAAGACAGTTAAAAAGCTGTGGGGATAAAGACATTTCATTTAATAGTTTATTTACGACAAACAATAAAGGCAATAATCAAGACAAGACATACAGAAATACATTGTCTATTCGCATAAAAAAATAAACACTTACATATTTTTGTGGTGTCTTTCCTGTTAGGGGAAGTGCCCTCAAGTCAATGTTGCCTGCAAATGAGAACAAAATCTTGTCTTATTTCACATGTGACGCAAGAGTTCTCAACTAATATCTCGTGTCCACAACGTGATTTCAGGGTTTACTATTTTTACCAAGGGAGTCTAAGCCCTTTTTACCAAGGGGTATAACCCTAGGCTAGAAAGAAATGTCTCCCCAAACAGAGATAACTCTGGTCCTTACACTGCAATCGTGGGACCGGAAGTAGTTCTGATTTTTTAATGTTCCGAATTTCTGGAGACAGCCTAAATATATATCCAAATATGTTGTGAAGTAGTCCAACAGTAAAAAGAAGTCAAGCCAAGGTTGGGTTAAGATAACAAGTGTATTAACATAAAAGGTACAAAGGTAAGGAAACTGACTGTCACTCGGCTAGACAGTTACAATACTGTCCTTTTTCTCCCTGGTGATTGTCTACTCGCACTATTTATAGTGAGAACCGGTGTAGTTTCTCTTCTGTTAGAACGGCCGGTGTAACAAAATATAACATAAACAATAAAAAGAATAAAGAATTTAATTGTATTTTTAAAAAAATATAAATTAATAAAGCAGGCTCTTCTTCTAAATCAGGGTTTGTTTGATTTTCATTAATCCACTTAAGATTCTTAAAATATATACTGTACAATGATACTGTATTATGTATACAATATAATAGATACTAACAGAAATTCCATGGTGGCTTACCTACCATCTTCTGGAATGTATGCATAGCGTGACATAAAAATTCTTACAAACTGTTGCATATGGGTGGGTAGACTCTATTAAACGTAAACCATCGATAATAGCTAGAGAGTGACACTGGAGAAAGAGTCCGGCCATCTGCTATGTTGTTCCAACATGATCAGTAGACCTAGCATGAATTGAATGTGGGAAACGTTGATTAAATAAAAATAACACGAAAGGATTAAAAATCAAAGGAACAAATCTAAATGCAACTGTTCATACAAACGTTTACATCACACTCATCGAAATCATATTACTCAATAACAATCATATTTAGATATCGTAAAGCATCTGGGATCAGGTGCTCACAGGACGGACCACATGAAGGTTGCCAACATTCATAAGTGAAAGTTGTGCTATGGAATTGATTGGATTGGAACTTGGCACACCCAGGTTGTCAGTCTATATCATTGTCCACGTCACCACGGCCACCTCCCAGTTCGACTCACGCAGTATAATATAAGATATCAAGAGAAAACCATGAAAGATGCACCAACAAATGTCGACTAACGTGAAGTAAAGTAGGATGAAAATCAGCATCGTATGACTTTTTGGACGGCTTGATTCTGTTGTTGGCATTGACTTCCTCGATTCTTTCTAGAATCAGGTACTTACAGCAGGGACCACGTGAAGGTTGCAACATTCATGAGTAAAAGTGGTGATATGAAACCGCCAGGATTCGAACTTGGCACATCATTATCAACTTCACCACAGGTGCCCCCCCCCCCTCGCTTCATAGTAAAGATAAATAAAAGATATTGTAGATGTTTCCTTCGTCAAGGATAGAACATCTTCAGGTTACCTGTCCTGAGAGAGAGAGAGAGAAAGAAAGAGAGAGAGAGAAAAAGAGAGAGAGAGAAAGAAAGAGAGAGAAAGAAAGAGAGAGAGAGAAAGAGAGAGAGAGAGAGAGAGAAAGAAAGAGAGAGAAAGAAAGAAAAAGAGAAAGAGAAAGAGGGAGGGAGAGAGAGAGAGAGGAAGAAAGAAAGAGAGAGAGAGAGAAAGAGAGAAAAAGAAAGAAAGAGAGAGAGAGAAAGAAAAAAAACATTGTCACCCCGGGCCCTGCACAAGATAGCTACACCCAATCAGGTATAAAAGAGTACCACGCACCTGAATGATTTTAGAGTTGAAATTAATCACTCTTAATTTATCACTGCCTTCTCACTCTTTCTCCCTGATCAAATAATTCTATAATTAAGTCTATAATTAATAACCATATAATTAGCTTTATAATTACCATCATGTTTAGCTTTATTGTATTCAATTACATTTCTTTTGTTTCTTTGTATAAAGAGGTTCTCTTCTGGTTAGTTAATCTAATTAGAAAGTTCCGTCTTTCAACAAATGTTTGTATGCACTAATAGTTGTTAATCTATTGCTGCTATGATAATTGTGATTCTTAATTTTCGTGAATAAATCTTTTTTGTCAAAACAGACTGAGCATAGCTGAAAAGAAAATAGTTTCAATGCAGAGTTGTTGTGTGGCCAAGTACTTAGAGCAAGAACGTTCCAATCCCTGAGACCCGGGTTCGATCTCATCCAGCACCAACCGAACGTTTCATCATTTAATCTAAAATATAAAGTAATATTGTCCGGATGTTAACAGTTAAACCATAATAGCATTTAAACTGAAAAATCAAACGTTGATTTTGACTAGTCAACTTTCATTTGTTATTGTTGTACCATACTATTTGCAATAAAATAATGTACTTCGTTACAATTTATATAAAATAAAATATTTAGTCCGATCCGGCAGTTTTCGCACATAGCTTATTTTTCTTGTAAAGTGACTTATTTTTTGGGTAAGAGTTATTGTTCCTTACTTGCTTTTTTCTCATTCAATTATTTTTTTTATAACAAAAGTAAACGTTCATTTTTGATTTTGACACTGATGAACTATATATTCATTCTTTTGTCTTACAGCTTGTTCCGTTCTTATTAATCAAAACGAGGTTCACTTTCAGCTCAGATACCGAACATAAGAAAAGCAATAACAAAAATGGTGTCGTTATAAAAATATTTACAAAAGAAATTTGAGTGTAATGGATCCCGGGCAACGCCAGCTCGGTACAGCTAGTTATTGATAAATGGGCACCGGTTTAATTACTGAGAGTCTAACTATGTTTACACATGAAAAAGAAGTAGAGCCCTATCTTGCCTCCAGGTACAATCTTTATCCAAAGGGAGCCTACTGTCAATGGCTTTGATTTTGATCGATTGATATCCGTGCTATTAATGACTGCTCTCTTGCTAACTGAGATATTACTTGATCTTATTGCATCACAATGGCCCGCCAATGGCAGCGACTTCTGTCTTTTTCTTCTGGAAAGAGGGATGGAGATGTCTACAAACCATTTACGGGAAGTAAACAGCCATTCACGCAACTATAATTAACATATCAAAAGAGAATGGCGAAGCTATTAAAAGATTTTAGGATCTTGGCTGAAGAATTTCAGATTTAGGCATCGTCTCTCACAAATACGATGAGATTCTAGCCTTGCTAGCTTTTTCTTTTTCATCTGAACACTATAAGAATAGGTGTTAATTTACTTTTCACTGTAAAGCCTTTAGATTATTATCATAATAATAATATATGTTTGTCTTTGTTTCAATATATATCATCATCATCATCAGGGTGGTTTCTTTCCACCTTGTTTTATCCCTGGCTAGGCGTGGCCAATAGGACCTATTTGACTATCGAGGTCGTCTCTCCACCGAGTTTTTGGCCTTCCTCTAAGTTTTTCCATTGCCTCGGGGTCCATTCTGTCGCTCTATATGTCCACCTGTTGTTTGTATATCTCGAAAGGTGACCTGCCCATTCGCATGGTAGTGATGATGTCGTTTACTTCAGTTTGCTGTCTGATTTAGGTGTTTCTTTTTCTATCATATAAACTTATGCCGAGCATAATGCGTTCCATTTTGTACTGTGTCACTCTAAGCTTTTCCATCGCTGTATTATTAAGTGCCCATGTTTCACTACCATATGTCATAAAAGGCATGATGTATTCATTGAACACTTTTTGCTTAATGTTTATCCTTGACTTTCTACTCTTATATATATTTGGGCAGCATTTTTTCATTGATATAGGTTTGACTAAATAGAAGTAAAAGTTTCTGTCTATTATTTTGATCCAATTTTTCGAGTTCTTATTTACACTGGAACATAACATCAGAACGTTGGTCTTCCAACTTGAAAAATTGGATAAAAAAGAGAATAAATAGAAACTTTTACTTCTGTTTAATCAAACCAATATATATATATATATATATATATATATATATATATATATATATATATATAATATTAAATTATATATTTTTTTAAATATTTTACCTATGTACGACGTCGTTTCGAGCTAACGGCTCTCATCAGTGCAGGGAAATAACAATCTCAGATGGTCACAGAGCACGAACCCGGTTCACAGAGACACCTTGAATCTGTATGCGTTTACTTAGTCCTTGGGGCCACACAAGATTGTCATGTGATTATGGCGAGTATAAATATCTAGACATACGATAGAACTCAACGATAGAGTCGGAGTATTGCACTGGGGCTTCAGGTGAATGTCTATTTTTAATCTCTCTAATAGTGCTCTACTTTAAATTTTACTTGAGAGGGGCTTCTTATATTATTAAATTATATTTTTTTTAATATTTTGCCTACGTACAACGTCGTTATGAGCTTACGACTCTCATCAGTGCATGGAAACGACAATCTCAGACTGTCACAGAGCGCTATCCCGATACATTAAGACATCTTGAATCTGTAAGCGTTCACTTAGTCCTTGGAGCCATTAAGGATTGTCATGTGATTACAGAGAAATTAAATGATATTTACACTGAAAGCGGCGAGTGTGAATATCTAGACATACGATAGAACTCAACGACAGAGTCGGAGTATTGCATTGAAGCTTCAGGTGAATATATATATATATATATATATATATATATATATATATATATATATATATATATATATATATGAGAAAGGAAGGATGATAGTAATCCGACGTAATGGGAAATGAAAAAGGAAAAAACCAAGAGATATTTTTTTATATATTCAATCAAAGCTTTCCATATCCATTTCATTCTTCGTTACTACAGTTACCACGGCTACTACTTCCCTTTATCTCTCCATCATGTCAACCCAAAATTTCGATGTACTTGCATGACATTTTTCTTCAAATTATCATCCTGAGGAAGTCTTAGAATAAAGACGAAACGTTGATGAATATATAAAAAATATCTCCTAGTTTTATCCTTTTTCATTTCTCATATATATATATATATATATATATATATGCTTTTGTGTCATAACCTAAAGAAGGTAATTCAGTATATATTCAAGTGAATGTAAGCATAAACAGCAACTGAAGTATTAGCATGGTTTTAATGTAAATAAGACAATTTATTTTTCCAAGTGAACTTAATTACTAACCCTGCACTGAGGTAAAGGTGGTCGACTTCTTTATTCTATTGTGGATATGTTGAATGTTGGAGATGGTTGCAAGTTTAACTCTACCATTAGAATAATAATAATAAGTTGTGTTGGTGATGCAGTAGCCATTTTTGCTTCTTGTCTTTCTTTCGAAGTCGAACCCAGGGCCAAAGACCCAGGGAGATGTCTGTTGCGTCCTCAGAAAGGGGGGCGTGTGGTGGGTAGTGTCAAAGAAGGAAAGAAAGAGAAGTGTCGTCTCGTGCCACAGAAGAAAAAGAGAAAGAGCGGATGGCGCTCAAGTGTTTATATAGTTATGCTAGCCATCCAAGATTCGCCTAAGAGAAGGCCACTGATTGGTCAACATAAGGAGGAAGTAGATTGCTTGAACCAATCAGCAGGCAGCTAAGAAGTTATTTATATTTAAACAATATGGCGGCTTGTAGGAAACTGCTACAGTATCATTCATTTGGACGGATGGTTTAGAATCGTCAAAAAGGCGTGTGTAATCCAAATTATAAATAATATTTGTATATTTGATTAAAGAATCATGTTAGATTCTTAATTCTTATTATAATGTCGAAATGCTAAAGTTAAATTTTTTAAAAATTAAAAATGTAATGCAAAGAATTGTCCAGAATATAAGTCTGTTTCAAATCATAAGAATTAACCCAATATGTGAGTAAAGTACCTACTTATTTTCTTTTTTAATGTGCTAAATACGATAAATAAATACAATAAATAAAAATCTAAATTAAAATAAAATTAAACAATAATATCAACAACAAAATTAAATCTAGTCATTCCGTTTTCACTGAAGTCACAGGCCGGATTCAAACCGTCGAACACGTAAAGAGATGATTCTGTAAGATTCTTACTTCTTATGTTAATGCAATAAATGATAAAATTAGAGAGAAAAAAACAGAAAGAAGGGAGAAAAGAGAGAAAAAGGAAACTGAGAAAAGAAAATAGTAAGTAAATTTGTATGAATCAACACGTTACAACTTTGTTGACCAACTTGATTCTGTATTTGACATTTTTGCAGGAGGGACCACATAATAGTTGCTAACATCCCTAAGTGAAAGTGATTCTATGGAATCGACTGGATTCGAACTTGACACACCCAGGTCGTTATCCACTTAATCACCGTCACCTCCCTGAAAAAAAAAAGAATACGATAAATTAAATTCCAAGTTTTTTTTATTCTACTCTTATTGTGTAGCTATGTTTTGTTCTAGTGTGACTGTCACTTCTCTATGTACGTGTGGTAGTGCACAGTACATCTCACGAAAGTGAAAGTAAACACTATCCCTGTGACAGGATCACAAGTAAATTAAGCCTGGGCCTGGTATTGCCACGTATACCAAAACATGAAATCAAATAAAATAAAATTGAAAGCCGTGGGACTCAGAAGAAAGATCTGAATGTTCTGATTAGCAGGTGCTTCCTTATTGGCCCAGAACAAAAACAAACCTGAGAAACGACTCCAACAATTTAGTTGTTTAACTACCAGCCAACGACAACTATAATTTCACCTTCTACGACGAATAAAGGGAGACAATCAACTACTTTAGTTTATTCTACATAGATGCATAATTAACGAGATACTCTTACTCATTACAATCACAAAGACAATTTTCACACAGAAAATTAACTAAATCTTACTATTCTCTCAATTTTTGTTTCTTTAGCTTTTTGCATTAACTGTCATTAAGATTCGATTCAGACATGTTTCCCGGCTATCATACTCCAGCTATGTAAATAAATCATATCAAGAAGATTTCGTTAAAGAGGACGACCACTAAAGAAATGGGCAGACCCGATAACGGTTGAGACTGGCATGCCACTACTGACGGTTGAAAGACTGGCCCAAGATCGTGATGTTACATAGTCCTTTAATTACTCATACCTTTTCTTTTTCGTCATGGAGGGGTATCGTCTCGATGTCGTCTAGTGGTTGAGTTCTTTCTTCGTTTCTGTACTGCCGTGAACATCGCCGTCCACTGTGTCTGCAACAAAACCTTCATAACAACGGTCAGGAGGCGAACATTCTTTTAAATTTAGATTAGTTTTATTCAGGCGTAAGTTTTCTGTCGCTCTTGGAGATGTTTTACTAACGTCGAGGGAGAGATCAATTTACTACTTTACCGTAGTTAATTCCTAGTTATCTATGGTCCATTAAGTCCTTAGCCATTCGAGGAGGGGAGAAGAATGAGTTTCATTACGCCTGTATTCTTTTAGGGAAATAAATCCCCCTGTTCATTTGCAGACTACATGAAGAAATATGTCTGTTCAGCTTGCTTCCAAAAACCAGACTCTCAAAACTCAGTTTCCCACACAAGAACCCGTGACGTCACAGAACCCTTCTGCGCAGGTGCATTCGTCACAGCCTGATTCCCTTGAACCCCCGACTTAAAAGGTATCATCAAAATGGTGGCCTGTCAACGTTTGTGAGCTTCAACTGTGAGAACCAGTTTTATTCTGCACTCGACTGTATGGGTCCACCCGCACTAAATCGCACAAGCCAAACCAAACGATCCTCCACACAACATGCGTCCGGCCTCACAGGGCCATTATCCAACAGTGATAAGTAGCAGAATTCTGTTTTCAAGCATATGGTGAAGCTCTCTGTGGTATGCAAATAAGTCAAGTCAATTCTCTCTGAGAATACTTCAGTTTTCGTAATTGCATACAACTTTCATGCAACCCAAATCTCTTACGCATTTACACGTTTACACACACCCTCATTAACCCACTTGCTTAATAAATGTTGCTTTGTTTAGAATCAAATGATATATTTGATTTATTCGCTATGAGTACAAATCCGACTTCGCAATCTAGTGGGGGATTATCGCTTCTGTTTTCTATCACAGAAAAGACGGTTCTAGTCTGTCCCTATTCTATCGTTATGTCATTGAAAGTGCTCAACTGCGCTCCAATCTATGGTTGCTCCTTGTCAGACATCCACGGCAAGAACTCGTCTCTCTACCAAAACTGAAAAAAAATATTCCCCTATTCCCCCATGTGCCTAGCATCAGGTGGAATTTCCATGAACAGAGTTTCTTTCCAAGAACTTTCCATCTATGGAATACATTACCACTGCTTCCCTGCAGGCTACGACATGGTCGTTTCCAAATCCAATGTCAACAAATATTTGTTATAAACCTTCTTCATAAGTAATCAAATTTTGTTCATTTCATTCATCAAAGAAAAAAAATTCACAGAGAAAATGAACAAAATCTTAATTCTTCGGCTTTCGTAATTGAATGCAACCTTTATATACAACCGAAGTCGTTTACGCAACACCAATTACGTACACTCTCGTTAAATGTTGCTTTGTTTGAAATCAAATGATCTGTTTGCTATGTTCGATCACATTGCTTTTATTTGAACTGTATGTATTTTTATTGTCGTGGATGTTGAAAGATTACAAGGCCTGCGACAGGTGGGAATGGCATTCTGGAATGTGATGAATAGAGTACTTGGGGACGATGGGGGTGGGGGAGAACAGCTCGTCGAGAGAATATCACAAACAGGATAGTGATCAATAGAATTGGTTGTCAAAGAGAACTACAAGTCACTTCTATAGATGAAACTTGTTTGCGTGTGTCTTCAGATCAAAACAGTCAGATTGTTAAACACGAGAACGGTTTAACCCAATGACAAATAAGAGTGATACATTTTCTTCTCCTCGGATTGAATGCACTCTCGTCAGCTTATTTTGTAGTCAGATTTCAGACATTATTTTTTTTAAAGTTAATTTTGACATTCGTTCTTTATTCTGACCTCCGGACGAGGGCAGATTTAGACAGTTTTTCATGTGGGGGGAAATCCATCTCACTATAAGGAATCACTCTGGATTGGGACAAAAAAAATAAACAAAGACAGAACAGACATGGACGGCGGCACCGGGGAGGGCAAGGGGGGTGGGGGCTCAAGCCCCCCCCCCCTTTACGGTCATTAATAATGAAGTTATATATGCATGTATTTAACCGGGCCTCCCACTTTTTAGGAGAGCCCCGCCCCCCACTTTTATAACTGTCCCGCCGGTCCTGACAGATACTACACATTTTAACAAATTTATCACAAGGTCATCAAAAGTGTGCAGAGTAGGAGTCGTTGGTCATCCTCTCTCAATCCTACTCTTAACTAAACTCATAAGCAGCCACCACAATACCACATTTACTCTAGGGGCCGTTCTACTTAAACTATCCCCAATCGTTGAAATTTAATTTTATTTGTAAATATATATTCCAGCCGGAAGACTGAGATGTGCTTAAGTCATTTCTGTCGCTGAAACTTGTTTGAGTGTGCTTTTAGATGTTCCAATCAAAACAGTCAGCTTGTATTATTTACTCCTCTCCAGGAGTTAGGCACAAGGCCAGTTTTATCCTACTCCCACAAGTAAGATGTGACCCAAGGTCGGGTCGGAAAGTGGGGGTTGAAAAGCCAGCGCTCGAGAGGTGAGCACTCTGACCATCAAAAATTGCCTGGGCAGCCCCGTCGGCATTCCCCGGTAGGGGCGCCTCAAGCAGTAAGCAATAAACTTACTCCTCCCCAAAGAGGGGAGGCAAAGCCTGGGAGGGTGGACCTCCTAGAACTGCACAGGACCAGACAACCCCCCAATAGACCGGCGTAAATCCAGATCCAAAGGCCAGGACAATACCAGTCCATTAGGTGGGTTAAAAAACCCTTGTATTATTTACTCCTCTCCAGGAGTTAGGCACAAGGCCAGTTTTATCCTACTCCCACAAGGTCGGAAAGTGGGGGTTGAAAAGCCAGCGCCCGAGAAGGGAAGCACTCTGACCATCAAAAATTGCCTGGGCAGCCCCGTCGGCATTCCCCGGTAGGGGCGCCTCAAGCAGTAAGCAATTAACTTACTCCTCCCCAAAGAGGGGAGGCAAAGCCTGGGAGGGTGGACCTCCTAGAACTGCACAGGACAATCCCATAGACCGGCGTAAATCAAGCCCCGAAGGCCAAGACAATATCGGTCTATGGGGTGCAGTATCCATCGGAACAGATACTACACTTTGATCTTGACCAAAAGGCCAAAAAAACCCTTGTTTTATTTACTCCTCCCCAGGAGTTAGGCACAAGGCCAGTTTTATCTTACTCCCACAAGTAAGATGTGACCCAAGATCGGGTCGAGAAAGTGGGGTTTGAAAAGCCAGCGCTCGAGAGGTGAGCACTCTGACCATTTAAAAATTGCCTGGGCAGCCCCGTCGGCATTCCCCAGTAGGGGCGCCTCAGACAGTAAGCAATAAACTTACTCCTCCCCAAAGAGGGGAGGCAAAGCCTGGGAGGGTGGACCTCCTAGAACTGCACAGGACAGGCGTGCAGTATCCATCGGAACAGATACTACACTTTGATCTTAGCCAAAAGGCCAAGCGATGATGCATGTATATTTCATTTTTCTTTAACTAATAAGACATAAAAATAAGAAAAAGAGAAAGAGAGAGGCAAAGAGGAAACGCGAGACGAGGTAAGGGCATAAAACAGAACTTATGTGAGGTGTGTTAAAATGAATGCTGGATAAACTTGCTACTTCCCCCCCCCCCCGTCATTATTTTTATGATTCCAAAATGGCTCTTCATCGGCGCCTTTTATAATATCACATACAGAAGTCTCCTGAGAAAAAATATCAGATTTGTAGAGTGTTCAATGCAATTTTTGTACAATTTATTCATGTAAACAAAATATAGTAATTCTGAGATTTCGTTTTTCACTCCGGCCCGCGATCTCCTTCCAAAAGTCTCATTTGGCCCTCACTCTGAAAAGCTTGCCCGCCCCTGGCTTGTGTAATTTACTCCTCTCCAGGAGTTAGGCACAAGGCCAGTTTTTATCCTACTCCCACAAGTAAGATGTGACCCAAGATCGGGTCGAGCAAGTGGGGTTAAAAGCCAGCGCTCGAGAGGTGAGCACTCTGGCCATTTAAAAATTGCCTGGGCAGCCCCGTCGGCATTCCCCGGTAGGGGCGCCTCAGGCAGTAAGCAATAAACTTACTCCTCCCCAAAGAGGGGAGGCGAAGCCTGGGAGGGTGGACCTCCTAGAACTGCACAGGACAATCCCATAGACCGGCGTAAATCAAGCCCCGAAGGCCAAGACAATACCAGTCTATAGGGTGCAGTATCCATCGGAACAGATACTACACTTTGATCTTAGCCAAAAGGCATGACAAAGACGACGAGCATTACTTTTGTACCTTTTCTACTCCTCAAATTTAGTTTTTAGTTGAGAAGGAATATTGTTTTTAATGTTAAGAGAATTCTAATAAGACGAGATATTTTTAGTTGTTTATCTGCTGAAAACATGGCAATTTGTTTTTGCTTTGTTATATAATAATTATTATTAAATCCCAGAAAAACGATGGATCTAATTGTCTACGAATGAGCATAAAAAATAAAACGAGGAGAAGAGATGATAAGCATGTGATAAGAAATAATCTCTCTCTCTCTCTCTCTCTCTCTATATATATATATATATATATATATATATATATATATATATATATAAACTTAAAGAAAGAGATAAAATGCCTATATATATATATATATATATATATATAATATATATATATTGGGTTAGTGCAAAAAATGGCGTTTTTTGACGTTCAACTTCAAAAGACCATAACGTCTTTTATACCAAACTTTATTAATCAAAATAAGAACGATTAGAATCAACACATTTTTGCCAACGGGAAACAAGTTTACTTATTCTCTTATCATAAAAATGCGGAGTTCTGGAAGCGATGACGTCATTGAAGGCCGATTCGGCATCATCTCGGCTTTTGAAGCATTTCTCGCGCAGGAAGTTGTCGAGATGCTTGAAAAAGTGATAATCGGTGGGCAAGAGGGCCGGCGAATATGGCGGATGAGGCAGAGTCTCGTAACCCAATTCGTTCAGCTTTATATATATATATATATATATATATATATTATTTGTCGCTCCTCAAAAAAGTAGAGCACTGTAAGTGTAGTATTAACACAGCATGACGTCACTAGCTTTAAATGCATTGTTCCTTTCTTTAAAAAAGTAGAACGCTCTGACGTTAAGCCGTCGATAAGGTGTTAAAATTATCACAGTTTATTCGCTATTTAAAATTGGCCGTGTGGTTAAGACGTCGGATTTGAGTTGTAAAATACTCGTAATCCGGGGTTTCGAATTGCATGACCGGTAGTGAATAGTCATATCTCTATGCTGATGAGTACCGATTATTTAAGGACGAAACGTATACGTACATAGATAATAAACAATAACAAATATTTATTATATATATATATATATATATATATATATAGACGCTATGTGGCAAGATTCATATCTGCCTTCAAACAGATAGTGAGATGTTTCAAAAGTTGTCATATATTAGCTTAAATATTCGGCTTTTGGTAGGAAAATCAGCCGAATAAAGTGAACAGAACTGAATTCAACGAAAGCATATATGAACTTTGCCACATAGCGTCTTTTAACAGATAATCTTCCCTTCGGATCCGCCGAATTGGATACTTACAATATTACTCCGCGGACTTTTACAAGTGCTGTCCAGCGGATGACTCGTGGACTTGTGGTGAGCGCCCGGATGTGCTCTGTGAACGCCCGGATGTTCGTTGAAGAGACTCGGATGCGTCCGTCGATATATTCCTCTTTACGACACGTGATCTGCGAAAAGATGCAGGGATATGCTGGGCCACTCTGACTTCCAAGCGTTGAAAGGTACGGCCAAGAAGAGAATTTTAAAAAGACGGCGGAGAAACGCGCATAGAACGTTTTATCGCATTGTTCCTGGAAATGCAATTTAACATAAATTAAAAATACTGGAAGCTATCTCCATAAAAACCCAACAACCTAAAATTAACAATATCACATATGAAACCAGTGGAAACATTTTAAAATGCTTAACGTAATGCAATTTTGTTCTGTGATGGCATCGACGTTGCTGAATTTAAATCGTCAACGACTTCCCGAAAGTGGATGTGGGTTCGGGGGGAGGGTGGAAGTCTGAATCTACCGTCAAGTTCTGAATTAGGAAGAGAAAGAAGAAAGAAAAGAAAAGAAAAAGAAAATGAAACACAATTATATTAAGTGTGGAGATTTTTTTTTACTATTTTGAAACGCAAATTATGATTAAAGACAAACAGTTTTGGCATAAGGAGAGAGGGGGCATCATACCTATTAGTTTAAATATTTAAGTGTGGGTGTATTAATTTATTCCTATTTATTTTATTATTTTATTTGTGTCCCTTTTTCTATTTTCGTTGTTTTTCATTTTTCACTACGTCGGATCATTTTATCCTTATTTTCATTCATTCATATATATATATATATATATATATATATATATATATATATATATCATCAATCCATCATCAATTTGGCCTGTCTCCTTGGGGTCCTATTACCCATCGTGCTTGACCAGCAACGGCTTGAAATCCAGATTTATTGTGTCTTGAAAGATGTTTAGAGGCTATCGTCACTGTATCACTGATCGTAGCTGCTGTTTCAGAGTTGTTCATCTCCAAGACGAGTTGTCCTATTATGTTTGTAGATTGCAAATGAGGAATGGCTGCAAGTTACAGCTGGAATAAATATCACTCATAACACATATATGGATTATTAATATCTGACATGTAGATACATTATATTGAACAGGAACTTTTGGTAAGGTTACTGCAATTTTTTCTTGTATTAATTCCTGTTTTGTTTTGTTTATTTTTATATGGCCACGGGTCGTATACATGTTGTTTAAATATATATATATATATTATATATATATAATTATTTATAAATAAATATTATTTTCAGAATAAATACATATACACATGTCAAACCTGCGATCGTCGGTATGGAAGGAGACAATCCCTGCCGGTAACACGGTTCGAATCCAATACAAAAGTTATGTTAGACTCAGTAGCCGAGGCGTGTACCAATTCTCCACAATGCATTGTCTATAAATAGGAAGTAAATTAACATCTAAATAGCAAACACGGTGGCTATCCAGCAAGCAGTCGAGAGAACTCAATTGGCGAGACTCAGAGTTATGCATTATGCAGAATGACGGCTTGTTGTCAACTTAACCTAAAGTGCTCTATCTTGCAAGAGCTTTAAATAATTATTTATAAATGAATATTATTTTCAAAATAAATAAATACATATACACATATGTTTCATTCCAAAGCTGCAATCGTCAGTATGGGAGGAGACAATCCCTGTCGGTCACACGGTTCGAACCCCGATACAAAAGTCATGTTTGACTTAGAATTCTTTATATGAGGATTGGTAAATTGTATTATTTGAATTTTTCGGACTATTGTTCTCATCTTAGATGTTTTACACAGAACATTTCGGCCGATGTAACCTCTGACCTTCTATATCTTGTCAAATTTGGTAATCTTTATGTCAAACTACATACAGATGCCCGAGTTTGACAAGATGCACCTGAAGAAGGTCTGAGGTTACATCTGGCAAAACGTTGTGAGAATAACATCCAAGATGAGAACAGTAGTCTGAATAATCACAAATAATACGTACATATACGATATACAACATGATATAATCCTGGTTGATTCAAAAAATTTAATTCCAGAAATGTATATAATATGTATACGAGGCTTGTCTAAAAAGTATCCGTCCTTTATTTTTCCATACGAAATAGAGATGAGATGGCGACGCAACTCTACACAGTGAAGGAAGACAACTTCATGCGCATGTGCGAATTTTATCACCGTCTTCCTGCGTGTTAGCCGCTGCCTGTTGGTCGCTGAGTTAGGTGTTACACAACGTGTTAGTCAGATTACAGATGCTCTCAAGATGACCGAACGTGTTGAGCAAAGGTACTGCATCAAATTTTGTCAAAAGCTTGGTGATTCTTAAAGCAAAACAATTCATAAGATTCAGCAGGTGTTTGGAGAAGATGCGAAGGGTGTAACACCAATTTAGTAGTGGCTCAACCGATTCAAAAATGGTCGCACATCAGAGTGATCAGCGTTCTGGCAGGCCCCAAACTGCTCGGAGTGCAGCTGTTGTTGAGATGGTGATGGAAGATTGTTGTTCAACCATACAGGAGATCGCTCAAGAGGTCAGAGTGAGTAAAGATTCCACACATGCAATTTTGTGTGATGATTTGAACATGCACAGAGTGCCTGCAAAATTTTTGTCTAAGTTGTCGCAGGACCTCCGTTTTCAAGTGTCACAGGACCTTCTGGAAACCGCCAACACTGATCCTGGGTTTCTGAACACCGTGATAACTGGAGATGAGTAATGGGTGTACGGGTACGACCAAGAAACAAAAAGACAATCGTCGCAATGGAAGCATCTCTAGTCACGAATACGCACCGGAAGGACAAACAGTGACAAAGGAGTACTATCAAGATGTTCTCCAGCATCTCCATGACGCAGTTTGGTGCTAGAGACCAGACATGTGGACGGCGAAAAACTGGCAATTGCATCACAACGACGCCTCTGCACATTCATCCCAATTGATCCAACATTTCTTGGCTGAACATTGAATTACAGTATTCACCAACCTCCTTACTCTCCAGATATCGCTCCTTGTGACTTCTGGTTGTTTCGAAAATTGAAGAAGCCACTGAAAGGTTCCCGGTTTGAGACTAGAAAAGAGATAATGCGGAACATGGCAGCGAAGATGAACACCATTCCAAAAGAAGATTTCCAGAGGTGTTTCCGGCAGTGGATGGATTGGTGGGCTACATGTGTGCTAGCACAAGGGACCTACTTTGAAAAGGATCAGGGTCGCAACCCATGATGTATTTGAAATATTTTTTCTGGCCTAAAGTCGGATACTTTTTAGACAGGCCTCGTATATGTGTGTGTATATATATACATATATGTGTGTGTGTGTGTTTGTGTGTGTGTAATGTGTGTTCAACCCTAATAATCTATAATCATGTGCCTTTCTCTAGCTCTCCTGGACATTATTCCAATATAATAATATGGGAATATATATATATATGTGTGTGTGTATATATATATATATATATATAATGTGTGTTTGTGTTAGCCAGGTTGTGTGACTCAAATATCGTGATACTTCCTATGTAGACCAGTGGTTGTTATCTGAACCTTGCCAGAGGCCAATATTTCAAATCAAAACAGACTATCGACATTTTTCAGACGAATGAAACGTAATCTCTCATTCATGCATCAAGTCTTTCGATGGTTTAGGTTGAGGTTAAGTCCTGTCAATATATCGCTACATATCTATTTCTTATAGTTATATACAATGGTGGATTAAATGAGCATCACAACTATCACACCAAAGAACTTTAAGAGACAAGGGATACAAAGAAATGACATCTATTATTATACTAAATGTGTGTCAATCAACGTCTGTTTCCCTAAGGCTTCTTTCCTTTATATCTTAATGACAAAAATACATGCTAAAATATACCTTAATTTTGGGATTGGGTTAGGTTTTAAAACAATCTATTTTTCTCTTCTAATTTGCCATAAATCTTTAAGTAAATGAACAAGTCACCCATTATTAAGCTATCTATGTATTTACCTCGCCCTCTCTCACTGTATGTTGATTCAACCCCTCACTGATAGTCTTTAATGTTCTGTGAGCATTTAGAGAAAGAGTAACTCTCTCTTTTTAGCTAATTTACATAGTGTGTTCGTACACAGCATAAACACATACGTAAATTAGATAGTAAAATAATAAGATTCTATATTACCTACAAGGATAATATAAAAATAAAGAGACTTATTATTTTTTAGTTTTGCAAGAAGGATTTCTGTACAGATATATAAGAGTTTATGAATTTTTAAATGAAATAAAAGTGGGACAAATAATGGTAGTGAGGGTCACGGATAGTTTAGTATAATATAAAATTTATGAGCAGCAATTTGTAGATTTAGCATGGAAGATCTTGTTTATGATATCAGGAATGTCAATCTCATACAAAAGTTCACACTAAATGCTCATTAATGTTATATTACTTGGTTTGTTCTGTCTCATTAATGTTTTGTGTTCATTTTCGATTCTCATTGGTTCTTCTCGGTTCATTTTTGATTCTCATTGGTTCTTTTCTGTTCATTCTTGATTCTCATTGGTTCTTCTCTGTTCATTCTTGATTCTCATTGGTTCTTCTCTGTTCATTCTTGATTCTCATTGGTTCTTCTCTGTTCATTCTTGATTCTCATTGGTTCTTCTCTGTTCATTCTTGATTCTCATTGGTTCTTCTCTGTTCATTCTTGATTCTCATTGGTTCTTCTCTGTTCATTCTTGATTCTCATTGGTTCTTCTCTGTTCATTCTTGATTCTCATTGGTTCTTCTCTGTTCATTCTTGATACTCTTAAACTGTTATCTAGATCATTCTCTACTACAATTGGTGACCATAAGTGACTGATAAATTCATAAAGCTATTTTTACATTTGGAAAAATTGATTCTGAACTATTCCTTTTGTATGTTAACAGATAATAGAATCCGAAGACATATTTTGTGGGATCTATGAGAGATGCGATGTCAGTGTTTTGGTAAAGCTGAGAAATGAACCAAATCGTGACCAAGAGATTCTTCTAAATGACTAGGATTTAATAAAACAGTTTTAAAGATTATAGCTCTGAAGGAGTGAGGGCTGTAGTGAATGCAACATCATCTACCACTATACTCATTCTGTGAAGTTACATGTACATAAAATAAGTAATTAAAAGAAGAACTCCAATATAGAATAATAAGTATTTAATTATGAAATGCAATTAAGATACATTATACAAACAAAAAACAAAAGTCAACGAAATAATTATTCGTTACTTATCAGTTCTGCATATAATTACTAAGAAATACTAACTGTACGTAATCATCCTGGAACAGGTGGCACTCAACTTTACTTTAATATTCAGGTCAACACAATAACTCAAACCGTAATAGAAACCCCCAGTTGGTAGCATGGTATCTCTATTTATAGTAAATAGCAGTCGCCCATTTCATTATCTCGTGATTCAATTTCGAACTCCAATGTTAGCAGGGACACACTTTATTCATATATGTCACTTATCTGGCACTGAATGTATGAAATAAAATTTTATACATCTAATAATATATCAGATCAGATTGTAATACAATATACTCTAAAAGCATTTATTTATGAAAAATAAACAGGCTTTTATACTTATAGATGACTCAAAATTACCTACAATTTTTTTTCATTTCTCCTGAATATAATCTCAAAACTAATAAGTGTGATAGTTGAGATTTTTCAATATATCTTTACATATCTATTACATATACGTATATTTCGTTTTTAGGGGTAGACTTTTTTTGTCAGCGAGCCTAGTAACCCTTTCTCTACCTATTAGGCTCGTGAGGGGCTTATTTTTCGGCTAGCCTGTTTGGAGTCCAGGAGATTGAATCCTTTCATTATTATACCTTTACAAATCCACACAACAAACACATTACTATTTCCTATAGTAACATCAGAGGTCTCAGGGCAAACTTACCTGATGTTCAGTCCTTTCTCTTTGGCAAATCTCCTCACATCCTTGCTCTTTGTGAGACTAATCTGAATGCTTCTATTGATAGCAACGATCTACATGTGGATGGTTATTTGCCTCTTGTCTGCTTAGACTCTTCCACGAATTTGCATGGTCTTGCTCTTTTTCTTTGCAAGGATCTTCTCATTGCACGTGTCCCCAGCATTGAACTTCATGGGTGTCCTTTTATCTTAGGTTGTCTTTGCTCCACTCCAATTCCTATTTGTTCTTTTTTTACCGTTCCCCTTTCTAACAATGACTGCTCTGTTGTTGATGCTATATCCAGCAGTATTGATGATGCATTGCAAATTCATTCATCAAGCTCCATCTTTGTTTTTGGTGACCTCAATGCTCATCATTCTTACTATCTCCCTCACTTTAACTGCACAGATCGAACTGGTGAAATCTGTTTTAACTTTTCTCTGTCTCATGACTTGTCCCAAATTGTCACCTTCTCCACACATTTTCCTGATAACGATATTTATCAAACAATCCTTACTTGATCTTTTCCTCACTTCTGTTCCTGACTCATGTTATATTTCCTCTTCTCCTCCATCGTGTTCTTCTGATCATGCGGTTGTTGATTTTGAGGTTAATTTTTCGGTTAAGTCTTCTATTGATCATCCTTTCCATAAGAAGACGTTCAACTACAGGAAGGCTGATTGGGATGGGCTTCACAGCTTCCTATGTAACGTTCCATGAGATCTTTGATATGTCTCCGAATGATGCCGCTAGGGAGGTTACTGAATTGACACCTTCATTCCTCATCGTAAGTTTCAAACCAAATCTCATTCTCCTCCATGGTTTTCATCTGTTTGTGCTTCTGCCATTGCCCATCATAACTATTACTTTAATCGTTGGGATGGTTCTGAAACTTAGAGACTACCTTTACAGAAGAGCTAATAATGCGTGCAAGACGGCAATCTCAGAGGCTAAGTTTAGCTATTTTCAAAGGATTCGTGAGTCTATCTCATCTCAAAGGGTTGGCTCTCATGATTTTTGGAGAATCTATAATAGTGTTATTAATAGTGGCAAGTCTGCTATCCATTCTCTTTCTAATGGTCTTCTGGTTATTTCATCTTCTAAGGATAAGGCTGATCTCTTTGCTCGTTTTTTTGCTGACAATTCTTCTCTTGATGATTCAGGTGCTGTTCTTCCTGATTTTCATTTGAATACTGATTAGTCTCTTGATTCTGTTATTATCACTCCAAAAATGGTTGCTCTGGTTCTTTCTGATCTTGACCAGTCTAAGGTTTCCGGTCCTGATTCAATTCCTGTTGTCATTCTCAAGTGTTGTGCTCATGAACTTTCTTCTATCCTCTCTAAATTATTCAATCTCTGTTTGTCTCAGTCCTGTTTCCCTTCTTGTTGAAATGGGTCCTCTGTTGCCCCTATCTTTAAAAATGTGTTTGACAGAGTGTGGCATTCTGATCGCCTACACAGACTTCAGGGTTATGGTATTGGTGGTGAGGTTCTTGACATTATTAGGTCTTTTCTTTCTAATCGAAGCTTGTGAGTAACTTTGGACGGTGTTTCTTCATTCTCTTTTCCTATCAATGCTGGTCTTCCTCAGGGCTCTGTTCAAGGTTCAACACTTTCTTCTCTTAATAAATTATCTTCCAGAGAATATTATTCAGAAAATTAACATCTATACTGATGATATCATTCTCTATTCTGGTGTTGCTTATCGCCCATCTCTCTCGGATCAGTCGAAATATGCAGCTGATCTAGAAGTTGACCTGGATTCAGTTGTGGATTGGGGTAAGAAATGGCTTGTTTCATTTAATTTAGTTAAGACTCAGCTCGTGTCTTTCAATCGTAGGTGTATTCCTTTTCTTTTCTGAGATTCTCATGGATGGCTTTGCTCTTGAGGTGAAATCGGCTCTGAAACTTCTTGGTCTTTCTCTCCTATCAAATCTTTCTTGGAGTTCATACATTAGATCCATTGCTCTTTCTACTTCTAGTAAAATCAGTTCTCTCTATCGATCCAAACACTTTCTCACACCTGAGGCTATTCTCTATCTCTACAAATCTACTATCAGGCCATATATGGAGTACTGTTGTCATATTTGGACTGGTGAATCTCTGTTCCATTTGAGGGTTCTTGATAAGGTGCAGAAACGCATCTGTAATTTGATTGACCCTACCCTTTTTTCTTCTCTGCACCCTCTCTCTCTCACAGACGTGATGTAGCTAGTCTCAGTCTTTTCTATAAATACTATTATGGCATGTGTTCTTCAGAGTAATGTAATCTATTCTGTGTTTCTTTTGTTCCAGCTCATTTGACTCGTTGGTCTAATGGTCTCCATCAATTCACTGTTTTGATACCTCATTGTAATACAGCTTCCTATTCCAGTATCTTCTTTCCAATAACTGCAGGATTGTGGAACTTTCTTCCTGATGACTGTTTTCCTCCTACATATAGCCTGGTCTTTTCAAGACTAAGACCAATAGGCATCTCCTGTCTTTGCGATAATCATATTTGTTCTTATTAGCTCCTTACATCAAGTGGCTTCATGTCTTGTCTGGAGCGATTTCCATAGAAAAAAAAAGATATGACGGACCCTTTTTCGCCTGAGAGATTTTAAACAAGTGACGTTCAGGCAAGCATCTGCAAATACATAAAAAACAGTAAACATCCACAATTGTCAGATTGAAAAAGTGAAGAAAAAAAACAACACTGATTTAGAAAAAAGAAATCAACAGCAAAAGAAGGAACAAAGAGAAAAATTAATGTGGACAGGAACGAGTGAAAAAAAAACATAAATTGAGGCTCTAAGTATACACGATTGTCACTGTTGGTTTCGTCTTATTAGACTGGACTAATGTCCAGGAAAGCTGGAGAAAAGTAGAAAATTATAGGTTATTAGAGGCTTCGGTGACTAAAAGAAAGTTTAGTAGTTAATAATTCTGATCAAACTTTATAAAATTGTTAATGGTAAAAGTCATAAAAGAACACATGCAGTTCCTTAGCTCTACCACTAACCCTAAGTCGGAGTTGGAATACGAAAATAACTAAAAAGAAAATTTAAGACGGAAAAGGCACGCACGATGTTGGTGTAAATGTATCGTTGAAATTTAATTTATAGTCTGTAGTGTGTAAGCAGTCTATCGGGGCTCGTTTCTACAGTGGCTATCATCTGTCCCATGTCTTGTATGAATCCTGAAGTATCAGGGCCCGAGGACCCCTGATATTTTGACTGAGATAGGCTTCAAAATAAAACGGTCAGTTAGTGAGATGCATTTGTCGTTTTTTTCTGGTTTTAGCAAACTAAGATGTGGTGTCGAAAGGGCCAAAGCAAGTGGTGTCCCATATGAGTGGCTTCCCGACTCTTAAAGAAAACGGTGTCATGTCGTCTGGTTGTCGAGCAGCACCTCTGCATCGACCGACTGGCTCGACAATTGAGGCAAGCTCAGCAGAATTGATATTAATATATGTGATATATAATATATTGTAACGGGAGCCATGGTACTGAGGAGACAGACGAAGGTGTCGTCTAATGTAACATGAGTCACGTTAGCAAGCAGGAAGAAAAGGAATGAACTCAATGGGTATAACCAATGGTCACATCTTTGGAAATGTGGCAAGACCCAAGATGCTGACGGTGAAACATAATGAATGTTGAAAATTAATAGAAACCTGAATGTTGAATGAAAGACGAAACCATTGTTAACGAACACAAAATATATTTATATATGTACAAATTTACAAATAGTTGAAAGTTATTTTATACAAGTAAATTGTTTATTAGATAAACTGAATGCTCAGTCAGCAAAAGTATGAGTGTTATATATATATGTGTGTGTTTATATGTCTGGTTTCTGTCAGTGTGTGTATATATATATATGTGACAGTGTGAGAGGATGTGTGAGTGACTTCAGCAGGCATAGTGTCTGTTGCCTTTGTCAGTGTCTATATCCGTGCGCCATGAGGGGATGTGTGAGTGGCTTAAGTAGGAATTGTGTGTGTACTGTTTTTTTTCAGTGTTTGGGGGCGTGGTTTGTGTGTTCTTGTACGCGCCGTTGATCAATAAATAGGATTAGGATATATATCAATCCTATAATTCTACGAGACCGTTAAAAGTAAGTTTCGCTCTCAAAAAGTAAGCAATTCTTTTATATTTATAACTAGCAGGACCCGTGTGCCGGCGTTGGCAGGGGAAATATAAAATACTGATTGTATTAAAAAATAAATAAATAAATAGTAGAGTATCAATGCTGAAAAATAAATCAGAAATAAAAACATTTTAATGTAAGTAATTTAGGTGATTGAAATAGGATTTTAATAACGTAGCCGATAAAGAATATTCATGAAGACATTGTTATTTTTATTCCTTTTAAGAAAAAATCCTTTTCGACTGAATCAATTTTTATTTTGTTTGAAGAACGGGATTTTCTACAAATAATAATGAAAATATGTTTTAAATACTGTATTTTTTGTAAATAGTCTAATGTAAATAGTTGTTTTTATTTCATGAATAGAAAAGAAATCAATGTTTTCTTGTGTGTTTGAAAATACATGTTAAATATTTTATATCAAAAATATTATTCTAATAACGTAACCAATATAGAATATTCCAGAAGAAATTGATTTCTGATTCTGCCTAAGAAGAGATCCTAGTAGACTGATGTAAGTTTTGTTTTGTTTAGAGAGCGAGGTTTTCCACAAATAATATTGAAAATAGTTTTTAAATACTTTATTTCTGTAAATAGTCTAATAGTTTTTGTAAATAAAAATTAAATTAAAGAAACAAAACAGCGCAGTAAGAATGATTTTTTTAAAAATTTCACCATTGAAATAATGCGTTATTTTGCACTTACGTGTGAAAGAAGATGTCGGCATATGTGAATACATGTGGTTATTTGTTCGTTAAAACGTAACCCAGAATGTTTACAGAAAGTATAAACAACAGGCATTGAAAATGGTCGAATCATAATCCCTTAATCCGCGAAAGAGAACTGTCGTTATTTAGATTCAAAAGCTATTGTATTATTACTAGACAATATTAAGAAGGACAAAAATTAAATAATTTCGGTGATTTAACCAAAATTCCCTTCTAGTAAGAAAGGACCTGGTGTAACTGGTGTCGCTGAGAGTAGAAAAATAGTGAGTAAAAATGGATGCCACCTTCTCTTTGAAAGGTTTAGTTGAGAGAGCTCGATAATCCGGATAAAATATAGTAAATATTGAAAAAAGACGAAATAAATGCATAATTTCTGGAAACACGCATGAAGGCTTAGCCTAACTGGATGGCGGAACAGATTAGCATATGGAGGTTCTGGTTATTATTCTATTATGTTTTAATGCACACGGTAAAATTTTACTTCATTATATAGACATATTGTGATGTATATTTTCAGCCAAAAAGAAAGACCTCGCCCCGAACATACGCATCCACAATTTATCTCAAAGAAAATAAGTAAAAAGGCCATGAGGAAAAGAAGAAAATAAATTGATTACATGTTCTTAACAACGCTACCTGGCCCGGAAATGGGTGATAAATTTACATTAAGTTTATATGCGAAACTGATCCTCACGATAAAGTTTAAATTCATTTCATTGATCCATTTAGTTTTTACGACCAATTATTTCAATCTGTTTACATGTAATCGCATAAAAAGAAGAATCTTTAAGACATGAAGAAAAATGGAAGGCGGGGACGAAAAATGCCGCTTTTTATAATAGCAACTGGTGAGAAAACGAACTCCAGTGAAAGCCTGGTTCCTTATCGGATGTAGTTTACACCGAAAATGAAGAATTATTTCTTAACGAGAAAAATGAAACCCGGACAATTTAATTAAGTTGAAACAACATGTTCGTGTTCGCAAACTAATGTGTGTTGCTTATTTGGGGAATCACAGAAGAACAGACTATTAAAACGTGAATTTGTGGTGAAGGGAGATGCGATTCAGACGGACGCTAATGGCTTGAATAGCCACTCTCTTTATTTCTCCGGTTCGTTTAGATAGGCTCTCATTTTCACTTCCAAAACCAAGTAAAAGTTTTCACACGCAGTTGCTAAATCATAATTTTCAACCAATAAGAATGATTTCCGCTTGATTTAAACACAAAATATGACAAGCCGAAACGGAACAAACGGAATAAACGAACAAACGAAAGCAGATACAGGTCGGTGGGCATCGGAAGAAGAAAGAATGTTTAAGCCTCTCCTCATGCCTTTGGTTGGGGTAGGCGAAATTTTGTAAATATTATTTTAATAGATAATTTAAATATTTCATCGTTTGATTTTGTGCTGACCTACTACGGCGCCTCAAATGTATGCCTACGCTCTAACAACTTTCTTAGCCGGAATAAGTATTTTCAGAAAATAAACTGAACCGAAATAAAATATATTCGTGTCGTTAACATAGTGGGGAAAACTAAACAAAATAAGCTAACCCGAATTAGATAGATATGGCAGACGGAATCCAACTGACTTATATACTAAAAACATAGGCGTCTTAGGATGGGTCAAATCAATTCCCTGAACAGAACACTTTTGCAGTGGTTGCACCACTTTTATGTCCCCTTACGAAGATTAAAATCAAGATATAATGCTACTAAACCTTATGTCTAGAATCGTTATTAAAATTTTGATCCAAATCCATTGCATGAAAATGTATAATATTGAAGAGGTCTTAAAAAGAAATTGAAATTCAGAGAATTTTACTTAATTGGTGTCTAATGACTATGGATCAAATTTAATGCAAATCTGAAATATTTCAATTTTGACATGGAAGTTTGTGCCAACATTATGCCCCCTAAAACCCCTTTAAATACAAATAACCTGAAATTTGGAGAATATTTATTACTTGAGGTCAAATACCTATGATTAAAATTTCGCAAAAATCGGAAGTATCTAAATGTTCACGAACGGCTTCTATTTCTTTTTTATTCGATTTGACTAAAACTAAATTAAACTAAATATAGTCCACATTACAACCTCTTAGCTTTAGCAGCTGCATTCCTAAATTGATAATGATCGGTTAATTAGTTTAGGAGTAAATCTTGTGCACACAAATGTATAAGCATATACACATACCTAACTTATATATAACGTAGCTATTACATTCTCGGCCATTTGGCCAAGATCAAAGTGTAGTATCTGTTCTGATGGATACTACACCCTATAGACCGGTATCGTCTTGCCCTTCAGGTCTTGATTCCGCCGGTCTGTGGGTTTGCCCTGTTCAGTTCTAGAAGGTCCACCCTCCCCTCTTTGGGGTGGAGTAAGTTTATCGCTTACTGTCTGAGGTGCCCTACCGGGGAATGCCGACGGGGCTGCCCAGGCATTTTTTGTAGGCTAGAATGCTCACCTTCTCGGGCGCTGGCTTTTCAAATCCCACTTTCCCGACCTTGTGTCACATCTTACCGCTGTGGGAGGAAGATAAATCCAAAGTAGCTATTACATTCCGAAAAAATGGGTTAATTATTCCACTTAGCTTTTGTATATTTTATTCTTCCGTATGAACGTGTAAACAGACGAGATTTTGTAAACAAATATTTGCATATCTAATGCTGTTCGGCCTGGAAAATCGAAAATCTTTTTAGTTTTGTAGTGAAAAATGGGCATTGCTAATGTAGACTCAAATCTACAAAGCTAACTTCAACTAAGCTTTCAAAATATAATTAGAATAATTAAGTTTTATATGTGTATACTTTATTCATATTATAATATGTTTTCTTTAACTTGATGTCAGCTTTTTCCAGGTTTTTACTCGCCGATGTTGCTCAAATCGAGTATTGATTTACTCCTCTCCAGGAGTTAGGCACAAGGCCAGTTTTTATCTTACTCCCACATGTAAGATGTGACCCAAGGTCGGGTCGGGAAAGTGGGATTTAAAAATTGCCTGGGCAGCCCCGTCGGCATTCCCCCGGTAGGGGCGCCTCAGGCAGTAAGCAATAAACTTTCTCCTCCCCAAAGAGGGGAGGCGAAGCCTGGGAGGGTGGACCTCCTAGAACTGCACAGGACAGACCCATAGACTGGCGTAAATCAAGCCCCGAAGGCCAAGACAATACCAGTCTATGGGGTGCAGTATCCATCGGAACAGATACTACACTTTGATCTTAGCCAAAAGGCCAAAATCGAGTATTATTTACTCCTCTCCAGGAGTTAGGCACAAGGCCAGTTTTATCCTACTCCCACAAGTAAGATGTGACCCAAGGTCGGGTCGGAAAGTGGGGGTTGAAAAGCCAGCGCCCGAGCAAAATCGAGTAGCAAGATGTCAAAAGGGACTGGAACAATGCCCCGGTGAACAGAGAAAGACTGATGTTATATTGGAATTTACTTAACTAAGTTACTCACTTAAGACTTTAGAGTCTAGTATGCCCCATGAGTCCACTTATGTCTGCAGAGGGGATTCATATATTTAATATAGGTATTAGTAAAAGTGATGTAGTAGCCCAACAGAACTCAAACATAATGTGCAGATCGTACAGCCCATGCTTGTAACCAATACACCACCACTATATATATATATATATATATATTATTATTATTACCTACAGCAACCCATGTTTTATGCTTATGTTAATTACTGCCAGTAAAAGGATTTGAACTCAGTTGCAAAGTCATCTTTGACTCCATAGCCTGATATTCAACCCCTAGGCCACCATGAAAAAACATGGGAATGAAGAGAATTTAAACTCTATAAATGTCAAATCAGCGGACATATACAGTAAGCTTAGTCAGATAGTGTTTAACAGCATATATATATATATATATATATATATATATATATATATAATATATTATCAAAATTTACCTGCTCTCCGGGCAGCAGTTAATCTAGCTGTAGCCTTATCTAGCGAAGAAGAAGCAATTTTCTATTCACATGTTGGTAATTTGAAGAAAAACATTTTTGTAATTTGAAGAAAAACAAGAAGGTGATTGTCATGGTGTTATTTGATATAGCCCAATGGTGAGATTTATTTTGTATAAGTATAGAAATGAATTCCCCATAATGAATGGATTAAACACAAAACCGGGGCGATTCTCAATAATAACCAACAGAAAAAAGAGGTAAAATTTTTTTTTAATCTACAAATAACTGTTACCAAAGGCAATAAAGTTACCTCTCTACCTACCTGACTATGTTTTGTGTTTTAAAAGTTTTATAAAGCGTTTTTATTGCATTTTAATAATACGTCCAAATCTGATCGCGTTAAAGTTTCATTTTCAAGATGGTGTATGCAGATATCCCCGAAGTTTGTTTTTCGTCTCTTGGGGTGAAGAAACAAGCAAATAGTGAACAAATAACTGCTATAAACGCCTTAAAATTTTCTGTTCTACCCAATTGAAAGGAGACAAATATTTTTAAAAATCAGCAGACTTTGTAGACAGTCGGCGAACGACTATCAGCTATCTTTGTTTTTCAGTATAACGTAATATATTTGACCGAACTTTTTGATGTAAATAAAAAAAAATAAACGCTTTAAAGTACTTTAAAACACAAAAAATACGCAGATAGGTAGAAAAATAACTTTTGTTTCCTTTGGTAAAAGTTATTTGTTTACTATTTGTTTTTACACACCTTTTCGTTGGTTATTCTTGTTAATCACCAAATGCGGAACGTCAATTTGTCAAATAAAACAATTATATGTTCCTTAGAAAGGTTACTTTATGGATTTCGCCTTCATTATTAAAGACAGAAATATAAAACAAAACTCAATGACGACTTTTAAAAATATGATCATATTTTTTTTGTAATTAAATTTTTTAATTTTTTATTATTTTTATGACAAATGTATTACTTATCTTCATAATCATCATCGTTGTGGTCATCGTCATCAACAACAGTAAAACGTGGAAGTTATCTTTCGAATTTCAAAATAATCATTTTGAATGTTAAACGTTTTTCATTAAATCATTATATTATTATACATATATTACTATTACTAATAATATTAATATTAATATGAAGAAAACTATTACATATATATAAGGTAATAGGAGAACAAAAATAGAAATGAATTGTACATAATATTAATTTATTAGAGAGTGTTTATAAAATTATTATTAAATTTAAGCATCTGGATGATGTGTTTTGGTAATGTTTCATTGGGTATATATAATATATTCGAAAATATTTGAATGTAAAATTGAATTAAATAAGCTTACCGTGTTTTGATTTGAATATAGTCAGGATAAATGAAAAAAACTTTCGCATTTATATATATATATATATATATATATATATATATATATATATATATATATATATATATATATATATAACAGATAATTTGACATATCGCTTTCTTTTCTTCTTTTCTCACTCCGTTTTCTTTTTTAGCAACTACTACTATCACCAAAATGTCTAATATCATTTTTTAAATTAAAAATATTTTTTTTCACTCATCTCTGATAAAGTCTTCTGATAATAAAGATACAAAATATACCCAGATTTTCACTACTCTCAACTTCTTTCCATTATCATTGCAACACATTTTGCGTTCTCACAGCAGCCGTTCACCATTGAGTCCTTGCTGATAACGGCCAGCGACTTTCTCTGGAATGATTCCT
>OY744521.1:83341139-83413639 GCA_963556195.1 Sepiola atlantica | reverse complement strand
AAACAACACGTAATCCCCCCCTCCCCCGGCAAAAAACGCAAAGAATTTATCACTCATAGCAAAGCAAATTGATTTAACTGGTCTAAAACGCTAGAATGGCCCGGAGATGGGGAATCATTTTACGTTTAATTCATATGCGAACTGATCCCCGATTCTGAATTCTAAAATAATTGTTTATTTTTTGTTGTTGTTTTTTTTCTTTCCACTAAGTTTTTCAGGGTGTTCACACGTAATCGCTTTAAAAAGTACAATCTTATTTTGGGGAGTGGGGGATGTTTTAGTCTAGGGTGTTAATCTACAATAATACCAAATTTGAGTTTTATTTAAAACTTTTTCATAACAATTTATTTTTATTCTAATCTTTCTTTCCTCCCGTGTCTCAGTGTAAGTCTCATTTACTTGCCTCCTCACGAGGGCAAAGTCAGGTACAAGGTGAGTTTTTAATGCCGTGGTATCCCCCCTCCACACACACAAAAGAGGTATTCTGGATGAGAACAAAAATAAACATTCCTCAAGTTAGAGAAGGAAGTCTACTTAAAGTGTACACAGAAAAACAAACACCGTTAGTTTGTTTGTTTGTTTATTTGTTTGTTTGTTGTTGTTGTTGACGACTATTGCTACTATAACAACAACAACAACAACAACACTACACCGAATGATAATACTGACCAACTCTATGTAAAAAGGAAAGAAGGAGGAAGAGGACTGGTAAGTATAGATGACTGTGTGGAAGACACAAAACAGAATTAGAAAAATATATCTCAGAACACAGAAAAGCTGATTAGCGCAGCAAGAGACACCGGCAAAATAAACAATACAGAGAGCAGTGAAAACAGAAACAAAAAGACGAGAAAAGAAAAGTGGGAAGAGAAACAGCTACACGGACGATTCATAAGAATGACAAGAGAAGAAACTCATGAAAACACCTGGACATGGCTACGAAAAGGACACTTGAACAGAAAAACGGAATCGCTACTGACAGCTGCACAGAACAATGGGATGAGGACTAACTACATCACAGCTAAAATAGATAAAACACAGAAAAAAACGTAAATGAAGACTTTGTGCACAAAGAGACGAAATGGTAAATCACATAATTATTGAATGAAACAAACTAGCCAAAAAAAGAATACAAAAACAGATACGACTGTGTCGGGGAGGTCGTTCATTGGGAACTATGCAAAAGACTGCATTTCGAACATGCAGATATATGGTACGGACACAAACCGGAGACAGTACTGGAAAACGAAAATCAAAAAATCCTCTGGGACATGGAGGTACAAATAGATAAACTCATCCAAGCAAAGATATTGGACATGATGATAGTTAATAGAAAAACATACCTGCCAAATCGTAGATTTTGCCGTCCCAGCAGTTCACAGAGTGAAGCTAAGGGAAACAGAAAAACGAAGCAAATACACAGAATTTCCCAAAAAAACTGAAAGAGATATGGAACATGAAGAAAGTCAATAAAATACCAATAATTGTAGGAGCACAGGAAACAGTCTCGAAAAACCTGGAGAAAAAACTGGGAGAAATTGGAATTAAAGGGAAGACTGAGATTATACAACGGACAGCAATGATAAAAACAGCTGAAATCTGAAGGAAAACCTTGAATGCGGAAACCAAAGCAGATAAATTGCAAACGCTACCCAGTCACATGGAAGTTAGATAGAAAATAAAACAGAAACATAGAAAGAACACCATCACATGTACCCAAGAGAACTGAAACTAAGAAATTTCATAAACTGCCCCCCCCCCCCCAAAAAAAAAGCAATAGTTTATTGTAAAAAAAATATAAAAGAAATTAATAAATTTTTTAAAAAAGGAAATATTTTTAATAAATGGTACTGGTACAGCTTCTGAACCAGACAAAACCGACTTTGCGTTCAGCTGGAAGCTGCCAAAGTGCTTATCCAATCAAAAGGCGAGAAAAGTAGACCCATTAAATTGTAAATTGATTAAATCGTAAATTGCTGATTGTCAAAAAATTCCTACAGAGAAAAAAAAAGGATGAAAAAACAAAAAACAAAACAAATAGTCAACAAATAACTGTTACCAAAGGCAATAGTTTAGGTTTAGGATTAGTTATGGGTTAGGGTTAGTTTAGAAATAAAAAACGGTTCGGTTTTTGTCTGGTTCAAAAGCTGGACCACTACTGAAAAACATTTTTTTAAATTTAACTTTCTCGTGAATACAAAATGATAAAAATTGTTTCATAAATTTTTTCGTCAAAAGATAAATAATTTTTGGATAGAAATAAACATAGTGATTGTTTTTCTTTCTAAAAATGTTGTTTATTCTTTTTTTTTTCTGTTAAAAAGCCGCCTCGTTTTGATTTTGATGTAGGTTCGTTTTCATTCGGCTTTTTCCGGCCGTTTACATAATTCTGTACCAGCAGCTAATGAACAATAATGACTACACTATGATTTTTAGTTGATTTTCTATGAAAAATTAAAATCTTGAAATTCATGCCAAACAAAAGTTATATTCAAATTAAATAAAAATCAATGTTTTCGGTTAAAGTATCCTGCCACCCTATCCTCTAAAATGTAGACTTTTGATATTAAAACATTTTTTTTATTACTGAATATTTAAGATTCTAGGACAAGGGGCGATTCGCCATGTAAATGTCTTGGAAAATGAACCCGAAAGACCGAACATTATTTATCGGAAGAAATTTGAAGCGGTCAATTGTTCATTTTCTTGATTTATCACAAAATGTAATAGGGGATTTTTCAGCTAATCACTGATCCAAGTTTGTTTTGATAAACATAGTTTAGGGTGCATTTTACAAGAGATTTACATGGCGAACACAGAAGCCACCTTGTAAGTACCATTTTTTTTAGTAGTTTACTGTTTCGTAATAAAGAGATATTTTTTCTAAATCTGAAAAATATAGCTATTTCGTCTTTTGTTGGATACAGTTTTATTTTAGAACTAGCAGAGCTACCCAGCGTTGCCCAGAGGAATGGATAACAAAATAAAAGATTTACAAAAGTGTGTGTAACATCTTTCTTTTGCTCTGGCAACTTGTTCAATATAATGGAAAGGAAACAAGAAAGAAAGATATGGCTGACTGACTGATTGTTTGACCTAGTTGCAGTGTTGTTTTTGAAACAACTACCAGTAAAAATGAAAAAAATTAACGCCCCCCCCCCCCCCGCACTAATTTGGTCTCTGATGACATCAAAGGAATGAATATTATAGTATTTTTTTATCATAAGCATGTCGAGATGTTTGGGTTTCTTTCCAAGACACACAATCACAATTTTGTATGTTGGGTTTTCTTGTGTATAACACATGAGGGTCAGAATAAACAAAGGAAAATAGGTAATAATTAAGAAATAGTAAAATTTATGTATACTAGCGGGACCCTGTGGAAATTCCACAGTGTTTTCTACATCAATCTGTATAATTTACTGTTAATAATATTATCCGGTGGCTAGAAATATGCACATATTTTACTCACAAAAATTTTGCGTGACGGAATGGAAGTATATATATTTATTTATATTACTCGGTTGCCGGGGCAAAAGCTGTCTCTTTACTAAATCTGCTTAAATAGGAGTGTCAGATCGTGACACACAAAATAAATAACACACACTCTATCGTATTAATATATAAATAATAATAGTAATAATAATAAGAAGAAGAAGAAGAAGAAGAAGAAATTTTAAATATTAAAAAATAAAATAAATAAATAAATAAATAAATACATACCGTAAGCCTGAAACCGGCCCATTTGGTATGCGTTTCCGCTAATGAAACGGGATACCAGAGTTCTATCCTCGGTTGAGTCATAGCAAAGACTAAAACAAACATTGCTAAAACTCTCAGTATTATAAGGTCAGGATCAAGGACAATGAAGCAGTCCTGGGGAAAGAGTGGCGCCCTCCCCTACATCTCGGGTTAGCCGCTAATGTAAAGAGATCCTCTACTGTAATCGAACAATTTAGCCTTTTATAAAGTCTGAAATTAGCGACCACCTCACCTAAAATAAGCGAACGCCATTTTTGTTTGACGAATTTGACAATATAACTAAATAAATATTTGAAATAAAAAAAATTAATTTATCAGATGTTAACTATACAATATCATTGCCCTTGTCTTATTTTTACGTATCTATTTGGTACTTTGTTACATTGGGACCCGGGCTAACTTTGACCCTGACCCTAACTTTAACCCTACCCCCCAATGACCCTGAACTTTATAGCTAACCCTACCCTCTCCCTGACCCTAACCCTAACCCTAACGACGGGGTCAAAGTTAGCGCGGGTCCCAATCTAACAAAGCACCATCTATTTGTTAGTAAGTTACGCTTGTTTTATTATGAGCACCCCTCGGATAAGAGTGAAATATTTTTTTAAAATTAATAATTTGCATTCAAATAACGCGTGTACGATGGACACTCTACTAAAAAGGGTTGATATACCGTAAAAACTGGCAGGCTTCCGAAATAAAACGAAATTATGCTTGTTACTTTTTTTTCGATTAGATTTTATTTTTTATTTTGCTTTGAATCACGACTTTCCTCACTTTCGTTTTTGTTAAATTTTTTTTTACTTTTTGCGATTTATTTATTTGTTTTTATTGCGTTTTCACTTTTCAATTACGTTTATTCTCTCTCTCTCTCTCTCTTTCTCTATCTTCTCCCTCTATCTCTCTCTTACGAACACAAACTTTCTCTTTCTTTCGTACGCGCTCTCTGTGTTTCACTGAAAAAAAAGGAATTCCACAGTGTTTTCTACATCAATCTGTATAATTTACTGTTAATAATATTATCCGGTGGCTAGAAATATGCACATATCTTACTCACCAAAATTTTGCGTGACGGGATGGAAGTATATATATTTATTATATTACTCGGTTGTCGGGGTAAAAGCTGTCTCTTCAGCAATCACTATCGGTCGCGACTCCCCTCCCCCGTTGTCAGGGGCAAAAGTAAATACTAAATCTTATTAAATGGGAGTGTCAGATCGTGACACAAAATAAGAAACTTAACTTCTCAGATGTTAACTATACAATATCATTGTCATTGTCTTATTTTTTACGTCTCTATTTGGTAGTTTGTTACATTGGGACCTTGGCCCTGACCCTAACTTTAACCCTAACCCCCAATGACCCTGAACTTTATAGCTAACCGTAACCCCTCACTGACCCTAACCCTAACGACGGGGTCAAAGTTAGCGCGGGTCCTAATGTAACAAAGCACCTTCTATTTGTTAGTAAGTTTACTTTTTGCGATTTATTTATTTGTTTTTATTGCGTTTTCACTCTTTCTCTATTCCCCCCCTCCCTCTCTTACGAACACACACTCTCTCTTTCTCTCGACCACGCTCTCGGTGTTTCACTGAGAAAAAAAAACAAAAAAACAAAAACATTGCTTATTGTCCGTTCAAAACATTTAAAAAATAAATACTGATCCCTTACCATCCAAAAATAATAAATAAATGTTTTAACACTTTAAGAAGTGGTGCAAATAAAAAATAAATACTTAGTTCAAACTATCATTGAAAAAAAAAACATTGCTTAACGTCCGTTCAAAAAACAAAAAAAACAAAAAATAATAGACATGCCCTAAAAACGCCAAAATAAAAAAACAAAAAATAGTTTTAAGTTTTAAGCAACACAAAAAAGTACTTTTTGACCAGGTGATTAAAAAAAATGTATTATTTCTTCCCCATCCCCTCGAAATGTAGAAAAAAAATCGTAGCGGTTGGTTGGGATCGAACTATAAACCAGTCGGGCCAAAGACAAAATTACTGCCTCGCTTACCGTTGCGCTAAAGGGAAATAATCAAAATATGATGCAAAAATTAGACTAATTAAATGTTGTTAATAATCTAGGTGCGGCACGCATGCGCAGAGCGTTTGCCGGAAGCGTGACACACGTACGTACACCTTAGCGTATTAATATATAGATATATAGATATATTTTCATATACAGTTTGTCAAAGACTAATGTAAAAAGGAAGCATGAAACATGATACATAAAGGGGGTGAAAACCACAGAAGTAACTACTAAAATTAAAGCTACATAAATGTCCCAACACAATCGAAATACAGGTGTTGTCAGGGTAAACGAATAGAGAGATGCATGGACAATGTATAAGTAAATATGACTTACTTTGTTGATGATGACTGGTAGTCTATACGGCTGCTATCAGTAAAGGCTATGTAAAAATGGCGAGCTGTTATGGGAGTCTCATCTGACTGCAACCAGAAGAGAGGGAATCTGAAAACAACTACGACCATGAAAGAGCACGTTCCGAGGGATTCTGAAGACCAGACAGAAAAGAGAAAAATATCCGGTTCTATATTCCAACATGGAGTAAAATTATATATTTTTGATTTCCAGAAATAAGAGAGTGCGTTCTCTCCTTAGATAGTCATGATCGGGGGAGGGAGATACCTTTGATATGGTCAAAGGGAGATCACCCCCTGATAATTTTGAGCCGACAATAATAACTTTTTTTGGTTTCAGACAGGATGGTAGAGTTGGAGTCGGAGGTTTTGGAAGGAGTCGAACCTGTAAGAATAGTAACCTATAAGGAGTTTGAGTCAGACTTGTAAGAATACTAAGTCGAAATGAGACTTTTTAATCCCCAGAATAATCAACAGACAGTCTGAATATTGGAAGACTTTAAAATAAGGAGTAAAAGTCAGTCGAATATTTTGGAGTCCTCGGAGTCGGAGTCAGAGTCAGATCTTATATCTTCCGACTCTGCAAGCCTGGTTTCAGATTATGCTTAAATTATTTTCTCACTACAATCTAATTTTAATAGATAAAAATAACCTAAAATTATTATAAATCTGTTTAAAATCTTTAAGAAATTAAAAATGCTTCCCATTAATCTAACAGTATGCATTTAATATACTATTTATTACTAAATGTCATCATGTATCCTAGCAACTTGTGATATAGTTTCTTAATTAAATTATTTAATGGGTGATCAAATGTCAGAGAGAAATAAATAAATAAAATCATCATCATCATCATCAGTTTAACATCCGTTTTACATGCTGGCATGTGTTGGACCACTTTAAGAAATTGACTTCCAAACTAACCCATCTCTGGCAGGTCTTTATTTATCTCTCTTCCCCTCGAGTTCATTTTTATCACTTTCTTCCCATTTTTTCTCTTGGCCTTCCCCTGTGAACTGAACCTGCTACCTCAACTGTTCGACATCTACTAACTCAAGAACTCTCATCCATTCTTTCAACGTGGCCATACCATCGAAGTCTACTCGTCTGCTTACATCTCCCTATACTGTCAAAATGTACTTATTTTTGTTATAACTTCCAAACTTAATCAAGTAAAAAAAGCAAAAAAACAATGGAATGCATTTGAACAAGCAAGTTACAGTATTTTGACCCGCTTTTAGACTAGAATTAAAGTGTAGTATCTGTTCTGATACTTTACTTCCTCTGTTCTGTACTCTGTCAGTGAAGAAGAGATCCTTGTAGACTTTAAGCAATTTTTATTTTTGTCCCAATCCAGAGGATCCATTTTTAGGGAGCTAGATTTTTTCCTCACATCAAAAACAGACCTTGTGTCTAACTCAGTCCTCGTGAGGAGGTAAGTAAATAGGGACTCGCTTCGTTCTGTTTTATTGGCATTGGTTTTCCTGAAATAATCAGGTACTCACAGGAGAGACCATGCAAAGGTTACCAACAACCCTAATGAAAACGGTCAGATGCAACCGCCCAGACTCGAACCCTACATGCTGAGCCATCCATCCGCACTGGTATCCACTTCATGACTACAGCCTCGCATCCGGTTAAGTTATTTCCATCGTGAAGCTAAATTTAAGCAACAAGCGAATATATCAGTCTCAACCAAATTAGATTCATTGTTATCAATGAGGCCAGAATAGTTATCAGGATTCTTCTCAGAGAAGCCTTCAAAATAGTCACCTTTACGTCAAGATCTGCAGCATTTTATATTACTTTACTTACATCAACGGAATGGGGGTCTGATTGGCCTAATGGATACTATTGCAGACTATGCCAAGTTACAAATCCTATCAACTCCTATTTATAGGTCACAAAATATATGACGTCATTTTAGGTAGACTAATCATCATCATCATCATCATCATCTGATTTATTTGTTGAATCAGATCACAATTAATCCTCTGATGAGGGTGGGGCCTGATTGTCTTGTCGTATTTCATACTTTTTAAGGCAGTTTTACGTCTGGATGCCTATACTTCACCAACTTTAACAGTTTGGGCATTCCAAGACCTCCACCATTCCCATCTAACTAGGGCTGATGTGGTTTCCATTTGAGCATGCACCAATGTCACATATTACTTGTGAATCGCCGCATATACTACTGTCACCCAGATTGTGACAGACCATCAAAAAATAGCATTTGCCACATAACCTGCGTCCGAGAATTGTATTGATGAGTGTCGGGACGTGTCCACATACCATCGGGTCCTGCACACTCCACCTCTAGGGCTCCAATCTACTCTGAGATCCTTAGCCAATTAGCCTTCCTTTTTGTCCAAGGACGAGCTGGCGGATGAGGCTGAAAGCGGTAGGTGCAAAGTAGATGCAACCACATCTACACACGACAACACCACTTTACACATCGCACAGATCTGTGGCATATACCACCACACCACAAATACTACACTTTATAAATCACCTTCAAAATCTACTGTGGTCATTTATCTAAATGAATAAATGCGAAAGTTGGACCCCTTTTTCACACTAACAGTGAAGTCAAAAACGCCCTATTTCAAGTCAATTCAACTTTACACAATAGATGCGCCATCTTTTTTATATACTTATATACATGCTATAGCAGTCAGAAGGTTAACTAATTTGCATATTGGTTTTGAAAAAGGACATTTTATTAATTAACTATTATTTATTACTGTTTTTTAATTCAATGATTGTTTTGATTTTAATACAAAAAATAGTTCTGTTTCACAATATTGTTTTATTTTCTGGACAAATATTTAGCATTTGTGTTCAAATGTTCCTTTCTTTAGAGAGACTGACTTGATTTTCAACAAGTTGCAATCAATTTCTAAATTGCAAGTGAAAAAGCAAATTGATTTCTTTCCTTTCCGTCACATTTAAAATCTACGTAAATTTGCATCGAAATTACCAAAAGGTTCATGTTTATCTATCTATATGAATAAATGCGAAAGATTTTGTTTTATATTTACAACAAAGTTATGAGTAAAATGTTTATTTGAAATTAATGTTTCAAGTATTTTAAGTAGCAAACTTTGCAAAGCGTTAGTGAGTCAACAAAGCCAGCTAGAACATTAGTATTATTGGAAAAGGTATGAAACCCAAGTTCCCCCTCCAGGCTATGAGGTAAAATAGCAACTTGTATTCAGTTAATCGTATACAATAGGTATTGTGTTTTATTATTACATAACCCAAAAGGTTTAAATTGCGACGGATTCTCTGTATGAATTATACTGAGGAACTAGATGTTTCTATGCACACAGTAATATTTAATTATTGAAGCAATCACTATTATTTATAATTTGCACAATATATGATGTCATTTTAGACACGTCACGTGTACACTAATCATCATGATATGATCATCTTATTCAGTTTAACATCCGTTTTACATGATGTCATATATTGGACTGCTTTTAGAAATTGACTTCCAAACTAACCTATCTCTGGCCAAATCTTTATCACTTCCTCCCAGAAACTCTCATGAATTCTTTCAACGTGGCCATAGCATCGAAGCCACCTTTTCTGCACGCATCTTCCTATATTGTTCAGATCTAATCGTCCTCTGAGCTTATCAGATCTAAGTCTCATATTACACATCTATCGTATCATTCTCGTAGACATTATAAATCGTTTTCAAAATAGTGTTGTATTGTATGAAGAACCCTTAAAAAATATAAAGAATTTAGACTAATGGTGTTGTAGTTGTCCTCAGAATAGAGATTTGAAAATTGTTTTAAGTAAGATGTTAAGACTTTGAAAAACTTTAAGACGACATTTAAAGAGTCCTATTTCAAATAGATAATGAAATAATCACACTAGTTATTTCTCTAACATGCGATTTCTCATATGAATCTAGTTATTAACACAAATGAAGATATATATATATATATATATATATATATATTAAAACTTATATATATATATATATATTAAAACTTATATATATATGTATAGGAGTAAGGCTACAAACATTTGTAAAAAGGTTTTTTCAACATTTAATAATTATTTTGTCATTTTATCATTATATATAACGTGTATCAAGCGTGGTGCGCTCTCGTCAGATATGTAAATCCATTTGAAGAAATGTCTTTCGATTTGAAAGAGTGTTGTTTCATTTGAGGAAATGTGTTATTGTTTGGCGTTTCTTCGCATGCGTATGTTTGCAGGTGCGTGTGTATGTGTTTTTATATTCTTTATTTTTATTTTAGAAGCAAAAAATAATAAAATTATTTTTTGCTTCTCTGGGTAAAAGTCGTGCGTGTTTATTTTATTGGTCATCTCCATTTCTTGAAGTGTTTCGGGTTTTCTTACTCACTTACATATATACTTTTCTCTCGTTGAAACTGCACTGATACTGCACTACCCTCTTTTCTATATATATATGTATATATATAAGTTTTAGAAAAAAATTCTATGTATGTATATATATATATATATATATATATATAATCCAGGTAAAACATCCACAGGGTAGTAATCCGAAGAATTTCAACCGGGTTTATAAAATAGTGCTCAATATCAAATAGAGCTTATATATATATATTTTTTTATTTACACAGACATGTACAAAATGCCAGTGTCGCAGATTTTGTACATATCTGTGTAAATAAAAATAATCATATATATATATATATATATATATATATATATATAATTATTTTTAAATACCAAATCGATGCCAAGATTTTTTTATGTACAATAAATCAAATATTTCGATCAACATAGATTTTTTTCAATGAAAATCAGACATTGTTCATTTTTTTCTTCTCATTGTTGATTCGCGACGGTAAAACTAAAGTGTCTCTATCTCTCCCGCTGTTATATGGAGACTGTTTAATGTCAAGATTTGAGTAGTAGTAGTAGAGAAGGAACCCAGTCGTGCATGCAAGTATTAAATCAAGGTTCTACTTCGAAAGACATCGCTATGTTTAGCCAAACTGGTGAGTCATGAAACAATGAAACAGCTCTCTGTCTGTGAATGACTATTATATATATATATATATATATATATATATATATATTCATATATATATGTATATATATATATATTCATATATATATGTATATATATATATATATATATATTCATATATATATATATATATATTCATATATATATATATATATATTCATATATATATATATATATATTCATATATATATATATTCATATATATATATATATATTCATATATATATGTATATATATATTCATATATATATGTATATATATATATATTCATATATATATATGTATATATATATATTCATATGTATATGTATATATATATATTCATATGTATATGTATATGTATATATATTCATATATATATATGTATATGTATATATATTCATATATATATATGTATATATATATATTCATATATATATGTATATGTATATATATTCATATATATATATGTATATATATATATTCATATATATATGTATATGTATATATATATATATTCATATATATATATGTATATATATATATTCATATATATATGTATATGTATATATATATATATTCATATATATATGTATATGTATATATATATATATTCATATATATATGTATATGTATATATATATATATTCATATATATATGTGTATATATATATATTCATATATATATGTACATATATATATTCATATATATGTGTATATATATATATATTCATATATATATGTACATATATATATTCATATATATATGTATATATATATATATTCATATATATATGTATATATATATATATTCATATATGTATATATATATATATTCATATGTATATATATATATTCATATATATATGTATATATATATATATATATTCATATATATATGTATATATATATATATATATATATTCATGTATATATATATATATATATATATATATATATATATATATATATATATATATTCATGTATATATATATATATATTCATGTATATATATATATATATATATATATATATATTCATGTATATATATATATATATTCATGTATATATATATATATATTCATGTATATATATATATATATATATATATATTCATGTATATATATATATATATTCATGTATATATATATATATATTCATGTATATATATATATATATATATATATATATATTCATGTATATATATATATATATATATTCATGTATATATATATATTCATATGTATATATATATATATATATATATATATATATTCATGTATATATATATATTCATATGTATATATATATATATATATATATATATATATTCATATATATATATATATACTAGTAAAAACTACCCGCTCTTCAGGCAGCAATTACTGACACTGTAGTCTTTACATGAACCAAAGAAGTAATTTTCATTTGAGATTTTGGGAATTTAGAGGAAATTTAAAAAAATAAAGATTGTCGTAGTGTTATTTGATATATATACTAATACTGAGGAAATATACTGTGCATGAACATCGTCAAATTTTGTTTTTTAGGAAAAACAACAAAAAGGTCAATTGATATGGTCTTTAAGATATTCAACGTGGATAAATTTTATTTTGTTTCAGCATAAAGATTAAAATGAATTCGCCATTAAAACTGGTTATATGATGAGTTACTGAGTAATTCGAAATGGGTACTTTGAACTTTTCACTTTTATTATAAAAGAAAGAAAAATATGTAAAGAATATTAAAGAAAAATACTTTTTTGTAATTTAGAAAGATTAGAGGAGGTTTATTTCTTTTCTATGCCAAATTTTTAATTCATCATCATCATCATCATCACTACCAATATGTCAAATCCATTGGCCTTTTGGCTAGGAGCGAAAGGTAGTATCTGTACTGAATCTGCACTTAGTTTTTATGTTCTCTGTCGGTAAAGGAGAAATCCTTCTAGACCGAGGCATCCTTCTAGACCGAGGCAATTGAAATGTTTGTTCCAATACAGAGTTCCCATTTTGGGGGAGCTGGATTCTGCCCACGTTAAATATTGACATTGTGCCTAACTCTGCTCTCGTGGAAAGAAGTAAAAAGGAACAGCAACAACAACAACAACGACAACAGCAACAAATTTATTAAAAAAATGATAAACCTATGTATTTAATTATTAACAGATTATAAAATATTAATTCATTAGAAACTTCAAAATAAATATATATGCAAATCAGAGCCTGAGAAGATATCATGATGAACGAACTACATACACTGACCCCCCCCCCCAAAGAGGGGTTAATGCCTGGGAGAATGATATCATGACAACAGAATAGATAGTACACTAACTTTCCCACACACAAAACTAGTAATCCTGAGGAAATGTGATCGTAAGCAACGAATGTATACTGTACGGCCTCCCCACCCCCCGAAGAGGAGGTAATGCCTGGGAGGAAGGTATCATAACGAATGAAAATATACTACAGAGAATTAAATAAGCATAAACCTTTTTAATGTCAATATAGTTATAATAGGTGGAAAAAACTTTTGCATTTATTTATTTAGATAACATTAAAAACCATGGCAAGTGTCATTGTCCACGTAAAATGCCTAAATGAAAATTGACTGTAAAAATATAGTCGCCATCTTTATAAACAAAGATGAATATGCTGGCTAAGGAAGAACGATCAGTTTCATAATCTTTTAGTTAAAAAAGACATTTTTATTATAAACTTATCGTTAAACTAAAATTATAAAGTTATCGTTCTTCATTAGCTACTATTATGCTGAACGAAAATATACGACACTGACCCCCTACCCCCGACAGAGGATAATATCATGATGAACGAACACTACTTCCCAAAAGGAGGAAGTCATTCTTGCGTGAATAGTCTTATGAGAACAGAACTGATACTACACTACCCCCTCCCCTAAAAGATATCTGATTAAATCGAGTCTTAGGGGGTTTTTTTCATTCTGGGAGGATTCCCTCCTACACACCCTTAAAAACGGAGGAGGTAATTCCTGGGAGGACAGTCTTATGACAACAGAACTGATACTACACTACACTGCCCATTAAGAAATATTCCAATTTAATCAAATTTTTTTTTGTTTTTTTTTTAAGATAAAAATGCCTAGTCACAAAAAATACTTTTTATGGTTCCGTGGCCTTTTGGCTAAGATCAAAGTGTAGTATCTGTTCTCGACATCTTAGCGATATTTGACACTTTACTAAAGCCAGAAATAAATTATCTCCTTGGAAATGAAATTCTAAATAAGTTTTTGTATGCTATCATTTTTTTAATAAAATCTCTTTATCTTATTTTATTTATAATTGTGTATGTAGAAGAAAATTTGACAATACAAAGTAGAAAGGTATATTACAGAATAATAATTTATTAAAAACTTACAAATAAATAAATATGTAAATGAGCAAAATCGAGATTTGTTTAAGTGAGTGAGTTAGAGATGCTTATATATAGGGTATTTCAATATATTCTTATATCATTAACGTGTTTTGATATTAATATAGTTAGGATAGATGGAAAAAACTTTCGCATTTATTCATTTAGATATATATATATATATATATATATATATATATATATATATATATATATATATATATATATATATATATATATATGGCCCCCTCCCCATCGATAGAACACTCTGGTGGAGGAAATGTTGGTTTTCACTTAGCATAACACAAACTCTCCTGTATAAAGAATTGAGTCCCTTCGATTATCGATATTGTAAAATGTAAAGATACTAATAATTGCCTTTAAAAATGATACAAGTTCTTCCACATCTAGTAGTGGTAACCAATGGTCACAGTTGGTAGTGACTGGTATTTGGGTTTCAAATCTCGGGTTTGGTGCGCTATCTACGTCTAGCCACACCGATGAGTTGTGAAAGAACGAAACAGCTGTCTTTAGATGACTATATACATATATATTTAGTCTGTGGGTAGAAAAATATATATTTAGACAAACGTTATTGAAAGAAACAGACAATGTTTTGATTTATCGCGGCGGTTTTGACTTACATGAGTCATCACCAAGGTACAGAAAATATCTTGTTGACTGACCTGCACAATTTAAAGGCATAAATAAAAGGAGATGCTCCCTTTCCCACTCCATCTACACCTTAAATTAACCTGTTGAAAAATTCAACACATTTCCAACATTATTTTCAAATAAGTCACTTTCTGGAGAGCTCTGTATGTATATATATATATATATATATATATATAAAAAATCATAGATCTTTGTCGGCCCAATTACATGATGAAATTGCGTTTCAAGAATTCAACATATCAGATTGTGTACGATCGTTTCCGAGACTATATATTTTTATTAATATCATATATCATCGTCAGTACAGGGTATTGATACGAAATTAAAAGCATATAGACAGCATCATCAATGGAATAGAGATCAACATCCTTAATTATACAGCAAATCAGAAACGATGAGGGAAACTCATGCATGTAGACCTCAAATTAAAGCAGACCAAGTAGAAACATTATTTATGGGGGTATATAGAGGTTCAAAGGTGAAGGAAACGGGTGCAATATTACATGTAGAGATTAGCACATCAAAAGGAAAAAGCAACGCATTTATCATTTTATACAAAATATAAAAGTCATTAGAAGGGAGATTCACTGACATATATAATCATACATTGAGAAAAAGATTATAACGGTTCTTAAGTTTAATTATCAGTGGTAGAGCAATTCGCCAAAAATAGCTAAAGTAAAGAGCCTAATTAAAAACTATTCCTAATAGATTAGAAGTGACAGAAAAGAAAATGGAAATGGAAAGATTAATTGAAGGATAAAGAATATGGTAAAATTACCTTCAGAATTTAAGATTGTGACACAAAGTTTAAAATTTGTAATTAAGAATTAAAGTTATAATTTTTATGAGATATGTGAAATTTAAGTTTAGATATCTAATATAAATTGCATAATTGTTGGAACCCTAGGTAAAGGCAGGATCCGTGATAGTCCCTCCAGATAAAACATTCAACAATAATAATGACAAATTAAGTAGTAATAAAATTTAAATAATCACTAAGATAGTGGACATCTCGTACGTACTGGTAGCAAGTTTAACTACACTTGAAGATAAAAGCTTAACTAAGGAATAATTATTCTATCCTAATAAGTGAAAGTATCCCAAAATCCTTCCTCTTCTCCTCCCCCCGCAGAAAATACAGACTCCAAATAGTCCAAGTCAAAAAGCGAATCATTCGAGAGTTGATAGTTAGTGGCTTAACAAATTCTAACAGGTTTTAAAAATTATAAAAATAATTTCAAAAACTTATTTGAATCAATTTAAAGAAATAATAGGACGAGTGATTGTCCTAACAATTATAATGTAGTGTTTTAAATTTGTAAAGCACTTTTCAAAATCTATGTAGCCATCACAAAAGTAGCACATTTAAGGCTTATACATATACAGTGAATAACGAAAATATACGTAGGTCCAAACATAAATACAACACAAATATTGACACATATTATAAACAGCTGTGAAACAGCGAAACAGTCTGTATGTGGATGACTATATATATATATATATATATATATATATACACAAATTTATACATACATACATATATATATATATATATATGTATATATATACAATTTATACATACATACATACATATATATATATATATATATATATATATATATATATATATATATATATATATACATACATATATTTAAGTAAATATTAAATTATTTTTACCTACATACGCCGGCGTTTCAAACTTATGCTATCATCAGTGTAGGAGATAATTTCAGACGGTCACAAGATTCGAACCCAGTTACATAATCACCCTAGACTCCACAAGCAAGCGCTCCAACCAAACGGTCACAAGAAATTACCACGTAAAGAGAGGGAATTAAATTCTATTTATGCCAACCAAGCACAGACAGTGGGCTATCGAGACAGTGTTCAACGAATGTTGTCTGAACATGCCATATAGCTACGTGACAGTCTATTTTTAACTCCCCGAACAGGGCTTAACTTCAATTTCTTAAAAAGGCTAATAAAAATATTATCAGTGTAGGAGATGATAATTTCAGATGGTCGCAAGATTCGAACCTAGTTACAGAATCATCTTAGACTCCGCTAGCAAGCACTCCAACCAAACGGCCATTAGAAATTACTATGTAAAGAAAGGGAATTAAATTCTATTTATGCCAAACAGGCACGGACAGTGGACTATAGAGAGTGTCAAACGAACATTGTAAGAACATGCTATATATGCATATATACATAAAAATTAATATATACATTATACACAAGGATACATATATCTATAGGGTTACAGACAATCCCAAACACTAGAAAAAGTCTAAGTATATATAAATATATATATATATATATATATCAACATTAATCGTCGATAACATCAAGACGAATTTCAACTTGACTGCAATAAATATGTCTCAATCAAGGAGGATTAAACGAAAAAAGAAGAGAAAAAAATATGCTTATACTTCTGACAAGAGTGTATATCACCGAAAGTACTCAAGTTTTTAAAGTAAATAAATGATTTATTTTAAAAAACATAAATAATTTGCATTGTTCACGTTTTCAAAATATTTTTTAAAAATATTCTCCTTATTATATATATATATATATATATATACATATATATATATATATATATATATATATATATATATATATATATATATATATATATATATATACAGTGTAACTTAAGGAAGACACAAAGAGACAAATCAGAAACAATCTTATTAGCCAGAATGTATGGACAATGTTATTATTTATATTCATAATTTTTATTGTTACTTGAATTTTTTAGATAGCGATCGATTCAAACATTGAATGGCGTAGAATGACACTACTCCATTAGAGTCTTACTTCTTAATCATGTTGTAGCCAAAAACGGGCAATCTCCAAAAGCATGCCACTTTTTCGCTTGGACAAAAGGTATTGGGGAATTATCGTAGTCATTCCTACTGGATCATGATAAGTTCCAGGGAGTGTAAACTTAAACCAAACCAAATGACCCATAAACGACGAAAACATTCCAAGTTTTTAGAAGGTAGACACACCGACCATCTCCAAAGGTGCATCCATTGGAATCATGGCACTTCGCAATTCAAGAATATTATAAAAGCGAATTTTTATAAATATATTTTCAGATATATGAAAAAGTTCCTAATGCGATAAATTTATGCTCGATATCGTGGATAGAGCATTATTATGGTTAAAAGAGCATGAAAATAATCAAGTTTATACAGTTACATATTTATTTTTTTACTTTTTCAGTATTCAACAAAAAGCAGAGGTGAAGCCGTATGAGACCTTTTAATCCAAGATTTTGTCAAAGAAAGTAATTCTTCTAATCAGAAGGGAAAAGCTAATTTTAGAAAATAATATTAAAAAAACTTATAAGGGAAGATTAAATCTATTCAGATGGTAATTATAAAAACATAAATAAATCGAAAGTTAATGAATAATGAACAAGTAATAATTCCATAGGATTGTAGAAAGAGTAAACAGTTCGGAAATTGCATAGTTTTATTTGTTAGGCATTTACAAAAAAATACTTGTCAAAGTAACAGAATATTTTAGCGTTTAATGGTGTATTATGGAAATATTAATCCAGAATCTCCGAAATACAAGGGTAAAAATAAGTCCAGACTATCCGAAATAGAAAGAAGTAAAAGCTTAAAATATAAGTGTGTTTTATTTATTAGATAAAAAAAACAAGGGAATATAATCAATGTAAAGGCATTAAATCCTGTCTTGCACATGTTCAGCTCCCACCTCCCATAAAATACATCAATTCTCTTCGTCCGCCATATTTCAAACTCTTCGTAAGCTCTAAGAACTGCAAGATCTCCTTAGAACAATTTATCAAGCTCAACAGAGTTTCGTAATATATTATTTGTCATTTAAATCGTCTAGATCTATCTCCAAGTTGGCCTCTCTGGGTTTACCAGTTCGGCTCAATAATATCGTGGGGGGGTCTCTTAACTTCTGCCACATTACTGACCACGATTCCAGATTTAATTTCGTTTCGGCATGAATCATATTTGCAAGGTGGGGCTTTACCATTACTTTTAGCCATTATATTTTTAGATAGTCTAGGGTATTTTTAGTCTATTTAGGTAATTATACATGCACACGTAAATCGTTCTTCATCATATTCGGTTTAACACGTTTTACATGCTGGCATGCATTGTACGGCTTTAAGAAATGGACTTGAAAACTAACCAATCTCTAGACAGGTCTTTACTTATCCTTCTTTCTCTCAAGTCTATTTTTATAACTTCCTCTCATGTTTTCCTTGGACTTCCCCTGCGAACTGGACCTGTTAACTCAACTGTTCTACAAATACTAACTCAAGAACTCTTATCTATTCCTTCAACATGTCCATACCATCAAAGTCTACTCTTATGCACACATCTCTCTATACTGTCCAGATTTACTCTTCCTCTGAGGTCATCAGAACTAAGCCTATATTTAATACTCACATTACACATTCATCGTATCATTCTCATATCATTTCTCTCCAACCCTCACTGGCCAGGTTTCACTTCCATACATTATCACACTACATACTCATGCCTGGTAGACTCGACAGTTGTAATGCTCTTCTGATTAGTAATGGCAGAAGTTCCCTGAACTTACTCCAGCTACCTTTAATTCTTGCAATCACAATGGTTAGATGGATTTGTAACATAAAGCTAAAAGATACTTACGCAATGCGGACAAGTGAGTCGCTGGGGAAACTTGGTCTTGCAGACCTTGATCCAATTTTGGAGATAAGACTCTGCTGGTATGGCCACGAGGATCCACCAGTGCAATCAACTGTGCACTAAACCTACAAGTCTCTGATAGGTGCGGGGTTAGCCGTCCACGGTTCTCTTGGAGGGAGCTGACAGAGAGAAACCACAGAGACTGGAGGCTCTTAAACGCTGACCCTCAGGATTAACAAAAGTGAAGATCTGAGGTGAGGACTGCCATGCATGCAACTAGCCAGATGTCTGGAGGGTGGTCCACTGGTGTGGGCATTGCCTCCAATCCTGCACGATAATAAAAAGACCGATGAAAAAGAAGAAGACACTAACACCTGCTCCACCCTGTGCTCCAAGGTAACAAAACTTCTCGACAACCTCAATAGTTCTACCATTCAGATATACTTTGTCCACATCTGAGTTCCCATCCATCTCCATTGTTTTACACTTCTTACATACAAACTCGTTATCCTCTTTCAACCTACCAATAATTCCACTGCACTTCTTGTGTACCTAATGCTTACAAGAACCACAAAAGATTGAATTGCACTCAACTCCCTTTCCACAAACTGAGAAGAAGAACTTTCCTCTTTTGGGCCATTATTTAACACTACAACCACTGATCATCACTTTGGTCTTGGTAATATTCACTCTCAGATTTTTACATTCCATAGTATTCCTCCAAGTCTTTAATTCTTATAGAATTATATTTCTAACAGAAGAACCCAACTGTACAAGGTCAAATATTTAAGGCGTCAAAAACAAACCCAAATATTTTACCTTCTTGAATAGGACATTTTACCAAGGGCAAAAGCCATTCGAGGATAAGGGTTAATAAGATTATCAGTTGGATGCTGAACAGTACTATGAGAGGAGTCAAAATTTTAATGGACAAAATTTGATTACTTAAGAGGACGGTTCGACAAATATTTATTGACATTTGTCTTGAAGACAACCATGTTGTAATTGCAGGGAAGTAGTCTCATGACAATGTGTTCAAAAGATGGGAAGCTCTTGGAAAGAAACTCTGTTCATGGAAGTTTTGTTTCGTTTGAGGAACACAGAAAGAAAGGAAAGTTTTTTGCAGTGGTGGGAGGTAAACGAGTTCGTGCTGTGAATGTTTTACAGGAAGGAACCAGATATTGGGGCTCAGTCGAGCACATTTCATGGAAGTAACAATAACATAGAGAAAGACAAGCAACATCTCTTCTGTGAAAAAAGGGGCTGTAAGGATGAAAAGAGATCATCGCCCGACTCGATTGCAAAGTTGATTTTGTACGCTGTCAAAGAAAAGGTTCTATGAGCGGCACCTCACCAGATATAGCAGCAATACTCCATTTCTGATGGAAGCATTGGAGTAACCTGATATGGCGGGTTTATGTCACCTATGATATCCTTATATACATACATAGAATATGATAATGATATGACGGTTTTATGTCACCTATGATATCCTAATATACATACATAGAATATGATAATGATATGACGGTTTTATGTCACCTATGATATCCTTATATACATACATAGAATATGATAATGATATGACGGGTTTATGTCACCTATGATATCCTTATATACATACATAGAATATGATAATGATATGACGGTTTTATGTCACCTATGATATCCTTATATACATACATAGAATATGATAATGATATGACGGTTTTATGTCACCTATGATATCCTTATATACATACATAGAATATGATAATGATATGACGGTTTTATGTCACCTATGATATCCTTATATACATACATAGAATATGATAATGATATGACGGTTTTATGTCACCTATGATATCCTGATATACATACATAGAATATGATAATGATATGACGGTTTTATGTCACCTATGATATCCTTATATACATACATAGAATATGATAATGATATGGCGTGTTTATGTCACCTATGATATCCTTATATACATACATAGAATATGATAATGATATGACGGTTTTATGTCACCTATGATATCCTTATATACATACATAGAATATGATAATGATATGACGGTTTTATGTCACCTATGATATCCTTATATACATACATAGAATATGGTAATGATATGACGGTTTTATGTCACCTATGATATCCTTATATACATACATAGAATATGATAATGATATGACGGTTTTCTGTCACCTATGATATCCTTATATACATACATAGAATATGATAATGATATGACGGTTTTATGTCACCTATGATATCCTTATATACATACATAGAATATGATAATGATATGACGGTTTTATGTCACCTATGATATCCTTATATACATACATAGAATATGATAATGATATGACGGTTTTATGTCACCTATGATATCCTTATATACATACATAGAATATGATAATGATATGACGGTTTTATGTCACCTATGATATCCTTATATACATACATAGAATATGATAATGATATGGCGGGTTTATGTCACCTATGATATCCTTATATACATATATAGAATATGATAATGATATGACGGTTTTATGTCACCTATGATATCCTTATATACATACATAGAATATGATAATGATATGACGGTTTTATGTCACCTATGATATCCTTATATACATACATAGAATATGATAATGATATGACGGTTTTATGTCACCTATGATATCCTTATATACATACATAGAATATGATAATGATATGACGGTTTTATGTCACCTATGATACTCTTATATACATACATAGAATATGATAATGATATGACGGTTTTATGTCACCTATGATATCCTTATATACATACATAGAATATGATAATGATATGACGGTTTTATGTCACCTATGATATCCTTATATACATACATAGAATATGATAATGATATGACGGTTTTATGTCACCTATGATATCCTTATATACATACATAGAATATGATAATGATATGACGGTTTTATGTCACCTATGATATCCTTATATACATACATAGAATATGATAATGATATGACGGTTTTATGTCACCTATGATATCCTTATATACATACATAGAATATGATAATGATATGACGGTTTTATGTCACCTATGATATCCTTATATACATACATAGAATATGATAATGATATGGCGGGTTTATGTCACCTATGATATCCTTATATACATATATAGAATATGATAATGATATGACGGTTTTATATCACCTATAATATCCTTATATACATACATAGAATATGATAATGATATGACGGTTTTATGTCACCTATGATATCCTTATATACATACATAGAATATGATAATGATATGACGGTTTTATGTCACCTATGATATCCTTATATACATACATAGAATATGATAATGATATGACGGTTTTATGTCACCTATGATATCCTTATATACATACATAGAATATGATAATGATATGACGGTTTTATGTCACCTATGATATCCTTATATACATACATAGAATATGATAATGATATGATATATATGACTATCATGGTGGGTGGATTGAGCCCGCTCTTTAAAATTAGTTAACCATATTACACATTACTTAATTACTAAATATTGGGTTCTACAAATTGTTTGTACACAGATCTTTTCCAGGTCAGACTTTTCAGTGGTTAGCCAGGTTTTCTGGGCATTCTTTAACTTGCAACCTTGTCGGTTTTTTTTTTTTGGTTTTTTTGTTTTTTTGGGGTTTTTTTTTCTTTTTTTTTTTGGGGGGGGGGGGTATTTTAAAAAAAATTGGGGGGGGGGGGTCAGAAAGGGAGTGGTGTAGGTCAACGCTGCTTTTTACCCCAATTCAGTGGTGTACAGAGGCCTAGTGATTGCCAACCCCTTGACTGTATGTCCCAAAGACACAGGTATAAGTCCTAGTACTTAGAAACATTATAAGAAAGGGAGATATTTTGAATAAGATATGATATTTGGATGTCTAGGGCCACGTCTCTGTGCCACCACCCCCACCCCGTCTGCACACCAATTCCAAATAGTTTCGACATGTAACATGTCCAAACTATTGGAGGCACCCATTCAGTAGGTCTGGTCTACTTCAATCAATGATAAGTGAGCCAGTCGGAGAACATCGAAGAACATACATCACATACATATGTAGGATTGATATGTTGGCAAATGTTATGTCAATTAAATACTTCCAAACAAGATTGATCATGACATTTTATTCTTGGGAATTGGACACTGCTTCTTGCATCGTGGTTAGACTCAAGAAACAAAGATCAAAGATGATCAATTTCTGTTCAAATGGTCGCATCAAAATCGATTCCTTTCCACTTTCAATTTTATTTAAAAAAATAAGTGTTGTAATTCTGTAGATCTTTCTAATTACCTCTAAGGTTAATTAGCCTCAGAAAATGATAATTCTAAAATGGTTTCGTTTTGCAAACAAAGGCAAGAACTTCATTTAGAAGTTCTCGGATATCTGAGAATCATGATGTTATTGAAATGGAAAGAAGGTTAAATATCCTTACTTCTGGCTTGTTTTAGATTTCTCATTCAATGTGCTGTTTAGAAATCCGTATGTATATATATATATATATATATATATATATATATATATATATATATATTCGGTGGTAATTTATGGAGTATAGATCCAAGAGTTCTTTTTTCGGCCATCTCAAGAGCTTTCGATCTTGGCGATCATCTTCAGAAGTTGTTTTTTTTCTCTAAATTGTTGTTGCTTAAGGTGTTTTTATTATTTTGCTCGGTAGTTTTGGCGAGAGAAAAAACATAAGGTGCAATTGAATCTGTTATTTGTTTCTCTATTTGTGCATTTATTGTTTTTATTAATTCGTTGTTGTTTTTTATGTGTTTATTTCTTTATTTATTTTTAAATCGTGAAAGAAATAATTTTTTTTATGTGCTTGTACATTTATCTTTTTTTTTTCAAATTTAATTGTAGAAGACATTTAATTAACGTTAATTTTTATGTTAAAGGCTATCCTATTGCTGTTAGGTTGTTTCCTTTTATATATAGTGCGTTTATGATTTTTAAACACGTATAGTTATCTTTGTGTATGGTTTTAGTGTTAGTGGTTAGTATTTTTCTGATCGCGACTGATTGTAGTGTTTTGTTGTGTGTAATTATGCGACATGGAATTGCGCTAGTATCGGATACATGGTATGTAAGGCGTCAAGAGAGAATTGTTGTTCTGTGACCAATGTAAATACTATATTTTTCGGTGGGTGTTAAGAAGACATTCCTTAAATGGGCATGTGAACATATATAGTTTGTTGTAGTTGAGTTAATAGTGTTATTGTTTGTTATTATTAAATTATATATATATATATATATATATATATATATATATATATATATATACACACACATACACAGAGAGGGATATATATATAGATAATGTTATATTACATTATAATATTATGTGTATATACACGAAATAGTAAAATATAATTTTATATTTGAGGTTGGTCTAAAAAGTCATGATGAACATCGAGCAACCAATACTGGAACAACCTCCCTATTCACCTGATATTGCTCTGTGTGACTTTCGCACTGACAGTGAGATTAAAACACCAAATTCATATTCAAAATAGAATAACTATAGCTTTCGAATATACTGATTTTGTGTATGCGATCCACGTCATAAGATTAATTATTTGCATATTGCTTTGCAAAAGGGCATTTCATTAATTAACTATTCATTTTTATTCTTTTCTAATTCAATTATTGTTTCCATTTTATTATAGCACATAGTTTTATTTGCAAAGATTTGTTTATATTGTGAATAGAAACTGAGCATTTTCCAGTCTTTTTTGGTCAATTTACTTCTGGAGGTTGCAGTCTAGTTCGAGATTGTAAATTTAAAACAAAGCCCCACTCCCCCAACACACACGCACACGGCAGCCAAGGAAACAAGTCAGTGAGTACTCCCCCTACCCCAATCACTTTTACAAATATATTTTTAGTGTGGATAAAGGCTTAGCATTTTGGGTAAAAAGAGTTTTTTTTATCTATTCCGGTCAATTTACTTCTGGAAGTTGTGATTTTTGTTTTTTCTTAATTTTCCCGGGCAACGCCGGGACATGAGTCCTGCTAGTATTTAATAAAGTGTATGGGTTATTTTGTTTAACAGTATATTAACCATTACGGTTCTTTAATGCTGGAAACTATTTCTCTAAAATAAAATGTTTAACTTTAGCAAATGTACTGTTAGAATAACAGCGGTTGTACTATTTAGTTAACCTATAAATAACCAATAATGGATTAGAATGGAGTTAGGGTTCATACCTATCTCAAGTTTTATTAGTTACTCACTATACCTACCCGACGTTTTCCTGTAGTGTTTTTACTTGCAATTTTTTTTTTAAGCTATGCTTTATCAGAAATATTCTGTTTTGTTTCAAACAAAGTGAAGTTATGTCTCAATCAAAATAATTCCGACCCGGTCAAAGTATTTTCCGGAAAGAATTAAATCGAATTATATTTTATTGCTCTTAACAACATGCTGCAACGATCCACCAAAAGAATTAACGAACCAGACAAAAATATTGACTTTGTATGAAGAAAGCTATCTATGAGAAAAAAACGAGAAATAGACTGACTTTACTTTATATATTAGATTAGAAGATTTTCAATGCTGGTGAAATCTGTTGGGCAGTCAATATTTTAAATTTGCTGTCTTCTATTTTTGTTCATACTGTCTTTTTTTGTAATACTGTCAATTTATTTTTTCATTTATGCACTAGATTACAAAATCTTAAATTTCATAATCGTTATTTTAACGAGCAACTCTAAAACCATCTTCAACTAACAGAAAATAGATTAATTAAAAATTAAACAATCAGCAGAAGAATAGTACCTGCTACTTTTTATCATTTTTCTCTTTCTTTCTTTAATAATAGCTATAATTGATATTAATTAGTTTATTCAAGCTAACGTCTTATTTTTTTTAATAATGTAATCTCTCCTCATTTAATAAATATTTCATGCTTAATGAAGTTACTGTTCCATTGCTAAAATGAAAGCAAGGTAAAATATGACTGGATGATGACTTGTCCGAATGAAAAGGTGGAAATAAAAAAAAATAATTTATGATCAATTAGAAAATGAATTCTTGGAATTGATGCTTATTTGTACATGATACAAAGTCACTGTAGAATTTAAGAATAAAATATTTGTTATTATTTTCGAACTCCCCAAGATGCACCTGATCTTGATGGAGACTTCAGCATTGCTCTGGAGGCCTCCTTAGTATTGAATTTTGTCTCATTACTTAAAATGTAAAAAAAAAACTCTGAAGTTATTTTTATAAGTAAAAACAGTTTTTTTAACCCTTACTGTGCATGTGAATTCAGTTAAAACTTCCAATCTTTTAAATTTCCCAACAAAATGAATGCATAAATGACTAAATTAGATCTGATCAGATTTAAAATCAGCATGATCCCATTGACACACTATAAAAGTAAAATTGACACACTGATTATCATTAGATCACCGAAGTTAAGCGACGTTGGGCCTGGTCAGTAAAAGATAGATGATCATTTGGGAATACCAGACACTGTATGTGGGAAGACGGCAACATCTCTCTGCAAAAACAAAATGTAAAAACTAAGATCGTTTGGCTAAGATCAAAGTGTAGTATCTGTTCCGATGGATACTGCATGCCTGTCCTGTGCAGTTCTAGGAGGTCCACCCTCCCAGGCTTTGCCTCCCCTCTTTGGGGAGGAGTAAGTTTATTGCTTACTGTCTGAGGCGCCCCTACCGGGGAATGCCGACGGGGCTGCCCAGGCAATTTTTAAATGGCCAGAGTGCTCACCTCTCGAGCGCTGGCTTTTCAAACCCCACTTTCTCGACCCGATCTTGGGTCACATCTTACTTGTGGGAGTAAGATAAAACTGGCCTTGTGCCTAACTCCTGGGGAGGAGTAAATAAAACTAAGATCGTTAAAAATATCGCCTGGGCGGGGTATGTATGTGACAAGAGACCACTTGTGAATTTGATATTTCCTAGAAACTTCCGCCTTTGAAGGAAGTCGACTTAACAGGCCCAGGAAGCATGCCGTCTCAGGGTAGGACAGAAATGCTAATTCCATAGGTTATTAATGCATCTCCCTTTTGACTTCGAGCTTTGGTCTGGTAATTTATAAAAATTATAAATGTCCCAACCAGCTATAGTGTTGTATTATTCCCGCTACCATTGCATTATTGGACTATGAGACACCCTTATTCCAAGTCATTTTTTAGTCAATAAAAAAAGGATAGTTTGAAAATCTTTAGAAATATTTTAATGAAGAAATTCTCACGAATCAATAAATGTCTTTGTTGGCTGAGGGCCAAAAGTTTTCATTAATATTCTGTTGAAATCTGGTCGACTGATTTCTCTTGTGTATTTCCAGAAATACAAAGTTCAAGCAACAGCTTTTATAATTATAATAAAGTCAATTGTTTGGAAGCCAACCAACACATTTTGGCCGGAAGCAATTTTCAAACCATAGATTTTACTTTAACTTTCATATCTACACAATGAATAAAATATTAGTTACACTTTTCCCCAGCCAGACGTGTTGATATACATGCATACAAGAAATGTCTACAGAACATGGAACTCGTTAGGTAAAATACACTTATCATAAATCCAATTACAAATGAACTTCTATTCCTTCAAAATTATTAATTTGCAAAGTCACACACCGAAAAAGATACTGTTCAAACTCATTGTAACATTGCTGAAAGAGAGAGTTGTTAATACGACTTTTCAAAAATAAAATTCTTCTAATATAAGGAAGCGACCAACACCCCCTTCAATTACAAATGGTGACCCGACGTGATTCAACACAGACCTTGTGAAAAACAAAACTGGCACGAAATGAATTGAACGAACAAAAACCGAGTAACAGGCAACAAAAAAGGGTTTATTTAACAGAGGGTTGGAACTGTGACCGAGTGAAGAAAATAGGTGGCCGGGTCGTCAGCAAATACATTCCCAGTGGAGATGGTTGCTGGAACGATGCAGGGGGAAGGGCAGGAGAGAGATGATGTTTCCTCGATCGCGTCTTGTTTCTCTCTGCCGATCTCGTCCCTAGACTAAACTGTCCAAGTAGTCCGTTTGGGGACAGTTAGAAAGTCATACGCCCTGTAAGCCGATTGGTCAGTGTATGACCAAACTGCCTACAGGGGACAAGAAGAAATAGGTCTTATGTCCGACCGCTACATCCTTAATCTTTCATAAACGAGTGAAAGAGATACTTGTTAATACGACTTCTCAAAAATAAAATTCTTCTAATATACTTAATCTTTACTAAACGAGTTTCATCATTGATACACTTGTATATTCATTTTTGTGAGCGGCTTAGTGGTTTTATTACGATTCCTATATAAAATATAAATATCTAATGTTTATCATTTTAGCTGCACACGTGTTGGAAATATATTATTCTCTGCGCACGTGGCAGTCATCATCCGTGTTGTATTATCATTGTATCGACAAATGTGACACACCTTTCGGAAAGAAAGTTAAAAGGAAATAGAGTGTGTTGGTGACTTATCAATTACTCGCTGTACCTATAAATCAGAGAAAAATACTAAGAAAGTTATTTGGTTACTTTACCATTGTTTAAGAGTCGGTTGGCTTAACAAAAAAATACACTAACAGGAAACTCCCATTAGAGTTTGAAAAGCTTTTTACATAGCATAGCAAGTCAGACAACGCCCAATCAGTTTGTAGGTCATACCAATAACAGACAATCTTGTTTTTGAATTTATGGCCACATGGAGCACGGGAGTACCAAATCTTGTGACAGTAACGCCACTTTACATTAAAATCAGAGTTATCTGCAAGGGAGATAACTCTGGTTCAAAGGGAGATAACTTTGGTTCAAATCCTCATGTTTTCGCCATATTTTACTTCATCTTTATGGTTGAAATCTGCATTGGGATTAATTGACGACTATCAAAGTCATAGAATATATATTTATTAACTCAATTCGATGAACAATCATCAGCTTGTGTGTTGCTTCATGCATTCCTAAGATTTTTCACTTTTCATTTTCTTTATCAGCTGACTGTGGGTAATAGAGACCAATAAGATCACTTGTTACTTAGCTTCATGTCTCATCAACTGCTTAATTAATTCACTATTTCAGATTCCTTTTTTTCCTAACCTATCAAAAGTTCTGCTTGGATTACTGCAGCTTAACATTTCTAAACCCCCGCCTCTTTACTCTCTAACCATCCTAGAAGACAAAAAATTGTGCTGAAAACTATTCTAAAACAGCAAACTTACAACTGCAAACATTTTTTTTTACTCTCTAACCACCCTAGAAGACAAGAAAATTGTACTGAAAACTATTCTAAAACAGCAAACTTACAACTGCAAACATTTTTTTTTACTCTCTAACCATCCTAGAAGATAAAAAAAATTGTACTAAAAACTATTCTAAAACAGCAAACTTACAACTGCAAACATTTATTTTTACTCTCTAACCATCCTAGAAGATAAAAAAAATTGTACTGAAAACTATTCTAAAACAGCAAACTTACAACTGCGAACATTTTTTTTAATGGTTGTTGTGAATTTTATTTGATTGCAAAATAAGAATTACGTTTTTTTATCAGATTAATAGATAGAAGATATACAGAATAAAATATATAGAATAAGAATATTTTTGGTGCACAATTTTATCATGTGTGTTCTAAAAGAAAACTTTTTCAACACTTAAACAAAATGTTAGTCACGCGTTATAAAATAAGAATATTTGATATTCCAATTTATACGTTTTTATAGTGACGCACGTACTGAAGTGCTGCCATATTGAATATATTGCGTTATGAATAAAACGGGGTCGGAATATGAAAAGAAAAAAGACAATGGTGAAGAAACGGTAATAATAAAGAAACGGTTGAATTTGCATACATTTATTTCTCACCGAGAAGGTTTGTCAAAGGCAAATGTAAGGACATAATTAAACATGATTCATAAAAGGGGAGGGTGAAATAACAGACGTAGTTACTAACGAAAGAGTCCATGCTAAAAACACTTAAAGCAAGAAAAACACTCATCGTATGTTTATTTTTACGGAAAATTATTTATTGCTTTTTGTTTTCGATAAATTGTTTATTTTATAAATAAACTAAAGATTGTAAAGAAGAGAATCAATGAAACAACGATTTTTACAGTTTTTTTTTTTGTTCTTTAAAACACTCACTGTATGTTTATTTAAGAATATTGGTCAGTTATTTCATGTTTTGTGTGAGCATGCAGGCAGATATGTTTGCATGATGTGCGAGTTTGTTTTTGGCTATGAGTTCTTTTCCCTGGCAAAATTTGATCAGTCCTCTGGGACACTGAATCGCCTGTCCTAACATGCTGAAATTAATTATCGCTTTAATCAATTGTCTTAATTTATTGTCTGCCTGCCAGGAATTTTACGATTTAATCAATTTAAAATTTAACTTGTCTTCTGCTTTTCTCGCCTTCTGATTGGATAAGCACTTCGGCATCTTCCGGCTGTTTACATAAAAAGCCAAACGAAAAGTCGTTTTGTCTGGTTCAAAAGCAGTACCAGTACCAAAGTTCTAAAGCACAATCGAAACAGGCAAATCACATTACAGAGACATAATACAACATAATACATAAAATGGATAAAAATCGCAGATGTAATTAGTAATGAAAGAGTCTACATTAAAAGTCCCTACACATAAGCGAAATAGACATGAATTGTCAGGGTAAACACATTATAGAGAATGTATGGGCTATGTAAAGTAAATACGATTTACTTTGTATTGTCTGGGAAATATTTTGATACTGAATTCTGTGTCCATCAGAAAACAGCCATGCTATGATGAATAAAAAAAACGATGGTAGAATATCTATCTGTGAACGATAGCTGCGACTGATAAATAGGACATCTGATGATAAACGTGTCAGAACTGTGAAAACTTGTAAAACTGTAGAGCTAAGCCAGACACGTTTGGCCAACGTCAAGCCCAATGCCAGAAAGAGGACAATCTTGCACTATTCATGTCGAGTCTTTTTTGTATTTCATAGTTGAAGAGTTGCTTCACTTATTGCCAGTTTAATTCAGGGAAGATAACTTGGATATGGTTCAAGAGAAATAATGCTAAATATACTGAGCCGACATAAATATTCTATAGTACAAGAAAGAAAATGAACAAAATTCTTTTCAAAAACTGCCTCAGTATCATGTAGACAAGGATGCTGCATTGAATATCGGGCATTACTCTACTCAACCACATGATCAATGACAGTATTCGTCAGCGATATGGAGTGGCACCAATCAGCGACAAGCTCCATAAATCTTGACTGAGATGGTATGGTCATGTCCTAAAAGCCAACAAAAGCTCTGCCAGTTAGGAGCCGGTTGCCAAGAGAACGGCCAAAATAGTGTTGGCTTGACATGCTTCACCAGGACTTGAAAATCGCCGGTGTGCACACTGATCAGGTACACGGTCAAAGAAAAATAGACCCTGTGATATTATGCGGAACTACTCAAGGAAGAAGAAGATGTTTGTCCTTTGCTAACTTATTCTTGGGCAAAATGTTTCTGTTGGCATCGAGGTCTTGTAAGACAATAGAATTTTTCTGTGGCTGAAAGTCAGACTTTCATACAGCATTTCTATGGCTGCAGAGTCTAATGTGTGAAAGACATATACGGACCGGTTGCGCTAATGTTGATGATATGATGGTTCCCACTAATTTGGTTTCGTGTTTTCTCTTTGTTCGCTTAGCATATTTGTGATGAGCCAAATTGTTCTTATATGTGAACAGTCTATTTCAAATTAACTGCTGCCATTGAAATCAATGTTCAGCAGAGGATTTCCAGGTGGCAAGAGCGATATTAAACAATCTGATATATTTGGGATTATTTGGATTGTTATGACTACTATTCTCATCTTGCTTGTAATGTTTAAAACGTTTCGTCCGATGTAACCTCTGACCTTATACAAATCGTCAATCCTCATCTAAAAAATTCAAAAACATAATCTGAGGTCTTGTTTTCAGATATCCTTAAATACAAGCTGTATACAACCAGCTTTCTTTTCCTTTCAGTATCCGTCCTTCTATCCTCTGGATATGGGGACATGGTTTAACGAACAGAGATGTTGTTACGTCAGGATAGAGAATGTGATCATTCAAGGACTGAGATGTGAGCGATTTTATTCTTGCAAGCCCAGTAAGATCCTTAGGCAATTGGAAGCTCTTGTTGGGTAAATAGAGTTCATAACCAACTGTCATACAAGAGTTTTCAAATGACACATGCTCTGTACATTCGTATTTATTGCAAACTGGAAGTTTACCATTATCCCAAACTCTAGGGTAACTGCTTAGTTCACCATTGAGTGACAGGTTGTTTGTAATGGTGGACCCATGGTAAGTAAATGTGTTTGAAATAGGTTGGTAACAGTAACTAGGAACACGATTGTCTCGGAAGTCACAAACTCTAAAAACTTTAGATCTCAGAATATTCAATTTAAAAAAATAAATGCCAGGGTGACTATTACATAGAGCATACTAAATTCAATAACACTGGCTCTGTCGAATATATGCAACATTAGACATCTTTTGTAACTTTTTCTATTGTCTTTTAGTTTATTCACATCAGAGCCGACGCAATTTTTCATACATCCTGGCATCTGAATATTACACTGCTGTACCAATAAGTTATTATTCCCGCTACTTATTGTTTATTTCTTCTAATCTTTAATTGTTGATAGCGAGTATGCAAAGTATAATTAAACTGAAGTTCCTCCAGACTTTTTTTTAAAAAACTTAGTTCACCCCAAACAAAGCAAGTTACTGCTGTAGACGTAAGGGGCTACTGAGAATTAGGGTGAAAGTTTCAGAGGGCATCCTAAATTGGGAGCTGTGCAGCGAGATGCTTGTTCACATTAGTTTTAAATTTCTACATGTAAAACAGGGAGCAGGAAGGGAGTTCCAAAGGCCAGCAGCTCGAGGAAAGAAGCTATTGGGGTAGAAGGCTCTCTGGCATTTGGGGACCTCTACAGTGAATGTATGAGATTTAGCTGATTGTTGGGTTGGTCGAGTGTATTTACGTTAGCAGCAAGTTCATCGGAGCACATTCCATTTAAGTATGTATTTGTAAAAACAAGCATAAGGATGCAACATTGCGGCGATGGGACAGGGGCTGGAGCTTGGTGAATAGTGAGGGACCTATTAGATTCGAAACTCTTTTTTGGACCTTGTCTAAGAGGAAGAGACTAGTAGATGGTGCACCAGCCCAGATGTGACAACAATACTCCATGCATGGGCGAATGGAGGCTTTGTAGAGATATAGGATACTGTCAAGTGTGAGAAGTGTTTCTAGTCTTAAGTGAAGCTCTCCATGAGGGTTACAATTGCTCCTGGGAGTGAATTGTCATGGCTGCATCATGAGCAAACACCGTTTCTTAGATATCAAATCGCCTGATTTTTCTTTTGATCTGCAGACAAACGTGAATAGCTTGCCATTTGTCGTTGTATGTAGGTAAACACCCATATTTGATGTGTTGAACGCTTGCCGCAGAAAGAAGGAAAAGAATAGCTGTCTATTTAAGCTTTGTTCAGTTTTCTATGTTTTCATTTCAATATTTACAATTGTAAAACTTGAATAAGCAAAAAATAAAGCAATTTCATGATGGAAAATTACCCAAGATTAAACAAATAAAGAAGATGGAATTCCACGAAGCAGGCACAAAAAGTAATCTGAGTAGTCACTCAACGACTATAAAAATAGATGGCAGATGGACTGGAAACTTTAAGTTAAGTGTAAATCTGGAAAACTTTTTAGTGTTCCTGTTGATATCATCTGGACAACGATCAGATATCGTTGTGTGGTGTGAAGAAAAGAAAGAAGGAATAATATTGGAATTAACAATACCATGGGAAGAAAACTTTGCTGCTGCAGAAAATAGGAAAGAGATCAGATATGAAGAGTTGGTACAGGAGTGTCAAGATAAAGGTTGGAAGATCGAATTCCATCATTTGGCCATTGGGTCGAGAGGAAATGTAGAGCGAACGGTCGTAAACCTATTTCGACATCGCTTTTATTGTAACAACTCAAAATTGAGAAAATTGATTAAAGATATTCAGGAAACAGCAGAGAAAACATTTTATTGGATATGGCTGAAGAGGAATGATATGAACTGGAAGGAGACGTGAATTTTGGACGGTGAAAGAAGGGAGATGAAGGAGATAGTGATGACGCCATATGCAAGTTTATGACGTCACATTGCAATCAAAATCAGTTGTTGATGATGATGGCTGAAAGGTTTATCTGGCTTGATGGCATTTATGAGCAGATGACACCAGTGCTACATAACCACCTCCTGATAGAGGAGCCCTGCCACTTCAGAAAATCAGTCGATTAATAGGGGCCAAAACTGCGAAGTGGTTTCTCCTGATGATGGTGTAGTTCTGGATCCGGTAGTGGAGCTGACAGCTGCGAAGCACAAAAAGACCGTGTCATTCAAACCCTAATTAACCAGTTTGTGCTGATCATATAATCAATAGCAAACATTACAAAATGTGGAGTATGATTTTAGATAATACATTATTTACAATCAGACTGGTTCACTCATTTTGATTGGTTTCGTCACAATGGTGTAGGTATACTGGGTATGGCATGGAAGTGAATCCATTATCGAGGCCCCAATTTTGGGTCTTTAGGGAATGTGGAGTCAACCCTTAGTTGTCATTACTCCCATGTCCACTCTATCCATGAGTTAAATAGAATCTGTATTGGGTATAACATGAAACTATAGAGTGAACCCCTCCCCCACACCAAGAAGTGCCACTCATGGAACCGTTAATAAAATGCACAATCTATAGAATTTGGTAGTTAGAGCTCAACCGTGTAACCAGTTGACTAGCGAATTAAGTAAAGTGCCAAGCACACTAAAACGCCGGTTTATACTAAACTAGAATGTTCCATTATGCTTAGAATGGTACGTCCATTCTCTGAGTTCTGATTGCCTGAGATTCATAAATTGACATTCTAGTGTTCCTTCATTCAAACAAGAATTTTTCTATTGGATGGATGCCAATTGAGGCCTTTATGCCGGTAAGTGTTATTGTATTCTATACAATCCTTTCTGCAATCCAACCATATTTGGTTCAAAGTTTATGCTTGACTTGTCCACCAAGTTTTAGTCGTGAATGTCCAACAGTATTTCTTTTATCATCATTTAATAATATGCAGGGATACTTTTGTGATCTTGAATGAGCTTCATACTCATCGGACCTTAATCCCTCAGATATTTATCTGTTGAGTCAAAGATACTGTCTATCAAAACAATCCCCAGACTATTCCTGACCTGGTGAGGGGCATCACAGTCAAAATGAGGGCAATGCAAAAAGAGGAGGGTGTTAGAGATATTGACGACTTTTCATGTCGTATGCATATGAACGGTTATAAACAAAGACTGTTGGACATTTATGCGTGATACTTGGTGAACAAGTCAGGTTTAGACTGAAGTTTATTTCTACAAAATATATTTGGATTACAGAAAAGATTATGAATTTTATTAACGATTGCATGGGTGGCATTTTTTGGGGGGGAGGGGGGTACCCTGTATAATCAGATAATATTGGATTTTATTTACCTCCTCGTCAGGAGGTTAGGCACAAGGCCAGTTTTATCTTACTTCCACAAGGTAAGATGTGACCCAAGGTCGGGTCGGGAAAGTGGGGCTTGAAAAGCCAGCGCCCGAGAAGGTGAGAACTCTGGCCATTAAACATTGCCTGGGCAGCCCGTCGGCATTCCCCGGTAGGGGAGCCTCGGGCAGTTAGCAATAAACTTACTCCTCCCCAAAGAGGGGAGGCAAAGCCTAGGAGGGTGGACCTCCTAGAACTGCAAAGGACCGTCCCATAGACCGGCGTAAATCAAGCCCCGAAGGCCAAGACGATACCAGTCTATGGAGTGCAGTATCCATCGGAACAGATACTACACTTTGATCTTAGCCAAAAGGCCGAGTGAATTGCAAAAATGTGAATTCTTAAAAAATATATATGAGAGCATTTGAGAGGAGGAAATTCTTCTGTAAACAATATTAGTTTTGCCGTACATAAGACTGAGTTCATAATTGAATAGTGTATTAGTGTTAAAGATAGGGTTAGAATATTGATTTACTCCTCTCTAAGAGTTAGGCACAAGGCCAGTTTTATCTTACTCCCACAAGTAAGATGTGACCCAAGGTGGGCAAGAGAAAAAACTATTCTATTGATAATTGAACACACCCTGTACATCGGGTTGTATACACATAGATTTACACCATGGATAACTTTCCAAAGATGTTAAGAATTTGGAGGCTTTTTATCAAAATGACCAAATTTGGAAAAAGCTTAAGATGCTTCAAAATAACACAAGGAACCAATAGCACAAAGGAATATGTGAGAATTATTTAAAAAGAACTAAAGTAAATGTAATACTATGCTTCATAAAAGAAGTGGGTTTAAAAATCTAACAAATGAAAAAATATAATCTATTATTATGTTTAAAAACAAAAACAAAAACACTTGGTTTGACTTCTAAATTCTTAATATATTTTAATTTCACGACGTTTCAATTTTTCAACTAACACAGCCAATGTGCAACTTTACATACTGACATTGAATTCCAGCCAACATCTGCGAGCTTCTATAACTGAAGACATACCTTCAGTAAGAAGTAAAATGAAGTAAAAAAAAAAATATGTATATTTTATGAATAGTGCGGTTTACGCCGAAAATAAAAATGAAAAAGTATTTTATTTAAAAAGTAAACACATTGTTTGTTTGGCTTTTAAATTCTTAATATAATCAATGTATATAAATGAAAGTTAATATTTGAAAATGACTACATAAAACGAATTACAGAGAGATGTACACCATGAATAAATATTTGAAGATATGAAGAATTTGAAGCATAAAATCTTTGACTGAAATGACTAAATTAAATAATGTAAAAAGGGTTGATATGCTGTAAAACAAAACAACCAACCAACAATGTTTCGTTAGACATAACTCTGGAAAATATTAGATTAAAACTTTTTCCTAACATGTGTGAGATTGATTGTGAGATTTTAAAAGTTGGATCTAAATAGCATTTAAGCTGACATATCAAACTTTGATTCTGACTAGCAAATTTTCAATGTGTTGTTGCTGAACGATATTATTGGCACTATAATAATATACTTTGCTACAGTTTATATTAAAATTATGTAGCCCCACCTGGACAACTGGTAAAATAAGAACATTTTTTATTATGACCGAAAAATCAAAATCATCAAGGGGAATAACTCGTTTTTTATTAAGCAATATAAAAAGAGTTTTCTCCCTTACAACTAAAATTGTATTTCTTTTTCTGTATAAGTTTTGAAAATGTGCAAACAAATAAAAATTAAAAACTAAAATGGCTTCACTTCACCCTGGGAAATGCCAGGTAGTAGGTACAGCTAGTATAATCTATGAGAGTAATTTGTTTTTATTCCTTTTATTTATTTATTTACTTGTTTGTTATACTTTTGAGGTTATCTTTCGGTTTAACTATCTTCTCAATTCATTGACTCTGTATTAAGGATATTTTGCATTTGCTTATCTTTATCATTGAAGTCACAGTCACATGAGACTTTATATTCATTGATCTGTAGAAATATGGAAATACAGTTGATACGATATGAGTAATAAAATAAAATGAACCGGTTTTTGAAACCGGATAAAAATCAGAAATGGTAAAGAATCAATGACATAAAATCAAGTTGAAAAGAAACCTTGGAAATAGATAGCCATTTTGTTTAGCGAAACGAAGTGATGCAAAATGGAAATGGTACTGAAAACCTGTTCATAATTTGGCAAAATTTGCTGTTTTTATTTCATGAGAAATAGACCAATTATGAGAGAATATCTCACACTGTATCAAGACAACTAATTAAATAAATAGGATGTGTATGTTGAGAAAATAGACGTGGTTATATAAAATTGAAATACAATGTAATAATACATTCCAAAAAGAATAAGGTAAACACTGCAATAATAGGGGCAACAATAAGCCTAAATACAAAACAATAACAAGGCAAAATAAATAATAAGTCAAAATACGATACAATAATAGGAAGGTAAAATGACAATAACGAAACAATAAGCTAAAATAAATAAGGAAACAAGAAAGAAAACTACAATACATTAATAACGAAAGGCAAAACAATAGTAATAAGGTAAAAGAAATAAAAAGCCACAAAAAATACAATAATAAAGGAAACAAGAATAATAATAAGGCAAAATAAATAATAAGGCAGCAAAAAGTCAAAATGCAATTCATTAATAAAACAATGTAAAACAATAATACATTATTATTTCTAAGTGTACCAGCTCAATAAATAATCCTTGAAATAGTAAATCAAAATAATAGGTAGAACGTTTCACAAGGCGACAATAGTAATAAATTGATAAAAGGTAGACATTCCCCAAGAAATTAGGGTGAATCAAGTTGGTTGCTAAGATAGTAATGAGAAGAGTTTATATGACCAAACAAATTCACTCAGATAAATTGAGAACCATACGTTGCAGAATGAAATATGATAATTAGGCGAGTTTATTCCCTCTGTTCTGATTGGCTGTTGGGTTTTGTGTGCATATTTTGCCTAATACATATCCATCATTTGACTGCTTTGCTTGGTGGAGTACAGAACTGCATTAAGTCACAGTTCGTTTTCTTTTTATCTACCAAACTGGATGCCAGTTCGGAAATTTCTTGTGAAGTTAATTCTACATGAGTGAGTTGAAATTTACACTTATTGGTATTACTAATTAATGGTTATAGACTGGGATGTTTGAGGAATTTCGTTTTAATTATTGTCGTTTGCATAGATGGATTTGAAATGTGAAATCTGACCAAACCCAACACATCAGGTCAGAGGATTTGCTAAAAGAACTCCACTTGTCGAGCATGGAGGTTATCCTAAGGATGAATCTATTAAGCTGGTATGGTCATGTGGAACGTTTATCGTCTTGATAAACCGTTGCAGAAGCAGGAATGTCCTAAATCGCATGAAGGTTGGCCATTCAAGGAAAACTTGGAAGCAAGTGATTGGACAAAACCATACATAGTGGAATTTGGAGACTGATGATCCACTGAACCGCGAGAAGTGGAGAGTGAGCTTGCACAATATAAGAAAACGTTTGACACTGAACAAGAGAAAAATGACGTTAAATAGATAGAAGATTTTAAAAGTATGAAGTTGAACAGGATTTTCTCATACATTAGTCATATTCATGGAAAAACTAAGGAGTTAATATATAATTTTAGATAACTTAGCTAAGTAGCGACAATGGTATCATAAGGTGACCCCTCAAAATTACCACCCATGGAATCTTTAATGAAATATACAATCCTTTCTGCAATTTAACCATATTTCATACAAATAAACTTCAGTCTATGCTTGACTTGGCCACCAAGTTTGATTAATGAATGTCCAACAATTTTTGCTTTGTCGTCATTCAATGATATGCAGAGACAAGTAAAAGGTATGATCCTGAATGGGCTTCACACTCACCGGCTCTTACCCCTTATTTTTATCTGTGAAGTTATCTCAAAGATAATGTCACCACTTGTGTCTGTTCCAAACATTTCTGCCACGAGAATGTCAGGAGCTGGGTTTAGTTATCAGAGGCAACCCTATTAACTTGAATGCTTACTAGACACTGTCCTCAAGTGTCTAAGGTCTCTCTGTACAGGGGTTTGTCGGGACAACCTGGCATGAGGATACTTCCCCTTACAAGTAAACACTGATTAAATATTCAAAATAACATAGTATTCGAATCCCAAATAAGATTCCCTATATATTGCTACCCTACACTGGCTTATACAAGGAATGATACACTTTCTCCAAGTGATGTTGCCCTAGTAAGAGCACTAAGCTGGATACTCCACCAGACTAGATAAATTCTGTAATCTGGTAGCGCCAACACACCACAAGAAAGATATACTATAACATAGTTTACTGGTCAATTAGGGAGAGGAAAATTAATGGTCTAAACTTTTTTACTAACTCCCCGATATCCTAGCACTAAGTGAAACAAACCTTCAATCCTCAATCTCCTCTCACCATTTTGACCTGACTGATTACCTCCCACTCTACCGAAAAGACTCTGACAAACATATGCACGGTCTAAGAGTTTATGTTAGAATCAGATGATCAAGACTACGTGTGCTTTAGATTGACCTTCCATCACAGCATTATTACTTATACTTCTTATACCATTCTCTTTCGACCCAGAACTGTACCCTGCTTAACTCTGTCTCTGAAAACATTGATAGAGCACTCTCAGACGACTCGAATGCCCTAATACATGTATTTGGGGATTTCAATGCACACCACCGTGACTGGCTGGGATCCAGCTTTACTGACGCAGCTGGGAACTTTACATTTAATTTCTCCTTAGCTCACTCCCTCTCACAGACTGTCACTTTACCGACCTGCCTCCGTGATCATGTAGACCAGCAAGCCTCACTTCTTGACCTGTTCCTGACCTCACTGCCCTAGGCTTGTGTGACTAAAAACCATAGTCCACTCGGAAACTCTGATCACATTGTGGTAATGATTGATATCACTCTAAAAACTAGTCCAAAAGCTGATGAGCCGTTGCTTAAACGACAAGAAACTACAAGAAGGCTGATTTTGATTCTATCAGAGATCACATCAGTGACGCCCACATGGAATAAAATCTTCTCACTCCCTGCTGATCAGTGCGCAAATGAGTTAACTGAAGGCATTGAAGCATATGTCTGCATGTGAAAATTTTTCAGCAAACCCCACTCTCCTCAATGGTTCACCTCGGAATGTGCAGCTGCTATTGCATTGAGGCAGCAAGCATTCCAACAATTTGGCCGCCATAAGTCAACTGCGAATATACAGAAATTTATAGAGTCAAGAAATGATTGTAAAGTAGTGATAGGTGAAACAAAGAGAAGTTATACAGAGATAACCAAAAAACGCATTCAGTCACAGAAACTAGGTACTCGCGATTTCTGGAAAGTCTACAATAGTGTGGTGAACAATGGACAATCAACAATTCCCCCGCAATCAAACCACAATGATGTCGTTTGCACGGCAACTGATAAGGCTGAAGTACTTGCCCAACGTTTTGCCTTAAATTCCACTTTGAACTCAGCAAACCACCCTCTTCCTAAATTCTCTTTGCGAAACGAAGTCACACTTGAGAACCTGGTCATCACCCCATCTCAGGTCAGGGACATCATAAAAAACCTTGACACCTCCAAAGCTTGTGAGCCTGATCTTATACCAGTAATAGTAATAAAGAAATGCTCTGCTGAACTGGCCCCTGTCCTCTCCAAACTCTACAACAAATGCCTTGCTCAATCTTACTTCCCTGATAGCTGAAAAATTGCCTTTGTGGTACCAATCTTCAAGAATTCTGGAAACAGAACTGATCCTTAGAACTACAGCCCCATTAATCTACTCCCGATCTTTGCTAAAATTTTTGAATCCTTAATCAATTTAGCGATAGTCCGGCACCTAGTTAATGCTAAACTCCTTTCTGACCGTTAATATGGATTTAGGCAAGCACGATCTACTGCGGATATTCTAACGGTCATCTCTGAATGCATATATCATACACTGGACAAAGCAGGTGAAGCTAGGGCAGTAACGCTTTATATATCCAAAGCCTTTGACAAGGTCTGGCATAAAGGGTTTCTCCTAAAAATTCACTCATATGGTATTACTGAACAAATATTTAATATAATTAGATCCTTCTTGACCAACAGAAAGATCCAGGTTGTCCTCGATGGACGTTCATCTAAACTACATAACATAAATGCTGGTATACTTCAGGGATCTATTCTTGGACCACTATTGTTCCTGATTTTCATAAACGACATCCCTGATGACATTGAGTCTGAGATGGGTATATTTACTGATGACACTACACTCTACTCTCGGCATATGGGTATAACGGACACGAACATATCTGAGGCAATGGCTGAATCCTTAGAAAACGACCTCCAGTCTGTAGTGGAATAGGGTCATAAATGAATGGTATCATTTAATGCTGCAAAGACAAAGCTCCTTTCATTCAATAACTACAAGAAACCTCTTCAACCACAGATTGCCATGGCAAATAATACCCTACCTGAGAGTCCAACGTCCAAATACCTCGGCCTAACATTCATAGGTAACATGAATTGGAATAAATACATTGAATACATTGCCAAGGCTGCTGCAAAGAAGGTGGGCTCCCTCTACCGTGCTAGTAAACTCCTTACACCTGACATTATCCTGTATCTCTACAAAGCCACCATCCGCCCATGTATGGAGTATTGCTGTCACATCTGGACTGGTGCATCATCCACTAGTCTCTCCCTCTTAGACAAGGTCCAAAATAGAGTCGCCAACTTAATAGGTCCCTCACTATCAACCAAGCTCCAGCTCCTGTACCATCGCCGCAATGTTGCGTCATTATGCTTGTTTTACAAATACTTCAATGGATTGTGCTCTGATGAACTAGCTGCTCTAGTGCCCCCTCAACGCAAATACACTAGAACAATCCGACAATCAGCTAGGTCCTATCCATTCACTGTGGAGGTCCCCAGATGCCGGAGAGCCTTCTACTCCAATAACTTCTTTCCTCATGTTGCCAGCCTCTGGAACTCACTCCCTGCTTCCTGTTTCCCTGACTGTACCGACATGCAGAAATTTAAAACTAATGTAAACAAGCATCTCGCTACACAGCTCCCAATTTAGGATGACCCCCAAAACTTACACCCTAATTCTCAGTAGACCTTTACATCTACAGTGACAACCTGCCTTGTTTGGGGTGAACTATGATAAAAAAAATTTAAAATTAAAAAACTCAACGTTTTAGAGGTAAAGGAGAACTTTAATGGAACACTCGAATATCTATGTATCTCATATAGAGATCAAGTGTAAGCCTCAGGAAGAGCCCCTTGATTTCTGAGAACCTCAATAGAAGTAAAATGAAAAAAAGAGAAAATAAAATGGTACGATAAGTTATCATTCGTCCGTGGTAATTCACATTCCAATGTAAATATTTAATATTGTTTGGATCATCTAGACTACTATTCTCATCTTGGATGTTCTTCTCCCAACATTTCGGTCGATGTAACCTCAAACCTTCTTCAGGTACGTCGTGTTGAAACGTGGGAATCTGTAGGGAATTTCAAATGGAACTCTATATTTAATCTACGAGGGGTAGTTTTCTTACGTTCAAATTATCAATCCTTATCTAAAAAAATTTTGAAACATAAGATTTTAATTTAAAACAATTTTTTTTCAATTAATCATTTAATGTCAAAACGATAACGTAATAATTCAAATTTCCAAAATCCTTTTAAAAAAATAATTTCACTTTCCATAAATGATATCGTTCAATGAGCAAACAGGAAATGAAAGTAAAAAGACTCCATATTCATTTATTATTATTACTAGCAAAAATATGTAACCATAGGGAGCACATTTTTGTTAATATATATGTTATATAATGACGGACGTAACTTGTGGGGATTATAAAAACCTTTGAGAGTGTTAGATAATGGCCCTGGAGAGATGGACACATCTGTGGAAGTCGGGTTTGACTTGCGCGAATTAACGCAGGGCAGTCGAGTGCAGAACAAGGCTGGTTCTCACCGTCGGAGCTGGCAGACATGACAAGGTTACCGAGTGATGAGACCTGAGTTCAGAGGGGTCAGTCTGCAGCTGTGAAGAGCTGGCCCTGCGTGGGAAACGAAGGGACCTGTGACGTCACTCGCTCTCGCGAGAAGCGAATTTGAGAGTCTGTTTCCAGAGGGCGAACTGTTAAGACATGCGATTCCAATGTAGGAATACGGAATATTTTCCCTAAAGGGAAGACAAGTGCAAGAATCCTTCCTCCCCCCTCTCTCTCTAGGAATAGTTAGGAAAACATTAATAATCTAACTATGATATTCGTAAATCTCTCTCTCTCTCTCTCTCTCTCTCTCTCTCTCTCTCTCTCTCTCTCTCTCTTAACGATAGCAAAACACCTCCACGGGCAATAGAAACTGCCGCCGAATAAAAAAAGTAATTAAAATGAAAAGATTGTTGTCTTATGAAGCGAGAAAGGTCTTTTGTTACAGACAGCTCACGGAGATGGTCACTACAGTACAGAGGCGAAGAAAGTACTCAACCACTAGACGACAGAGCAAACCGAGAAGATACGAAGGTATGAATTACTAAAGGGCTATCCAACATATATAATGTAAATGAAGTTTGGAGGAGGTAAGGCCTGGGAGCATAGTATCATGACCACAGAGCAGATACTGCACTACCGGACCCCAAAAAAAGAGGTGATAATGCCTGGAAGAATGGTATCATGATGGACGAATGGATACTATACTACCCCTTAAAGAATAGGGTAATGCCTGGGAGGATCATTTCATGACAACAGAACAGATATAACACTATCTCCCCCCACAAAAAAGAGAGTAGGATGTAATGCCTGGGAGGATGGTATCATGACAACAGAACAAATACTACACTACCTTTTCCCTGTATTGAGCATTGGAAGTTAGAACAATTAATAGAAGAAATAGTATAGTTTCGACTTCAGACAGATAGATACGAAATCTCCATTAGTAATAGAAGTACAATAGTACAATTTATAGAAGAAATAGTATAGTTTTGACTACAGACAGATAGATACCAAATCTCCATTAGTAATAGAAGTACAATAGTACAATTAATAGGAGAAATAGTATAGTTTCGACTTCAGACAGATAGATACCAAATCTCAATTAGTAATAGAAGTACAATAGTACAATTTATAGAAGAAATAGTATAGTTTCGACTTCAGACAAATAGATACCAAATCTCCATTAGTAATAGAAGTACAATAGTACAATTAATAGGAGAAATAGTATAGTTTCGACTTCAGACGGATAGATACCAAATCTCAATAAGTAATAGAAGTACAATAGTACAATTTATAGAAGAAATAGTATAGTTTCGACTTCAGACAGATAGATACCAAATCTCCATTAGTAATAGAAGTACAATAGTACAATTAATAGGAGAAATAGTATAGTTTCGACTTCAGACGGATAGATACCAAATCTCAATAAGTAATAGAAGTACAATAGTATAATTTATAGAAGAAATAGTATAGTTTCGACTTCAGACAGATAGATACCAAATCTCCATTAGTAATAGAAGTACAATAGTTCAATTAATAGGAGAAATAGTATAGTTTCGACTTCAGACGAATAGATACCAAATCTCCATTAGTAATAGAAGTACAATAGTACAATTAATAGGAGAAATAGTATAGTTTCGACTTCATACAGATACCAAATCTGCATTAGTAATAGATTTGAATATCAATTGATATCACAAATGCTATAGTATATGTTATGGTACTTACCTTACGGACTACATGAACTCTATAAATACTGTGAGCACATGCCTCTCGGTGTTAAATCAATCCCAGCCCGTTCAGTCTTTTATTAACTTCGGTTGATTGAGGACTTCGGGATGGGGTAATACCAGTCAAGGATTCGTTCTTGATAATCAGTCTGACAGGAACTGGGTCATTTCGTTGGCCTTTTATCTGTCAGACTGAGGTATTCGGCCCTGGGTTGTCCTAGAATGTGCACTCTCCCAGGCCTTGCCTTCTCTCTTTGGGGTGGAGTAAGTTTATTGCTTACTGCCTCAGGCGCCCTGACCAGGGAATGCCAACGGGGCTGCCCAGGTTATTTTTGATAGGCCAGAGTGCTTCTCCTTTAGGGGCGCTGGCTTGACTCTTCCTCCACCTTCTGAACTTATGTGACATATTCCTGCAGTGGGAAGGAATTAAATATCTGAAACTACCCCAGTCTAATACTGGCAGTCAGGCAGACATTCAACCACTCTCTTTATCTGCTGTATTTATACTTTCTTTCACTTAATCCTGAGTTTGTATCTTCTTTCCGTACCCCTTACAGGTCCCCAACAGTATAAAATAAACTTATTAAAATCCAATATTAAAAAAGAATTTAATTTCGCAAATATTAATCTCAATGCAATAGCAATGTCTGTTGTTATATCTTTATTTAAAAATCATATCTCTCCAACAAACTACTTATATTAAACTATTTAAAAACCCATGACACTGTCTTTACCGACTGATCCGTGTTCTACATTAGGTAAAGAAAATGTGTTCAATCCTGAGTGTGGGCAATACTGGGAATACAATTATAAATTACTTAAGAATTCTACTCTGTCATGGCTGATGAAACCAGAGTAAGCTATCCCTGTGGATTAAATAAACGTTTCTGTTCGAAATTCTGTAAAGATTCTCGTGTTCGATGAGACGCACCGGAAGAAGGTTGGAGATTACATCGGCCGAAACGTTGTGAGAATAACATCCAAGATGAGATCAGTAGTTCGAATAATCCAAATAATCCTCATCTAAAAAATTCTGAAACATAAAAAGCAACTTATTCACATAGTTATTAGTGTTAGTATTATTGACCCAACGACAAGGGAAGTAATTATAAAGATGAAGGTTTTGTATCTCTATTAAAATATGTTTTGATTCAATTTCACCTTTGATCCTGACTTATGCAGTGATCAATATTTATTTGATTGATCAGATAGAATCTTGACATTTCTTGCATTCTTTTGAAATCTGTCTGTGCAAATCAAAGACAAGAGGCAGCATAATTAGCGCCACAGACTAAACAGAGTTTTTAAAAAAATGGAGACTAAGTAATGTTTTAATTTAACGACTCTAAATTGAATGAATGATAACAAAGCGTTTAGAGAGTGCAGACTTCCACTAATACACACCGATTTTCCCATAAACTCCAAATGCACTATTACTTGTAGTGTTTACTTATATCTGGCACAGCTTAAGTAACTGTTGTTCATACCAGTTAAAGATACTTTCTCGACAATCAGTTTGGCAGTGCCCTTGTTTCTGTCGTGCTGGAGTGTGGTTCTGTGCACTTCTCGGAGGTCCATCCTCCCAAGCTTTATCTTCTACCTTTGAGAAAGGGTTAGTTTACTGCTAATAGCCTGAGGCGCTCCTGCAAGAGAATGCCAGTGGAGCTGCTCAACCTTTTTTTGTACGCCAGAATGCACTTCTCGTAGTGTACTGGCTTTTCAAAACTTCACTTGATTTTGTGTCTAACCTCCTGGAGAAAAGTTAAATTGATTTCCTTTTTCTGTGTCTTTATTTTTTTATGGAAATCACTCCAGACAAGGTATGAAGCCACTTGATGTAAGGAGCTAAAAACAATGAAAGATGATTATTGCAAAAACGGAACATGTTTATTTAACTTAGTCGTGAAAAGAACAAGGCTATCAGTAGGAGGAAAACAGTCAGCAAAAAGAAAGTTCTACAAGCCTGTAGTTCTTGAAAAGAAGCTACTGGAATAGGAAACTATATTATAACAGGGTATCTGAACAGCGAATTGACGAAGACCACTAAACCAATGAATCAAACGAACTAGAACAAAGGAAGACAATTTTGAAGAACACATGCCATAATAGTACTTACAGAAAAGACTGAGACTGGCAAAACCTCGTCTGTGAGAGAGAGGTTGCAGAGGAGAAGAAAGGGTGGGGGGCGGCCAAACAAATTACAGATACGCTTGTGAACATTATCAAGAACCCTCAAATGGGAAAGAAATTCACCAGCACAAATATGACAATAGTACTGCATACAAGGACTAATAGTAGATTTGTAGAGATAGAGAATAACCTCAGGTGTGAAAAAGTGATTAGAGAGATAGAGAGAACCGACTTTAGGAGAAGCAGAAAGAGAAATGGATTTAATGTATCGACTCCCAAGAAAAATTTGATGAGAAACAAAGACAAAGAAGTTTCAGAGTATGAGTATTGCTATTTCATTATTTCTAAAAATAACCCTGCCCAGTTTTACCATCCAAAATGGCCCCATGAATATGTCAGTTGCAGATTAATCATGTACACAACAGGACCCCAAAACTCAAACTTCCTTGACGTTCTTTTTGTTCATCATCAAAGACAGTTCAGAAATATGCAATTAAGAGAAAACGAAATGCAGAACATTTAAGCTCGTAACTGAAGTACCTGTCACTTTCCCCGGCACATAAATGCTATGCCTTACATTCAGACAAGTCACATTGTATATAATTCCTTTTTCTTTACTGGTGATACCAGATCAGGCTGCCCTGTAGCTCCCTGAGACGAAATTCACCTACATTGACGTTTTTTTTTTTTTTTTTTTTTTTGTAAAACTTAATTATGTTCTACAAAACCAAAAACAAAAACAACAGCCCTTCTCCCTTTCTCCCTCCCCTTTTTTATTTTATTTTTCCTACCCTACTCCCGGTCCTGGATATGACCTTAAACTACATCCGATGGTGAGATCCGGCTTACGGACTTTGGGGAATGTGGAGCCTCCTCTTAATTACCATTGCTCCCAGGTCCACCCTGACCCGGAGTGGTAGTACCTGTTAGGGTCCCAACTATGGGTTAAATAGAAACAGATATTAAAAGGGGAAAGAAACAAAAAAGAGAAGAAAACAAATATACTTTAACAATCAAACCAAACGCCATCAATAAATATTTGAACGTGTGAGGAACTTGAAGCATAAAAACTTTCACCAGGATGACTGCATTCGGCATTGAGTGGCCTGAAAGGGGTTGATGTGCCGTAAAGCGGGACAACCAAACTAGGCACCATGAATAAATATTTGAAGATATAAACAACTTGAAGCATAAAAACTTTCACCAAAATAACTGCATTCGGCATTAAATAACCTGAAAAGGGTTGATATGCCGTAAAACAAAACAACCAACCAAACCAACCTTTTTCTTTACACATAACATGTTTTTCAAATTACCTTATATTACATGAATAACTTCTGATACCCTAATTCCAGTATTACATACATTTAACAATAACCTACCCATGTAACAACTTCCTACCTAAACACTTTCCTAGAAAACCATCTTGAACAAGAGGCAAGACTTATTATTTTTAGTTATGCATGAAAAATGTCTTAAAAGATATGTCAAAGTTTATGAATTTTCGAATGGAATCAAAATAGACTAAATAGTGTTTGTGGTAGTGACTCAACGGGTCAGAGATATATCTAGTAGTTCTATATACATACATATATAAGAATAAAAATGGTTTGGTGATTATATGAAAATAGCGAGACTCTACCCATATAAAACTTATTTCAACTGAATGTAGAATTAAGAGATAAAATGAGTTAGCATAAAATAACCAAAAAATGGTGAATATACTAAAAAAAATAAAAATAAATTAGAGATTATGACTTTATGATAAAAGTTAAATTTCAAAATGTTTTCCCAATGAATTCAACCAGTGTTTTTTTAGTTCAGTTCCAGTTCTCATCTTGTTGCATATTATTTAGCAGTAATATGCTTTTGAAGTTAAGTGTAGACATAGTTTTACAAAGGCAACGGGTTAGTATGATTGAGGGGTTTGACCTGAAGTTCATCAAATAAAAAGGTACGTATCTGATTGGTGTGTTCATTTGAGATCGAAGGGATTTGAATTGAGATTTTCATTTGTTGTTTAAATGTTAATAAATAAACATATCATAATGTAAGGGCCTGCTAGATAGACGTTTTAGACCTCTGATGTCCTTCTGAAGATAGGCAGAAGCAATGCATAGTTAATGTAATAGTGTGATGAGCATGGGAGGTTATAATCGTCCTTACTTTATAAAATTCAAACTATGCAAGAACGATAACTCTGATTCCGAAATGCACACTAGTTTTTAGTGTGTGACTGGTGGTTTCCCTTTGATCGTTTCTCTGTCATAGATAAAAAAAAAATAAGAAACACACGAAGTCCATCATTCGTTGTAAATCAAGAATGATTTCTGTTTATTTAGCATTTGATAAAACTGCAACAATATCTCTTTTTATGACAATCTGTTATGTGGAAAATTTCGTGCATACATGCGGGTCAGCTAAATGATACAGTTCTGCTGTTGTTTTTTTTTGTTAAGGAGGAGGTGGATGAAGAGGAGAAGGATGAGCGAATCGGACTTCTACATAGAGCTCACGAAGATTGCGCCTCATGGTTTGTCTGTTCTGAATAAAGCCCTCTTCGGTGGTTGCAGATATTCGTTAATCTGAAGGATAGCAGGTTTTATACTCAGCAAGGCTTGCGAAAGGTTTGCCCCAGGACGCACAAAGGAATAGTGCCGAAGCAACACTGCCACTTTCATTCCATTGATTTGCGGTTCCGCACCTGACACACCTTTGCTTGCCACATGCAGAGCCAGTACCAGAGACGACCAGAGGACAACGAATCCTGATGGCAACTCCTCCTGGGTTTTCACCACAGTCTTGTTAGCCGGATAGCTCTGACGCTACTACATTGCCACTGCCCCTACCACGGTGAGAAATAGGTTGGATTTTGGGGGTGGGGTTCCCAGCTTAATGCATAAACGAACCTCGACCTTTTGGCTAAGATCAAAGTGTAGTATCTGTTCCGATGGATACTGCACGCCTGTCCTGTGCAGTTCTAGGAGGTCCACCCTCCCAGGCTTCGCCTCCCCTCTTTGGGGAGGAGTAAGTTTATTGCTTACTGTCTGAGGCGCCCCTACCGGGGAATGCCGACGGAGCTGCCCAGGCAATTTTTAAATGGCCAGAGTGCTCACCTCTCGAGCACTGGCTTTTAACCCCACTTACTCGACCCAAGCTGTGGTCACATCTTACTTGTGGGAGTAAGATAAAACTGGCCTTGTGCCTAACTCCTAGGGAAGGAGTAAATAAACATCCCATCTAAGTCTTGAGTCTCTTCTTCCCTTGTCTTTCTGCCCCTTGTCTACTGTCCGTGTTTTTTAAAGCAAACATCTGCATCAGATCTACGTTGTTGTTTCTTTGTTTTCAAATTCGATACAATCGTTTTCCCCTTCTATCATTTTGTTTATTGAACTTCTAACAAATTACTTAAATCACTTAGCAGATAATTGCTATAAATAAAAAAGCATCCCGACGTCAAGATTGTGTTTTACAAATTCTCGAAACTTCGACTTTTATTATAATAAATTATTATTTCTTTTTTTTTAATTATGTGGTTTCGAGGCAAGTTTTCATCCATGTGTTATCCTAAAGTATCTGTTCTTCCGACTCAGCATGTTACATTAAGACAAAATAGATTCATCGATAATTAAGATTAATAAAGTATATTTTAAGATAAACCATCTCCTTCACCCTTTTTTCATGTATATACCAGCCCACCTGAGAGAGAATTGTCCAGAACACTGCTTCAACCTTGACCCATGAGAAACAAACATCTATACTCTCCACCCCATGGAAGGGTACATCAGAATCAAAAGAGTTTTAACCATTACGCTACACTTGAAAATGCAGCTAGATATTTGAGATATACGTTTCATAATCTGTTTTCATTAAGCAAGGCGTTTTAGATGTGTCTAAAGCTTTCTGTAAGAGGCTCTGTCCGTTGGTCTGCCAATTGGTCAGTCACACGTAATTTTGAAATAGCATTTTTGTCATCTGTCACGCTTATGTTTTAAATAGCATTTTAAATACATAAAATTCACAGAGTAAGATGATGAGAGTATTCCCGAATATATAAAGCCACCCTTTAGGGGTCCATGGGACATATTTCATAGGGGGGGGGGGGCTTTTCAGTTATTTTTCATTATATTTTATAGTAATTTGAAATTGCTGAGTCATATTATAATTTAATTACGTAATACCTCAAATATATAAAACAATTCATCATTTTTAATGAAATTTATTTGTTAGAGGATAGCTAAGGAAGAACGATAACTCACATTTAAAACACAATTTAGGTTTTTAAAACAAGGTTAGAGAATATACATAACATATAAAAGTGTATTCTTATGTAAAATTCACAGAGTAAGATGATGAGAGTATTCCCGAATCTAGAAAGCCACCCTTTAGGAGTACATGCGGCATATTTCATCAGGGGGGGGGGGGGGGTTCAGTTATTTTTCATTATATTTTATAGTAATTTGAAATTGCTGAGTCATATTGTAATTTAATTACGTAATACCTCAAGTTCATAAAACAATTCAGTATTTTTAATGAAATTTATTTGTTAGAGGATAGCTAAGGAAGAACGATAACTCACGTTTAAAAACATATTTTAGGTTTCTACAGAATAGGGACCATAGGTGCTTCTCCAGTATTGGGACCAGATGTGCTTCTACAATATAGGACCCAGCATCGAGGGTGTTTCTACAATATAGGACCCGGAGGCTTATGTAGAATAGGGACCATGGGTGCTTCTGCAGTATAGGGGCCAGGGGCGCTTCTACAGTATAGGACCCAGCACCGGGGGTGCTTCTACAATATACGACCCGGAGGCTTCTGCAGTATGGTTCTTAGATATGACCGAGGCACCTCAGAAATTTTTTTTTCTTTCTTTAACTGAAAATATTTCTAAGTATGGGGAAGGGTAAACAAAAATTGGGGGGGAGGATTTTTTTTTTTTTCATAAAAAATATTCATATGTATAGGTTAGGATGAAAAATAATTTTTAGGGGGGGCGTCGAAATTTTTTTTTTTCCTTTTTCTTTTTTAAACTAAAAATATATGTATGGGGAGGGTAAAAAAAAAATTTGAGGGGGAGGGGGTCAAAATTTTTTTTCTTTTTCATTAAAAATATTTATATGTATGGGGAGGATGAAAAATATTTTTTTCCGGGCGGGGGGTAAATTTTTTTTTTTTTTCGTTCGAACTAAAAATATTTCTATGTATGGGGGGCAAGGGGTCAAAAATGTTTCTTTTTTTTTTCTTTTAAATTAAAAATATTTCTATGTATGGGGGAGGATGAAAAAAAAATTTTCTTGGGGAGCAAAAAAATTTCTTTTTTTAACTAAAAATATTTATATTTATGATAGTGACAATACATGAATGAACACTATTTTGTTTTTCTGACACGACAGGGGCGTACTAATGAGTTCTTAGGTATGTGAACTGGGCTGGAGATAGGTACATATACAGTATGTGTACCCTTGCAGAGATAGGTAAGTATATAGTATGCGCATGAGGGCGGCGATAGGTACTAATATAGTATGCGCACCGGGCCGCCGACATGGTATATATATAGTATGTGCACTGGGGTGGCAATAGGTACGTATATAGTAGTGCATAGCAGTGGCGATAGGTACGTATTTAGCATTTACACCGGGGTGGCGATAGGTATGTATTTAGCATTCGCACCGGGTCGGCGATATGTACATATTTAGTATTTGCACTGGGGCAGCGATAGGTACATATGTAGTATGCACACCAGGTCGGCAATAGGTACGTATATAGCATGTGCACATGGGCGGCAGTAAGTACGTATATAGCACCGGGGCGGTGATAGGTATGTATTTAGCATGCGCTCCAGGGCGGCGATCGGTACGTATATAGCATTCGCACCGGGGCGGCGATAGGTACTTATATAGTATCTGCACCCAGGCAGCGATAGGTACTTATATAGTATCTGCACCGGGGTTGCGATAGGTATGTATATATTATGTGCACTGGGGCGGCGATAGGTACGTATATTGTATGCGCACCGGGGTGGCGATAGATTCATATATAGTATGAACACCGGGGCGGAGATAAGTACCTATATAGAAGGCGCAGACAGAGGTGGTACTTTTTATATAAATATGTCATACTATTGCCCTGGGAAACGTAGGATGAAATGGTGGGGAAGAAACAGCTTTCGCAAACTACAAAATGAGAAGGTAGCGGTGAAATGGGGCGACCAGGGAAGAGAAAAGTAGAAAGATAAAGAGACGGCTATAGAGAGAGGGAGAGAAATAGAAGTTTCAATATAAAGATGTTACACACACGAGTTTTCTTCAATTAAATGTTTTAATCACCCCGAGCAACGCCGGGTAGCCCCGCTAGTATTAAATAAACACATTGTAAGAATATCCATTCTTGGTTTTTCCATTTCTTCTTTAGAACGTGTAAAATAGAAAACAAATTCCCGACGATATTTGATAAATTGCAAATGCTGCATTTAACGGGCAATAAGATACATGCCTTATGACGATATTCGACGGATGATTGTTCCGAAAAACAACGGTATCATTTTCTATTCCTCCGAGCTGTTGATTTTTAAGCTTTGAATGATAGTCCCTCACTCCATTCCCCCTCATCATATCACAAATACATTGAATTCAATGGATATTTACATATCACTTATTTTATCCTATTATTTAAGGATGTGTCTTATCTGCTAGAGTAAATAGAATTGTTTTTTTATCTAAAAAAAAATGTTTTTATCACTGGAAGGCAATCAAAATGCAGTTGTCTGCTCTTATTTTTATATCTTAAACCATGTAATTCTTTTCAGTTTTCGGCCTCTATTACTATAATTGCTTCTTTCTCTCTCTCTCTCTCTCTCTCTTTCTCTCTCTCTCTCTCTCTCTCTCTACTTACTCCTTGTTCTCTTACTATAATTTTTTCTCTCTTTCTCCTTTTTCTTTGTTCTCTTACCACAATTGGTTCTCTTTCTCCATTCTCTCACTCTTTTTTCTCTTACCACAATTGCTTCCCTCTCTTCCTCTTTTTTCTTTCTTTGTCTTTTTCTAATTCCACCTCTCTTTGTTCTCTTAGTACAATTACTTTACTCTCTCTCTCTCTCTCTGTTTTTCTATCTGTCTATCTCTCTCACTCTCTATTCACACATTTTTTTTTATTTACTCTCTCTCATCTCTAGTTACTCTTTTTTGTCTCATTCCATCTCTCGGTTTTGTTCACTTAATCGAAACACCATCATCGGATTAGAAGCGGCTCAAAATTTCATACAAAACATCTTTTCGTCTAATTCATTCGAAGAGGTATGATTTACGAGGACATATTATGCGGGTCCACGCTTCCGAGGATTATCAACATCCAATTGAGGTTTAGACATAAACTTTTCCAACTAATCACCTCATTTACTTCCAGCCACTTCCATCAGACAGGGAAATTACATCGAATAGAAACTTCCATGTCCAAATATTCGAAGGCATTTGTTGAGATAACACTTAAATAACGGATACAATAAGAATTACAACCACACACACATATAAATTAGAATAACACCTGTCCCAGAACAGGTAAAATTAATTTCTTCGGACAGAGCAGTTTTGCACCCACTTTTATGTCTCTTTATGAAGATTAAAATCAAAATATAATGCATCTAAAATCTTTATTCCAATTTTGATCAAAATCTATAACATGATTTTGATTCTAGAAAATTTCAAAAATATGGGCTTAAGCTTAAGAAGTCTTAAGAGGAAATGAAAATTTAGGTAACTTTGCTTAATTCGTGCTTAATGATTATGAACTAAATTTAAAACAAATCTTAAATATTTTAATTTTTAAATGAGAGGTTGTACCCATATTATGCCCCCCTCCCTCAAATAAAAACTTTAAAATACTCCAAAGAAACTGAAATGTGAGAAATATGCATTGATTAATGTTGAATACCTATTGTTAAATATTTCACAAAAATCGAAGGTATTTGAATTTTCACAAAGGATTTCCACCTACTCTTTTCCCCTTTTGCATAAAACTTAATTAAACTAAATATGGCCCACATTACCCATCCTTAGGCCTAAAATCTGGCTTTCCAATATTCATAATGATCGTTTAATTAGTTTAATAGTGAATCGTATACATAGAAATATATAAACATATGCACATACCTATATATTTATATTTTATATAAATAGAGGTATTATAAATAGATATTAAAAAAAATATTTTTCAATGATAATATTTCGTTCTCTTAAGGAGCGAGAACTCTTATGAGAAAGATATGGTTTATGTCTACCTAAAATGCATGATTCTCTTGTTTAGAAATTGAATTTTCTTTGTAAACTAAGTATATCATAAAAATAATATGATATATTTGTCTCTAATTAATGCAGTTGTTTCGGTGGGCACGTGAGCAATGGCGTCGGATCTTGAAATAAGTCAGTGATGATTGAAGTCAGAGGTTCGTGCCCGGTGGATGCGAGAAAGCTGTATATAGCTGCACTTATTAATCTTAATGAAAACGAAAGAAGCTTGTTTGTGGATATTAAAAAAATATTTATCAATAGTTATATATTTAAAAACAAAACAATATTTTATCTCATGGCTTCCCAGCAGAGTTGATCAGACACCACTTCCCTTAAAAAACAAGAACAAAAACGTTCCCTATATTAGATATAGTTTTTTGTTCCAGATTAATTCTTTGCTAACTTATTTTGTTATGAAAAAATGTCCTCCTAACCTGTGTTGTTCGTCTGTGTCTAAAAAAAATGTATTCGTTATTTACAAAAGTTTGTTGTATTTTATATTGCTTAAAATAATATATATATATATATATATATATATATATATATATATATTATTTTAAGCAATATAAGCTGTTAACAACGCAATTTTAATAACCTTTTTATATCCAAATATTTGGGAAATTTTTCTTCAGATATATATTAAGAATAGTTTCATTTTCTGTAGATTTTTCTTACTGAAAATTTGGATTAAAAAAAATGTTAGTAAAATTATTAACGGCTTCTATGGCTAAAAATAATTTCAAATATGAATACAATGCTTATTTTATTCTTAAATTTCCTGTGAGTTGATACCATGGTAAAATATTTAAGGATTTGAACAAAACCAGAAGAGCCCGTAAAGACCTTGTGGCTAATGACAGCAAAACACATGAAATTAAATGATTCTTAATATATCGCTGAAGACAAAACGAGGTAATGAAGAACTCTGAAGAAGAAGCATGAACAAAGGCGTCAAAAAGAAAAAACTAAGACCTAGAAGAAATTTAAAAAAAAAGATCAAAACCTATACTCAAACATTTATGTATTTAAGTGAATTTTCAGCGGAAATCTTCATCGATGACTAACGATTAAAACAATTATGTGGGATGAATAACGCACATGATACGAAGATACCACAATTCGTATGTTCAGATGCAAACTCTCCCATTGAATAATATGATCGGAAGAATATATGAAAAACAAAATATTATAGAGAAACAAAAAATATAGAAAATAAATACTGAATGCATTTCAGTTTTTTCGAGCCTAGCACATTAATTTTTTATGAGCACTGAGGATAACCTCTTCAAGAAGAAGTGATTCTTTGTGCATTTCGAACATTATGTATATCATGAAGATATATGTGATTGCAGTAGGCCGAAACAATTGTGTGCAAATAAAAACTGCATTTAATGAATTTAGGAAAATGTGTTCCCGACATTTGCTGAAGTTTACATAATATTAAAATATTTTATTACAGCTCTAATTCTACACTATCGAGCTATTGCAAAAAACATTTGTGTTCTGATAAAATTTATATTTAAACATTTTTAATTTAAATATATATATATATATATATATATATATATATATATATATACATTATTAGTATCGTAAATAAAATAAAAATATAAATAAATACATGTTAATCAGAACCGGCGGGACAGTTATAAAAGTGTGGGGGGGGGCTTATCCTAAAAAGTGGAGGGCCCGGTTAAACACATGCATATATAACTTAATTATTGATGACCGTAAAATGGGGGGGGGGCAAGTCAAAAAGTGATATATATATATATATAATGATGATACATCACAAAAAATACATGTTGTCATAGATATTATTTATTTTGTTTACCTGTTCTCTTCTAACCGGAATTAAGTTTTAGCAGTGCTTGTTATTCAAATAATTTCTCACCATTGATAAGTCGATCTATATAATTCTTATGTTTTATCAATGATTGTATAAAATGTTTAATATGTGCTTATTTTTAAGTCGATATTTTGCCACCAGCTCATCTTTTTTCTTCAACAGTTTGACTTTTCCCCTGAATGATACTAGTGTTACAAACTATTGAACAAAAAAGAGACAAGCCGGTGCCAAAATGTCGACATGAGAATAAATACATTCACATTTTTAAGAATCGTTGATCAAACATAAGGAGTTCATATATAAGTATTAATCAACTCGGATTAATGGTGAAAAACTATGGCAGCACTTCGAAGAGCATCAGTGATCAAGATCTTTTTGATTCCCTCTATTCTGACCTGGAGCATGTGGTGCAATGGGTAAAAAATCGCTTTTTACTTTTAACACCTTTAAAACCAAGCTTCACCACCAATGCAATATTTTCGAATCTCAGCTTGAGAAGCACATCATGCCTGTCTACATCGAGAAGCCGTAATGCGACGAAATGGCTGTCTGTGGATGACTGTATTTGCTCCCAACTCGTGGCTCGAGCTCTCTTGAAGTAATAGTTTATCAATTTGAACGCCGTACATCAGTCACTATCGATCGACTGGTATCGTCTTGGCCTTCGGGCTTGATTTACGCTGGTCTATGGGACGTTCCTGTGCAGTTCTAGGAGGTCCACCTTCCCAGGCTTTGCCTCCCCTCTTTGGGGAGGAGTAAGTTTATTGCTTACTGCCTGAGGCGCCCCTACCGGAGAATGCCGACGGGGCTGCCCACGCAATTTTTAAATGGCCGGAGTGCTCACCTTCTCGGGCGCTGGCTTTTCAAATCCCACTTTCCCGACCTTGTGTCACATCTTACCTTGTAGGAGGAAGATAAATAAAATCAGTCACTACCGATCGTGACAGTTTGACACTCTATCCTGTAAGCTAACAAGCCAGCTGCTGTTAGTGAAAGAAATATATATTGTTTTTAAATGGACTGTTGTATTCATTTGTTTCGCTTTTTACAATATTGATAATCTAGAGGATTCAATTCTTTTTACAGAAGAATCTTGCTATTTGTATTTTCAGCTTGTAACAAAACAGGTAAACTCACTCATCTTGAAAAAAAATAATTGTCTGGATAGAATATGTCATTGACAAAATAAATTGTAATTTTTATTTAAGAAAAACTCGAAATGTGCGTAAATGATTAGTTAGTTAGAAGCACGTATTGATTTGTCAGTTGCTTTGTTATTTAGGTCTGACTTTGAGAATCCGGCTGACTTAATTTTATATATAAGAACATAAGATATATATACAGGGTGGGCAAAAATAAGGGTCCTATTTTTAAAAATTTATAACTTTTTTATTTATTGATTTTTTTTTTTTTTTTTTTTTTAGAATAAGTAAAGGACCCCTTCCGAAGCAAGCATGAGCCGTATTAGCCCTAAGGAACGTACCCTCATTTAGAAAACATTATTTTTGCTTAAAAAACTCAAAACAGTGTAAAAAACAATACTTTAGTTTTTGTAAGTTTTAAGAAGTGTTTTTCGGCTAAAATTTGTTTTGTTTATTTCAAAAATCTCGGAAGGGTCAGTCTACACACACATAAAGTTTGGTGAGTTTAACTTTTATTTTGTGGAAGTTATTCAAATTCAAGTTATTCAAATTTAAAGATAGGACCCTTATTTTGGCCCACCCTGTATATATATATATATATATATATATATATATATATATATATAAAGAATGTAGACATCAAACCAACAGTGCATGGTGATTGATAGTTTTTCGTGTTGCATTCAACAGACTGAATGCGTTTGGTCTGATGAATACCAGGTGTGATATAATCAGTCATCTTTAAGCAGCCTCCCTTAATAAATATAGCAACTATTCAACTATAGCTAAGTATATTACATAAACTCACACAACCCACTTCCCTCTGAAGACATAATATCATACAATATTGGTGTCATGTTACATGCAGAGGGTAGAGACAAAATCAACCCACAATCCCTTGGTGCTTCGGGGAGGGGCTACGGGTTCTGCCTGATAGAAACAGCTCCCTAGAGTTTGAATAGCCACTTACTTGGATAAATTAAAAAATAGAGATAATAATTGTCTAATAAATGCATTTATATTACAAATATATATCGTCCACTCTATAATAAAAAACAATATGTATTTATTTATAGTATATTTATATATAGATAAATAAATATATTTACTTCGATCCTATCACGTAAAAGTTAGCGAGTAAAAAACCTGCCTTTTTCTAAGCCCCGGATGAAACCATTTCAAGTGGTATGGAGAAGTGAGAAAGCCAATAAGACACCTATCTCAGACTTACTCTACTAACTGAAATTAAATCGTAAAGAAATCCTCCACTAAATAATAATAATAACTGTAATAAAAAGTCAATGGTGGGTGTTTTTCTCTTTAGGTTATCAGAAATGATAATAATTTATATATGAAAAATTAAATTACTGGCATTATTTTATGGGAATATTTTAGTTATATATCTAGATAAATAACTCATTTTTGACAGAAAGTGTACACTAGTATATATATATATATTTGTTTATCTACATACGTATACAGTTCATCCTTTCGGTATCATCAGTGTAGAGATAATTATTCAATTCGGTCGCGGGATTCGAAATCCCGGAATTCCAACGCCTTAGCCCACACGGCCACACTGAACAACCACATAAATCGGTGAGAGTTTTAAATCTACAACGCCGAGCTGCCGATATAGGCAGTCGACATCAACAGTGTTCAACTAATGAAGGAACATGCATTAAAGCTATGATTTTGACGGCTGTATATTGCGTGGTTGTTAAATATGTAAAAACAATACTTTCGTTGTGCTTGTTACACTTAGTTAAAACTTATATGAAGGTTTTTATGCAATCCTCTTTTCACAAAAAATATCAGACCAAAGAAACATTACAAAATAAATCTGGTCAAATAATTGTTAGATTATTTTGTTGTTGATATTCATACACTATTTACGTTATCTCAGCTTTTATTTTTAAACAAACAAGACCAATGAAGAGGACATGGGAGATATGTAGCTAGATAAAACTGTAAATGTTGTATATTAATTCTCGTATGATCATCTTAGTAGCTTTATTTGGATTCCCACGTGTGCATCACGTCTGGGTGTCCATTTAGGATTTCATTCTTCATAGCTAAAAGTCTGTCTTGGGATGAATTGATGACCATGAATGACAGAATATTTGGATTATTCACACTACTGTTCTCAATTTGGATGTTATTCTCAGAACATTTCCGTCGATGAAAACTCCCAACTTTCTAGGTGCTACTTGTCGAACTATGGAATCTTTCTGTCGAACTCAAGAATCTGTAAAAAATTTCGAACGGAACCCTTCATTTAATCCCCGGGGGTACTTGCTCTCGTTCAGTCAGCTATGACTGGGTCAAAGTATTAAGTATTTCGTAATTGTATTCTTAGCATCGCCCACACTCAGGATTGAACCTTCAACCTCCAGAAGACTGTTACTTAGAACTGATTATTACTTAGCACTTATATCCGTTGCACCACAGGTCCTTGCAAATTACGAAACATGAAATATTTATAATATTAATTCATTAACTCCATTCTTAGCCAGTTTATTTTGTTATAAGTTCCTGGGGCTTTACATTGTTCATTCACTTTTCCAGATTCTCATGAGGAAGAAAGATCTACATTTAATGTATTTAAAAAAAAATTTAACTAATGAGTCACTATTTATCAAGGCTTAAAGCCCCTCGAGGATAATGGTTAATGAGATGTCTAGATTGTCAGTTGAATGAGAGGACTTAAAATGATAAATGGAAAGAACAAAATGTGATTACTTATGAGAACAGTTCATGGCCAACTGTTTGGATCTCTTGATGACTGTTTTAACTAACTTACTATTTAAAAGGTCCCTCTCTCTCACTTAACATGTGATTTTTTCCGAGCAATCACATCGCTGTATCACTCAACCTCTCTTTACTATCTGACATAAATAAAAAATGTTTTGTACATTATATCATATCTCAACTTGGTTTGCAAGGAAACAGATGCACCTTGAATTGGATGGTACTACCATATTTGCAGCTGCATTGTATTTCTGTGTATACAAAGTTTCATGAACTGATTGCGTTGTTGTAACATGAGATATCAGTTTGTTTTCCCTCGGGGCAATACAGTATAGATTCTCACGATGTCATTCAGTTTATTATTTTCAAAGCCAGAGGAATTATTGCACACCTTCGATTTTTTTTCCAATAGAAAGAAGGATAAAAAGGTTGTGAGATAAAAAAGCATCAAGTGATGGAGATTTTAGTTATCCGGCAAGCTATGGAGATGTTATCTGCATCACTAGGGTAAAAACGATAGAGAAAAGAGTTTCCACTGCTGGAGATTGCGATTTACTTAAAGTTGGAGTGAAGTTTTGTTACTTTTTCATTTTCACGAATCACATATTTTCTTTTTTTACTGATGCCTACCGTGTTAGTTTCAAATGTATATTTCAGTGACGTTTATCTTTTTACTCGTGATCACATGCCATCAATAATGAAATGTATCGACCAGGTTCAATATGTTTTATCCAGCAGATATGTTCAACTTATATATATATATCTTACGAGAAGACTTAGCCAGGTGTCGTCAAATATGTTGAACATCAATCTGTGACTGTGAAAAGACTACCTTTCTGTTTTTAATTTTGAACTAATAATATTCACTTTTTAAGGACGTAATGAAATTTATATTAAGTTGGATTAAGACTCTTTCTCTACCCCCCTGTCATTTTGAAAAAAAAAACTTCCATTATATGTAACGTTCTATGTACTTCTGTATTTTCCGGTTTCTTTTGTCTTTCAGTTTTTGTTTTTATTTTATTGTGATTGTTCATACAAAATGCTTTTTATGTAAATCTTTATGTAACTTCCTCTCATGTGTTATAGCATTTTTGATTTTTATATTTATTTTCTTTGCTGTTATTTTTCATACTGAATATTTTTCTATCCCATTATGGTTCGAGTTACAATATCATTATTACTATAAGATATATAGATTATTATTATTATAATCATTATTACTATAAGATATATAGATTCTTCTTCTTCTTCATCCCCCCCCCCCCCCGAATATTGAATTTTGAGGTTTTAATCCATTATATTTTTTCTCATGATTTATTTTATTTTATAATTATCATTTGTTCTCACTAGAAGTTCTCACACAAGTCATCGTCAGTAACTGGAGGTGTTCCCTTTTTTTTTGGGGGGGGGGACAGCTTATGATATTTCTTACCGTTTCTGTTCCTTGGTTCGTGTGGTAGTGTTCTTGTGGTTTAGTTATCTTCCTATTGTAACTTCCATTGTGACTGGTTACCATTCGTAGCTTATGCTGGTTGGTTTCCGCATTCGTGGATTTTCCTTAAGATTGCGTCTGTTTTCATCATTGCCGTCCTTTGTATGGTCTCAATGATCTCTTTGATTCCAATTTCTCCCAGTCTTTGGGACTGTTTCTAGTGCTCCTACAATTACTGGTATTATACTGACTTTTTTCATGTTTCATATCCCTTTCAGTTCTCTTGCAAGTTCAATCTCCTTGATCTTGACTCTGTGGTCTGCTGGAATGGCAAAGTCTACGATTTGGCAGGATTTTTTCTTCTTGTCGATTAGTATGACATCCGGTCTCCTTGCTTGTATGAGTTTACTTGTTTATACGTCCATATCCAAGAGAGTTTGGTGTTTTTCATTTTCCAGTAGTGTCTCTGGTTTATGTTTGTACCATTTGTCTGCATGTTCGAAATGTAATCATTTGCATAGTTCCCAGTGTACTGCTTTCTCCACACAGTCATGTCTATTTTGTATTCTTTTTTGGTCTAGTTTGCTGCATTCACTGATTATATGATGTACTGTTTCGTCTCCTTTTTCCACACAGTCTGCATTTTAAAATTTAGGCTTTAATGTAGTTTGTCCTAATCGCATTTTTCTGTGCAGCCATCAGTAAAAATTCCGTTTCCTTGTTCAAGTGTCCTTTTCTTAGCCATGCTTAGCTATTTTCGTTAGTTTCTTCTCTTGTCAGTCTTATGATATCCATGTGTTTCTTCCCACTTTTCTTGTCTTTTTGTTTCTGGTGTCGGTGCTTCCTGAGTTGTTCGTTGAAACGGTGTCTCTTGTTGTGGTGATTAGCCTTACCGTGTTATCTATTTGTCCAACTCTTTTTTGTGTTGTCCACACAGTCTTCTATACTTACCAGTCCTCTTCCCCCTTCATTTCTTTTCATGTAGAGTCTGTCCGTATCGTCTTTTGAGTGTAGTGCATTGTGCATGGTCATTAATTTTCTAGTCCTCTGGTTAAGGTGCCAGAGTTCTTCTGTAGTACAGCCTATGAATGATCCAGAATATCTGTCCAGGTGTTTATTCCTTTTATTAGATTTCTGCTATATAATTTCGTTTCTAATATTTTTTTCCAATCTTCTCTTCCATTTCTGTAGATTTGATGGTGTCTGCTTCCAGAACTTCCAAATATGTGTAGCTCTCCTGTTCGCCTATCGCCTTCATATTCTCTTGGTTGAGCAGTTTCATGCCCTCTGTCGTCTCCAGTTTTCCCTTTTTCATCTCTAGCGGTGCACACTTTTCTATTCTGAATTCCATTTGAATGTCCTGACTGAAGATTCTGGTCGTATTCATCAGCTTTTCCAGTTCCTTTATGCATTTTTGCAAATAGTTTCAGGTCGTCAATGTACATGAGGTGGTTTATTCTTTGTCTGTAAACTTGTATCCGGCATCACATTTCCTGAGTGGTATCATGGCTATGATAAACAGCAGTGGTGATAGAAAGTCTCCTTGGAAAATGCCTTTCTGTATTTTTTATCTCAGTGAAGTGTTGTCCGCCATCTGTCAGTTCTAGTCTCTATGATTCCATTGCTTTCTTAATAAGATTAATAATCCTGTCGGGTATCTTGTATATTTTTAAGCATTCAAGTATCCATGCATGAGGGATTCTGTCCTAAACTTTCTTGTAGTCAACCCATGCTATGGATATGCTCTTTTTCTTTTGATCTATGTATAGCAGATCATGCGTCCCTTCTTTTCCTTTCCCGGTATCCTTTTTGTTCCTTGGGGAGTAGTCCACGATTGTTCAGTTTTGCCGTTAGGATTTTCCACATTGTTGGTAAACAAGTTATTGGCCTGTAGTTGATTGGGATCGTTCCTTTTTAGGCATCTCTTTGTATTAGTGTTGTCCTTTCTTTAGTCATCCACTCTGGTACGTCTGTTTTGTGGATACATCCTCTCAGTTTCTATGCTAGCCTTTCATGTAGGGTCATGAATTTTTAAATCAGTATGCATGTATTTCATCGTGTCCTGGTGCTTTCCAGTTTGCAATTTTCCTTAGAGTTGTTTTAATCGTTTCTTCATTAATGTCTGTTTCTGTTCCTTCGTCAATTTCCTGTAGTTCATCTTTCATGTTTTTCAGCCATTTGCCATTTTTGTTGTGTTTTTGAGGCTTTTCCCATATCTTGCCCCAGAAGTGTTTTATCTGTGTCGGGTCCAGTTGTTCTGTTGTTGTTCTTTCTTCATTTACGTTTTTGTAAAACTTGCTTTAATTGTTTTCAAAGGTCATGTTCTGTTTGTGCTCTTCCGATTTGTATCTTTATCGTCTCAGTCTTCCTTTTATTCCTGCTCTCTTTTGTTTTAGTTCTTCATGTTTCTTGTTTAGTCTTTCCGTTCGATTCAGATGCCTGCTCTTCAATCGTTTCCTGTTCTTTTATTACTATTATTATTATTATTATTATTATTAGAAGTATTATAAATTAATGTACATGTTCTTTTTACCTGTAATAATTTGATATATGTTTTGTTAAATAAAAAGAAAATCTTGAGGATTTTTTTTTGCTTGACTTCTTTTTGTGATCTTTTATAAAAGGCGCTGAAGAAGAAACATAGTGGAGTTTAAAAGTAAAAAATAAGAAAATAAAAAAAGTCCTTATCGTCTTAGTAAAGATCGTACACTTAATCCTTGTTGATCTTGCAATCTTGAAACTAGAATAAATAATGGTATAAATTTATTTGGCTTAATTTATTATATATATATATATATATGTGTGTATAGTTCGGCAGCAAGTCATTTTTAATGCAAGCGTCATTAAAGACCACAGAGTTTTCTCTCTTCGCGATCTTTCTTGTCAATTTTTCGACGCAGCGAGTGATTCTTTGGTTTTCGGGTGTTAATTGGTGGAGTATGGCACCTAATGTTGTATTGTGGGACATTCCTCTCTCTCTCGCTCTCTCTCTCTCTCTCTCTATATATATATATATATATTCTGGTACCTAAGGTACTAAAGCTTTTTTTTTTTTAATGCAACCTTAATTCCTATATAATTTTATTTCTAGCTACCATATCGCAGAATGGTTCGTAGGTGTAGTGTTTAGATAGTATTTTATTATTATTATTATTATTATTATTATTATTATTATTACTATTGTTATAAAGAATTTTATTTGATATGCAAATTACCATATCACACGATAGTCTTAAGGGTAGTATATTATTATTATTATTATTATTATTATTATTATTATTATTATTATTATTATTTTATTATTATTTATTTATGTATATATAAGTAACATTTTAAGATGAATTATTTCGACACTTGATTATTGGGGAAATGGTCGTTTTATCTGTACCATTTAAAATAACTCAAAGCTTCTTTAGACTATATATATATATATATATATATATATATATATATATATATATATATGTATATATATAAACAGTAGAAAGTTAGATTCCAGTAACCATGTCTTTATTCACCTTACAAAGAATCAAAAAAACTTAACAGACCGTTTCGTCGACAAATGAACAATCAATAATATAGAATTATATATCCTGAATTTTCCATAAATGCTACTCTTCAGAAGTCCAAAATCGTGCCCAGAAACATCAGAAGAACAAAATAAAAACACAAAACACAAAAAACAATAATAACATTCACATTGTTAGAGAATTCATTTTTTAATATTTTAGAGCATTACCTTAACAATAATTAAAAATGTGATTTATTTACGGGCTATTATTCAATAGGGGCGAAAAGAAAGGCTACACCGATCGTTATGCTGAGACGATCCAAAAAAACTGATTTAAAAAAAAATGAAACTTTTTTTTGTTATTTTTTACATGAAGTCACTTAAATACTTGTAAATAGTCGTGGACGGCGGCACCGGGGGGGGGGGGGCAGGGGGTTCAATTCCCCCCCCCCACACACACACACACACTTTTTGACTTGGCCCCCCTTTTTACGGTCATCAATAATGAAGTTATATATGCATGTGTTTAACCGGCCCCCCCCACTTTTTAGGAGAGCCCCCCCCACACACTTTTATAACTGTCCCGCCGGTCCTGATAGTTATGTAAAGAAACACGAAACAAGCGACTCCGCATGCGCGTTATTGATTAAATATGAAAAAGAAAACTAAATTAAGTGGTTTCGGTCAACGACAGTGTGGTATTTTTATATGATTTCTTGTTTGTAAGCGAGCTATGTTGTGTTGTTTAATTGTTTTAAAGAATTATGCAGAGAAAATATTTATGTGAGTAATAAGTTAAGTCGATAATTATCAACCTCTTAACTTGTGTCTGTATTAAATTTGTAATTACAGCAATAAAAAAAAAACATATTTAAGGGCTACAATTTAATTGGGGACGATTTAAAAAGCTACACCAGCGAATTTTCTGCGAGTCTCCAAATAATTGATTAAATTTTTATTTTTTTTTGTACCGGAAGTTACTTTAGTTTTAAACTGAAATAAATAACAAACAAAAATCTGAAGACATGAAAAAAAAAGATGGAAATTTCCATATATTTTCTTCACACACCTAGTAATAAACGAATATAATTAATCAGTAAATCGTATTAGAAGACGAACTTAAATAGTACCTGTCAACGATGGGCTGCTATTTCTATATAACGTATTGTTGTGTTCATGTAATGTTTGAAATGTTTGTAAAATGGACTGTCTAGCGACCGGCCAATTTTATAAATCTGTAAACGAATAAAGTCAAAGCAATGCTATACTTGTTTTTTACGAAATATTTTGTTTTGTTTGTCTATGTATATTCTGAGGTCAGCTGATAATTATCGATGTTGTTAACTTCCTCCGTAATAGCTTATGCCAATACGCAATAAAATGTATTGGTTACGAATAACAATTAAAGTAGGAAGTTTTTAAAATGACATTCGGAGTCCCTGTGGTCACAAAATATGAGACAGAAGAAATGGAAACATTGTGGAAAACTGAAAATATAATAAGTGTTTAAATTTAAATCTTTACATACTTTAAATATAGTAAAACAACTGAAGAAGTACATAGTCAGCGATTATGACGCCAATAATGAATTTACTATGTGTAATAAATGGTGGATCTCAGGCTGGGTAGAATATGTATCGATGAAATCGATTTGAATTTTGTTTTTTATCTAAAATACACAAACTGAAAATTTACGGCAAGAACCGGCTAGTTAGAATTAAACATCGACATATCAAATACAATGCTAATTAGGTTTAACTTGGAAAATACGACCGACTTGATTTTATATATTAGATTGTAAAAAGGGTAAATTTAATGCTTAATCATGTGTGATAAAAATAAGACTGGAAAATGGCCAATTCTTAATGTTTATAAACAGTACAAAGTGAATATTTTATATTTTTGTATCATTGACTCCAATGACTTTAACCGAAAAATAAAAATGAGATTCTATTTTTTCATCAGCACAACTTTTTAGACTTCAGAGGGGAGATGACTTTACTCTATAAAATTAACGTAAAAGTTATCACTCACTTCCTCAGCAGAAACTTTTGGACCAGATAGTGTAGAAAAGAACGGATAACCATTTTTTACTTCCAAATTTGGTATCATACAAAAATGCTTTAGTTACTGAAAATAGACATAAACATTAGAAAAATGTATAGGGTTAGTGTTGTATGTAATGAAGGGCACTACTAGTATTATAAACATCTAAGAAAAAAGTAAAAATAATCACTTGCTTACGTTGTGTGTTAACCTTCTTTAACTACGCTATCTGGTCAGGAAGTGAGTGATCATATAGGTAAGGGTTATATAGCCAGGTTGTCAACAACGAACAAACTCAACATTGCTTTAAGTTTTTCTCTTTTAACTGTTAAAGTTATTTCATATTTTACGATTTCGTAGCCAGGCGACTTCAGTGTAAGGTTGGGTAAAGAGTGTGAGGAAGAAGATAGTATAAGAATCTAGACAAACTGGATCGAGGGGAGTGACATGTGCCTGCATCCACTATTTTTATAAACAAAGCACACTCATGCCTAGTGTGATTCGGGTTGTCTCCTTGTAACAATATTTAGGTGCAGATATGTGAAAATAATGTTCGGAATAGTGATTTTCAATGCATGGTTAAAATTAAACACAGAGTGTGAAATTCCATTTAGATGTTGTTTAGAATTCGTCGACGTGGCAGGATATGACGTCATAATAGGAAGTATGTGGCAGGAAAGTTAAAGAGTTCCGCCCCTTTGGAACTGAAGCAATGAAGTGATCAGACGTGGGTTTAGAGTCCTCGTGTCCACCCTATGAGGGTTGGAATGGCAAGATGCACTTCATTTTGATGTACTTGCTGCAAATTCCTGGTCTTTTGGCCGGGATCAAAGTGTAGTATCTGTTCCGATGGATACTACACTCTATAGACTGGTATCGTCTTGGCCTTCGGGGCTTGATTTACGCCGGTCTATGAGACGGTCCTGTGCAGTTCTAGAAGGTCCACCCTCCCAGGCTTTGCCTCCCCTCTTTGGGGAGGAGTAAGTTTATTGCTTACTGCCTGAGGCGCCCCTACCGGGGAATGCCGACGGAGCTGCCCAGGCAATTTTTAAATTGCCGGAGTGCTCACCTTCTGGGGCGCTGGCTTTACAAATTCCACTTTCCCGACCTTGTGTCACATCTTACCTTGTGGGAGGAAGATAAATAAATACTCTAACAAGTAAATAAACTCCCAGAGTAACTAATGGAGTTATTTGTTGTTTTTTTAATTGCTTCCATTATTCCAGTCACCAAGAGAAGAAAGAAAGAACATTCCTGCAATTGCTACATCACAACTGCTGAGGAGGTTACTATTTAATGTGCCGACTATTACATGTCAATGAGAAAGACGAACAGCTTTTTCTGTCGATGAAGAAAACGATGGGTAATTTGTGGAGATCAAAGAAATCCACAACAGCTATGCTACATCCTGACGTCTTAATTATCCAAATTGGTTTAGGTTATGTCTCATGGTCTATTTCTACTGTGATAGGGCCTATCACCATGTGCGACTTCCTCGGCAACCTTGGTATGTTAATGGCGCGTAATACTGGGGACCATTGTGAATTGACTTGGCTTTATGAGTGTCTCTCCATCGCCACTATTCGTGGAAATTTCTTGAGCCTGCCAAACCAGCCGGACATTCAATGAAACTTCATGTTGCAGGCATGTTGGTTTTGAAAAGGGACATTTTATTAATTAATTATTATTTTTCCCCCTCCCCATTTTCTTTCTCAATATTTTATTAGTTAACTATTATTTAATATTTGTTAACTATTATTTAATATTTGTTAACTATTATTTAATATTTGTTAACTATTATTTAATATTTGTTAACTATTATTTAATATTTGTTAACTATTATTTAATATCTGTTAACTATTATTTAATATTTGTTAACTATTATTTAATATTTGTTAACTATTATTAAATATTTGTTAACTATTATTAAATATTTGTTAACTATTATTAAATATTTGTTAACTATTATTAAATATTTGTTAACTATTATTTAATATTTGTTAACTATTATTTAATATTTGTTGGTACATTCCTGAAATGTTATTGATGTTGGACATTTTCCCTTTTTATATAAATTTTTTTTAATTTGTAATATATTTCAATTTCTGTAATAACCTTTAAGTATGAACGAAGGAAATTAAGTTGTTGCAATTTTACAAAGAACAATAATAGTCGAGTTATTTTTGTTAAGTGTCTAAGTAATCGAAGTAACTGATAGGAAAACCACAAAGAACCCACATTGCCATGAAGTGGATAAGCAGATAAACATGAAAAGAGCTGCAAGAAGACACGCAAATAAAATGCAACAAAGAAATTGTTTTAAACTGCACATGACTTGCAAGAAAGAAAAACTCAATAATAAATGTTGCTGATGTGGCGGAAGAATAAAAGCGACAAGAATATTTAAAAGAAAATATATAGAAGTAAAATGTCTCTTGGGGATAAAGGAAGTTGACATCACGGGCTGTAGAATCCAAATCTTCAGATATCGGTATAGAGGCGTATATCTGCGTCGCTTTGAAGTTGCTGGCAAGGAAGGTCCTTCACCTTTGTGTATTTATATGGTGCCGAATAAATCTGCCCTTTGGTCGGCAAATCCTTTTATTTACTCCAAACGAATCATGACTCAGCATTTTTCATTTATTTCCTCTTGAGCAGCAACGTTTGTTTTCTTTGTTTTTTTCGTTTTTTTTATAAACCTGAAGTTATGCCCAAAGCCATATATGCACAGAGTGTGTCATTTTTTTAAATTTTTCATTTCGTTTTCTTAGCGTTCACATCCGGCCACCATGGGTTTTGTGGATCAGAAAATGATCTGATTGTTTATAGGTAGCGCAAAGATTTTGACGAAAACAGATACACAGTGACGTTGAATGTTTTATGAGAAATTCAAAAACATGTATTTACACTTATTTAAGCATTTTTTCCAAAAGAAGAAAGACTAAAATTTATGAAATAAATACATTTAATTAATTACAAGATAGAAAATGTGCATCTTTAAAGTGATAACTGCAAAAGAACGATTAAATTGTTGCTTGCCGAAGTTAGTA
>OY744521.1:83256139-83336139 GCA_963556195.1 Sepiola atlantica | reverse complement strand
TTTGTAGCTGCTCAACTGAGAAATTTATTGGTGTACATACACTCACGCACATACTGCCGTCATTTTATTTATAATAGCTCATCATTTTAAGGAAAGTAAAATTAGTTTCAAATGATATATTAGTTTTTCAAGGCAATTATCTAATACTAAATACTACCCATAAAAACGGCAGCATTATTAATGTATTGATATTTCTAGGGAAGATCAGTGTCATGCTTACATCCTCTCTCTCATCTTTCCTGTTATCTTGATGACCATTGAGGCACCAAAGATAACCTGTCAACCAGTTTTCTCCAGCTCTCCTGATTTTCTGCATTTTTAAACGTGTTATTCATACTCACTGCCAGCCCTGTATACTCTCGGATATTGTCCTCCCACCTCTCTTTCTTTGTCAGCCCCTCCTTCTTCCTACCTATACAGTTCTCTGCAAGATTGTCTTTACATCCTTTGGTCATTACATCCTTTACCTAGTGTTATTATCTAGCCCTTTGGATCAGTTTAATATATGTGTGTGCTGCCTATAAAGTATTATTCTAGAGGTATCTGCCTAAGACTAGTATAGTATGCGTGCCTTCTCCCTAAAGTCAGTGAAGTATCTTTGATTAAGGTGGTACTTTCCAAGCTTACAGTAAGTGTCGTAGTGTATGTGTTATTAGTCTGAACTTCTATCTAGATCCAGCATAGTATCTATATCATCAGACTAGGATCAAGGTGCTATTCACCGGTCATCTTCCCCAGACCAGTGTGAACTTCTAGGATCAAAGCGTCATTTGCCTGATCCTCTATTTAGCATTATTGGTTTTTTTTCTTTTAGTGTTTAATTGCCCAAAATAGATCCGATATGATTTTTAGGTGATTCGATAGTATTTAATGGTATCCATTAATGTAATAAAACAAGTGTCTATTTTTTATTGTTCATGCCCAATTTTCAGCTAATAATTAGGACCATAAACGAATGTATGTTTCTAAAAAACTAGAAGAATACCCATTCCAGGGCGAGCTAAATGAATTCCCTGAACAGAACAGTTTTGCACCACTTTTATGTCCCCTTACAAAAATTAAAATCAAGATATAATGCTACTAAACCTTATGTCTAGAATCCTTATTCTAGTTTTGATCAAAGTACATTACATGATTTTGATTCTAGAAAATGTCTAAAATTTAAGGCTTCAGCTTAAGGGGCTTAAAAAGAAATCAAAATTCAGATAATCTTGCTAAATTGCTGTCTAATGACTATGGATCAAATTCAATGCAAATGTATTGGATTTGAATTTTCAAATGGGAGTTTTTTCACATAATATGGCCCCTAAAAAAAACTTTTAAATGCTCTAAAGAAAGTGAAATTTGGGGAATATTTATTAATTGATGTCTTATACTTATTGTTAAAATTTCACAAAAATCGGAGTTATCTGAATTTTCACAAATAGGTTTCTACCCATTTTTAACCTCTTTGTATGAAACTCAATTAAAGTAAATATAGCCCACATTTTGACCCTTTATGCATAGCAGCTGTGTTCCAAAATGCATAATGATCAGTTAATTTGTTTAGGAATGAATCCTATACATACAAATATATCAACAAATAAAACGTTAAAAAAACTACGAATTAATAAAAAAAAATATCAGCGCAACAAACAACTAAGAAAGTAAACTGTAAGAATGGCTTCTATGAGTGGAACGCGACTTCCACAGGAAGTTGTCATGTGGCACCAAAAGAGTGGACAAGATCTGATATAAAAAAACAAATACGGTGTCAGCACATTTTCAGGTTTGTTTTAGAGAAAATAAAAATGGAGAGAAAATTTCTCACCTTCACTTCTATTTATCGTTTTTCTTTTATCTTTATTTTTTAGAAATATTATCAAAACATTTTCATTCTCCAAAATCTTATTTCATTTTTTTATTTTCGTAGATTTGTTTTATATATGAATATTATTTGTGAAACCAGTGGTGAATATTCACGGATTGCATTTATGTCTATAGATTTCCGTACATTATATTTATATCTCTGGATAAAAATATATTATCTATGTATTTGCTATATTGATAATCTTAATAAGGGAACATAAAAGTGGTGCAAAATTGTTCTGTCTAAGGAATTCATTTTATCTGTCCGAAGACGGGTATTCTTCTAGTATATATATATATATATATATATAATAAATATTTGTTTTGTTTATTATCTATGTACATATACGTTTCAGCCTTTAAATTGGGACTCATCAGCATAGAGATATAACTATTCACTACTGGTCATGCGATTCGAAATTCCAGACTCCGAGTATTTTACAACTCAAATCCCGACATCTACAACCACCGGGCTACCGCTGAATAGCGAATAAACAGTGATAATTCTAACACTTTATTCGGCGGTTTGACGTCATAAGAGCGTACTACTTAATGAAAGGAACAATGCATTTATAGCTAGCGACGTCATGCTGTGTTAATACTACACTTACAGTGGCCATCTAGAGAGTTTTCTAAGAACTACAAATATATATATATATATATATATATATATATATATATATATATATATATATATATATCAATTATATTGATATCTATATATTTATCTATATTTGTAAGCCTTACATTCTTTATTCGTACATATTTTCTATAAGTAAGACTTACCTCCTATATTTGGACAAATCGTCTGACTTATAAGACTTACATATTTCGTTTGTACATAATATCCTCTTACTAGTAATACTTACCTACGTCGCTTGGACAAATCTTCCTATTAATAATACTTACGACTTACGAGCTGACCATCTTATTAGTAAAAGTTACATGCTTAAATCATACATATTTTCCTATTACGAAATTTTACCAACTTCATGTGAACATGTTTTCCTATTAGTAAGACTCACCAGCTGTTTATCATACATATATTCCTATTAGTAATAATTACTTGCTTCAACAACCCCCTCCCTCCACTGTCCACCTACTTTACAAGTCACTTCCTGCTCACATTATCATCAATCACTACCGAAAGTTTCAACTAACCAAAAATCTCATGTAAATACACCCATCACCTTCCTACTATCAAAACATCCTTCTCCTACCTGCCCTGCTACTTTGCATTTTGAATTTCTCACTCCCACCACGGTACTAATGTATAAATATTGACTCTGTGAATTCATCATGTTATTCTTGATAAAGACCTCACACAGGCGAAACATTGAATCAAATCATGACTGTGTTAACCTCTTTTTGTTCAAATTAGTTTGTTCTTTTTGCTTATTTCCGTTTTTAACATAATGCTCAAGAATTACCACTTCCGGCTAGTAATGTGTTCAGCAGAAGGCGGTGAAGTGCGAAAATCAGTTCCTTGTATATTTTACACATATGAAAATGCAGGTCAACACATAAGAAATTGTTAAAAGTGATTTCGTTCATTGGAAATATTATGTTTTATTTTTAATACAAATTTATTTATTATAATTGGAATGTTTTCTTTTTAACAAATACTCAAAGGAAATATGTTTAACAAAGCCCCCCTCCTTATGTTAAGAATGGCTTTTTAAATGATACCGTTATTATTTAGAAAGCCATTCTTAACATGGGGAGCGAGGGCTTTGTTAACTATTCTGTACTTTCACCTAGCAATTTAATAAACAAAAGAAAATGTATTTTTGTCCAAAAATAAGAATAGTTAACAAAGCCCCTGGTTAACACATAATATAGCGGGGACTGATTTTTGCACTTCACCGCTTTCTGCTGGACACATTTTTAGCCGGAAGTGGCAATTCTCGAGCGTTATGCTGTTATGCCCTATTTTCTTTTATTTGTACATGTATTCCTATTAGCAAGAATTACTTTTATTCTTACTCTAAAGCAACTAATCTGTTAGCATTGTGATTACGAAAATTGCAGTTTCTCTTCAGTTTATCCGGATTTCTAACACAGTTGTTTAATGTTTTCACAAGACCTTTGCCGCCTGGTAGCTAACACGTGTTTGTTAAGTAATCTTTCTTAGTAATCCTGGATATAATTTACTAACAATCGAACGTTAGTGCTGATATTCTCTGGCTGCAGTGGGCGAGCAAGTGTCGATATCCAAACTGATCTCCAATTTGCTAATGAAAACATTTGAAAACGTTTACAATGTTTACGTTATTGAATCTTGTCATAATCTACGAGGAAGAGGAAGTGTGAACGTACATATGTGTACGTTTACTGCACAGGCCGTGATCGTCCACTTTTTGTCTTCGTCTCAGGTCGGTGCTCGATCTCAACACCGGTTGCAGTATCAAGTGTCTATTTCGGTTGTGTCTGGGACATTTACAAAGTTTTTCACCTTTTTATGTATCATATTATGTTTCTCTTACATTTGTCTTTGAAGAATAGTCTCTGTAAGAAATAAATATATATATATATATATGTAAATTCAACCGTTTCTTCATTATTGTCTTTTTCCCCTTTTTATTCTGACCTCATACGTACTTTATAAAGCACAAACTCACAATATGGCAGTCGTGTATTGGAGAAGAGACTCAAACATGTGCGTCGCTACATAAACATAAAAATAGAATATCCTGTATTCGGAGCTTGGTTTAAGCACTGGCCTTAGTGTCAATCGTGAGGTCTGTGTCACTGCTGTAACAAAAGGATTCTCCCTCCAAACAAAACCACAACTCCAGTTTAAAACAAGTAACAATGTTTTATTTGGAGAGACGTTAAAATGATATTTGTTTTCTTCTACTGAACAACAGACTTGCAAATCAAGACAAACATATCTTCCAGCAATTCATTAGCTTATGGTCAAAGGGCCTATCTCTCACTAAGAAGCATACAAACTCAACTGATCTTCCTCAACCCTTCTGCTGGAATATATATATATATAGATATCACTTGGACCACCTCAGAGAGACAACTCAAGATTATTATCTGTTTATTTATGGACATAAAAACTGACTAACCATGAAGTCTACCATCCGGTATGAATATTAATTTTTGAAAATCTTAAGTAGGTCATAATCACAACGATAAACCTCGTATCTGAAGGGACATTACTTTTTCAAGGACTTGATGTGGTTTGATTTCTCAACCTGAACCCCCATTTTAAAGAATAAATAATTTTTCAAGTAGAGAAATCAAATTTTTGGTAGTCAAACCATTTCTTGAGCAGTCTCTTTTCTCGTAGCTAAATATTTTCCACTCGATGGCCTGCCGTCCGAAGCATGCATCTATGCACTTCACTAAACATGCCGCCTTTTGCATGTTTACAGGAGTAAGAACAAAGATTAATTGGATTTTACCTTATGGACAATATCTAAAAACAAAAAAAACAACATTGGTTGAATATTCTAGGTATACCTGTATAAATTCCACTTAATTAAGATATCAGTAACGCAAGTTCATAGTCATGGACAACAGTATTAATATATAATAGTGGAATCCTGTGTAAATTCCATGTAGCAATCAGCTGAAACATTGCTTTCTTCATTGAAATTAAATGTTTGAAAGGTTCGAATATTATTGTAGGGGCAATAAAATTATCTCCCTTTTTGATTTTTGAAAGGTTCGAATATTATTATAAGGACAACAAAATTATCTCCCTTTGTGATTTTTGAAAGGTTCGAATATTATTATAAGGACAACAAAATTATCTCCCTTTGTGAGAATGGAGTTTTCGAGTCAGAGTTGTGCTCTTGAGAGAAAGATGTCAGGAAGACCCTGAATCTCGTGAGCATACCCGATCTCTTGTGAAGGTTAGACTTTCTCCCTTATACTTTTACTCGCTTTTCACCAAACTGAACGGACCTACTGGGTCTTTGCCCGGCCGATACAGACGAACACCCTGTAAGTTATTCTTTCTGTGCAATTGTGTGCATTCAATTGTTTTGGGACGTGTCTTAACTGTATCTACTTTGTATGTTTATCTTCTGTTCTGTAATAGTTTGTGAAGACAAACCATTAATAAATTTATATTCATTTAACCAATAGCTTTTGTTGTCTTTTGTTGCCAACACATGCGTACTGTCACATATGTGTTTAGGAAATTCGCTTGTATTCTCTAACAACACTTTGCCGATCTTAATAGAATGAGAATATCCAGTATTCATATTCTTCATTATGAAATGTATTTCAGATGGGAGTTTCATTTGTGTGTAAACTAGTAGGACCCGTGCCCCGGCGTTGCCCGGGAGAGATATAAATTAAATTAATAAATAGATACATTAGAGTATGAATTCATAAAAATGAAGTCGAGAAAAACTCTGTACGTAATTTAAGTGATTAAAATAGGATTTATGCATGTTTTTAATCAAACAAAATAGATTTCTCTATGCTTCGGGTACCCCCCCCCCCCTACAATTGTAAGTAGTGGGTTATTCGTAAAAAGGAAAACAACTGTACCCCCCCCCAAAAAAAAAAGGTAAATGCGATCCAAGAATATGCATGAAGCTTTCCAAGTTCAGTTAAATTGACTTTTCAATGAAAAGTCAGTCTAATTGGTTCACTTTTTGATGGCATCCATAACGATGGCACCACACTGAAAATAAGTTGGTGACCCAACAACTGCTGAGTTACCTAATAATATTTAGTAAACAAATGATTATTTCGTATTGCCCATTAAAGAAAATGTGGAAATCTTTTTGGGGTTTTTTTTTGGGGGGGGAGGGATAAGTTTGATGTATATAAAAAAATAAAAGCAGGTTTTCTTGTGTGAATATCTGATTTCTTTTTCAAGTAAAAGAAAAAAAAGAAAACCTTGAGTTTCTGTACCAAAAAGATATTGTAATATTTTTGTTTTTAAGTTGAAGAATGAATAATAGTATGATTATTATTATTATATTATGTTTATATGTAATGTTCAATAATTTGGAAGTATAAGTTAACCCTGTGATGCAAATAACCCTGAAGTTCCGTAATAATGTTGAATAAGCCATTGGTAATTTCGTATGTGCCAAGAAATAAAAAAGTCAGAAATTGTTTTTAAGTTTGTTTTTGTAGGGGGGAGGGGGACTCTGGTTAGAAGAATGAAGACCGTTTTTGCGGTGTATTTCTCGACTTTTTTTTTGTTCGAGTTAAAAAATTTATAAAATCATTGAAAAAGTGTGAAGTAAATGTTATTTAAAGAAATCTCTTTTTAATGGTGACGAATGAAACATATATTAGTTGGTTAAATAAAAATATTGCTATGATTCTTATAATGTAATGTTTAGTTTTAATGTAATAAAATTAAGAAGTGTACTTACTACGTGTTTGTTATTTTGTACTGCAGCGTAATTTGTTACTCCATAACGTATAGATGTTATGTGTTTGGAATAGTGGAATGCTATTCCCGTAATCTGTAATTGATGGTGTTTCTGTTTAACGGTTCCAAATGAAATAAAAGTCTGGTGGCGTTTTGAGTGGCGGGTAGAGTAGAGTTTTGCAGTAAGTAAGTACAGTGATTACTGTCTATGTGGATATTGTATTTGAGAGAGTGAGTGATCTAGGAATAAATATAGTAATTATTATATGCTAAAGAAATTATACGGAAGTTGCTGCAAACATGCTTGAGTTAATACGAGTATTTCAGTGGGTATTTTAGTAGTGTATGATGAATGTGGTTATTTTTTACTCTCGTCAAAGGTACAGAGGAAAAAACAGTCCACTTTATATATATAGAAGTACAAATAAAATATTCATTTTACACTTTACTTTGAATACATTTATTTTTAACCATATTTTTAAAAAATAAAAATAGTCCACTTAATAACAAAAGAGCTGTTTTCTATTGTTTTTTACAGAATTTTCTTCTACAAATTTAAATTAATGACTTTCTTAATAAAACTTTGTAATTAAATTAATTTGGAAAACAAATTACTTGTCTGTTTATTTTTTACACATATTAATACAGCTGCATTGATACTACTACTTCGTCGAGTTTGGATGAATTACATCCCTTTGATTTAACGCATACGTATTGACAGCGTTACGATCGTACTACCTTACTAAGGGAGGGACAAAAGGAATTATTCTATAGATATTAAGTTGATCATATAATCTGTATCAGAATAAAAGACTACAGTTACAAGGAGAGAGAGAGAGATGAGGTGATTAGGACTAATTACTTTGCTAGAGAGAAGAATAAGTTTAATTGAAAATTTCAAAATACTTGATGGCAGTTCTAAATACAGTGAATATTTTTCAAATTAAAACAGTCGACCTATTAACCGATTTAATGTTTTGGCTAATTGAGTAATATATTTTGGAACAAGTTGCCAAATTAAATTAAAGACAACAATATCACTGAAAATTCTAAGGTGAAATTAGATGAATGCAGAAATCATAATAAAAAGGGAATTAAAAAGGCATTTTGGCTAAGATCAAAGTGTAGTATCTGTTCCGATGGATACTGCACTCCATAGACTGGTATTGTCTTGGCCTTCGGGGCTTGATTACGCCGATCTATGGGTCTGTCCTGTGTAGTTTTAGGAGGTCCACCCTTCCAGGCTTCGTCTCCCCTCTTTGGGGAGGAGTAAGTTTATTGCTTATTGCCTGAGGCTGCCCAGGCAATTTTTAAATGGCCAGAGTGCTCACCTCTTGAGCGCTGGCTTATCTAATCCCACTTTCCCGACCTTGTGTCACATCTTACCTTGTGGGAGGTAGATAAATAAATTTTTAAAAATTTTAAAAAGGCATTTTGGGAAACTATCGGATGAAATATTTAACAGAATTTGATCTAGATACTGATATTATATTCATCGTGTAAACTAGTGGGGCATGTGGAAATTCCACAAGATGCCATATAGAAATAATCTAGAATCATATTACAATATAGTATAAAGTGTTATATGTCCTGAGCTTGATATATATAAATGGTTTAATATCATATGTCCGACTAGCATTAAGTTGACCGGATCTTTGTCAAATGATATGTCAACTTTTCTTGTAATGCAATAAAAGAAAACAAGTGGGACCCTGGGAATTTTACAGGATGTCCAATACGAAATTTTCTAGAAACGTGAAATGTTAAATGTTATATGTCTTTGAGCTTGATATGTAGATATGATAATTTCGAGATGTATATTAGAACAACATATATCAACTTAATTTATCCTGTTGTAAGTTGTTTTATTTAGATTAATCGAAATGTATATGAAGTCATTTTTAGTCTTTAACCTCCTCTCGCCGGAGATACACCCAGCGTTTCCCGGGAATTAATGCGAACCCTTGTGAATATTTATAGAGTTATTTTTTAGTTTTTATACGTTTCAAGCAACAAATAATAATAATAATGAACTACGAACACTAACCAGCCACATGGAATTTGCAACAGAAGTAAAACAAAAACATGGAAGGAACACCGCATGAAACCAAGGGAACTGATACTGCTAGATATCTTATAAACTGTGGCCCCTCCCTTAAAAAAAAGGGATCAGCGTCGGTTGATACAACATGAAATAATTGTGATGGGTCAAGGAGGTTGGAAAGACCGAGGAGGGAGACCACTAACCAGACATCCACTGGAAGAATGCAGAGAGTACTGGGACATTGGAGAGGATTATTCTCACCCAAATCTCAGAGAAGATCAATGGTTGTTGCCAGTGAAAAATCAATGATTAGCGCCTATTGCGATAACGCAAAGTCATTTGCAATAGTTATCAAAAGACATGGAGAGTACTGGAAATCTGGGGAGACTTGTTATCACTCAGACTCCAAGGAACACTACCGGTTACTATTAGTGATTAATCACCGATGTTACCTGTGTGAGAACACCTAGGGAGTAAATAATAATAATAATAATAATAATAATAATAATAATAATAATAATAATGTGAATTTCTGGTTCAAAATTTATACACTTGAAAACACACGCTGAAGTGAATTATGGGATTCTTTTTTTTTCTGTTATAAAACACACGGTTGTATTGATATTCAGATCATTTACTTCAACAGCTGTCTTAAAAGAGGCATGTTAAGACATATGGAAGTATATTTAAACTTTCTGTAGATTTATTAATACCATCATTATGAATGTGTCATTGCTTATGTGGATTAATCATTACTTACCAACAGTAGCACATGGGATGTGAAATATCTGCAATCACTGTCTTAACAATTATGAAATGTCGCTTGTAGATATGTATCTATCTGTCTGTTTATAATGCTGTATAAACTTGATGAAATAAAGCACAAACGTCGATGTTAAAAGATAAGAAAGAATGTATTTACTTGTGATTACAAGAAGTGATTTGAATGATTCACATAGATATAATATGAATGTTTTTTAATGCATCTCTATGGTCAGATCGCCATCTTGAAAGTGCGTTCTGTACTTGTGAAAGAACACGCAGAATGTCAGCTCTCAGAATATTCGCTTTTTTCTTGTGCCGGATGATTTTCTTCTTTCTTCTCTTCACCAACAAAAGATAAGACGTGCATTCTTAGTAACAGCAGTAGTACTCGCTTCAATTCAACTAAGTGGTGGTATGAGCCCTCAGAAAAACAGAGCGGCAGCCCAAAACGAAATAATGTTGCCGGCGACAGTTAAAACACATGCAAAGGACGTTAGGTGCGTCGCGTCTAAAAATATCTCTCCCTCGAGAAAAAAATGTCACTTTTTTTTACTCGGCTCTTTTGGACTGACAAAAGCGCCTATTTTGCATAATCACGACCATTGCCTCAAAATCAGATAGTTTTAGGTTCGCTCCCACACGCAGCCACTCTTTCCTTGCAGTGGGTACATGCAAGTCATGGCTGCTTATCCCTTGGTCTCTCTACACCGCCACTACAACTTGTCTTCAAGTTACTCATCCAGCCCTTTGATCTATCGCCCCCTTTCTATCTTTCTCTCTTTCGGCCGAATTTTTGATCAAGCTGTTACGATGGTAATAATAATATGGACCTGCTACCTTTCTACTACATTGTGACATTTCACTTTCCATTCTCCTTCTCTCCACTTTGCTCTTCCTCTTCTTCTATTTCTCTTCTTTTCCTTCTTCGCTCTTGTTTTTTGTGTTGTTTAAAGATCTATGACATGTACCATATGATGCCATTTACTAGTGGTGATATTATTATACAATTTTCTCCATGGTATCAAACATGATACCGACTATATTCACATTATATCAAATTTAAAATTCTTGTATCGTGACAACCTCAAACTTACATAATCCTTTTAAATAAAATCCTTTTTGGAAAATACTGTTCCTGACTCAAATGGCTTAGATATAGAGAAAGCTTTTATAAAGACTTTTAATGTTCCAACACTATTTACAACTTAATATCTGTTTCCTTTTTCTTTCTTTTTCTTTCTTTCTTTCATAATATTTAATCGGCAGCATCTCTTTGCTCGTTAATTATAACATTTTAAAGGACAGTGTCTGTTCACATTAATTTTAAGCTACGGTCTCTGAAAAAAATGATTGGATCAATTTACCACTCCAAAAGGTATCCTACTCCTGACGCAATCATTTACTTGTATAAGCGTCAAATACGTCCTGAGATTGAATACTGTTGCCACATCTGGGGAGGGGCTGCTCAGAGCCCCCTTTCCTGTCTTGACAGAGTACAAAACCAACTTGAAATCAATTGGGTGATGTCCTCTTTCTCACAGAAGAGACGTTGCTCGTCTTTCTCCGCACTATCATTAGTTTCATGGTAGGTGCTCAACAAAATTAGCATTTTTATTGGTCAATAGACGACCTGTGACGTCATCCATTGTGCCTGGTTATCCCCATCTGTTTAAAATGGATGACGTCATTACTTTGATGATGTCATCCAATGTGCACAGGGGCAAAGCAAGAGCCATGGTTTTAGTAGTGTATAGATTCCACTCTACAATATAACGTAGGCATCTACATGGTTAATTAATGTATTAGTTATATGAATGGTATTAAAATATGCATGACTAATATGCTTCATACTAATATGACATCATATTTCCATATTTAGTTACTTTGGTAATTATTTTAGTATCCATTATCAAGAAACTGAATTCTATGATAATGGGAAAGTCATTAAGGAAAATTAATTAGAAAAATAAATTAAAAAACAAAACATAAATAGTATGTTTTTTTTGTTTTGTTTTTATAATAAAGAAGAAAGTGTATATATCGACAATGCTAGATTTACAGGCTTGGTAAGCTGAAGCCTAAAGAGGCCTCCATTCAGTCTCGATAGACAATGGATAACCTCATGTAAGGGTGCTTGCGCATGGAGTCTATTGTGAAGCAAGTGTTGCACAATCTGCAACCACATATCTACTGAACAGACATTGCTTGAGTCTAGTGGCAAGGAAAAGTCCAAGACAACTAGAAACAATCCCAGGATAAATAGAGATACCTCCCACATTTAGTACTACCCAGGCTCGACATCGCTTAACTCTGGTGATCTAACAGAAACCGGTGTGTCAACATGATTATTCCTATGGCCTCAAACTTTATGGGGTCTCCGGCCAAGGTGTATAATAATTTTGACATTGTTTTTCTTACACATATTCTAATAAAATAATACTCTCTTAAGCTAATAATTGAACACTAGCTTTGATTTTGTCCTTATGCATTTTTATTGTATGGGAACAATGTATTTTTGTATATAAGTTTATGTCCTACTTGTCTCAGTTACTGTCTTTATAGTTGGTCGTAGGCAAACTATTAATAAATGAAATGACTTTGTCCCTCATGTTTTTTTTTTATTGTCATTTACTTTTCAACACTTGCAGTATTGTGAACGTACTACACATTGAATTTTAGCAACACTCCACGTGCTCAGACAATTAATTTAATTTCTCTACCCACGTACTGCTAATCTTGATGAATTAGAATATAAAGTCTTCTAATTTTGCAAAGGGTTGATTTTGATAATTAACTATTGGCAGTCATGGATTTACTGATATGCTTGACAGACCGAAGAAATCTAAGACTTAAAAATGAGAGTGTCAAAGATATTATACATCTTGGCCGGAGCCAAGATGTATAATATCTTTGACACTCTCAGTGTCATAGACCTTTCTTACACATACTGTCACAGAATAATATTGTCTTAAGTCAATAACTCAACACTAGCTTTGGTGTTGTCCTTCCAAAAAAGCAACAAGATACATAAGTTGAAAACACAGCTGTGCAAGTCACAGCAAGATTTCTTTCAAGAATATAACAGTAAACCTAACATTTCATTTTCCTAAAAAATTCCGTCTTATTTCACATCTTTACAAAGTTTTTTTTTCAATCACTACAGTCATGAATTATTTTATGTCGTTTAAAGGAGGAATTGTAAATTACAGAATTTTAAAAGACCTGTCATCATCATCGACTTCATTGAAATTTGTTTCTCTGCCATCTTCCTCCCGTTATGAGGATGGTGGACGAAATTAAATCCTCTATTTAAAGCGATTTGCATAATTAAATACGGTGACATTTTTCCTACATTATATTTACTAGCAAGCCGGTGAGACAGTTAAGACTTTCGCAGTCACTGGTGACAGAAGGTTCAGGGTTCGTGGTTGGTGCGTTGGTTGGATAAAGTCACACTGATGAATCTTCAAAAGACGAAACACGTGTCTGTAGATGTCAATATTTATATTTATATATATATATATATATATATATATAGTTATAAACATACACATGTTTTGCCGTATCACAGCTCCTCAGTGTGGCTAGACATTAGACATGATGAGTATTTTAAAATTTGCTTATACAGTAGTTCCTATATGCCATCTCATTAACCACAAAAATAAAAGAAACTATAATGTTTTTGTCTTTGTTTACATTACTGGTTACCGAGAGAACTCTGTTCTAATTACAAAGAGGACTAGAGAGCTCAACCCGAGCTCAACTCATGAGTGGGGGGGGGGGAACAAATGTAGTTATTTAAAAGCTAAATCAGGGAGTGTGATCTTTGCCGCTCTGCAAAAGATACTGGTGGATCAGCATTTCTGGTGGACTCTTCCAAATCTCAGACACAGCATACCCACATAAATAAACCTTTTCTACTATTTTCTTTCTTTACTTAAGTTCACGCAAACAATACCACTGAGATGTAGGGGGGTTACTGTAAATTAATGGAATTCTGTATGCAGAGTTTTGCAGCAAGACTCTTGTTCACATTACATTTAAATAAATGTCTGCATGTTAGTACGGTCAAGGAAACAGGAAGTAAGAAGGGAATTCCAAAGGCTAGCAGTACGAGGAAAGAAGCTATTATAGTAGAAAGCTCTCTGGCATTTAGGGACCTCAACAGTGAAGGGGTGGGATTTTGCTGACTGATGGGTTGATCGTGGGTATTTACGCAGAGGGGGCACCCGTGCAGCACATTCGTTGGAGCACATTCCATTAAAGTACTTGTAAAACATTGTGCCGATGAGACAAAGGCTGCAGCATGCTTGATATTGAGGGGTCTTGTATAGTTGTATTTGTCACTCCACTCTTCAGTGTCTACTAGCAAGATAGCAAATCAACTCTTTTTTCTTCTGTTCTAGGGCGACACACACCTTGGGCAAGTTCAGCCAGCTTCCTCCAAAACAGGAAGTGTCTAAGGAATATCAAATTCACAAGCGGTCCCCAATCACATGTGTATCCCACTTAAGTGAGATAATTTTAACAACGTTAGTTTTGCAGGAAGGTGTACCGTCCTCCTACATACAATGCCTGGTATTTCCAAATGGTCACTCATCTGACCAGACTCAACATTGCTTAACTTTAGTGATCTAACGAAAAAAAAGGTGTATGGGGTTATTTAATGCTGAAACACAAAACCTATTGTAAATTTGTCTTTTTACAGGGAGACTCTCAGTAAGGAATTGAGCAGCAAGATGTCTGTTTGTATTACATTTCAATTTCTGCATGTTAATACAGTTAGGGAAACAGGAAACAGGGAGAGAATTCCAACGTCTAGCAATCCGAGGGAAGAAATTATTAGAGTAGAAAGGTTTTCGGCATCTGTGGACCCCTACAGTGAAGGGGTAAGATTTTTGCTGCTGGTCGGGTTAGTCGGGGGGGGGGGGGATTTACATCGAGGAGGGATAAATGGCACGAGTTCCTCAGAGCACATTCCATTAAAGTACTTGTAAAACAAGCACAGGAATGCAACATTGAGGCGATGTGACAGTGGTTGGAGCTTGGTTGACAGTATGGTACTTATTAGATTGGAGACTATTTTTTGGACTCTGTCTAATAAAGAGGTATGTGTGTGTATGATGGGTGCTGGTAACAGGGGAAAAAGAGTATAGCCCAGATGTGGCAACAATGCACCATGCATGGGCAAATGGTGGCTTTGTACAGATATACTAGCAGGTGTGAGTAGTTTTTTAGTGCAGCAAAGGGGAGCTCACCTTCTTTGCAGCAGCCTTGGCAATGTCTTCTATGTATTTGTTCCAATTTATGTTGCCTGTGAATGTCAGGCCGAACAGTTTTAATGATGAACTCTCAGGCAAAATGCTATTAGCCATGGCAATCGGTGGTTGAGAAAGTTTCTTGTAATTATTAAAGAAAAGAAGCTTTGTCTTTGTAGCATCAAATGTCACCATCCATTTACGTCCCCATTCCACCACAGACTGGAGGTCATTTTCTAAAGTTTCAGACATTGCCTTGGATAAGTTATTCGTTACATATGCTTAATTAAATACAAACTGCTACTTTATTCATAGCTAGGAGAACATTGCGGATCCATATCTTTTCTGAGAGTATTAGTGCATCAATGATCACAACAGATTTGAAAAAATTAAAATTCGTCACAGTCTATTACTAGCAACCACCAATCAAGCACAACCATTACGATGTAAATTTCAACTTCAATTCGCCTCATTCTCTTCTACGGTTTCATAGCTGTTACATACACCACTAGATTGTCTCCCCTGACTAACCACTCTTCAGTTAATAAAGTTCTTTCATTATTGTTACTTCGTGTCTTGTCTACTTAGTGCAGTCCTGTTATTTAATCATCCTCACAAGTATTCAAACTTAGTCCATTCCATTAATCATCCTCAATCCCCTCATAAAGTTCTTCACTTTTCAACTAGCTATCATTTCACCTCATTAACACTTATTCTTGAATGGCCTTCGGCCTTGATAAGTGATGATCTTTCAGTAATTGTTTTTTAAGTCCATCCTTAACGGTTACACAAGAAAACAAATAGAAAAATAGCAATTCTTACTTTGTTGCATCTTAGTCGTGTCACTGTGTCATTACATTTTATGGTCATTATTGTATAATGATGTGAAATTATCTAACAAAAGCTAAAATTGATATTTTCTGCTTCTTCAATACTTTTTTCATATCTCGTGTCAGTAAAAAGGTTTTCATATCTACCATCTAAAATTGTGTAATTCTTGCTCAAGAAATAGATAGTTGATGAAATATGTGAAAAAAATTAAGAAACTTGTGAAAAATTAAAGTTTTAACAAGAGTTAAAGAACTGAATTGTTGTGATGTGCCGAGGTCACTGGGTGTTTTTTTTTTTTATTTTACTAATGAGTCACCACTTATCAAGTACCGGGGGCCACTCGAGGATAAGGGTTACAGAGATTGTCAGTCGGACGATGAACGACACTATGCAAGGATTAGGAACGACTGGTAGAATAGGTAGATTTCTTAAGAGGAATTGTTTATTATAGAGGACGGCTCAACAAGTATTTGTTTACATTAGACTTGAAGACGACCATGTTGTAGTCGGCTGGAAAGCAGTTTCGTGGTATTTTGTTCAACAAATGGGACGCTCTAGGAAATAAACTTTGTTCATGGAAGTTCTGCTTAGTCTTACAGAGAGAGAATGGATTTTATTTGTTTTTCGCTACATAAAAGAAGGTTTTGCTGTTTTTTCAAAGCAAAGAGTAAATCTACTTCATGCAGTTTACAGTGACACAATTTTGAGCGGATATATCTGCTTTACACAACACAATTATGAAATATGTTGATAAAAACACACACATAGACTTCCTGCCAACTTGGAAAAATAATTTTTAACTAAAGATATCTGATTATTAATTCCTTTTTGACTTTAGAGCATAACAATGTCTTAATGATGCAATTGTTTCTTTCAAATTGAATAACCGCCATTACTGTTTCTTATGATGTTTTAATTAATAAAAAAAAAGATTATACTCTTGGATTGCATAGAATGTGTAGTAATTAAGCTAATTATGACCCTCCCTTCATCACACATTGTTAAGATCATTCTTATCATCCTATAAAACAGTACCCCGTTGCTTCCATTACCATCATGACCTAAATAGTATCTGTACCTCTAACATCGTTTTGAGAAGAGAGAACCGAATTCTATTTAATTCTTTGTTTCTTAATACATGTGTCTTCTTCGAGATGATTATGCTAATCATTTACGTCTTTTTTTGTTGAGAATATTAAGAAAACAGACACAAAATGAAAGTAAAATGATATATATATAGATATAGATTTATATATTAGAAAATGTCACACTGACACACAGACACACACAAACATATGTATATATATAAAATATGAAACTAAAAGTATACTTTTAGAGGATAGAACCTATAGTGAAATAGTTTAAGCTCAATATACGAGATAGAGCAATTATAAAGATAAATGAAAGAAGAGAGATAAAGATGTACGAATGACAAAAGGGGTTCTATTGGATTTACTACATTTTGAACATTGTCAACGCTGCCTCCACGAAACCCCTTTTTTCCATCTTTAAATCTCCTTTCACCGGACACCTTATCAACGGACATTAAGGCAGACTCCATATTTTTTACACGCATACTCTTACTCTCCATTACTTTACATTTTTTCAAATTTTGAATTTTGGCTTTTCCACTGCCAACTTATCCATCTATGTAATTCCTCTGATAATAAGATTTTAATCTTTGAAAAGCCTTGGCTTAAGGAAAGAGAAATAAACATGTTCTTACCGAGTACACCTTGCATTGAACAATCAAAGTTGAAATAGATTTGTCATTCGTGCATCTTTATCTCTCTTCTTTCATTTATCTTTATATATATATATATATATATATATATATATATAATTACATAAGATTAAGACAAAGTCAATACCGTCGGTTTCGAATCAAAACAAAGAGGACCTATGCCAGACTCTCTTCCGCCTTTGTTTTGTTTGAATGTTTCTTAATAATCGAGCACTCTGCTGTTGTTCTTTCCCACTAACCTTACATATATATATATATATATATATATATATATATATATATATATATATTAAATTATATTTTTATCATATTTTACCTACGTATGACGTCGTTTCGAGCTTACGGCTCTCATCAGCGCAGGGAAATAATAATCTCAGATAGTCACACGACATGAACCCGGTTCACAGAGAAACCTCGAATCTGTAAGCGTTCACTTAGTCGTCGAAGCCACGAGAGATTGTCACGTGATTACGGAGAAATTAAGTGATATTTACACTCAAAGCGGCAAGTATAAATATCTAGACATACGATAGAACTCAACGATAGTCGGAGTATTGCACTGGGGCTTCAGGTGAATGTCTATTTTAATCTCTTCGATAGTGCTCTACTTTCAATTTTACTTGAAAGGGGCTTCTTATAATCTTAGATTATATTTTTTAAATATTTTTACGTCGTTTCGAGCTTACGGTTCTCATCAGCACAAGGAAATAACAATCTCAGACGGTCACAGGGTGCGAACCCGACAAAACTATTCAAGATATTTCCAGAAGAACGAATAATAAAAAATGTATTTATTAACAAATTAGATCTTATGAATCTCTCACTACATATTTACATGCTGCAGATAGAAATAAGCTCAATGGTTAACAAGTTAAGTAAAACAGAGCTTTCATATTATAATTTAGTAGATTATAAAATTTATGACATTAATTAATTAATTAATTAAAATTGTTAATATTATAATCAAACTCCGAAAATCAACACTTAATGCTTATCCATATGTACACGTGTTTCAAAAAATCATTTTATTATCACTATTACATCAGATTAAAGCTTGAAAAACTTTTATGATTTTCGTCATCAGCATATAGACTTTATCAATTTCAATTCAAATAATTTCCAGTGGATATATTCACAATCAGTTAAAGAACCAAACAATGTCCGGATGTCTGAATTGAAATTGATAAAGTCACTTTTTAAAATGTACTTATTTAAAATTGTACTCTTATTTTAGTCAATGGGACAACATAATTTGATTTGGGAACACTTCATTTAAAATGGGTAAAGTCGGAATTTTTTCTCCTTAGCGGCATTAGATTAATCACCAAATATCTTTGCTGATCGGACGATCTCATTTATTTAAATATGTGTGGAAGGTGATAACATACGTACGAACATGAAATACCTTAGCGTATTATTATATAGATAATAATAAACTGTGTTGATTTGAGGCCATTAATTAGTATTTTCTCTCATCATTAGTCTTTTCTGCAGTTTTAGCCGTTGAAATAGATAAACCATTATTTAAAGGATACCCTCTATTTGCGGTTGTTAGTCTTCAAATCTTGACAACATTAGTTTTTGCAGGGAGGAGGGCCTTGTGAAGGTGGCGTCATTCTCTCACATACATCACCTGGTAGTCCCAACGTCGCTTTACTTCGGTGATCGGTACTTTGTTACATTAGGACCCACGCTAACTTTGACCATGACCTAACCCCCACTTTGACCCTAACCCTAACGACGGGGTCAAAGTAAGCTCGGGTCCTAATGTAACAAAGCACCCAGTGATCTAATGGGAATCAATGTGTCAATAGACCCCATAATGGGAACTTAATTCCACAAAATAAAAACTTTAAAAATTTTACTCAATAACCTAGAACTGTGTGTGTATGGCGTGTATTTGGCTAGTGTCTCTATAATCTTTTGTGCTTCTGTAAAAAAAACTAAATTGGCTAGTGTCTCTATAATCTTTTGTGCTTCTGTAAAAAAAACTAGTTGGATGTTTCAAAAGAAGAGGGTCAGAAATAAAGTTTCATGTCATCAGCGTAAAATATCATAGTCACAAATCTTAGATATTCTATAGACAATAATGTTATCGTTTATCTGAACATGTTCACGTAGATCACAAATAGAACACTGTAGTTTCTTGAGAAATTCTTAACTTTTCAGCAAAGCCAATCCAGAAATAAATCTACATATAAAACGAATATGCAAATAAGAAACAACTAAATAAACAAAACCAGATTCTTCTACAAACTGTTTTGCTAAAAAGAAATTTTTCTACAAAGTTTTGTTCTCAAACAGCATAGTTATATACACTAATACGGCATAAAATGACCAATCAGAGGTTGATATGCCGTAAAATTCAACAATTAATCAATAATTGAATCAGCGTCGGGAATCGAAGAATGGGAATTTAGGTTAAACTTGCATAGCAATCGGATTCCTCCCTTCAAAAATGTTCTATAATGTGCAAAATTGTGGCTTAAAAAAATGTTAAATTTTACGAGAAGAATTCATCTTGTTAATGTCTGCTATTCTTTTTTTCTTTTATTATTTAACTCTAAAAAGAAAAATTGAGAGCGAAGTTTCCATCTGGATCGCTTACCTTGAATATTTTGTTTACCAAATTATCTTTTAAAAATATTTCTTTAGTTTATCACCATCATCATCATCATCATCATCATCATCATCATCATCATCATCATCATCATCACCATCACCACCATCATCATCATCAGTAGTTTAATGTCTGTTTTATATGCGTTGTACAGCGTTAAGAAATTGACTTCCAAAGTAAACTATCTCTGGGCAAGTCTTTATTTATCCCTCAAGTCCATTTTTATCACTTCCTCCTATGTTTTCCTTGAACTTCCCCTGTGAACTGGACCTGCTATCTTAACTGTTCTACATCTATTAACCCAAGAACTTTTGTCCATTCTTTCAACGTGACCATACCATCGAAGTCTCCTGTTTTGCACACATCTTCTTATACTGTTCAGATTTAATCTTCATCTGATGCCATCAGAACTAACCCTCTCTTTAAGACTCACGTTGCACATTCATCATATCATTCTCATATCATTTCTCTCCATGCAACACATGTCCTAAACCCTCACTGACCAGGTTTCACTTCAATACATAATCACACTGCTTACACATGCCTGATAGACTCTTCCCATGGCCGATGGTGATAACGCTCTGCTGGTTAGTAATGGCAGAAGTTCCCTGAACTTACTCCATCCATTCTTAACTCTTGCAATCACACTAGCTCTATAATGGAATACACACCAAAAAAATCACTTCCTAGTTTAATCAATTGCAAGTAAAATAGTAGAAAAATAAGTCCACAATGACATGTTTTGAATAGACATTGCATTTATATCAAGGTACTACCTATACAAGGCCTTGTAGCCATGTAGCTCATTAGTGACAGGCATAGGAAACCTAAATTCTGGCCAGTACCAGATGGATGACCATTTGGAAATACGTAGGCGCTGTATGTGGGAGGACAGCGAAGCCTCCTTCAAAACAAATATAAAATACAACCCTGAAGCCGCCTTTAGCAAGTACTTCAGTCTAACCTGCTAATCCACATGTGTTGACACAACGGAGCAACCGCATCTTGGACGGAACTGTTCTCAATCATGGGGCGAAGCTCTCCGGAGGGAGTATGCTATCATCATCAGCATCATCATCATGATTATTGAAATATATGTTTTCTAAATGGACGGTCTACTAGGGGTATTTTGGTAAAAGGCCTGGCATTAGACTTTTATTTTTTTACCCCTTCTCTTTTGAAATGTAACTACTGTTTGGTGTACAACTCGTTTTTACATCTGACAATGCGAATGAAATTCAAACTGATGCTGGATACACTCCAATGAATTAGCATTTATCCACTTTCATGTTTGACGCTATTACTCACCGGCCAAAAGGTTCAGCGAGTAATATAGATGAAACGATTACAGCTTCGAAAATTAATATTCTTCATGCTGATTTTCGATGGAAGATATTTAATTTCCAGAGACAGCATAAGTAATTAACTTTCTTTAAAATCTATATCAAAATAATTATGAGATCACTTCTCGTGTGTCTGTGTATGTTTGTTACTCGCCTCTATGTGACTCACACATTAGTTAATTATTTATTAGAATCAAAAATCCAATAGCAAAAATTAAACGAATTATTTTAAAAATCTTATTTTAAAAAAAGAAATTTAAACACGAAATTTAATCGACCATAATGCATTTCGGTTTCTGAATAAACAAGTCAGCCATTTTGATTTTTTTGTTAATAGTTTAAAAAAAGAATTAATTATTTTGTGTCTTTTCGAAGTTTGAAAGGAATTTAGAAGCATTTAAATTGCCGAATAGAGTTTTTTTTTTGGCTTTACAATGCTTATCAACTCCTGATGTATTAAAAGATTGAAAGTTTTGAAAGTTATTTACATCTAATCATTTCATAAATAAAGATTAAAACAATAAATGTACCTTAACAACAATTAGTTTTAGTTCTATAACAATTTGGCTTAATTAATAATTTAATGACCAAACGATAACGTAAAAATTAAATCTAATCTATCGTTATTTTCATGGAAGATGCTCGACTGAGCTTCAATCTCCGTTCCACTCTCGTAAAACATTCAGAGCAAGAACTCGCTTCGCTACCACAATGAAAAATAACTTTACTTTCTTTCTCCATGTGACTAGTGTTGGGCGAAATTTCCACAAACAGAATTTCTTTGCAAGGGCTTCCAATCTGTAGAACACATTTCCGTGGGATTGCTTCCCTGAAGATTACAACATAGTCGTCTTCAAATCGAATGCCAACAGCTTCCTGTCATATACCGTCCTCACAGGTAATCAAACTTAGTTCATTCCATTAACCATCCTGAATCTTCTCACAAGGTATTTCACATTTCAACTAGCTATTATCCTATCTTTTCTTTTTGTATACTAATGTGTCACAGCTTATCAAGGCCCAAAGGCCACTCGGGGATAAGCGTTAATCCGTTTGTCAGGTGGACGGTGAGACAACACCTTGAGAATTAAAGATGATGGTTGAAACTGGGCAGAATGTGATTAAGAGGACGGCTTGACAAGCATTTGTTTATATTAGATTTGAAAACGACCATGTTGTAGTTAGTCGGGAAGGAGCGCCGTGATATTGTGTTCCACATACGGGTAGTTCTTGGAAAGAAACTTTGCTAATGGAACATCCGTTTGGTTTTCGGTACAAAGAGGAAGAAAGGAAAATTATTTACAGTGGTTGTAGTTAAACGAGTTTTTGCTGTGAATGTTTTACAGGGAGGAATCAGCGATCTGAGCTAAGTCGAGCACCTCCCGTTAAGATAACGATAGAGTGGAAAAAAACTATCAACGACTCTTCTGTGAGAAAGGGGCTGTAAAGAAGAGAAGAGATTATTACCCACTAGATTTCAAAGTCGATTTTGTCCCCTGTCAAGGAAAGAAAGACTGCTTTGAGAGAAACTCCAGATCCTCCCCAGCCTCTTAGATGTGGCAACAGTACTCCATCTTAGGACGTATCTGACTCTTATACAGCAAGAAAATTGCATCAGAAGTGAGATACTTTCTGGAGCGGTAGAATGATCCAACCATTTTTCCAGCGACCTTAGAAACAGATTTGATGTAAGTCTTCCATTTGATTAACCTTCATCCTTGACTGAAAGTAAAAAGACTCCCGGACAACGCCAGGTAAATACGGCTAGTTTATAATAACCTGTTTTCTATGAATATCTATAAAAAATGAATAAACTGATTGCAAACCATATTTTTTCCAGTTAAAAAAAAAAACGACACTATTGGATGCTGCAGAATAATGAAACCTTTTCATTAGTCTGCAAATGCCATATCGGAAGAGACGCTTCCTATTGTTGGATCCTGGACACGTGATGAGGTCTGCAGATTATGCTTGCATGAAGAGGAATAATCAATAGCGACAGAGAAGCTTGTTTGTGTGTAATCTGATAACAGTGGCGAAGGTGATGGACTACTTTTCTCACTGCAATGTCCTTCCGTCTGCGGCTTCTGAACGAAGAAGCAGAATGGCTTATTTTATATTCAAGATGTTTCTCAGTAAATAATTCTTCTTTTTTTTTAAATTGTCTTATGATCGAGATAAAAATATTTACTGGGAATGTAAAACAAAATAAAATTAGTAGAAAAAGCTATTAAATATTTAAGGGTCATGGGTACGACCTTAAAGTGAATTCAGTGGTGAGACCCCAATCTGGGAGTCGTGGGGAGTGTTAAGTCACCCTTTAGTTACCACTATTCCTAGGTCCATTCTGATCCGAAATTGTAGCATCTGCTAGGGCCCAATCATCTCTCCCCTCCCCCTCTCTCTCTTTCTCTTTCTTCATTTAATGTCACTTGTTCAGGGGTCAGACGTTTCTTGATATTTCGCAAGCTCACTCTCCAGTCCTCAGAGTTCAGCGGGTCAACTGTTTCCAAATTCCACTCTTTACAGTCTTGTCTAATTACTTGTTTACAAGTTTTCCTTGGCTGGCCAACCTTTCTGCGATTCACGACATCCATGCTTCTGCAACAATTTATTCAGGAGGATAAACGTCTCACATAATCGAACCAGCGTAACTGATTCGTTTTTAGGATAACCTCTATGCTCAACAAATGCAGTGCTTTCAGCAAATCCTCCAACCCAATGTGTTGGGTGTTATGTTTTGGTAATATAAATATTTATTTTGATCTGTTATTGCCTTTTCTTGATTTGCCTTCCTCTTATTCTTGGTGATTATTATTAAATCGTATTTCTGTTTTCATATGACTGTTTGTTTCTATAATCTCGACAGATTGTTACCCGAAATTAAAATGGTTCTATCTGCACTTTTTGTACTTTTGAGATATTCGATTTCAACCATCAGTTGTTCACAAATTGACGAAGACATTTCCTTACAAACTGTTATTCATAATCTTCAGCTGAGTTATTGCGGGATTCCCTCGCGCAGATATATACATTGTATAGCTCTGTTACTAAAAGATGTTTATTTTCCAAGTCGCGGTGTCTTCTCCGGTCATTTTGAATAAAAGAAATGATATGGCTGTAAAAGTAAGTGAATACTCTTAGTTGCCAACTGTTGGTAACAGATACCATTTAGTGTTGTGATGTGTTCAATTTTAATCATCTTTATTTGACATCCGCAAATGAGACATTCAAAACACAAGTATGTGTAGATACACTTTATAAATTTATTAGCACACATATACATATATACAATTAAATGCATGAGATATATTTTTACATATATACACATATTTACATATATACATACACTTAAATACCCAAACATCTATATATCTATCTCTCTATGTATATATATATATCTATATATACACGGACACAGATCAATATGTACATATCTATATATATATACATGTATATATTCAGTATATACTTATTTATATGTGAACATGCATATATATTTACACATATTCGTATGCATGTACCCACATACGTATATATATAATCATATTTCCTTTTACGCATATACTTATCATGCACTTGTATCAATGTTTCATTTTAACCAGATTATGTACACATAATTTTAACTCTAACTTTATTTCTTTCCGGGCAATGCCGGATATCTGTGCTACTTATATATAAAAGAACAATTAATATGTATACATATATATATGCATATATATATATTACAAAAAAAATTAATATGAAAAATATATAAATGTTTATATCTTTTCTCTATTTATTTCTTATTTGTTGACGTATAGGAAAACAAAATGTCTTTTAAAAAGTTTTTTTGATAAAAGAACAGAATTTTCAGCTGTTCCTTCGGCCTTCTTCAGTGTATTGAGAAATATGTGTGTGTACGGTGGATGCTGGTAACAAAGAAAAAAGAGTATAGCCAATGAGATGAAGAAATGTTTACATGTGACTCATGTGTGTCCATCCTAGCATATTCACACTTAAAGAGGTCAGTAACGTAGGTAGTTTTGTGGACTTTTTCCAAAACAGAAGTGGGCTATAAAATATTAAAGTGTGTAGGTATACACACACACACACACACACACACACACACACGTATATATATATATATATATATATATATATATACATACATACATACACACACTCCCCACACATATACATAAACTTACATACATACACACACACATATAAACATCCATATACACAGATACATACACACATATATATATATATATATATATATATATATATATATATATGATAAAAAAAAATAATAATATTCCAACGTAATGGAAAATGAAAAAAGGAAAACCAAAAATATTATTTACTTATTCATCTACGTTTCGTCTTTATTTCAAGACTTCCTTGGGATGGGATGATTGGTTTGAAGGAATAACACATTTTTTATTTGTACTTGTGTGGTTTTTTTTCAAACCAATCATCCGGAGGAAGTCTTGAAATAGAGATGAAACGTTGATGAATGAATATATACATTTTGTAGTTTTCTTTTTTTTCATTTTCCATATATATATATATATATATATATATATATATATATATAGATAGATAATGAGGTAATAAGTTCTGAGTTTCTTTTTTAAAACATTTTTATTTCTTCATACGATCGTTTCTACCATATTAAACATACTTTTTCTTGTTTTGATAAAGTCAAGAAATCCAGGTTCATCCCCCAGCATGATCTTGTTATGCTTTATACAATCCAGATTTTCTGGTGGCAAGTTGACTCCAAAAACAAATAGAAATTTGTCCATCAGTAATTTTCTTGGGATTAAATAGAGATTTATGTATGAAACGTATTTGCTTATATAGAGAATTGCAGATAGAACATGATATCTGCCATAACTCAAAATCACTGAAAACTGCAGATAAAACCTTTTTAATCTCAGGTGACAAGATATTCTAATTTCTATTTTGTTGCTATAAAAAGATATCAAAAATGGTATGCAAATTACCATGTAGGTATACATTATGTATTGGTTCATTATACAGGGTGCTTCATAAAAACAACAAGAAAGCTAGCACAATAAATTTACACGTACATATGTAATTGTTGGAAATAGAAAACAGTTGTTGATAACAGAAACATCATTAAAACGGAAGAGAAACACAAATGTCAGATGAGATGTTCAATGTGCCCCTTCCGTGAGCAGCTGCACAATGACGTAGACGGTCTAGCCAACTTCAGATCGCTCTGCGGATAACTTGAGGTGGAATATAGTTCCAAGCTCCCATTAACAGAGTTTTAAGGATTTCATGTCTGTAACATCTCCCTTCTGTAATTGAAGTTTATGTAACAGTAAACTCCATGATATTGAGATCTGAACGTTTTGAGGATCATTTGTTTGATTCAATGAAATTATGAGCATTAGCCTTGAGCCAGATAACAGTTTCCTTGGATGTATGGGCGGTTGCTCCATCTTGTTATGCCCATCCATCTCCTCCCATTACTTTGTCTATGTTGTGGTAAAATTTGTGTGTAAATTCATGATTAGGGCCTAAATCCAAATTTCCTGGGTTTTTGTTGTGGCCATCTTGTCTTATATTATTTGCAAATTACTTATACAAATTAATATACAAATTACTAATATTTATTTTTCTTCTTTTTTTTTAGGTAAGTACAATTGTATATTCAATACCCTTATCTGGTGAGTTTTATCTTTTTATAAATTTTGATGATCAAATTAGTCAAGTTATTAAAACATCTTGGAAATTGATTAATGGTGAGTATTTTCTTTAAAATGGGAATCAATTGTAAACATAAAACCAGGTGTCAATTTGTATAATTTATTTAAAGATAACCTTTATTCAAAAAAAAGGAGGATGATTATACCAGTGTAATTGATTCTATGTGTTAAATAAAAACTATCGTTTACAGAATATATTCGTTTACAGATATATACGCATATAAAACAAATTATTCTACAAACCAATTGTATACAAAATATATCTACAGTTTCGTATAAAATGACCCAATGATGGTTTACATGCCGTAAGATTCAACAACCAACAAAAAATATTAAGTTAGTATTAGATAAATAACAGAATTATTTGCTGATAATGTTAACTTACTTGTTGGATGTGATAATTAAAAACTTATTAGATTAAGATGGGGAGGGCCTGTGGATGAGTGGTTATAGCACTTGTCTTTGGGCTGGACGACCCGGGTTCGATCCCGACATGCGAATTTTCGGGTCTGAAAACTCCCTCTGTCCACCCAGCAGTAAATGGGTACCTGACTGAAACTCAGGGAAGGTTCAAGCGGAAGGAGAGGGATGGGCTCCGTCTTCCATATGCTGTGCCCTAGACACGGTGATTCTTAACAAATCACCGCCACTACGGCCATGGGCAGTGTGCGATGTCAGCAACGACACTCGTGCACGTCCAGGCTATACGACCGTTACCTTTTTTACCTTAGATTAAGAGAATTCAGATATTTTGAATTTAGACTTGAGCAAACTTTTGATAATGTATAAGTAATCAAACTCAGTTTATTTTCTTGACCAATTTTAGTATTTCATGTTCTTCATCTTTCGGTTGACACTCCTTCCATCTCATTAACCCTTATCCTATTGGCTTTGGTGACCCAATAATAAAAATAATCAGCAATTATTTCATTTCCAGAGTTGTGTTTCCATGTCAATCAACCATGTTTTGTTTCTTCCGGTCAGATGCGTGTCTGCATCAAGTACGTTTTATTCCTGCTATGTGACATTTCCGGTACACCTGGCCCGGTATTTTGCAATAGTTGTTGATTTTATATGAATAACAGAATTATTTGCTGCTTATTTAAAATTAACTGTTTGACCATTATCATAAGATTTCATACAAATAAATCTTGATCAATCGTAAAGTACATCTTGTAGATACTCCAAAGGTCGGTCATCAGTGATGAACTCGTTTCACTGCAGATTTCAGGTTTTAATGTATCACACTCTTTCCACCAGACATTCAAGCATTTCTCAAAGAAAAAATACTTCCTCCTCGAATGTAACATTGTGCTATGCACCGCATAAAGATTATAAACTAAATGTCCTTAAGGAAAAATAAATTATATGTAACATGGAGGCTCAAAATCTACCAATGAAAATAGTTCCAGCGATTACACTTTACTTAAAGCGTCCACCAATCGGGACCTGGCTACTTCTCGGATCATAACAACCTAATAGAACAGAATGTCAGCTTCATTTTAATACATTTTGAATATGGCATTCCCAAGTTCCATTAGTTTATCAAATTGAGAAAATACATGGAAATTGAAATTTAATATCGAAAAGTGTAACAAAAACATCAAATAAAGAACAGAATAATCAAAATGTAATTGATGAATGTAAATTCGGCATACATTTTAATGATCAATTTAAAACTAATTATTTTCTCAATTGTGTCCAAGGCAAATAAAATAACTGGTTAGATGATTAGAATTTCAATGATGAATATATAAGATTCTATTTTTGTTTCCAATCCAGAGTGCCCTTTTGGGGGGAGCTGGATTTTTCTAACATTAAACACTGATTTTATGTCTAAGTTTTTCCTCCTAAAAAGGGAATAAATGGGGACTCTAATAAGACCGTGTAGCAGTTACATTTTGGTGGACTATTTTCGTTCTATGTAAGCTAATGTTCCTACATGGAGTGATTGATCTGTTGTCCAATTAAAGCACTTTGCATGGGATGCACTTCTGTTAGACTACTTATATATTTTTCCCCGCTTCCAAGTCAGTTGGATTCAAGATGTCAACTCAAGCGGGTGCAAATGCGCCCTGTCCAACTTGCATGGAACCCTATATTAACAAAAAAGAAAATAACTTATTTTAAGAAATTCATTAATTTTAAGGAATTCATCAACTTTCGAATTTCTTACCTTTCGGTGGACTTAGAAGAGATTGAAGTTTGTTTGTTTACTTATATCTCGATAAATAAGCCAACTAGCGATTAATTAAATCTTTCACAAAGTATGTAATTAGCTAATCAAAACGCGTCTCACACAAACATGTCTAGTGATAGGGATTTTTCTATGTTTCTTGTGAAAATATAGAATATTTAACTTACAATTACAAGATTGGAATATAAAATAATATCGGTGCTACAAAAATAGTGTCTTACTAAAATTGTTCCCGGTGTTAATGGGTGACAGGAGGAGGACTTGGCGAGTGTTAGCTCCTCCCACCCCCTCTATAATATTACTAATCAAAACAACAGTTGTTGATTAGATTAAATATTGAAACAGATGAAATCGATTGGAAGAAAAAATTTAAAATATACTTGAATAAAAACCATATTTTCATATCGAAACAGATTTAATTATATGCATTAAATTTATAAAACTATTTAATTGTAATAAATGGATAAGATTTCCTCATTTCCTTTAATAATTATAAGAAACATTTTCAACCACCGATTTCCAAGGCTAATAGCGCCCTACATTAAAGTCAAACATTCACAAGTAACATTAATTGAAACAAATACATAGAAGATATTGCCAAGCCTGCTGCAAGGAAGGTGGGCTCCCTCTACCGAGCTAGAAAACTTCTCACACCTGCCAGTATTCTATATCTCTACAAAGCTACCATCTGCCATGCATGGAGTATTGTTGAATCAATGTGCTTGTTTTACAAGTATTTCAATGGAATGTGCTCAGATAAATACCTTCATCCAACCAGACAATCAGCTAAATCCCACCCCTTCACTGGAGAGGTTCCCAGATGCTGGAACGCTTTCTACTCTAATAGCCTCTTTCCTTGAACTGCTTGCCTTTGGAATTGCCTTCCTACTCCCTGTTTTCATGACTGTACCGACATGCAAAAATTTAAATGTAATGTGAACAAACATCTCAATGCACAACGTAGGGTGTTCCCTATGAATCTGGCCCCTAATTTATAGTAGCCCCCTTACGTCGCAGTGGTAATGTGCCCATTTGTTTGGGGTGAATTAAAGTAAAAAAAAAGATTCGGTTCAAACGAGATTCGAGCTTTTGAAAATAAAATTATGTTGTATTATATGACTCAAAATAAACATTGCCTTGAAACAGCTGTAAACAACTTTGATACATTTGTGTGAACTCTTTATTTGGAACATGATTTGAAAATGATTTAAACCGTCAAAAATATGTATATATATATGTACAATTTGCCTTGTTTGGGGTGAATTATAGTAAAAAAAGTGTAAGTAATAGTCACTAGCTTACTCTACTTTATATATAAGAAGTTGCTACAACATTGCCTTTGTTTGTTCTGAGAATAACATAATCTTTTTTGGTATCACACTTGTTCTTGTTACACACAGCTTGTCAAAACCAATTTTAGCACTAACCAAAATATGATGATTGGCACCTCACCAAAATCTTTGTCCACATGTGGTTGAGTTTCAGTCATCGCACTGACAAATATTTGACACTCTGACAAATATTTGTCCTTAAAATATACAGTTAAAGTCTTTGAGTTTCCGTTCTTCTACCATCTACACGGGGGAGGACAAAAAAATCACCTCCCAATATAATTGTCAATATTATATACTAGAGCTGCAATGATACGCTTCTCGTGATAAGTAAATAATAAACTAACATTTATTTAAAGCAATTTCAGAGTAAATTTGTTTCTGAAATATAAAAATAGTTAATATAAATAGGTTTATTTTAGTAAATCTCTTTTTTTACTTATGAGTCACCACTTATCAAGGCTCAAAGCCACTCAAAGCTTCAGGGAAACTGTAACAGCAAGCAAACTGGAGCAAAGATCTCGGACACGAATTATACTGATGAATATGTATTTATTTGCCTGCACGTGGCCAACGCTGAACTATAACATCTTTTCACCGTAAAACTGGAAATACATGAAAATAAACAAGTCTCACAAACATGTTATAAGAAAAAAAGTAAATTATAAAAAAGTAAAAATTCAAATAGGTTTAAAGAACTATGCATTGCTTACCTCTATTTTTGCCAAGCTACTTGCCCTAGAACCAACGTCCATCACAAGCGGAACAAACGTTTGACTCCCATGTTCACTGATTCGAAAAGACCGCCTCCGGGCAAGCAGGCGGTGTAGAGGCACGACAGTTACCCAGTGCGCATGTCTTCCGGAAGAGGACGGTGCTGAATACAAAATATCCCCTTCCTGAATTATGACCGACCAACATGTGAAACTCATACGTTTACAGAAGCAATGGTGTAGTAATGTGTTCCACAGATGAGAAGTTTTTGAAACGAAACTCCATGTAAGGCACACGGAATAAAAAGTCAAGTTCTTTACAGTGGTAGTAGCCAAACGAGTTCTTGCTGTAAAAGTCAGTGATTGAAGCTCTGTCGGATACTTTTCATGGAAATAGAAAAAATAGTATCTTCTTTGGGGAAGGGGCTGTAGAGAACAGAAGAGATCACCTCGCATTACTATATTGCAAAGTCGATTTTGTACTATGTTAAGGTGAGAAAGAGTTCTCTTAGCGGCAACTCCTCAGATGTGGCAGAATTACTCCATCTTAGAACTTATCTGATTCTTATATAAATAGCGGAGTGCATCAGGCATCAAATACTTACTAATTGTCTCTTAAGAAGATCTTCTTGCAACAAACATTAATTAAAAGAGTAACATAAGTATTCATGTGGAATTGAGGACATGTGTTGCATGAAGAGAACTGCTATGAAAATAATATAATGGATGTGTAATGTGAGTCTTAAAGACAGGATTAGATCTGATAACCCCAGAGGAAGATTAAATCTGGACAGTATAGGGAAATGTGTGCAGAACAGGAGACCTCGTTTGTTTGATCACATTGAAAGAATGAATGAGAGTTCTTAGTAAATGTAGAACAGTTTAGATAGCAGGGTCAGTTGGTAGAAGAAGGCCAAGAAAAATATGGGAGGAAGCGATAAGAATGAACTTGAGAGAAAGAGAGATAAATAAACACCTGGTCAGAGATAGGTTAGTTTGGAAGTCAACTTCTAAAAGTTGTCAGCATGCAAAATAGATGTTAAACCGAATATGATGGTGATTTAATTCTTAGAATGCTTGTAAAAGATTCAAAGAATAAACAAGTTTTTTCTCTCCACAAAATGAATGTTGTCAACAGGAAATGTAAATCGACTCCAAAACTTGTAAATCTATGATATGAAATCGATAGAAAGATTTAATTCTCTCTGCTAGTAAGATGCTATCTACTGATATATCATTGTAGAAGAGTATACTACATAAGTTCTAAGCACATTTTCCCCGATTTTAGTATTGAAAACAGTGTTATTGGAGAAGAGTATACCACATACGGAAGTTTCAGTGTTTTCATCTACAGAGATCATCTTTTACTATTTTTCTTTTTCTTTTATTTCTTCATTAACCTTAAGTGATGATTCATTAGTAAAAAAAAACAAAAAAACAAGACTATTTAATAGTTAATAAATGAAAGTTAATTCGGGTAAATTGTCTTCCCTGAGAAGATCTTCTGTCAACAAACATTCATCAAAGGAAGAATTTAAGTGAAATTGAACAGAATGGCAACATTATACATTCGATAAAATCCTTACAATATTCGTAAAAGATTTATGTCCACACTGCTAGAATCTCCGTCATTTTATTTCACAGCTCATGTATTAAGCATATATCCTAAACATATCCATCATTAAAACGAAAGGCTAAGACCAAAAGTACAGTTAACACATTTATTACAGTTGACAATTATGAAAGACAAGCAATGTACATTATACAAAACAATAGCCGATATTTAGTTCTTACTCTATCATTAAGATAGGAACATTGATTACTGGAGGAACCTAGTTTCTTCATTTTGTTATAGGCCCATTGAGAGGTCCGAAAACGGTGGTGCTATAATATCTGGTTTCTTTTCGGACACAATCATAGGGAAACCACTCAGCAGTTCACAGAAGGGTGCACCAGCAGAATTGGTTCTCTACAACACAATGAAGGTTATGAACAGGAAATGTAAATCGCCTCCAAAACTTTTAAATCTATAATATGAAAACTATTTCGAGCTCACTTGAACAAGCATGTTGTCTTTCAATTATTGCTGCCCTATTTCTAGGGTGATTTCAGTACTAGTGATCAAAATCTCTACTAGTAACTGTAGTATCCTACGAGCTCGGAGTAATTTGGTCCTTTCCATTGTCTATGTATCTAGTAATAAGGTTTGTCTTATCCTGCATATATTTATATCCAACAGCCTGCTGCCATTGAATTCATGACTAACCCGGGTAGGGTGACTGATGGGTTTTATACCTTGCTAAAGGGAACCCGTGATTTTATCTGGCACTGCTAATTAAGTATTTTCAGAGTTAACCTCCATCTCTGAAGGCCATCCCCCTATCTGCAACCCGGGTCTATCTGGAACCCGGTGGATGGGAGAGATATGATCTCTACACAGCAAGATGCTATGTACTGGTATATCTTGATAGCATTCTCATAACATCTTTCCTATATACATGCCATGATGGTCTGTTAAATTAATTAGATGCTTAAGGCGACACAAAACCTAATACACCTTAAATTTAATGTAATAAATAAGTAAATGAAAATACATTGTTCATTACATTTAATTAAGTTATAATTACATTTCAAACACACCATGGGGGCAGTATTAGCGTAATGGATACAGACGAAGACTCTGGAATCGGCTCAGTCGAGTTCAAATCCAATTGAATCTGCTGCATTTACTTACATTGTTATACAATTTAGAAAGGTATGAATGATCCTTACAGTTATGAGTAAAATAGAAACTTGTTTTTTGTTAGAAGCAGTGGCGGCAATAAATGTTGTTTATATGCATTGGCTCTCGATTGGACAAAACCTCAAATCATCAATTTCCTTCAACCAATCACAGCACAAAAAATGTTCACTCCTGAATATCTGTGCGTACTATAAAAACCCAAACACACCATTTTTTTAACTATTTTCCTGTTTTTTTTTTCCAAACTCAACACACATTTGCACATCACAATCAAGCCTATTCCTTTTGGTGCTGAAAAGTGCTCAGCAAGTAGCATGATAAGTGACATTCATGAACTACTGTAAATCCAGCAACAACACATGCATACCGAACGTATGCATATGCGAGTTTATCGATGCATACTCTTTCACTAACAAAGCAGAGGTATACTAATACACATGCACTTCTATAATTCCTATTCCACACACCGTACATGCAAACGCACAGGGCACCAGCTGAAAAGAAATATGTCTACTCACATTCTCTTTACAGACAAAACAATTTCGTTTCATTTGGAACGTTCTAAGACTCTCTGAACTTTCATATTCTACCAACTCTTTATCTTTCGTTGTCTTTACAAATTGTCAATAAAAATGAATTATCTTGTATGGATAGACGTTGTCATTCTTTCATTTGATAATGTATAGCTTTTTCTCAAATAATAGGGTCTCTTAAAAAAAACTAATTTGTACAAAAATATTTAAAATAAATAAATAAATAAATAAAATAGCCCAGTGTTTACAAAATAACATCTGACAAGAAACAAATACCAAATAGAAATGTTAATTTTGTCACCAAGCAAACAATTTGAAAAACTCTCTTCAAATGAATGACCCAAATAATATCTCAATCAACCAAAAAGAAATCATACCAAAATCTAAAATTCAAACAAAAACGAAAAACGCTCACACATTAGGAATAGTCAAATCCTACACTCTAAAAATCCTTCACAAAGAAAAAAACATTGTAAAAGCTGCCTGAATCGAGGGGGGAAAATAAATAAAAAGGTTTACCTGACATGACCTGATAATAGTTAAAAGGTCGGTAAACACAAACAAATAAATTCATTTGATAATGTCCAATCTTCACCATTGGTGACCCTGAGTGCAGTCTCTTCAACATTTTCAAAGAATTGTTTAAAATTAATCGTTTCCAAAAGACATTGTGTTTCAGCATTAAATATTGTTCAAAATACAGTGAAGCTGAAAATACAGTTTTTACTGTTGTTAGTTGTAAGTTAACATGTTGTTATGAAAAGGGATAAGTTTGTTACTGAAGATTAGTAATATCTGTTGAATGTTGTTGTTATCAGGCGATTGATTACACTTGTTTGGTAGCTGAAAGTTTTGTTGCTGAACAAAAAACCGAGGTCAGGAATAGATGAGTTGACATATCTGGAATTGGCTGCTGCTGATGCTGTATTCACTGGAAACGATTTACAGGGATGTGTCTCTATCTGAAGCATTTTGTTATAGTACAAGGAAGATATTGCTGTGGTTGTTGTTTTGTTGCTACTTTTAAAACAATAGATGTAGCTTTTTATTGTTGTCAGGGCGGTAGAGGTGGTTATTGTTGCTGTGTGTTAGTGTGTGCAAGAAGTGGATCTCAGTGAGAGGTTGGAGAGGATTAGACTCTTTGCATTTGTGTGTGTGCAGGAACTGACCTCGGTAGGGAAAGTGGTGTTTTTGTCAGCACAATAGATGTGTTGATGTGATTGTTTGATTTGGGAGAAAATATCCCACAATTTCTGCCTATAAAAGGATAATGCAAAAACGTAAATAATTTCCACCACAGTCTGTTTTATCATGCCTGCGTTTTTAATTAATTGTTACAAATAATATTACTAGCCAGGGGAAATGTAGCTTGAATGATGTGATTATGACTCATACCAAATCTATTGAGACCCACTTCTGCAATATTAATTCCAACTTTATTAGATTGATGCTGCCGTTTGTGGCAATATCTATTCTTCTCCCAATGTTAGAGAAATCTTAGAAAATTTCTCAGCTCGTTGTTATTTTTTGCAACCAACTTCCTCATTTCCAAACTTCATAATTGAGATTTTCTGAAACTAAAGGTATATAACATTTCTAAAAGTAAAAAATATTGTCATATTCCCAAATAGTTTTATTTTAAATTCTGAAACATTCAAAATTATTGGCTCATTTTAATATTAATATTCATGTTACTATTTACGTATACTTTGAGAAAGATTAGGAGAATAAGTCTCGCTGTTTCAGATTTTTAAAAATCGGTGTGTGTGCATTATAACAACAAAATGGCGACAAACAAAATTCCCTTCCTTATTTCTAGAAGAGTGAATCGAAAGGGGAGATAATCCGAATTATTTTTTAGGGGGACTCATAACGAAACGATCATATTCGATTTTTTTCGTCACGGGAAATTGTAACACAGATAGAGAAGTATGAGAATTTGTCAGAAGAAACATTTTAAAACAGTATTTTTGTAATAAAATACATTAAGAAACGGTATTAAAAAGGAAATAAAATAGATTTATTTGAGTAACTTTGACATCATAAAAAATATATTTAATTTAATAAAATGTCTTCAAGATTTAATGCATTGCCGTCAATTTTCAGAAAATTAAGAAAAGAATTAAGATGCTTAAAATAATTCGAATTATCTCCCCTTTTGATTCACTCTTCTAGAAATAAGGAAGTGAATTTTGTTTGTCGCCATTTTGTTGCCATAATGCACAAGCACCAAATAATCTTTTAAAATGTTATATACTATCTTTGAGAAATGTGACGTTGTTTCAGTCTCAGACAGACAAAATAATCTCCATTGTAAACATATAGCAGGTTTAGTTAGATAATAACCCTGTTTCTTGGCCTTTTAGTTAAGATCAAAGTGTAGTATCTGTTCCGATGGATACTGCACCCCATACTGGTGTTGTCTTGGCCTTCGGGTCTTGATTTACGCCAGTCAATGGGTCTGTCCTGTGCAGTTCTGTGAGGTCCACCTTCCCAGGCTTTGCCTCCCCTCTTTGGGGAGGAGTAAGTTTATTGCTTACTGCCTGAGGCGCCCCTACCGGGGAATGCCGACGGGGCTGCCCAGGCAATTTTTAAACCCCACTTTCCTGACCCGACCTTGGGTCACATCTTACTTGTGGGAGTAAGATAAAAACTGGCCTTGTGCCTAACTACTGGAGAGGAGTAAATCAATACTCCTTTTGGCTAAGATCAAAGTGTAGTATCTGTTCCGATGGATTCTGCACCCCATAGATTGGTATTGTCTTGGCCTTCGGGGCTTGATTTACGCCGGTCTATGGGTCTGTCCTGTGCAGTTCTCGCCTCCCCTCTTTGGGGAGGAGTAAGTTTATTGCTTACTGCCTGAGGCGCCCCTACCGGGGGCTGCCCAGGCAATTTTTAAACCCCACTTTCCCGACCCGACCTTGGGTCACATCTTACTTGTGGGAGTAAGGTAAAAACTGGCCTTGTGCCTAACTCCTGGAGAGGAGTAAATCAATACTCCAACTCTGTTTTCAAATATTAGACTACATCCGGTGATAAGGACCCGATTTGAAAGCTTTAAGAAATGCAGGGTCATTACTCTCAGGTCCACTCTAACCTAGAGTGGTAGTATCTGTCAAGATCTTATCCGTGTGCTGAATAGAAGTTAGTGCTTACAGACTATTTCCAAAATGTATGACTACAAAACAAATCAATCTATAAATATTGGAAGAGATTAAGACTTAGAACATGAATACTTTTCTTTTTCCAAAAATGACTGAATTCGGCATTAAATGACTCAAAAACTTCTTAGCTTTTTGGCTTGAACCAAAGTGTATTATCTGTTCTGATACTACACGTCCTCGGTCAGTGAAGAAGAGATCCTCCTAGACTGAGGCAATTTTTATTTTTGTCTTAATCCAGAATGCCCGTTTTGAGGAGATGGATTTTCACCACATTAAAAACCGACCTTGTGTCTAACTCTGCCCTCGAGGACACACAAGTAAATAGGAACTCGAAAGGTGCTGTTATGCCCCCAAAAACATAAAACAACCAAACCAATACAATCAGGAGTTATTATAATAGTTTATGACAACTTAGAGGCTTGCGTAGAATTCCAATTACTCTTGCACCAGCTTCGGCTATTTTTATACACAACCAGAGTGTCTCCTCAGGGGAGCTGACCTTTTCCCCACCTTCCGGGCTTGTGTCACATTTTACTGCACTGAGAAGCAATTAAATCATACCAGCTTCGTGCATCGCTTATTATATATGTACCCATTTCTTAATTACCATCCATCTTTATATCTTTTGCATGTCGGCATTACATACATTGTGCATTTAGGATATATTTAGTAACTGTCTTATTGCAAAAAAGTCAGAAACGCATTTTAAGAAAGTATTACTAGCGTGTCTTAGAATCATAAAAAAAACGGCAATTTCCTTTTTTCTTTCCTTTTTTCTTTCTTTTTTTTTTCTTTTCAAAGTTCCTTTTAAAATCTTCCTAATTTTGTTTCCAATGAAATCAAATCATGTTTTTGATATTAACAAATGGATTTCCCGCTTGCGATTGAAGGTTATCATTTCATCTTCATGTCTGAGACGACTTCCATCTGTAAACAGCTCAGCTTCACATACATTACGTAGAAGTGTAACATAACTAGATATCATATGTATATACATATGATATCTAGTGTTGTTACACTTCTACTACAGTCGACAAGGAATTAGGAGTGTAATATATACACTCCTGCAAACATACATAATGATACTAGCTGAAGTACCTGACTATGGAGGGTAAGAAATCATTAATATAAATTAACAAGGAGATTACCCGTCCCAGGAGAAGTAAAATGAATTCCCTGAACGGAACAGTTTTGCACCACTTTTATGTCCTTTTTACGAATTTTAAAATCAAGATATAATATTACTAAACCTTATATCTAAAATTCTTATTCCAATTTCGATCAAAATCTATTAGATGATTTGTATTCTAGAAAATGTCTGAAATTTAAGGCTTAAGCTTAAGAAGAAATTGAAATTCAGAGAATCTTGCTTAATTAGTATTTAATGACTATGGATTAAATTTAATGCAAATCTAAAATATTTGAATTTTCAAATAAGAGGTTGTACCCATATTATGCCCCCTAAAACGCCTTTAAAATTCTCCCAATAAACTGAAATTTGGGGAATATTTATTAATTGATATCTAATATCTATTGTTAAAATCTTCATCATTTTTGTCTCATTTGCATGAAACCAGATTAAACGAAATATAAACCAAATTACCACCCTTTACGCCTTGCAGCTGTGTTCTAAAATTCATAATTATCGGTTAAATAGCTTAGGAGTAAATCCTATACATAAAAATATATAAACATATACACATACCTAACTTTATATATAGATTTAGTTTTGGTTTGTTTGTTTTATTGCCCATCAATCCTATGGGATAGGTTCTTTTTGTTTTATTATTGGGTCTGATCAAGAGACGACTTATGCTAAGTATTTGTTGACATTGGATTTAAAGACGACTATGCTGTAATCTGCAGAGAAGCGGTCATGTGCTAATGTGTTCCAAATACGTGAAGCCCTTGCAAAGAAACTCTGTCTATGAAAATTCCGCCTGGTTTTATGTATTAGCAAAGGTTTGGTTTGTTCGTTTAGCAGAAAATCTATTCTTTTGGGGGTTATTTAATGCCGAAACATAATATTTATTGCATACAATTTACAGAACACAAGTTGCTGTTCTAATCAACGTTGATGGGAAGCTGCAAGTTCACGTCTTTCTCAACAGTATTAGTATGTAAATGATCACACTGGATCTGATAGTATTTTAACTCAACATAGCTGATTCCATAGGCCACGACGGTATCAATTAGTCCAATCACGTACCCCCCCCCCCCCCAAATATTAAGTGGTAAATAATTTTGAAACAATCATTATTTATAAAAGGTCTGAACATTGCGAGAACATACAGTGGAGAAAACGTTTTAAAAAACAAAAAACATTGTAAATAAATTATATCTAAGCTAGCAGTATTTATATATAGTTTATAAGATGGTTAGTAATGGGGGTGGTTGATCAGCGGAAGTTTGAAGTTTTTGACAATGACTGTCTCTAACACATTTTGCGTTGCCAGCAACCCAACTGCTGTTCTCTGCCAACACTTCAATCTAAATTTTATGCTGTATGTCTTGTTAAAATGACGTCTTTTATGGTTTGGGCATGCGGCTTGTTGCTCAGATGAAGAATTACTTTTCGATGTAATCCTCCTTACTCCCAGCTTATTGGTGGACAGCTGGGGATCTAGACAGCATCCATCAAGGAAGCCTTCCCTGAGCTCTCAGGTCCATATGTAGTTGGACTTTGATGGTGAAATCACAATTGGTTAACCATCTTGTGTAATCTTGATCGTTGGACATGGGCCGCCATTGTTCTAAATGTAATGTAAGCCAAGGAAGCAGCCAGCTCAAACCGAACAGAGTGAATGCCGTTGCAACAACAGTAATGATCACTTGCCGATCATGATGCCCAGATCTTTCTTCTAAACTCACAGAATTTATATTTGTTTAATGTTATTTTTTCATGGTTTTGTTGGTGTATGTGGCAACACCAGGCCCAGGTTTATTTTATCTGTGATCCTGTCACAGGGATAGTGTTTATCTACCCATCTGTAGAAATAACAGTGCACTGTGACACACATTGTACGTGTTAGATATTTACAATAAAAATGTTGATCAGTATTTGTTTCAATGGCCTCTAATTCGGAAGTTAAGAATTTCCAGATCTATATAGAACATAATCTCGAAGTTATGCTATCGATTTTCCAAACACCCCGTATAATAGTATGAACATATAATAATGGTAAACAGGCTCTACAGAAACTTTTGTGTTTCGCTCCAAAGAAATAGCTCCTCAGCCTAACTGTGATGATTAATATTCTATAATTTGAATAGATAAATTCTCTCTTTTCTATTACATCTCTGAAAAAAATGCTGAAATTGAAAAAGTGATTCTTTTGATTGTACTATTATCACCATTGCAGACATGATTCCATATCATATTACTTTTACTGGTGTGTGAAACATTTTCATTTTGGAAAGAAAAATCAAATAATCCTGACTAAAAAAAATAGCTTCAAATTGGATGATCTCAATAATTTCTAATTGTGAGTTTGGAATTGGACTTGAAATTGCTTCCATAGTTCAGGATTTTATTTAAGTAAGCTTCAATAATTTGGGATTTCTTTTAACCGATGTATGCTTCAGTAGTTTGTGATTTCATTTAACCGAGGTGTGCTCCAATAATTTCGGATTTCTTTTAATCGAGGTATACTTCAGTAATTTGTGATTTCATTTAACCGAGGTATGCTTCAGTAGTTTGTGATTTCATTCAATGCATAAACCCACAATTTCTCTCCGGCTATGGGAGAAATAGCAACATGTGTTTATTTAACCGTTTGCAATATTTGTTTTGTCTTAACATTAATCAACCAAAAAAGGGTTGATCTGCCATAAAACAGACGAACGAAACCAGTCACTTGAATAGCATTAGATATTACATACACATACGAAAGACTTAGGCGAGCATAAAGAAAATGTGTTACTAAAATAATAAAGATGGAGATCCTAGTCCAGATAAGTCGGTGAATAATGAGAAAGATACAAATCATTGACATTTCTGACCGAGAAAGTAATTAATTCATTTCAAGCTGTAATTAGTTGAGTTGAGATAATTGACTCTGTTCTGGTCTCGAGTGTTGTATTAAATATCCTTTATAATTGCTTACATATAAAGTGAAATAACAAGTAACAAAAACCAAGTCACGGATTGGTAACACGAGACGTTAAGGTTTCGTCCTGCAATGTTTGTATCGCAAGAATTTGATAAACTTTGAATAAAAGTATTCGAAAGATTCAGAGTTTTACTGAAATGCTTTGATTAGGCTATTTTATGGGATATCAACCTCTTTTGTATGATTTAATCCTGAAAGATAATACCTATTGCCCACGATATATTCTATACGATTATCTAATATATAAAGTAAAGTCAGTCTCTTTCTCGATTTTTGTAAGTGATAGCTTTCTTCCTACAAAATCAGTATTTGATTCTGGTTCGTTAGTTCTTTTGATGGATCGTTGCAGCATGTGAATCTTTTAATGGAAATCGCCCCAGACAAGGTATGAAGCCACTTGATGTCAGGAGCTAAAACATATTACTTCAAAGTCGAAAACTAGCCAACAATAAGTGTGTGATGGATAGATTCTGACCCAGAAAACAGCAATTCTTCCCCCTTTGTCAGAAACATCGTTCATGGAATGTGAGGACTAAAGGACAAAATAAGGGAAGTGAGGGTTACGAGGCTGCCCTAAGTAAACACAAAGTCCACTTTCTATTCTCCTGTTATGAACAATAAAATGTAATTCAATTTAATTTTGACCGGGTCGGAATTATTTTTTTATAAATGGCATCCTAAAAAAAGGAGCGTAACTCTGTATTTGTCAATACAGAGTTATTTTCCTTCGTTTACAACAGAAAATAATATTTTGGATAAAAATTACATTTTAAGATTAAAATGGATGAATTAAGAAATAATTGTAAAATGATAAATTTACAACAACATTTTTGGGGTCTATCTGATGAAATATTTAAAAGAATTTGATCTGTATATTCCTATTATATATTCTATGTGGAAAACCGTAGGGATTTGTGTGAGAGTGTATACAGTGTGCATGTATTGGCTCAAGGGAAATAACTTTAACACAATTTATAGTTATTTCTGTTGGTTTCTTGAATTCCTTGAATGAAATAACATCTTTTTTTCAGATTCCACAATCACTAATTTAGTCTTACTACATTATTTTTTTACCATAACCTGCATGATGTCATACTAAATCAGAATATGTAAAGTTTGTCAGTGTATATAGGTAGTTTCTGAGTTGTACTCAGACACTTTCCTTTATATGATAGATAAAAAAAAATTTTTAATAAAATTTTTATGCATTTTTAATATTTTATTTAATATTTTAATTTCGTTTTGCTGTTTAAGAGTATGTTATCCTGATATTAACGCTTTTGTGCATGTCTTTTCTTTGCTTTTAAACACATTTGATAAATATAGTTTTTAAACGAGTTGTTTTTGGATATTGTTAAAACTGGTGAGTTTTAGTGGTGTGAATGTTTTATTTTATTTTTAATGTTGAAATCGGATTGTCATTTTTTTTCCTTGTGATTTACCGAAATGTCCATGGAAGCATAAATAAATATGCACAACTCTAATATTATTTTCCGTTTATGTAATATAACTTTAATACTTTTGCATTCTAAAAGAAATTTAAACAAGCTTCGGTATACATCAATAATGATGACAGTATGCGTTGAACATATTTCAATTTTGGATCTTAAAATGTAGAATTTTTGTTTAATAAAGTGTGCAAATAACTTTGAATATATTGTATACATTTAAAATAATTGATTAAAAATTATTGATCTATCAGTTTTTAACTCCCACCTGAATTGCTGTAGTAACATAAATCTTTTTTTAAATCTTTTGTAAAATGTAATTCAATTTAATTTTTTCCAGAAAATACTTTTACCGGGTAGGAATTATTTTTGTATGAATGCCATCTTAAAAAAAGGAACATAACTCTGTATTCGTCAATACAGAGTTACTGGTCTTCGTTTGCAACAGAAAAATGATATTTGGGGCGCCACTAATGAAAAAATGAGATTTTCAACAAAAAAAATAGCCCTGCCAGTTATGAGCAGTGCGCATACACGCTCTTGACCTACTTTTGTGAGTCCTTTATAGACATGGATATGGTTCGAGTCTAGTTCCAGGTCTAGTCCTCTCTAGACATGCATCAGTTTAAGGTTAGGTTAGGATCCAGGTATCCACGTTGAGATAGATAAAACCCTAATTTCTCACGCTACAAAATGCAGAATAAACGCCACTGAGGAATACATCATGGAATGGTAGACAACTATCTGTGTGACTTGATGTGGAAGCAGAATTATGAGGGAAACTATCATTTTATGCAAATACTCAATTATTAGGTCGTTACAAAAATAATGGCCGATTTCAGAAACACATTTATTCATGTAAAATTTTCAATACTCTGTAAATGATGTGAAACTGTTGCAGTGCTGACAGCAAGTGTCTAAGACATTTCTTTGACACTTTGACGTGGATTTTGCTCAACACGTACTTGCAATTGTTCATGGGCAAGACTACACGGCTGTCCTTTACCTTCTTCATCTTCAAGGATCTCATCTCCACTACGGAATTTCTGGAACCACCTTCGCATTGTCCGATCGCTTGTGGATCCATCTCCCCATCCTTCTATTGTCTTGAAGACATTGTGCCCAAGTTTGAACTAATGCAACATAAGAAGACGAAGGTCATGTTTTGGCATGTTCATCATTGAGGGTCTTCTATGCTTCAAAAATACTTTCTATCTAAAAACAAAGTTACAAATTATTAAGAACACATTAATTATGATATATGTTAAAATTTACTAGAAATAAACTAAAAATTCTGTGTTAAACTGACTTTTTAAAACCCAACGCTTCAGGCGGCCATTATTTTTGTAACGACCTAATAAATAAATTTTTTTCTACAACTCACATTTTGTCTGTTTGTTTGGGTAGTGCTTTTTTGAAGGGGGTGGGGGAGACTCTTCTACAAAAGATCCAGTTTTTTAATAGGAATCATGTTTAAAAAGTGTAAATCTTTCTATCACCTCCCTTGCTGTCTCTCTCATTAAACCAAGAATTCAAAATATTTTTCATTTATCTTCCTTGGCAGTGGTATTACTTTTTAATTAAAGTGTACACACAGTTTACAAGCTGCAATGATCTGTGATGATTAGCGATTAGTGACTCTAGGGTCAGCTCGAACCTCATATAAAAAGTAGACAGTTGATTGGTTGTCTTAATCATGTGATGTAAGAGAGATTTGAAGATTGAAATTAAATTCAGTTGCTGCAAGAATCTATGTTTAAATATCCCTCCAAATCACATTTATCCATATTGATATATAATAAGCATATTGATAACATTATTAATTAGGGGGTATGCTTTGAATTAAATATATCTCATTGTATACATAGTAAGAGCAATAATTCTCTACTTCAAACTAAAACTAAATCTTTTAGTATATAACGTAATATCTTTGAGAAATGTGACATAGTTTTAGTTACAGACATACATTAAAGTTTCCATTAGAATTAGATAAGTCACCTCATGTATTTTTTTTTTAACCAATGCATGATGCCATGTAAACTGTTAAATGTAGCGAATTTAAACACAATGAGAAAATGCTTTCTGCTCGGGGTAAAATCTTCCTGGAATTTGGTCTGAATATCAATTACATATAAGCCCAAAACATGAATGCCAAAACTTCTTCTTTCCCCCGAGAACTGTAGCTTTGGAGGAGAGGGGGGGGAGTATGCTGAGCGTGTAACGATCTAAAAGGAAGACTAAATTTCAACATCGCATGTCCAATTGGAAACTTTATTGCTTCTTTTTTTTTTTTGCACAAAGACATTTTTCTTTTTCTGTTCTATATTTCTTCTTGGAAAATAAATTATACCTTTTTTACCTTCATACCTTTCTGGCATAATAGAATTCTTGTCTACATGATTTAGGGGCTGGTAGCTAAGAATAGAATATATCAGTTCTGTTGGTGGATTGTGTTTATTTATGTCCCTGCATTTTGTGGATCTGTATTTAAAAAAAAAAGATTGCACGTTGAACTTTTTCTTTCTTTAGTGTTCAACACTTTTTACAAGTATTTCTAACCACTCACAAGGAATACATCCATTTCCTCTGTAAAAGCTGTATACTTATCCAATTGTGGTGCCAGTGTGTACCTGGATACATTGGACATAACTCTCAAACGATATAAACAGAATAAAACAATACATGTCTCTAAATATAAGGCAACATTATTCCTATTTTTCATTTTTGTGTTCAAGGAGTTGGCACAGCCAATATATATATATATATATATATATATATATATATATATATTTAAATATTAAAGTGTTTTATATCTACAGACGACGTCGTTTCGGGCTTTCTACCCTCATCAGTGCAGGAGTGGCGGTTGCAGGTGGTCGCATGGACTCAAATGCAGTTCGTAGATTCAGCCTAGAATCACGAGAGTAACGCTCAGGACCACACAGCCGCGAGAAATCAACACAGATTTTCATATATATATATATATATATATATACGTATATGGAAATCTGTGTTGATTTCTCGCTGCCGTGGTATCTCTCTCTCTCTCTATATATATATATATATATAGAAAGAGAGAGAGAGTAGAAGAAAACCTGTCCCAGAACAGGGTACAATTAATTCCCTTAACAGAACAGCTTTTGCATCATTTTTATGCCCCTTTACGAAGATTAAAATCAGGATATAACATTATGTCTATAACTCTTTTTCCAATTTTGATTAAAATGAATTACATGATTTTGATTCTAAAAAATGTTAAAAATATAAGGCTTAAGCTTAAGTTGGTTTAAAAAGAAACTGAAATTCAGGGAATTTTTCTTACTTGGTGCCTAATTACTATGATCAAATTCAATGCAAATCTGAAATATTTTAATTTTCAAATGGGAGGTTATGCTTATATTATTCCTTTAAAATTTTCCAAAGAAACTGAAATTTGGGAAGTTATTTATTAATTGATGCCTAACACCTATTGTTAAAATTTCACAAAAATCGGAGATATCTGAATTTTCACGAACGGCTACCACCCCCTTTTTACCCTTTTGCATAAAACTCAACTAAACTAAATATAGCCAACATTTGAACCCCTTCCACCTTGCAGCTGTGTTTCTAGAGTGACATTTTTCTCTGTACCATGGACCAGAATTGTTTCTTAAACAAAAGCTAAATAAAACAAATATATTTTGTCAGTGACTTAGGTCAATTATTTGTCAGTGTTTTGAAAAACAAAGTTGTTATTTTTACTCGATTTCATAGATTTGATCCTGATCAATTGGGGGAGGGGAGTTCGGTCGATTTTTCACCCCCTTTGTCACCCCTTCTTCCAATCTGCTCATGATCACTGAGGAAAATTAAAGTAAAAATAAATCCCGGGCAATGCCAGGTAAGAACAGCTAGTTTCATATATATTGTTCAGCTGCCTTTAAAATTCTTAACACTGCTTGTTTTCCATTTCTGATACCTGACAGATAATGAAGGTAGTTAAGTATCCCTGGTAGAGGGCAAGGTCATACAGCTTTGCTGGTGGATACTCCCCCCCCCCCCCCCCGGGTGATAGTACAGGAGACCGAACTTAGAGGTAGCTCCTTGAGAAGCTTCTCTATCAGCACTCACTAAATGTCCGGGTATCCTCAAGTGCTACGTTGAGCATGGATGTGCGTCCCTTGAGGTATCTCCGACATGCATGACTGGGTTCGTCACTGCCATGTTAATGTTTCAGCTTAAGATTCAGTTATTTTGCCTCTCAATTTATCCTTGTCAGTTAAAAGACTGTCTTGTTTTGAAGGGATTCTACCTTTCTCTCCTTTGTTGTTCATATAAAACTTGATCATCTTTTGTTCGTTTTAGCTCCTTAGTTCAAGTGACTTCATGCCTTGTCTGGAGCGACTTCCTTAAAAATAATTGCCTCTACTGTGGTTTTGTTAATTGTTTTTTTTTGTTTGTTTTTAATTAATTTTGGGGCAATTCTTTATCAGTTAATTAAAATTTTATTTTACTTCTTTAGCATGGTTCTTTTAAATTATGTTTCAGTTACCTATTATATTATTATTTAAAAAATTTAACTTCAAGCATTTGATTGCTTATAAAATGAATAAACATATGGTCTTATATAAATATATAAGTTTAGCAAAAAAGTATGTTTTGGGTCGATATATTTGATGTTTTATATAATTTTCTGAATTTTTTATGTAAATTTTTTTTATATATTTTCAAAGTTTAATTTGATTACCTGCAGTAATGGTCCTCTGAGGAGAAGATTTTCTTTGAAAACTCATGAGTTAAGGACTTTAAAGGACTTTGCTTGAACATTGAATGCAAATAAAATTTGAGTCGTACCTTATTTTATTCTTTCACTTTATCTAGTGCTATATATATATATATATATATATATATATATGCATATATATATATATATATATATGGATATATATATATATATATGCATATATATATATATATGCATATATATATATATATATGCATATATATATATATATATATGGATATATATATATATATATGCATATATATATATATATGCATATATATATGCATATATGTGTATATATATGTATATATATATGAGATCTCGTTTCAGTCTTGAGATACAATAGATACCCCCTGTAAGGATGTCTCTGCAGGGAGACTATAGTGAAGCAAGGGTTGTACAATTACTAACCGTACCTTTCCTGAATGGGCATTGCTTGAGTCCAGTGGCAATGAGAAGTCTTGAATAACTAGAAACATAACCGGAATAAACATAGAAGGATTGATGTTATTTCAAAGTTTTCCTTATCCTAGACTAGTTGCACAACCAAGGCTTGAAAGTCTAATCTACACTATTTAATCCATAGTTGGAGGGTGTCTATATGGATTCATACCTTTTCCGAGGCCATTACTGAAAGTGATGCAGTAGCCCCACCAGAACTCGAATCTGGCATGCTGAGATCAGTTTGCACCGAAAACCACTACACAACACTACTTCTATATATATACTTCCCTTTTAAACATTGTCTTTGCTGTGCTATAGTGTCCACAGCATGAACACTTACCTTACATTATTCTCATAAACCAATTTACACCAAAACAAATGGTGCCTTTAAATTCCTTGTAAAAACTGTTTCTTATAGTGTTTATTATGTGTCTATACGAATTCAGGAGAGAAGTCCCCTATGACATGTTAATTAAAATACAGTATAATAAACAGATTAATCGTAATCATCTTCGTTTTGTGCATCGAGAGAATTGCTGACTTAGAAAATGCTCTCCTGGTGCTGGAATGGTATTTTGGAAGTCTTTTAAACAACCCACTTCCCATAAATAGCAGAAGCTTTCATCCTACAACAGCAGCAGTAGTTACTCTGATCGGTGCACCACCCAGAGCTCAAATACCACTGACATAATTGGCAGGAAATATGGAGTCAGTGATGAGACGGCCGACCACATGCTACATTGTCCAAGAGTTCTCAACCACTTACTACCACAACCATAACGTCTTAAACCTCTGACTCAGTGAATGCATTACAGATCTGGGAGAGATGGGAAGAACTACCTGACCTCCACAATGTCTCTCAGCTGTATGATCTCCGTGCCTGACCGAAACCCCTGCTATTATGTGCCTAACATATAAACAAACAAAGCAGCAGTAGTTATGGGATAGGAGCAAGGGCAAGAATCTGTGCAGACTTCTAGACAAGAAAAATACTTGAAATTTCAGCATCTATAGTCCAAATGAAATTGGAATTCTTTTATTTTACTAACAAGTCACCGCTCATCAAGGACCAAAGGCCACTCGAGGACAAGGGTTAATGGTTTGTGTCAGGTGGATAGTGAGACCAACACCTTGAGGATTGCAGATGATGGTTGGATCTGGGCACAATGTTATTACTTAAGAGGGCGGCTCAACAAGAATTTGTTAACATTGGACTTGAGAACAACTATGTTGTAGTCAGCTGGGAAGCAGTCCCGTGGTATTTCGTTCCACAGACAGGCAATTCTTGGAAAGAAACTCTGCTCATGGAAGTTCTGTTTAGCTGCAGGTACACAGAGGAAGAAAGGAACATTCTTTACAGCGGTTGTAGCTAGATGAGTTTTTGTTGTGAATGTTTTACAGGCAGGGAGGCAGAGATTGGAGCCCAGTCGAACACCTACCATGGAAATAACGGTGTAGTAGAGTAAGACTAGCAACGTCTTTTCTGTGAGAAAGAGGCTATAGAGAAGAGAAGAGCACATCGCTCCATTAGTTTTCGAAGTCGATTTTGTATTCTGTTAAGGCAGGCAAGGGAGCTCTGAGCTTCACTTTCCAGAGTAGTAGAATTCTGATGTAGCTACTTGTAATAGTAATGTATTGACCAGAATAAACAGTGAAAGACATCATTACCACTAATTGACTCACTCTATCGACTCCTTGGCCTTTTCGCTAGGCGCAAATATTCTGATACTACACTTCATCTTTTCTGTCCTTGGTCAGTAAAGGAGAAATCCTTCTAGATTGAAGCAATTTTTATTTTTGTCCCAATCCAGAGTGCCCGTTTTTGAGGAGCTGGATTTTCCTCACATTAAAAACCAACCTGTTTTCTAACTCTGCCCTCGTTGGGAGGCAAATAAATAGGAACTAACTTTATTCGTTAACTATTAATAACACGCACACACACACACACAAAAGACCTTGTTCAAATTGATTCAATTAAGTTTGATTATTCAAAACAAAGCCAATTTCATTGAAGCTAAGAAAGATTTTTACCTAGAAATATTTATTTATGAAAGTCAGACTTTTATAGTTATGGATGACGTGAATGCACTTTTATTTTTTCTCCATCTCTCCTGAACATTATCCCAGTCACATAATGCTAAACCAACAGTGACAATGGTGGTATAGGCATATAAATTAATAAAAACATTTTATATACTAATAGTTCATCACTTACCGACGCCAAATGCCACTCGATGATAAGGGTTAGTGAGTTTTTGCGTTGGATGACGGAACAGTATTATGAAAGGATTGAGAACTATGATCAATTCACAGAACGACTCCACAGATATTTGTTGACACTGAACTTGAAAACAACCATATTGTAGTATGCAGGGAAACATTCCCGCGGTAACGTTAGATAGAAAGAAAAAGAAAAACTGTTGGTGTTGCAGAAGAAGGAACAAAGAGAATATCAGCACAGAAAAGGAAAGGATATGAAGGGTATACATATATACTATTGTTACACTGTTCATCTAGTAATAAATAAATATTGCTAATAATAAGCAAATATAATTTTTAATAATGAGTCACCATTATCAAGACTAAAAACCACTCGCATATGAAGATTAATAAGATGGATAGATTGATAGTTGAATGATAATGAATATCACGAAAGGATTGAAAATAATGAATGGAATGAATAAAAATTTTGACTTATGAAGACGGTTTATGACCAGTATTTATTGACATTAGATTTGAAGATGACCATGTTGTAGCCCTCAGGGAAGAAATCAAAGAAGAAATTATGTTGTTATGACAGCTGTCAGTGCATGCATTGGATAGAAAAACAGAAGAAAAGAACAGTGATTGTTGAGAAGAGGCTGGCAGAAGATGGACAAATAGAAAAACTGTAAAAAAGAAATGATTGAAAAAAAAGTAGGATGGTACATTGAATCAATTAATGGGCGGTTTAGCTTGAAATTTCAAAAGGATTGTACATTTTGTGATACAAGCATCAAATTTGGCACAAATGTACATTGATATATGGCGAACATTTTCAGATATTGAGCTATTCGGAATTCTCCCTTCATGTCCGCCATATTGGATTTCAAAATGTCGCCACTTGAATTCTACATGCAGTAAAAACATCTAGCCATAGATGTTACCATGTTATAAAACTTTCGGCTGACCTCGCTAGTTTTAAATTGCGGAATATACATTTGCATTGGGGTTGTAGTCTATGTTGTCTACAGCGGCAGTTGTAAACACTTCGCAACGCAACTTTGGAGGGCAGCCCACTTGTTCTCTGCGAAACTGTTTACAGACACGGTTGCTCATCTGTGCTGAGAGCTGGAGCACTCTGTCATACGAGATGCTTAAGCCAAGGTGTGAAAGTCTGTCGACTAATTCTTTCTTGCGTGTATGAGCATGCAACATCATTCCTATGTATTTTCGAAGTGGGGTCTCTTGTGCAACACTGTGTCTGACACAGGTGGACGATGTGGTGCCACGAGTTCACTTGTGTTTGACGCTGTTGAACTTCAGTATCTGGGCTGCAGTAATTGCTGCACGGTTAGTGTCTTCCGTCTGGTCCTTGATGCTGTGTCCCTCGAGAATCATGCTGACTAGTGCAAGCAGCAACGGTGGCACATGTTCTTCTTGACATTCTTCAGGGAATCCTGTGAAGGGCTTGGTTTCTCCAAACATATGACGGCGAACAATGTGTGCAGTACGTGCAAGATGGACTGCATCATTATCACTAGCCAGTTCGCAGACTTTTTGAAGGGCAGCACCGAGATCTTCTTCAAATGCCATCAATATGTCTCTCACCTTGGTGTGTACTCGCATGTCAGGAAACTGAGATAGCAGTTTCTGTTTCAGTCGTGTGGAGTGGAATCTCGTATCGAGCTGCACTCGGAGCTGTTCCATTCTTGACTGATATAGGTGGACAAGATCAGCCAATCTAAATACTGGTGCTGTCTCCTCATCTTGTCTTGTTTCTTCAATGTAGAGGACGAGTTCAGCAAAGACTATTGCCGACATTGCTCTCTCTTGATCGGAGTTTTGTGGTCCTGTTGATTGGACTGATCTCGCGCGGTTGTAAAGTCCTATCAAGCACTGCAGGTGATACTGGGCGTCCAACGCAACCATGTCACCACCACTGAGATGGCCAAGTAGTTCTGTATCACCAAGAAGATTTGCACAGACACGGACCCGTCTGTCAATTTCGAATGTTGCAACTTTCCAAAGATTATTAATCCCCGCAGGTTGTCCACAGAAGAAACAAATTTCTGGAACCTTCTCCGTACTCGAACGTGAATGAGCCCTTGTGCGTTTGCATAAAGGTTGTTCCTCATCGCTCTGACCTTCTTTCTTGTGTGCTCTCTTCTGTGCTCTCTGTAGTTTGGTGTTGTTGTACTGGAGCTTGCATGTATGGTGATATTGTGCACCGTGGGCAACCATCGCTGCTTCAATGCCATGGCCATCATCAAGTCTTTCCAATTGGAGTGATCCTGGAAGCTCTCCAAGTTCATTGAATTTGATCAAGGTCTCTGCGAGTGAACTGTATCCACTACCAATCTATTTTCTCTTGGATTGTTCAGGTTTGGTCAATGTCTCCATCTTGTCCTCTTGGCATACGATGGATAACCTCCAGTCAGTAGTGATGAGATGTTGTGATGTTCATGAAGTTCGCTCAGCATGAGCTAGTGTGAACCTCTTCGACGTGGTGATCGTACTGTCTTCAGAAGAACAATCAGCACTGTCAGTCTATAGGCATGCATACATTATGATGAACCTGAAAATACACAAAGTAGCATTTCTATAATCATAAATGCCATGAAAACTGCTACTACAATTAGACTTTTAAAAATTCTGTGACAGACCTGGAAAAGGATCAGTTGGGGCCAAACTCCATTCTGGATCAAAAATGACTCAGAATAGAGTTAGATTTTACACAGAAAAGGTCAGATCTGACCCAGAAAGAGTCATATTTATTATACCTTATTCTGTAATTTTTACCCGAAATGGAATTTGGCCCGAACTGATCCTTTTCTGGGTACTTCAATATGGCAGCAAAATTAATAAAGATGCGCAATGCAGCTTGTTACCATTGGATTCCTTGCCCCCCCCCCCCCCATCATACAGTTAGACATAAGAATCAAGTCAATAGCGCTATTAACCCCAAAGGTAATCGCAAATGTAGATTTTAAATGGCGACATTTTTAAAATCCGCCAAGGCGACTCATTGCTAAAAGATACAAAATGCAGATTGTTATCATTGGATTCCTTAGTCCCCAAAACATACATTTAGACACCAGAATCGAGTCAAAAGCAGCATTAGACCCACTGATAATTTCAAACAACGTCCATTTTGAAATCCAATATGGCGGCTAAGTGGTAAAAATTATGCAATGTATATTGTTACCATTGGATTCCTTGCCCCCAAAACCCTACATTTAGGCACCAGAATCAAGTCAATAGCAATGTTAGATCCACAGATAAGCGCAAATGTAGATTTCAAATGACGGCCATTTTGAATTCCAATATGGCGGACATGAAGAGAGAATTCCGAGTAGCTCAATATCTGAAAATGTTCAATGTACAGTTGTGCCAAATTTGATGCTTGTATCACAAAATGCACAATAGGTTAGCTATGCTGTCCCACTAAATATGCAGTTGTGACTGTTGGTTTAAGTATTATTAGACTGAATTAGTGTTCAAGAGAGCTAGAGAAACGTACGTGATTATAAATTATAAAGGCTTTTTAATTCATTATTCATTTTTTTTTTTACTTTTGTTCAGCTCAAACAAGACATATTGCCACTGAAGCATAATGAGCTACTGTGATAGGGGCCAGATTTATAGGGGGAAACCTGGGTGGGAGTTGGTCAGCAAGATGTTTGCTCACATTGCATTTAAATTTCTGCATGTCGGTATAGTTAGGGAAACAGAGGGCAGAGAGGGGATTCCAAAGGCAAGCAGTCCGAGGAAAGAAGCTATTAGAGTAGAAAATCTACCGGCATCTACAGACTTTTACAGAGAAGGGGGATGATTTTGCTGCTTGTCGGGTGGATTGGGGGTATTTACGTTGAGGGGGTTACAAGTGCTATAAGTTCGTTGGAGCACATCCCATGTAAGTTCTTATAAAACAAGCACAGGGATCAAATACTACAGAGATTTGACAGGGGGCTAGAACTTGACAGGGGCTAGAGAGTGCAAGACTTATTAGGTTAGAAATTCTTTTTTTCACCCTATCCAAGAGGGAAAGACTAGTGGTTATACAGGTAGAGGGTTGCGTCAGGGGTGAGATATCTTTTGAAGCGATATGATAATCCAACCATTTTTCCAGCGACTTTCGCAACAGATTTGATGTAAGTCTTTCATTTCAGGTCCGGAGTAAAAGTCAGTACCAGGAGCTTATCAAGGACGGAGCTTCCTTAAGAAAAGTGCCATTCATTTCAAACGGGGAGAAATGAGGATTCAAGCATTCATAGTGAAAAGAGACAAACTTGGTTTGGAGGCGTTAAAAGTAACAAGCCACGTTTTACTCCATTGCACCACAGTGACCCGTCCTAAGATGAAGTACTGCTGCCACATCTGGGGAGGTGTCGCTTAGAGCATTCTTTCTTGTCTTGACAAAGTACAAAATCAACTTCGCAATCTTTCCTACAGCCCCTCTTTTTCAGAAAAGACGTTGCTAGTCTTTCTCTACTCTATTTTTATTGCCACGGTAGGTGCTCGACTGAGCTCTAATCTCTGGTCCCCCCGTTTAAAACATTCACAGCAAGAACTCAACTTTCTACTGCCGCTGCAAGAACATTCCTCTCTTATCCTGTGTACTTAAACCCAAACAGAGTTTCCATGAACGGAGATAGATATGTATATAGTATGCACACCAGAGCGGGGATAGGTACGTATATAGTATGCACACCGGGGAGGAGAATAGGTACACCTGACTTCTGATTCAATCCTTTACCTATATAAGAGTCAGATACGTCCTAAGATGGAGTACTGCTGCCACATCTGGGGAGGTGCTGCTTAAAGCACTCTTTCTTGCCTTGACAGAGTACAAAACCAACTTCGAAATCTAGTGGAGGGAATGATCTCTTCTCTTCCCTACATCCCCTTTCACACAGAAGAGATGTTGCTTGCCTCTCTCTACTGTATTGTTATGTTCATGGTAAGTGCTCGCCTGAGCTCCATCCCCCCCCCCCATAAAACATTCACATCAAGAACCCAACCACAGTGAGAACTTTCCTTTCTCCCTCTCTGTACCAAAGACCAAGTGGAACTTCCATTAACATATGTGGAACAAAATACCACGAAGTTGCTTCCCAGACGACTACAACATGATCGTCTTCAAGTTTAATGTAAACAAATACTTGTTGAGCCGTCCTCTATGATAAAAAATTCCTCTCAAAAAATCTTACGCTCATTCCTCGAGTTGTTTTTAATCCTTTCATGTGGGTGCTCACCGTCAAACCTACAATCTCTTTAACCCATATCCTCGAGTGGCCCTGGGCCTTAATAAGCAATGAAACATTAGTAAAAAAAAAAAAAAAAAGAAAAAAAAAAAAGAAAAAGAAATTAAAAAAAAAAACTTCCAGAATGTAAGCATGTTTCTTAATAAGAATAAAATGTTTAATTTTCCAGCCTGTCTCAGTCAAAACGTCAGGAGTTCTAAGTCCCGATACTTCATGAGTCAAACATTGGACAGGTGATAGTCACTTGTAGGAAAGATCACCAATAAATCACTTGGATGTCCCATAACATCTCCTTAGATATTATCCATGTCATCCCACAACGTTGTAGCAGTTACATGACTGAAATCTGTTTTCTTTTAAATTTTGTGCATCTGCTGTTTTGTCCAGACTGGCATTAGGAACCTACTGCGCATGCTCAGCTTTCCATTTACTCCCAGACATTTGGGTGTGCAAAATGATTTAGTTCCAGCCGAGATGTAGACATCACAAGACATCAAATTCCTGGTTCGTCTCTCGTTGTCACTTAGATGGGAGGTGAGCCCCAAAGGCGGGAATAGACTCAAGCCCAACCGGGACGCAATTACATTTCTACTCTTATACACGTCTGCAGAACCAACTTGTCTTGCATTCCTATGTCCCTGTTTTGTTTGACGACACTGTTAACTAAAGTTTGGTTTAATTATAGAGAAGATGTTGGTATTTTATTTGGAACCTGGTGACGCTATTTTCTTCTTGAATGTAAACTAAAATAATTTTTTTTAAACTGAAAAACATAAAAATATATCGTAACAATATTTTATGTTTTTAAACAATGTCAGAGGCTGTTTAGTATTGTGCTCGAAACCATCAATTAATGTTTTCTAATAAATTAATATTCTGTAATATAGAGTTGTACTTTTGGATTGCCATATTTTCTTATATATATACTAGCGGGGCTACCCGGCGTTATAAAAACATATAATTGAAGAAAAATCGCGCGTGTAACATCTTTATATTTAAACTTCTATTTCTGTCCCTATCTCTATAGCCGTCTCTTTATCTTTCTACTTTTCTCTTCCCGGGTCGCCCCATTTCACCGCTACTTTCTAATTTTGCCTTTTGCGAAAGCTGTTTCTTCCCCACTATTTCATCCTACGTTTGCCAGGGCAATAGTATGACTTATTTCTATAAAACGTACCACCTCTGTCTGCGCTTTCTATATAGGTACTTATCTCCGCCCCGGTGTTCATACTATATACGTATCTATTTCCACCCCGGTGCGCATACTATATACGTACCTATCACTGCCCCAGTGCACATAATATATACATACCTTTCGCAACCCCGGTGCAGATACTATATAAGTACCTATCGCCGCCCTGGGTGCAGATACAATATAAGTACCTATCGCCGCCACGGTGCGAATGCTAAATACGTACCTATCCCCGCCCCAGTGCAAATGCTAAATACGTACTTATCGCCACCCCGGTACGAATGCTAAATATGTAGCTATTGCCGCCCCAGTGTGCATACTGCATAAGTACCTATCACTGCCCCAATGCAAATACTAAAAATGTACATATCGCTGCCCTGGTGCAGATGCTAAATACGTACCTATCGTTGCCCCGGTGAGAATGCTAAATACGTACCTTTCGCCGCCCTGGTGCCCGTTATATATATGTACCTGTCGCCGCCCTACTGCGCGTGCTGTATACGTACCGATCGCCGCCCCGGAGCGCATGCTAAATATATACCTATCACCGGCCTGGTGCACATGCTATATACATACTTTTTGCCGCCCATGTGCACATGCAAAATACGTTCCTATCGCCACGCCTGAATGCAAAATACGTACCTATCGCCGCCCCGGTGTGAATGCTTAATATGTACCTATCGCCGCCCTGGTGCGAATGCTAAATACATCCCTATCGCCCACCCGGTGCGAATGCTGAATACGTACCTATCGCCGCCCCGTTGCGCATGCTATATACGTACCTATCGTCGCCCCGTTGCGCATGCTATATACGTACCTATCGCCGCCCTGTTGCGCATGCTATATACGTACCTATCGCCGCCCCACTGTGCGTGCTATATATGTACCGATCGCCGCCCCAAAGCGCATTCTAAATACATACCTATCACCGGCCCGGTGGATATGTATCATGGATATGTATCATGTATCATGGATATGTATCATGGATATGTATCATGGATATGTATCATGGATATTAATCATGTATCATGGATATGTATCATGTATCATGGATATGTATCATGTATCATAGGTATTTATCATGTATCATGGATGTGTATCATGGATATGTATCATGTATCATGGATATGTATCATGGATATGTATCATGTATCATAGGTATGTATAATGTATACTGTATCATAGATATGTGTTATGTATCATAGATATGAATCATGTATCATGTATATGTATCATGGATATGTATATGTATCAGGGGTAGGTATATGTATCATGGATATATATCATGGATGTGTATCATCTATCTTTGATATGTATCATTGATATGTATCATGTATATGTATCATGGGTATGTATCATGGATATGTATATGTATCATGTATATATATATGTCTAATGGATCTGTATCATGTATATGTACCATGTATCATACATATGTATCATGTATCATAGATATGTGTTATGTATCATAGATATGTATCATGTATCATGGATATGTATCATGGATATGTATCATGTATCATGGATATGTATCATAGATATGTATATGTATCATGGATATGTATCATGGATATGTATCTTGTATATGTATCATGTGTCTTGGATATGTATGATGTATCATGGATATGTATCATGGATATGTATCATGGATATGTATCATGTATATGTATCATGTATCATAGATATGTATCATGTATCGTTAATATGTATCATGTATCATTATCATAGATATGTATCATGTATCATAGATCATGTATCATGTATCATGGATATGTATCATGTATCATATATATTTATCATGTATCATACATATGTGTTATGTACCATAGATATTATCATGTATCTTGGATATGTATCATGGATATGCATCATTGATATGTATATTGTATCACTGATATGTATATGTATCATTGATATGGATCATATACCATGGATAGGTATCATGGATATGTATCATGTATCAAGGATATGTATCATGGATATGTATGATGGATATGTATCATGTATTATGGATATGTATCATGTATCATTGATATGTATCATGTATCATGGATATGTATAATGTATCATAGATATGTATTATGGATATGTATAATGTATCATGGATATCTATCATGTATCATAGATATGTATCATGTATATATATACCATCGATATGTATCATGTATCACAGATATGTATCATGGATATGTATCATTTGTCATTGATATTTATTATGGATATGTATCATCTATCATGTATATGTATCATGTATTATGGATATGTATCATGTATCATGGATATGTATCATGGATATGTATCATGGATATCTATCATGTATCTGTGATATGTATCATGATATGTATCATGTATCATGGATACGTATAATGTATTATGGATATGTATCATGTATAATGGATACGTATCATGTATCATAGATATATATCATGTATCATAGATATGTATCATGGATATGTATCATGTATCATATATATGTATCATTGATATGTATCATGTATCATAGATAGGTATCATGTATATGTATCATAGATATGTATCATGTATCATGTATCATAGATATTCTTAATTATTTTCAATCCCCTCGTGATTTTCTTCATCATTTTCAATCACCACATGATGATCTTCATCATTTTCAATCCTCTCATGATGTTCTTAATCATTTTCAATCCTCTCATGATGTTCTTCATAATTTTTAATCCCCTCATGATGTTCTTCATTATTTTCAATGCCCTTATGGTATTCTTCATCATTTTCAATTCCTTCATGATGTTATTTATTATTTTCAATCCTCTCATGATATTCTTCATCATTTTCACTCCCCTCATGGTATTCTTCATCATTTTCAATCTAATCATCATATTCTTCATCATTTTCAATCCCCTTTATGATGTTCTTCATCATTTTCAATCCTCTCATGATATTCTTCATCATTTTCAATCCCCTCATGATGTTCTTCATCATTTTCAATCCCCTCATGATATTCTTCATCATGTTCAATCTTCTCATGATATTCTTCATAATTTTTAATCTTCTCGTGAAATTCTTTATAATTTTTAATCCTCTGATGGTATTCTTCATCATTTTCAATCCTCACATGGTATTCTTCATCATTTTAATGCTCTCATAATATTCTTCATCATTTTTAATCTTCTCATGATGTTCTTCATAATTTACAGACCCCTCAGTTTATTTTTCATAATTATTAATCCTCCTATGATATTCTTCCTCATTTTCAATCCTCTCGTGATATTCTTCATGTTTTCAATTCTGTCATAATATTCTTCATCATTTTACATCCCCTCATGGTATTCTTAATCATTTTCAATCCTCTCATAATATTCTTCATCATTTTTAATGCTCTCATAATATTCTTCATCATTTTTAATCGTCGCATGATGTTCTTCATAATTTACAGACCCCTCATTTTATTTTTCATAATTTTCAATTCTCCTATGATATTCTTCATCATTTTCAATCCTCTCGTGATATTCTTCATGTTTTAAATCCTGTCATGATATTCTTCATCATTTTACATCCCCTCATGGTATTCTTAATTATTTTCAATCCTCTCATGGTATTCTTCATCATTTTCAATCCTCTCACGATATTCTTCATGTTTTCAATCCTCTCATGATATTCTTCAGCATTATCAATCCTCTCATTGTATTCTTCATCATTTTAAACCCCGTCATGATATTCTTCATCATTTTCAATCCTCTCATGATATTTTTCATCATTTTCAATCCTCTCATAATATTCTTCATCATTTTCAACCCTCTCATGATGATCTTCATCATTTTTAATCACCTCATGGTATTCTTCAGCATTTTCAATCCTCTCATGATATTCTACATCATTTTCAACCATCTCATGGTATTCTTCATCATTTTCAATTCTCTCATAATATTCTTCATCAATCCTTTCATGATATTCCACATAATTTTCAATCCTCTCATGGTATTCTTCAGAATTTTCAATCCTCTCATAACATTCTATATCATATTAAATCCTCTCATGACGTTCTTAATCATTTTCAATACTCTCATGATAGTCTTCATCATTTTCAATCCTCTCATGATGTTCTTCATCATTTTCAATCCTCTCATGATATTCTTCAGCATTTTCAATCCTCTTGTGATATTCTTCATCATTTTCAATCATCTGATGCTATTCTTCATCATTTTCAATCCCCTCATGATATTCTTCATCATTTTCAATCCAATCATGCTATTCATCATTTTCAATCCCTTCATGCTATTCTTCATTTTTTCCAATCCTCTCATGATGTTATTCAAACATTTTCAATCCTCTCATGATATTATTCATCCTTTTCAATCCTCTCACGCTATTCTTCAGCATTTTCAACTCTCTCATGCAATTCTTCAGCATTTTCAATCCTCTCATGCTATTCTTCATCCTTTTCAATCCCCTCATGATATTCTTAATCATTTTCAATCCCCTCATGATATTCTTCATCATTTTCAATAATCTCATGATATTATTCACCATTCTCAATCCTCTCATGTTATTCTTCATCATGTTCAATCCTCTCATGCTATTCTTCATCATTTTCAATCATCTCATTCTATTCTTCATCATTTTTAATCCCCTCATGATGTTCTTCATCATTTTCAATTCCCTCATGACGTTCTTCATCATTGTCAATCCCCTCATGATGTTCTTCAGCATTTTCAATCCCCTCATGATATTCTACATCATGTTCAATCCTCTCATGATATTCTTCATGATTTTTAATCTTCTCGTGAAATTCTTTATAATTTTCAATCCTCTTATAGTATTCTTCATCATTTTCAATCCTCACATAGTAATCTTCATCATTTTCAATCCTCTCATAATATTCTTCATCATTTTCAATCCTCACATGATGTTCTTCATCATTTTCAGACCCCTCATTTTATTCTTCATAATTTTCAATCCTCTCATGGTATTCTTAATCATTTTCAATCCTCTCATGATATTCTTTATCATTTTCAATCCTCACCTGATATTCTTCATCATTTTCAATCCTCTCATAATATTCTTCATCATTTTCAATCCTCTCATGATGTTCTTCATCATTTTCAGACCACTCATTTTATTCTTAATAATTTTCACTCCTCTCATGGTATTCTTAATCATTTTCAATCCTCTCATGATGGTCTTCATCATTTACTAATCCTCTCATGGTATTCTTCATCATTTTCAATCCTCTCATGATATTCTTCATGTTTTCAATCCTCTCATGATATTCTTCAGCATTATCAATCCTCTCATTGTATTCTTCATCATTGTCAACCCCCTCATGGTATTCTTCATCATTTTCAATCCTCTCATGGTATTCTTCATTATTTTCAATCCTCTCATGGTATTCTTCATCCATTTCAATCCTCTCATAATATTCTTCATCATTTTCAACCCTCTAATGATGTTCTACATCATTTTGAATCCCCTCATGGTATTCTTCAACATTTTCAATACTCTCATGATATTCTTCATCATTTTCAATCCTCTCATAATATTCTTCATCAATCCTCTCATGATATTCTACATCATTTTCAATTCTCTCATGATGTTCTTCATTTTCAGACCCCTAATTTTATTTTTCATAATTTTCAATCCTCTCATGATATTCTTAATCATTTTCAATCCTCTCATGGTATTCTTAATCATTTTAAATCCTCTTATGATATTCTTCATCATTTTCTAATCCTCTCTTGGTAATGTTCATTATTTTCAGTCCTCTCACGATATTCTTCATGTTTTCAATCCTCTCATGATATTCTTCAGCATTATCAATCCTCTCATTGTATTCTTCATCATTTTCAACCCCCTCATGATATTCTTCATCATTTTCAATCCTCTCATGGTATTCTTCATTATTTTCAATCTTCTCATGGTATTCTTCATCCATTTCAATACTCTCATAATATTCTTCATCATTTTCAACCCTCTAATGATGTTCTTCATCATTTTCAATCCCCTCATGGTATTCTTCAACATTTTCAATCCTCTCATGATATTCTTCATCATTTTAACTCCTCTCATAATATTCTTCATCAATCCTCTCATGATATTCTACATCATTTTCAATCCTCTCATGATGTTCTTCATCATTTTCAGACCCCTCATTTTATTTTTCATAATTTTCAATCCTCTCATGATATTCTTAATCAGTTTCAATCCTCTCATGGTATTCTTAATCATTTTAAATCCTCTCATGATATTCTTCATCATTTTCTAATCCTCTCTTGGTAATCTTCATTATTTTCAATCCTCTCACGATATTCTTCATGTTTTCAATCCTCTCATGATATTCTTCAGCATTATCAATCCTCTCATTGTATTCTTCATCATTTTCAACCCCCTCATGATATTCTTCATCATTGTCAATCCTCTCATGGTATTCTTCATCCATTTCAATCCTCTCATAATATTCTTCATCATTTTCAACCCTCTAATGATGTTCTTCATCATTTTCAATCCCCTCATGGTATTCTTCATCATTTTCAATCCTCTCATGGTATTCTTCATCATTTTCAATCCTCTCATAATATTCTTCATCAATCCTCTCATGATATTCTACATCATTTTTAATCCTCTCATGGTATTCTTCAGCATTTTAAATCCTCTCATATTATTCTACATCATATTCAATCCTCTCATGGTATTCTTCAGCATTATCAATCCTCTCATTGTATTCTTCATCATTTTCAATCCTCTCATGATGTTCTTAATCATTTTCAATCCTCTCATGATGGTCTTCATCATTTTCAATCCTCTCATGATGTTCTTCATCATTTTCAATCCTCTCATAATATTCTTAATCATTTTCAATACTCTCATGATGGTCTTCATCATTTTTAATCCTCTCATGATGTTCTTCATCATTTTCAATCCTCTCATAATATTCTTCATCATTTTCAGACCCCTCATTTTATTCTTCACCATTTTCTAATCCTCTCATGATATTCTTCATCATTTACAATCCCCTCATGATATTCTGTATCATTTTCTATCCACTCATGATATTCTTCATCATTTTTAATCCCCTTATGATATTATTAATTATTTTCAATCCTCACATGGTAGTCTTCATCATTTTCAATCCTCTCATGGTATTCTTTATTATTTTCAATCCTCTCATGGTATTCTTCATCCATTTCAATCCTCTCATAATATTCTTCATTATTTTAAAACCCTCTAATGATGTTCTTCATCATTTTCAATCCCCTCATGGTATTCTTCATCATTTTCAATCCTCTCATGGTATTCTTCATCATTTTCAATCCTCTCATAATATTCTTCATCAATCCTCTCATGATATTCTACATCATTTTTAATCCTCTCATGGTATTCTTCAGCATTTTAAATCCTCTCATAATATTCTACATCATATTCAATCCTCTCATGGTATTCTTCAGCATTATCAATCCTCTCATTGTTTTCTTTATCATTTTCAACCCCCTCATGATATTCTTCATGATTTTCAATCCTCTCATGATGTTCTTAATCATTTTCAATCCTCTCATGATGGTCTTCATCATTTTCAATCCTCTCATGATGTTCTTCATCATTTTCAATCCTCTCATAATATTCTTAATCATTTTCAATCCTCTCATGATGGTCTTCATCATTTTTAATCCTCTCATGATGTTCTTCATCATTTTCAATCCTCTCATCATATTCTTCATCATTTTCAGACCCCTCATTTTATTCTTCACCATTTTCAATCCTCTCATGATATTATTCATCATTTACAATCCCCTCATGATATTCTGTATCATTTTCAATCCACTCATGATATTCTTCATCATTTTTAATCCCCTTATGATATTATTAATTATTTTAATCCTCACATGGTATTCTTCATCATTTTCAATCCTCTCATTGTATTCTTCATTATTTTCAATCCCATCATGATATTTTTAATACAAGGAGGCCTCTAGAGCTATACTAAAATACCTCTCGCTCATTCCCCTCCCTTTGATCAGGGCAATAGTCCGAAGAAAAATGAAAAAAAAACAATAATAACGTGAGGATAGCATAAAATAATATCCGAACCTATCACTATGACGTCATGTACCTATCTATGTGACGTCATGTGCACAAGATAACATTAAAAATCGTGATCACATTAAACGAAAAAATGGCTATTTGACCCCTTAAAATGAATCTTTTTTTTTAATTTTTCGATATTATTTTCTCGAGGTTATGCCGGTTAAAATAATACCTAATTCGAAGGTGTTTGTTTAGTATTTTAAAAGCCTTAGCGTTACATACATATCACAGATTTTTGCCTTATATATATTGAGATGAGATGAGATGAGATGCAACATTTTCGTTGATAGTAAAAACCTTTGATTTCGTCGGGAAGCTGAGAACAGATACTACACTTTGATCTTAGCCAAAAGGTCAAGAAACCATAAAAAAATGTTTTATGACTAGGCATTTTAAATGAATGAAAACAAAAAGATTTAATCTATTATTGTATTATCTTTTAATGGGAATGGATAGTGTAGTATCGGTTCTGTTGTCACAAGACTATCCTCCCAGGAATTACCTCCTCCTTTTTAAGAATTTAGGGGTAATCCTCCCAGATATAAACCACCTTCCTTTTGGGGAGGGGGTAATGTAGTATCTGTTCTGTTGTCATGAGACCATCATCCCAGGGACTACCATCTCCTTTTGGGGGGGTGGGGGAGGGTGCAGTGTAGTATCTGTTCTGTTGCCATGCTACCATACTCGCAGGCATTATTTTCTCCTTTTACGGAGCGATCGTCTCAGGTATTACTTCCTCTTTTGGGGGGCAGCATAATATATGTTCGTTCCTTATGATACCATCCTTCCATGATTATCTTCTCGGTTTGGAGGCGGGGGGGGGGGGGGCAGTGTACTATCTGTTCTGTTGTCATGATATTATCCTCCCAGCATTCTCGTTATGATACTATCCTCTCAGTCATTACCTCCTCCTTTTGGGGTCAGTGTAGTATATGTTCGTTCACCATGATATCATCCTCCCAGGCTAGCAAACATTTTTTTTAATGGAAATCGCTCAAGACAAGGCATGAAGCCACTTGATGTAAGGAGCTAAAAAATATTTCAAAGTCAAAAACTAGGCAGCAATAAGTGTTAGATGGATAGATTTTGACATAGAAAACAGTAATTCTTCCCCCTTTGTCAGAAACATCGCTCATGGAATGTGAGGACTAAAGGACAAAATAAGGGAAGCTATTTGCTAGTATATATATATATATATATATATATATATATATAATCATAATAAAACTGGGTTTGATTCTGTTTTAGTGTGCTTTACTGCTGTTGATTATTCTCTTGTATGTCTTTGGGCTATTAATTTTTCTCAGAAATATATAAATCCAATTATTGAAAATATATTCCATCTTGCAAGGTTGAAGAATCCTTCAAAATCATTTATACACCTTGAATGCAGATCCGGAATAACTTTTCAAATTTAATTGAGACTTATCCAAAGAACAACATTTCCTGAGGTTAAGTTTTCATAGGGATTTGATCAGTAATTATTATGCGAAGTTGTTGATAGACAGACAGACAAACGCTTGGTAAAACATAACCTCCTTTGCAGACGTAGACGTAATGAATCAATAACAATTGGACTGATTTCCCAGGCGAAAACAGAAAGACAGTCACAAATGTTTTAGATATACAAAATCAATAAGTAAAATGATAGCTTTCATGGATGGGGTGCATGACAGGCCTAATGGATAACATAATGAACTATGAAATCAGGCATGTTGTGTTCAAATCCTAATGGATTTATCTGGGAAGGTGCCGCTCAGAACGCTTTTTTCTTCCTTGACAGAGTACAAAATCGACTAGTGAGGGATGATATCTTCTCTTCCCTACAGCCTTTTTCTTACAGAAGAGACGTTGCTAGTCTCTCTCTACTCTGTCTTTATTTCCATAAAAGATGAACGACTAAGCTCTAATCTATGGTTCCTCTTTGTAAAACATTCACAGTAAGAACTCATATTCTTACCACAATGGAAAAAGACTTTCTTTTATCTCTCCATGTGCCTAGCATCAAGCTGAATTTCTATGGACAGAACTTCTTTCCAATGGCTTCCTATCTGTGGAACACATATGACCGGAATCCTTCCCTGAAGATTACAACATGGTCTTCCTCAGATCTAATGTCAACAAATACTTGTAATAAACCGTTCCATAAGTAATTAATAAAACTTAGTTCATTGCATTGATCAATTTTAGTACTCCCATAGTGTTCTTCATCTTTCAACTAACAATCATTCCATCTCATTAACCCTTATCCTCGAATGACTCTTGGCCTTGTTAAGTGATAACCAAATAGTAAAAACAAAGTAAAAACTAATATAGTTGGGAACGATACATACGTGCAGTTTCCCTCAAACTATGGTTAAAATATCAATTTGTATTCAATTAATTGTATACAATGAATTATTAAAGGTATTGTGCTTCTGCATTAATAAATTAATGGATCGATTATAGTTGAGAGGGACCTTAAGGTTTCTTTTCATTGACTACTACACCCAGATGTAGGGAAGGGTGCTACTCTTTTCCCTAGATTGCTCCAGTTACACTTAATCCTTCTTATAATGCTGAGTCTTTAGCAAGGAGATATGAAGTACCATTTTTTGAGTCTTTGGTATGATTTGACTGAGGATTGAACCCCGGTCTATCGGCCCATTAGTAAATACTCTAACCATTATGCCAAATGGGGTAATGCATCCGCATTAAACAATCTCAAAACGTTTTTTTTTATTTACTAATGTATCATAACTTATCAAGGTCAATAGCCACTCGAGGACAAGGGTTAATGAGATGGAATGATTGTCAGTTGAGATCAAGAACCTTATGATAGGATTGAGAATGATTGATGGAATGGACCAATTCGAATACTTGCGGGAACAATTCATGACAGAAATCTGTTGACACTGTATTTGCAGATGACCAGGTTGTAATCTGCAAGGAAGCAGTCTTGTCGTAATGCATTTCACAGGCAGGAAACCCTTGCAAAGAAGCTCTATTGGTGGAAATTTGGCCTGACACTAGGCAGAAAGAAAAGAACGTTTTTTGTCGTTATGGTAGAAATATGAGTTCTTGCACTGAATGCCTTACAAAGAGGAACTAGAGATTGGAGCTCAGTTGAGCACCTTTCATGGAAATAACGATAGAGTAGAGAAAGACTAGCGACGTCTCTTTTCTGAGAAAGGAGCTGCAAGGAACAGAAGAGATCACCACTAGATTTTCGAGTCAATTTTGAACTTTTTCTAGACAATGAAGAGTGCTCTGAGCGGCGGCTCCCCAGATGTTGCAGCGGTATTTAGGACGTATCTGACTCTTATATAGATAGAGAATTGATATAGTAGAATGATCCAACCATTTTTCCAGCGACCTTAGCAAGAGATTGAATCTAAATTTGCATTAAAACAGACAAACTATGCTTATATCTTTTGCATGCTAATAAAATGTTTTTTTTACATGTCACCTCAAATGTATGCGTCATGGATTTGTATTTCCCCATTGATGTCTTTTTGTTGCTGTTTTGTAAACTGAAATCTCTCTTGTTTGCCCTCTTTCTCTCTGCCCCTCTCTGTCTCTATCCCCTTTTCTGTCTCCTTCTCTCTTTCTTTCTCTCTAATAGTGGAATTCTAAATCAAGATTTTCGATTTAAATGAAGCACTTTTGATACCATCATCCGTTGGCAGTATTCAAACTGGTATGATATTTCCAAGCTTCTTCTTTAAATAGCAATTTCCTGAATTTGACTTGGCTTCACACACACACACACACACACAAATTCAAAGTTTAAATGCTGGAAACCACAACCATTTATCAGAAAATAATTTGGTTTTGGCTTTTGTTATATTAGATAATGAACTTGTTACATATTATGAAACAAATTAAAAAAAATCTATTCTGTTGCTATAGCAGTGTAACATCCTACAGCTACATTCAGTCTTTCTACAGCCGTAGCCATTGAGAAAGGTAGACAGTCTATGGAGGAAAACCTCTATTTCAATTTGTCAGTCTGCAAGCCTTGATAATGTTAGTTTTGTAAGGAGGGCCTTGGGAAGGTGTCATCGTCGTCTGCTGATCTACAGTACCTGATATTCCAAAATAGTCACTCATCTAGTAATGACCAGGATCGAGATTGCTTAACTTTGATGACCTAACGAGAACCAGTGTATCAACATGATTATAGTCGTATATCGTTACATACTACTTAGCAGTAAAATGCTATTAAAGTTACATATATATATATATATTAATTTTAAATAAATAATATTCAATTATTTTTACCTACATACGCTAGCGTTTCGAGCTTTCACTCTCATCAGTGCAGGGATAATAATCTCGGATGGTCACACGGTTCGAACCCCTGCCACAGAGTCAACCTAGACTCTATAAGCAAGCACTGTAACCATTAGGCCATGGGACATTACCACATTCAAGAAGGGAATTTAAGTTCTATTTATGCGAAGGACGGCATATCAAGAAAGACTGACTAGAGATTCTAGAACATTGTCGGAATATGCCTTATAGTTACGTGTCAGTCTATTTTTAACTACCCCGAACAGGGCTCAACTTTAATCTTATTAAAGGGGCTTATAATATTAATTTTAAATAAATAATATTAAATTATTTTTACTTACATACGCTAGCGTTTCGAATATTCTGCTCTCATCAGTGCAGGGATGATAATCTTGGACGGTCGCACGGTTACATTTAATTGACTTCAAACAAGACATATTGCCACTGAGATGTAAGAGCTTCTGTGATTAGGGGCCAGATTTTTAGGGGACATCCTAAGTGAGAAATTGTACAGCAATATATTTGTTCAGATATTTGCCAAATATATGAGGTTACTTCGGTATGATTAACATGGTTTCACTTCAGTCACATACGAATAATAAAACACAAGTTGCTATTTAAGCCACATTCAGGGAGAAACTGTGTGTATATATCTTTATCAACAATATCAATGCATAAACTAACACAATAAATCTGTAATTAGATTAGAGATTCCAGTATAGTGATGTAGTAAGGTAAAGGCCAGGTGTTTTAGCCGTTCAGGTAAAAGCAATAACAAAGTCCATAGACAAATAGATTCACTTGTCATCTCTCTATTTTTCTCCTTGTAAATGAAAGACGCAACTACTTGCATTTTGTTTTTAAAGTTAATGAACTTATTTATTTTATAAGAATAGAGCACATAGTAATATGCCATAGATTTTACCTGCTTAACAAAACTATTAGAGATGTTTATTTACATGTGATAGCATAAAACTGGACAATTACCAAATATAAAATATATAAGTTGGATGAACATGTCATTGCCACTTCTTTCTGCTCATGGGTTAAGCTGTGGTTGTTTAAAAGAAAAGAGACAAAACTGCCACTCTCCATAACAACATTTAGTATTTGAAAGGCTGCATGATTGCTTCAGAGAAGAATGTGGGTAAGGTGCCATTTCTCTCTCTCTCTCATATATATATATATATATATATATATATATATATATATATATATATAGTAAGCAATGAAAATATATATGACAATCAAGCTACACAGAGGCTCCCGTGTTTCATCCCCGGGGGGAATCGTCAGGCTAAATGAAACACGGGAGCCTCTGTGTAGCTTGATTGCTTACTACCTAGCTCTACTTACGTATCGAGCACTGTTGAAGTAAATACTGAAAACTGACACATAAAAAATTATATCTCCTTATAATATTTTATGTGGATACATTAAGTACTAATATATATATATATATATATATATATATATATATATATATATATATATATATAAGTTCAAAAGTTCCGAAATGTTGTATTGTTGGTGAATCTAAAAGTGGATTTAATCGGCATCAATCACTGCAAATCTTGGGATTCCACTTTCCACTGTTAATTGAGTGATTGTTGAATTCACCAGAGAAGCAAAAGAATGAGTATCCCCTCTTACAGGTCGACCAGGAACATATCTGATAGGAGTTCTGATTATTATTGATAATAAGCATGTCTGTTTCTATCATGTCTGTGTATCTGGTGATTGCCACGTCAACACATAAGAATGCCGTCACCAATTTGTTGGTAAGTATCCATGAGCATGCCATTTTCTCTTAATGCCGGCTTCAGTCGTACAGATTTCCTACAAATAATGTATACAAAAGACACCTGAATAGTCTGAACATTCACCCGATCCTTGAACATTGTTGTCTTTTCTACCCAGCTGCTGACATGCACACAAGTACCCGCCCCAACACACACAACAAAAGATTATAATTTGTCCAATGTCTTGTATTATATATATATATATAATTTAATAAATGTTCCGAATTTACTTTAAAAAAAAAAATTATTGACACAATTGTTTCTGCCTGTATCAAAACACATTTTTTCTTGATAGATAATAAATTCAAGATATGTTTTCAAAAGGCTTCCTTGGTGACTATTTTATCTCCAATCAAATTAAGCTGAGAAAAAATCAAAACCCCTAACTTTAAAAAAAATGTTTTTCTTCCTTCATTTAACTTATTTATTCTTTTTTGAAAGCAAACCAACACTAAAAAAATTCTAGCTGCTTCTTTATATAGGCAAATCTTCAAAAATAATAACAAAAGGCACTATACCGGTAGTGAATAGTCATATCTCTATGCTGATGAGTCCCGATTGAAAAAGGACGAAACGTATACGTACATAGATAATAAACAATAACAAATATTTATTATTTGTCGCTCCTTGAAAGTAGAGCACTGTAATTGGTAGTATTAACACAGCATGACGTCACTTGCCTATATTGCATCATTCCTTCCCTTAATAGAAGTAGAATGCCTCGACGTCAAAGCCGCCGTTAAAGTGTTAAAATTATCATAGTTTATTCGCCCAGTGATTAGCGACGTCGGACTGGAGTTGAAAAACACTTGAGGTCCGGGGTTTCGAATCGCATGACCGGTAGTGAATAGTCATATCTCTATGTTGATGAGTCCCGATTGAAAAAGGACGAAACGTATACGTACATAGATAATAAACAATAACAAATATTTATTATTTATTATTTTTATATATATATATATATATATATATATATATTAGTTCAGTGGTAGAGCTTCAGGCTTGTGACTGGGGTCCTGGTTTTGAATCCTGCTCTTGGTTATTAAAAAAATATATATGTAGCTCCCCATCTGGAACCATCACATTGTTGAGGAAAAATTATTCCCAATTAGCATTTAGGTAAAGTGCTTTCTCTTCAAAAATATCGCAAGCAAAATAAACAAATAAATTATATCTACAGAAACGGCGATACACTTAGTACTAGCGGGGATTGGCTCAATGGTAGAGCTTCAAGCTCCAGACTCTGGGGTACTTGTTTCGAATCTCGCTAGGTTCAGCCACATTGATGGGTTGTATAATGATGAAACACGTGTCCGTAAATTATTGTATTAATATATATATATATATATATATATATATATATATATATATATATATATCGATATCGATATATATATATAGGGTGATTCATAAGTCACTTAGCTATTTATTTTTGAAATTCTAAAGTTAAAAAATACGGTAATACAAAACAGAAAGTTTATTCAACAAATTCATTTATGGGAGTTTAAAATTACAGCAAATTTTCAAAATTTCCACCTTCGTTCTGCATGCATAGCTCCATTCTTTTTTGCAAGGAATTTACGACTCTTTGTAGCATATTTGATTGATTATGAAATAAATATATATAGAAACAAATATATAAACGAACAAATTTAAAATAACAAATAGCAGTAATTAGAGAGTAAGATAACAATTATCAAAAGTTCATAGTATGTTTGTGCTTCACATGGTAATCATTTTAAATAGCTAAGTGAAGTGACTTATGAATAACCCTGAATATGATTATTTTTATTTACACAGACATGTACAAAATCTGCGACACTGGCATGTCGATGTTATCGATCAACAGCTGTTATAACTGAGATCTCATCAGGCAGAGTTAGAATCCGATCTTAACCTTAGATCATATATTCTTTCCAAATATGATCTACGGTTAAGATCGGGTTCCAACTCTCCCTGATGAGATCTCAGTTTATAATAGCTGCTGATCGATAACATCGACATGCCAGTGTCGCAGATTTTGTACATGTCTGTGTAAATAAAAATAATCTTATATAAAAGCTCTATTTGATATTGAGCACTTTTTATAAACCCGGTTGAAATTCTTTGGATTACTACCCTGTGGATGTTTTACCTGGATTATTATATATATATATATATATATAATGAATAACTATTCACAATCCTCAGTCGTAATTTTTCCCCATAGATTGTAAAATAAATCGCATGTTAGACAATTCAAAGCATTGTTGAACATATAATCTTTTTCACTTATTTTTTATAGATAAGAACTGGTATCATATTTAGCAACCTGGTCTTACAACATGTTTGGTTTATAAAGCCTTAATACACCAGTTTTGGAAATAAGTATGCTTAAAGTGCAATAGATACAAAAGTATATTTTTGGATATTGTGATATGTTATAGTGAAGTCGTGGAAATGGGACGCTGATTACAGGGGGAAAAATTGTCCGTTGATTAAAACAAATATAAACAGTTCCTGAGTCTTTCTTTCTTTCTTGCTTAACATACCAACTTCTTATCAATTTTTCAGCAACTCTTTCAAAAAGACAAAACCAGTGTTGTATTATTTAAAGCTATCGAGGATGTAAGTCAATGGTCATGTTATTGTGGAGACATGCCAATGTCTAGCAGAGAGAGAGAGAGAGAGAGAGAGAGAGAGAAAGATATATATATGAGAGAGAGAGAGAGAGAGAGAGAGAGAGAGAGAGATAGATAGATAGATAGATAGATAGATATCTGTTGTCAGGCGTTCGTTGAGCAAATGGACAAAGAGGAAAAGGCTGCAGAGTTGTTGACGTTTCCACACAGCAGTTCTCGACTCCTTTCGTTTGGTACCATGCGTCGGCTGGCACTGTCCAAACTGATATATCCCCAAGCATCTTTGAATAGAAATGTTTCTGAAATGTTGGAAACAGCAACCATCTATCAGATAATATAAAAAAATGTTAAAGAGGTATACATCGGATTTTCATGTGCGTAAGAACACTATAAAAGCTACAAAGCTCTCCTGATAAAATTAGAATCGCTCTTGATTTTTTTGTAAAGCAATGAGTCATCACTTACCAAGGCTTAAAGCCACTCGAGGATAGGGGTCAAGGAGACTGTCAGTTGGATGATGAACAATGCTATAAAAGGCTTGGAAACGATGAATAGAACAACAAAATTTGATTACTTAAGAGGACGACTTGGCAAGTATTTGTTGACATTGGACTTGAAGACGACCATATTGTAGTTTGCAGAGAAGCAGAATTCTTTGCAGTGGTGATAATTAGATGAGTTCTTGCTGTGAATGTTTCACAGGGAGGAACCAGAGACTGGAGCTCAGTCGAGCACCTTTCATGGAAATAATGATAGAGTAGACAAAGACTGTCTATTCTGTGAGAAAGCGGCTGTAGGAAGTGAAGAATTCACCTCTACTGACCCGAATCTTCCGCTACCTCCCAGCGATACTATGAGCGATAAGGGGAAACATAGCATTCAAATGTGGCCATAATATTATAATAGCCGATTATAATGAATTAGGTTGAGGTGATTGGGTATGCTTAACCATTACAAATAAAGTTTTAGTTTATTTCAGCAGTCCTCTGACTCTATGTTCGAAAGTCTCTTCGGGTCACAGAAGAAACAGTAAACAACGGCATTGTTGTTTAACAGAAAATGCCTTTTATTCTAGGCTGGTGAGTTGGACAAGATCAGCTTCATCATGTCTGATTCCTTGTGCAGTCTGACTGAAACTGTTTGAAAGACAAAAAAAATACTTGCGTGGGCACGCTTCAAAGAACTTATTCAACAAACTTTATTCATACGCCAAGCCGTTCTATTGGTCGATGGGGCAATTTCTCAGCACTAAACTTTGTCTATTTATTTTATAACCTTGTAATTTAGGTTATAAAGAATAATTGTGAATAAAATGAATGAACTTTCAAGATAAAAGTTTAACAAATTTATCAAACTGAAACACAGAATGAAACAATTAGTTATTTTGCCGCTGCACGCGAGATGAAATATGCACAGTTTCAAGAGACGTCTGTCTGTTTACTTTTCACTCGACAAGACTCCATTTACAAGGGCGATAACTCTTAACCTTGCCGGAATGATGCAAGGGAAGTAAATCGTTTCGTTAATTATCCTAACAATTTACAACAAGAGAAAATAGTACATCAAAACATGTGACTGCTACATTACCCCCTGCTTAGGATTATAGGCGACAAAGATATACTTTATAGATGAAGAGGCTATAGCAAACATGTGACTGCTACAATATCTTGGCCGTATTTGATAACTGGCTAGTAAGCTAGTCGGAAGTGTTAGGAAAAAAGTAATGCAAACATTAAAAGACCAATTGGAAATATTCTTTATGCTATCGGTAAGAAAAAATCCTCATATGTAAGAGCTCATGCAAAGCTACTGAAAAAAGATTAAAGAGTTCCTTGTCTGCCTTAAAAAGAAGCATGTCTAACGAATGTTTGTTGCCTAAATATACTAGTATAGTCGTTTAGTATAATCTCTCTTCCTCCCTCTTCCTCATCTATCTCTCTTGGTGGCTCATGCACAGTGGTCCTGAGCAAGGTCGCAAGAAATGGTTAGCCAATCGGTGATTCCATCTTTTAAAATCGATCACTTACGGACCTGAGAGCTCAGCAAATCCAGCAAAGTTCTCCCTAATGGTTGTCGCCTATTTCTTCAGCTGTCCACTCATATGTTTGCGCTACTCAGGAAGGGCTAAGATCAAAGTGTAGTATCTGTTCCGATGGATACTGCACCCCATTCTGGTGTTGTCTTGGCCTTCAGGTCTTGATTTACGCCGGTCAATGGGTCTGTCCTGTGCAGTTCTGTGAGGTCCACCTTCCCAGGCTTTGCCTCCCCTCTTTGGGGAGGAGTAAGTTTATTGCTTACTGCCTGAGGCGCCCCTACTGGGGAATGCCGACGGGGCTGCCCAGGCAATTTTTAAACCCCACTTTCCCGACCCGACCTTGGGTCACATCTTACTTGTGGGAGTAAGATAAAAACTGGCCTTGTGCCTAACTCCTGGAGAGGAGTAAATCAATACTCAGGAAGAGAAGTAGGGATGACTACGCCACAGATTAATTCCTCCTCTAGACAATGAACTACATACTCGAACCATCAAAGACGTCACTGTAACAAGCCGTCGGGATGAATTGATGACTATAAACAATACAGAATATCTAAGATATTAATTTAATAAACATACATTTCTAGCAGCTTCATCATTTTTGATCCAGATGATCATGAGTGATGAGATTCTTACATTGCCACCCATTGGCTACATGTCTTGTCTCACCCGATGTTTTAACTTAACTGATTATTTCGAAAATACCCTCTCTCTACCTATCACATGATTTTTGTTCCACTAATCGCAGCTTCATATTTCTCAGCTCCACACGTTTACTCTTTTAACAAGTGTGTTTGTCTGTTTTACAGCATAACAAACCTTTTTCAGGTTATTTAATGCGGCATCGATTCATTTTGCTACTTACCTTTTCATGGTATTTTGCTTTTACTAATTATTCATGATTTAAACGTATGGGTATGTCACTGGATGCAGCTTCATGTTATACCCAGGACAGATTCTATTTAAGCCATACATGGGATCCTAACAAATACTACCACTTTGGATCAGAATGGACCTGGGAGTAATGGGAACTAAGGGGTTAGTCCACGTTTCCAAAGATCTCCAAAATTAGGGTCTCACCATCGGATGTAGTTTAATGTTGTACCCAGGACATTATTTAGCAAGTAAACCGGATTTTCAAACGTTTTCCTAAGTTGGTCCCTGCGGACTTATTCTGTGATCTTTGATCGCAGCAGATTATCTGAACAGTAGCTCATCACATAGGTAGCTGGAGTCTTGTTGCTTTGATGACATGTAGCAACAGTTTATTTTCCTCTTCTTTTTCGTTGTCGTCATCATCTTATTATTATTAATAAAAGTGGTTGTAAAAGTTTTTTTTTTACTATTTTTTCAAACATAGTTCACCCAAAACAAGGCAGGCCGCCACTGTAGACGTAAGGGGCTACTGAGAAAAATAAAAGGAAGAAGGTTGGGGGTCAATCTAAATAATGCGCAGCGAGATGTCTGTTTACATTAGTTTTAAATTTCTGCATGTCAGTACTGTCGGGAAAACAGGGGGCAGGGAGGGAGTTCCAGAGGCCAGCAGCACGGGGTTAAGAAGCTATTTGAGTAGAAAGTTCTCCGGCATCTGGGAACCTCCACAGTGAATAGATGGGATTTAGTTGATTGTCGAGTTGGTCTAGTGAATTTACATCGAGGGGGCACCAGAGTAGCCAGTTCATCGGATCATAATCCATTGAAGTATTGCAGTTATTAAAAATGACAGCACTAAATAATTTGGGATTTAACAATGCTTTCGTTTATTTAACTTTTTCTTCTTCAGTATACAAAATACATAATACCCCAACCCATTCCTCATAAGTGAATGGGAGCATCTCTCCAAAGTATGACCGCTTTCTCTTGCAGTCTGAAAAAAGAGAGAGATCTCATCAGCTTATCTGCTATGTGTGACTACCGACTTCCTGTTTGAAACACAATATCCTGACATGTAGCCCTAACTCTAACTTGACTCCTAATGGAATTTTCCACTAATCTAACCTCATGCTTACTCTAACCTTAAGTGGAAAAATACCGTTTTTAACATTATTTTTACACACCCACATCTAAACATTCTCTCACTGTCTTTTCGCCTGTTGGCCTGCATTACGCTAATTATTTCATGCATCTTAAGAAGAAATGACTAAGAGAGAGTTTTTTTCTTTCTTTCCCCTTTTTATGATGAAATTAAATAAAAAGTTCCGCAAAACAGTCAAAACACATGCCAAACATTTCTCTATTCTTTTCAGTTTTATTTTTTTTATTTGTATAATTTTCCTGTGTAAATGTGAAATTTAATGTTTCATATTTTTTTTTAAATTTAATTACTTTTTTAATGTTTTAAAGAAAACTGCACTAGGCTCTTGCTTGAGTAAATATTTAATATAAAAAAAATGAAAAATGAAAATTTTGATGGATTTGATTAATAACACGATTCTTTCCCGCACCCAACTCCCCAACATTTCAACATTTTTTCATTTCTTAAGGGAGGGGACATGTTCATAGATAGGTTTTATGCCTGTCAGCACTAAAGGTCGGTCTTATTTTTGTGAGTGCTTTTTTTCATTTCTTTATGCTTTTGCACAATTTGTTTGAGTTTATTTTGCAAAGAGGATAAATTAGAGTATGGCCCAGAAAAGAAGGTAAAGGGCAGATAGCATGTTGCTGGGGGGGGGGGGGGAGAAAAGGTAAGAGAAATTGGAAAAGGAAGAGAGTTGAAAAATATAAAGAAGTTTGGATCTGTTCGCTTATTTCCTCTCCGAAAAAAAGTTTTTTCTTGATAAAAACAAACAAAAATATAAAAACAATACTAAGGTTCTTTGATACGACAGGGGCGCGTGAGAAAATTAATGTTTTCATTTTGTTTAAGAGCACAAAACAACTACGATACTTGACTTCTTTTACTTCAAGGCAGAAATTACTTTTAGTATGGCAGTTTAAAGGTTTCTAAATTACTTTCGAATCATACCGTAACGAATGTAAACTCATGATAGCTCCTTTTTTTTTAATCTGTAAATAATAAATTTAAAATGGCTGATATGTTTTCTTATTGAAACATTATTATTTGAAAGCATTTTTTAAACATTTGAACTCTCCACTAGAATCTGATTGACATTGATTCCGACTAATTCTCCTCTACTCAACCTGATTTTTTTCTAGTTTCAATAATATTTTACATGTATCATAATTTTTGTACTGAAACATTTTTTTTAACTTTGGTACTCGGGCATACAGGGTGGTCTGAAAATTTTGTTATCCTACCAAAAGGGTGGCCCAAAAGTCTTGTTACCCCTACCAAAAAGGGTGGTCCGGAAGTCTTGTTACCCTACCAAAAAGAGTGGTCCAAAAGTTTTGTTACCCTACCAAAAAGAGTGGTCCAAAAGTCTTGTAACTCTACCAAAAAGTGTGATCCAAACGTATTGTAACCCTACCAAAAATGGTGGTCCAAAAGTCTTGTTACCCATACCAAAAAAAGAGGGGTCCAAAAACCTTGTAACCCTTACTAAAAAGAATGGTCCAAAAGTCTTGTAAATCCTACCAAAAAGAGTGGTGCAAAAGTCTTGTTACCA
>OY744521.1:83061139-83253639 GCA_963556195.1 Sepiola atlantica | reverse complement strand
AGAGAAAGCGATAATGAAAGAAAAGAACGTGGAGGAAGAAAGAGAGTGAGAGAGAGAGAGAGATGATGATGGGGACGAGAAACAAAAAATGAATAGAGAGAAAAGTAAAGAAAGAAAAATGCATAGGTAAAAAAAGAAAAAAAACAAGTACAAAAAAACAAGTGTGATTTATTGAAAGAAAAAAGGTTAAAAAAAGAGGATAACAATCAAATAAGAAAAAAGAAAGAAAGAAAAGATCTTTAAATGATTGTGAAAAAGAAAAGAAAAGTATCTATTCATTTAGGCATCGTTATTTTCTCTCCCAATAAAATTAAATAACAACAAAAGCACAACAGAAATCCAGATCTTTTCTTCTTTTTTTTTTTTTAAAGTTTAGCAAAAAATAAAAGCTGTTAATTTACACCCCCCCCCCCTCCACGAGGACTGGGTGTGGCACAAGGCCCAGTTTAATGTGGTGCGTTGCCATTTCTGAACGCTACAAGAGCGCTCATAGTCTGTAACAAATTACCTATATAAATTGCCGACGATTGTGCAGTATAGTTACCAAGAGAAAAAAGGGGTGAAAAAACAACAACAACAAAAACCAAATAGACAATAAATAACTGTTACCAAACGCAAAAACATTTGCTCTTCTACTTACAGATGTTATCGTCACTTTTACTTAGCCAAGCAAGCGTGCTTTCCTACATGACCGCCAATTTCAGGCTTAAAAGATAGTATTTTTAAAAAGGTGTTAGTGGAACCATAAGCCTAAGTCCGAGGGTAGTTGCCAATCGGATTAAGGTGAGCTTTTAAATTATTATCTTTTAAGCTTGAAATTCGCGACCAAGTCTCTCCCAAATTGGCGGCCATGTTGGAAAGCACATTTGCTTGGCTTAGAACAAGTGACGATAACATATGCATAGATAATAAATCTTACAATCAGTAAACGCACGTGAAAATTATACTAGTAAGAAGAAAAGTAAATTTTCTTGCGTTTGGTAACAGTTATTTGTCGTCTATTTGTTTTTGATAAACCGATCCTTCCCACAGAAGTAATAGTACATTTTAATCCTAGACTGAAGGCCGGATAAAAGCTGTTTTCCAGCTCAATGTTTTTCTAACTTTTATATAATCAGACATTGTTTGTTTTTCTCCTGACGAGATGAAGCAATAACACAAAAATGCAACCAATTACTTTCTCTACCTTTTGTTTAATTTAAAACTTTTAATGATACAACAAGCAAACTACACTCAAGTGGATTATTCCTATTTACTTGCCTCCCCACTAGGACAGAGTTAGACACAATGTCGTTTTTTTTGCCCCTCCCCCCCAAAAAAAGATTCAGACAAAAATAAAAATTGCATCAGTGTCAAGTTAGAAGGATTTCTCTTCCTCTGACCGTCATTGGAGATGTTTTAAGTGGTTAATCCATAGACTAGAATGTGGTATTATGGTCGTTCAGGTTCAGTTGTCATGGCATTCGATGTTCGCCTTGGCATCATTCTGGCAATCTAGGGGCCGCCCTGAACCATCCGCCACCTCTCTGCCGGGGTGAAGTACAGTCCCGCTCGGTCGTAAGAGATGCATCCTCCCAGGCATTATCACCTTCGGTATGGTGTGATTTATTACCCGGTCGAAGAATTCCGACGGGTCCGTTCTCGACTATTTTTGTACCCTTCCAGAGTGCCTCCTCGAGGGAGCCCCCCCCCCCCACACTTCGGTTAAATTGACTTTATTGTTGGAGTTGAAAGCGGCTAAATAATGGTTAGATAATATGTATGTGATGGACGAATGATGACGCATTTAAGGATTATTGTTTTGCATGAATGGGTTGTCATTGTGTCTAGACATTAGACAAGGATAAACAGAGACGTACTCCATGCCTAATTTACCCCCTCCCCCCCCCCCCAAAAAAAAATAAAAAAAATAAATAACTTTACACTTTGATCCAGTGATCCTAATCCTAAGGCCGGACCAAGTCAGCCAAGTGGAGAGTATATTTTCCTGCAGCAACATTAGACACGAGGTCATCATTTTATAGTAGGGAATTCAGCCCCCCCCCCCTCCGCCACAATAAAAAGGGCGGCAATCTGGATGGGTGCAACATTTTCAGTGATTGGACCCGTCGGTGTTCCCCAGTAGTGAGGCGTAAACCAATCTCCTCTCACAAAGGAGGATGTAATGCCTAGGAGGATGTCCTCCTAGGACCGAGCAGAATAATACTCCAGTCTAAGGGCGAGCTCTACCCCCCCCCCTCCCCCTGTGTGCGAGTGGAGAGTTTATGAAGGCCTGGTCAAGTGGCGAAGGTCGGGCTTTTTAAATAATGTGACACACACAGAAGAAACAAACAAATAATAGACGAGGGGCGGGAAGGGTAGACTTTATAGTTAGAGGAGGGGGCGGCAGCAGGAATTTTGGGGAATAAGACGGAGAGAATCGTGCAGAAAAGAAGCAGAGAGAGGAGAGAGTGAGGGGGGGTCGTGTTCAGACTGTAAGATTCAGTGTCACCTATCATCATCATCGTCGTCATCGTCATCATCGTCTTGCATCTCCAGCAAGCAGCAGCAGCAGCAACAGCAATAACAACATTGGCAAAGAAGGAGAAGCTCAGCCGCATTTTCCCGTCATTCTGCAGTGAGTTTTGGCACGCACTACCACGGACCGTGCCGGTTTGATTCCTTTACTTTCTCATTCCTTACCCACCGGCTCCTCTTACCCATTCCTTGACGCGGGTCTCGTTTTTACTACTCTGCTGGAACAGAAACCGAAGCTACCACTGACTGAAAATGCAGACAATCACCAGTCCAACAGTAACCACACCGACTCTAAACACGTAAGGAAAAAAACAAACAAAATAACATATTTTATATTATTATAATTTTTTGTTTTATCCTTATCTTATTAATAAACCTATCAGGCAACGTCTCATGTGTCTGTGTGAGCGTTTCTCGCCTATACGTAACTTTGATAAATACACATTGAATTATTATTATTATTATTATTATTATTATTATTATTATTATTATTATTATTATTATTATTATTATTATTATTATTATAATAATAATAATAATAATAATAATAATCGAATATTTATTGAAATAAAATATGAGAAAATATTTTTAAAATCATATTTAAAAGAAAACATTGTAAAAAACAATATTTTAAATTATTATTCTCTAAACTTTCCACCCGGGCAACGCCGGGTAAATACCGCTATTTTACTATATTGCATTATTATAAATTGAATTGGAAACAGACTATTTCAAATAGTCTTATTCTTTTTCTAACTGAACGGAAATAAAATTTATTTTTTAAATTTTATATAGAAACGAAATAAATAAAAACAATCTAATTAATTGATAATTTTATTTAAGATAATTTATTTTCCTGCTTTCTTGATTATGAAGAATTTGTGTATAATTTTTTTTTTTAATCTTGGAAACAAAAGGACTTTGATTTTTTTTTAGGTTAGAAAATTTATTCATAAAAAAGCATTGTTGACATTTTTTATTGGATTGTGAATTACTTTCTTTTTTCTGCTTTAAAAGAAATAATAAGATCTTAACACTTTCTCAGCGACAGTTGGGGTTCGTCTGTATCAGAAAAATAAATTACTTTGAACAATAATTTTTAAAAGTTTCGCGAACAGATGTTCATTTCATATACGTTACAACTTTGTTTAAGAAAATCGTCTTGAATTCTTGACATCTGTGTCCCTATTTACTTTTCTCCCGACGAGAGCAGTTAGGCACGAGGTCGGTTTCTACTGTGGGGATATTCAGCTCCCTCAAAAGGATCTCTGCGATGTCTTATCGATTTAACATTAAGTTCTATTTACTTGCCTCCCCACGAGGGCAGAGTTAGACAAAACGGACTGTTTTTAATGTGGGGAAAATCCAGATTCCCCAAAAAGGAGCAATTTAGACTGGGACCAAAATTTAAATTGCCTTAGTCTCGAAGGATTTCTCTTTCATTAAGTTATGTACGCGAGAATTAACAAAACACAGTGATTTAATAAAAAACAATGTTTTTACTTTTTTATTTTTATTTTTTTAAACACCTTGTCATTTGAATAAATTGCCTTTTTAACTTTTTAGTTGGTTTTCCATAAAAGAGCGAGGAATGTTGTGCAAACTTATTTGTTGTCGGAGGAAGCATATGATGATGTTAGGCTCCTTTTGTTTGCGAAGAAGAAGACGAATATGAAGGCTGTTCGCTGCTATTTATGAATGAATGAATGGAATGACAATCTATGAATGGGCTCTACAAAAACAACAACAACAACAACAGTAGTAGTAAAAGAAAGAAGATGGAATAGATAACGCTAACACTGTCGCTAACCTTCAACAAATGGAAATGACCTATTCAAGATTCTTGTGAAATGGATAAAGAATAAAAGGATTGGATTAGGAGTAGATCGTTGAATTATTCAAATTAAAAGTATAAAAAAAATACAACAAAAACGTGTACGTTTACACCTCCTTTCGCTTCTCGCCATCTCCGTAATACACACAAAAATACTATTACTTATAGTATTTAAAAGTTTTAATTGGTAATTTATAATGTTTATTTACGAGTTTTAATGTTGTGGTTGTATGGTTTTACGGCATGTCAACCATATTTTGGTAATTTTATGCCGAAATCGAACATGATTTTTGTATACGGTTGATTTGTAGATTAATTTGAATTTGAAGAGAGTGTTGTTATATACAGCACCTGATCTTCGAAAATGGTCACCCATTTAGTAATGGACAGACTCGACATCGCTTACCTTCGGTGAACGGTGTGTCAACGTGATAATAGCCATATGTTTGAATTGGGAATTAATATGTAAATATAATGAATAATAATAATAATAAAATGCATTCGATATTGTAATACAATATTATTGTATGAAAGAATGCAAAGTTGAAAGTCTCCGGAGCATTGTTCTGTTTGTTTTTTGTTTTCCTTTCTTCCGTGTTCCTTTGTGGAAGAAAAAAGACAAAAATAGTAAAATGGTTCCAGTGTTTAAGAAAACATTTTTTTTAAATTTTAATATACTGATAATTTGGTAATTGAAAATTCCTCGACTCTTGCTGAACCTGATCCGACATAGTCAAATTCCGTGTCTTTTATAGTTCCTATTTACTAACTTGCTTCCCTACTAGGGCAAAGTTAGATACACGTCATTTTTTATTTGGGGTACATCCATCTCCCTTAAAACGAACACTCTGGATGGGACAACATTTTCAAAAAATATGCCCCAGTCAAGAAGAATGTATCCCCCTTTGACAGATACTACACTTTGAACCCAGCCCGGGGGCCATAGTCGTTAAGTTAACGACGTTAACGTGATTCAAATAAATTAATAAGTTACATTTTATAAACACATTTAAAAAAATAATTAACTTGATCATAAGATAATTTTTTTAATTGGTTTTTACTGTAAACAAAAGATAAAACAAAAATACGTAACACAAAACATTAGAATAACTTTTGATTTATTTTTGAGAGACAAACAAACATAAAAGATATTAAAAAACAACTTTGCAAAACCAAAAATAATAATTGACATATGTTTTCTTACTTTTTCAAGGCAAAGCAAGAGTAGTTGTTGATATAAATAAAATATTCATTTTTTAGCCATTGCCAGAAAACAAAATTATATTAACTTTTTTTTTAGCTTCCCCATAAAACAAAATTATCTCATATCTCTCAATTTAACTTATTTTTTTATTTGGGCCCGTATTACAACCCAAGCTAAACCATTATTTGACACAATATCTTTCTTAGATTCAAGGAATTACAAGAACTGAAATTGGCTTTGTTTTCAAACTTAATTGAATCAATTTAAACAAGTTATTTATCTACCTCCCACAGCGGTAAGATGTGACACAAGGTCGGGAAAGTGGGATTTGATAAACCAGCGCTTGAGAAGGTGAGCACTCTGGCCATTAAAAATTGCCTGGGTAGCCCCGTCGGCATTCCCCGGTAGGGACGCCTCAGGTGATTAGCAATAAACCAACCCCTTCTCAAAGGGTGAGAAGGCAAAGCCTGGGAGGGTGGACCTCCTAGAACTGCACAGGGCAAACCCATAGACGGCGTAAATCAAGCCCCGAAGGCCAAGACAATACCGGTCTATGGGGTGTAGTATCCATCGGAACAGATACTACACTTTGATCAATTTAAACAAGTTCTTCTGTGTGTGCTATTGATAGTTAATGAATAGAGTGAGTTTCTATTTACTTGTCTCTCCGACACAATGTCGGTTTTTAATGTGGAGACATCCCAGCTCCCTAAACAGGGTTACTATGGATTAGGACCAAAATAAAAAAAATGCCTCACTCTAGAAGGATTCTTCCTTCACTGACGGAGAACAGAAAAGCTGAAATGTAGTATCAGAAACAGGGTAATCATTAAGATTACCGACTTACATTATTTTAAAGGAAATACAGTTTGAAATTTAGTCAAAACTTATTTATTTTGGTTTCTACTCATTTGTGACCTATTTGCGAAAGTTCGCGTGAATACCGATTCTGAGCAAAGTAGCAATTCTTGTTTACGTTACTAACTGGCTAAACAAAGAAAGCTACTTTTCTAAGAATCAGTATTTACGAGAACTTTCTATTAAATATATTTTTTAACGCAAATAGATCACAAATAAGTAGGTACAGCAAAATAGATTGTTCTGATTAATTTTCAAACTGTATTTCCTTAAAAATAATTTATGTCGATAATAGTAGCTTCTTATATGTAATTTTTATTTAATATAGAAATAAATGTTCCCAAGGAATGTATTTGCTTAAATACATCTCTTGGCCTTTTGGCTAAGATCAAAGTGTAGTATCTGTTCCGATGGATACTGCACCCCATTGTCTTGGCCTTCGGCCCTTGATTTACGCCGGTCTATGAGTCTGTCCTGTGCAGTTCTAGGAGGTGCACCCTCCCAGACTTCGCCTCCCCTCTCTGGGGAGGGGTAAGTTTATTGCTTACTGTCTGAGGCGCCCCTACTGGGGAATGCCGACGGGGCTGCCCAGGCAATTTTTAAATTGCCAGAGTGCTCACCTCTCGAGCGCTGGCTTATCTAATCCTACTTTCCCGACCTTGTGTCACATCTTACCTTGTGGGAGGTAGATAAATAAAGCCTAATTTTCTTGGCCTTTTGGCTAAGATCAAAGTGTAGTATCTGTTTCGATGAATACTGCACCCCATAGACTGATATTGTCTTGGCCTTCGGGCCTTGATTTACGCTGGTGTATGGGTCTGTCCTGTGCAGTTCTAGGAGGTCCACCCTCCCAGGCTTCGCCTCCCCTATTTGGGGAGGAGTAAGTTTATTGCTTACTGCCTGAGGTGCCCCTACCGGGGAATGCCGATGGGGCTGCCCAGGCAATTTTTAATGGCCAGAGTGCTCACCTGTCAGGTGCTGGCTTTTCAAATCCCACTTTCCGACCCGACCTTGGGTCACATCTTACTTGTGGGGGTAAGATAAAACTGGCCTTGTGCCTAACTCCTGGAGAGGAGTAAATAAATACTCAGAACAAGATATTTATTTACTCCTCTGCAGGAGTTAGGCACAAGGCCAGTTTTATCCTACTCCCACAAGTAAGATGTGACCACAGCTTGGGTCGAGTAAGTGGGGTTAAAAGCCAGCGCTCGAGAGGTGAGCACTCTGGCCATTTAAAAATTGCATGGGCAGCCCCGTCGGCATTCCCCGGTAGGGGCGCCTCAAGCAGTAAGCAATAAACTTACTCCTCCCCAAAGAGGGGAGGCGAAGCCTGGGAGGGTGGACCTCCTAGAACTGCACAGGACAGGGTGCAGTATCCATCGGAACAGATACTACACTTACTTCCTAGCGTCAAGATACTACACTTTGCTCCAAGCCAAAAGGTCAAGGCAAGGAGTCATTTGACAATTATTTGTTTCGCGGGTATCGAATTTTTATATCCGTTCAGTCGTTCAAAATGAAAGTTTACGTGTCGACTGAAGAAAAAGGAGAAAAATAATAATAATAAAAATATGTCTAAGATTTCAGGAACCAAACAGAATTACTTATAAACAACACGTGGTTTTAATAATCCAGTCGTCGACCGAGTCCGTTGTGGGGCAATTTTCTTTGAGTGTTTCTGGAAGTCACAGACTTAACTTGTCTGCGTATGATCTCAATATGCACAGCCAACACTGTACACCGTCTTACTGTCTGTGCGAATCTAAAGTGTTTATTTATTCATTATTTGCTTCTCATCAAATGTTGTTACTTTTTTTATTATTTTTTTTTACACATTAAGAAATGCCATTAAAATAGAAATGTTGTTTCTATTTTATTCCTGCCTCTACTTTTATTTTTGTGTGCAGACATTTACTTTTACTTACAAATCAAATTCTTTAAATATTTTATCCGATATTTCCCAAAAATTCTTGCGTACCATTATTTTTGAATTTATCAAATTCCGTCTTAAATTATCTACGCTATTACTGTTCTTGCTAATCTTGCAGTACGGTTAACAGCCGAGAACCCCCCCCCTCCCCTTCCCAAATGAAATACAACAAATAACTTTTACCACACGCAATAAAATGTAATCTTCTACCAACCTGTATAGTTTATTTTGTTTATTTTCTTAATTTTAATATAAGATTTCGTCAATTCAAACCGTGGCCGGCCACGTTCAGACCCACTCAAAATGAAACATGTCTGCTGTCAGTTTTCGATACTACAACTGAAATAATAATAATAATAATAATAATAATATTTTTATTGCCACCCAAATCTCAGAGAAGACCAATTGTCCTTACCAGCGAGAAATCAATGGTAAGAGGCTGTTGCGATACCGCATCGTTATCGAAAAGAGGTGAAGAATACTGGAAATATGGAGAGGCTTGTTGTCACTCAGACTCCAGGAAATACCACTGGTTGTTGTCGGTGAGCAATCACTGACGATGATCTGTGTGAGAACTCCTAGTGAGTACACATAATAATAATAATAATAATAATAATAATAATAATAATAATAATAATAATAATAATAATAATTAATAATAATAATAAAAACTTTAAAACAGTTTCAAAAAGTTAAAAGTATACAGGTCGGTAGAAAATTAAATTTTAATGCGTTTGGTAAAAGTTATTATTTATTTTTCAATTTCTCGGTTGTTAACAATAAGATAAAGAGGCTGAACGAAAACTGCTGGCAAACCTGTTTGATTTCTTGACTGGGTCTGATAGACAGATATCCACGAAATCTTATATTGAAATAAAACAGTTTCAAAACTTAAAAACTATAAAGGTCGGTAGAAAATTCAATTTTATTGCGTTGGGTATAGGTTATTTGTTGTTGTTGTTTTTGTTTTTTTCGATTTCTCGGCTGTTAACCATATTGCAAGATTACGTTATTCTGAATCTGACCTGGCAATTTGTACCAAAAATATATTGTTTCATTATTTCAAAAATGAAATTTCTTAGATCTCGTTTTTGAAATCTGCCTTGACAATAAATTGCCACCACATGAAGAAATGCCATTAATTATTTTGAAAGTTTCAATTAAATAATCTCCCATCCTTCTAGTAAACAAGTTACGCCTATTTTCCCAATCTTACCCTCTAACAGTAATCGTTTACTCTTTTTATTAGTTTTGTTACTCTTCTTTGTATGCCTTCCAATCTCAATATTACATTCCATTGTCCATGCCTAAGGGCAATATTCTATATAAGGTCTTATTAGAGATTCATATAACTTTAAAACAACGTTTGGATCCATTGAAATAATATTTTGTAGAAAATCGCCCCCCGCCCCCAAATACTGCCCCTTCCCCCCATTACTCCCACCACCCAAACACAGACAGAATGCAGGTTGTAGTAATAAGTTTTTTTATTGCTTACTCGAGAGGATGGAATCAATTCATGTCATTGTATGTGCATAAAAATATTGTTTCTATCATATTTCTGCCTCCACATAAACTCATACAAATAGTAGTCAACCATTCTGCGATGCGTTCAACAGTGATGTTTATTCTGTATTTTGGACAGTCTAACCCAACCCTACCTATGTCGAAACAGGACTCACAAAATGGGCCATAAGCGTGTGCGCGTACGGCGCATGATTAACGAAGCTGTTTCTTTCTTTGTAAAATTCATTTTTCTATTAGTGACGGAGCTTTTCTACAAAAGACTCAATATTTCTACCCATCCATTTTCCATCGATATAATACACCAAATATGATTGTAACATTAGTCAGCTATTTTGTTTTCAAGTGATAAAATAATTTTCTTATAAATTATTCTTATTAATTAAAATTCTATTAAAAATATGAGATTAAACAAGCGTAAACTCTAAAATTCTTCATTTTAACTTATTTTTAAATATTACTAATTAATTAAAAATATACAAAGTAAGTAACGGAGTAAAAATCGATATTTTCGTCATTTTTATTGGGAAATCCAAATGCAGACAAAATAGATTTTAAAATATACAAAAAGTAAATTTCTTTTAAAGAAACTAATTTAAAATTTAAAAATAAATTATTTCATGGAGAATTTAATTTTATAATTTCGTCTGTTGACCAAAATCCCGCCCCCTCTGCCCGCATATGGTTCTGAATTAAAATAATTATAGCACCTATACAGGCAGTAACTCTGTATCGTATTATAATCAGTTATGGCAACCATATCAAAAAATCAAGGGAGGCGCGAGAACGCTCTATCCCTTAATAGACCTCACGAATGGCCTATGCTGGAAATCTAATTTCTTTGATCAATCATAACTTAAAAACCAATAAACCAAATTAATTAAAACTTTGCACAAACTTTTTATTTGATAGGTTCTATAAGTGTGTAGAATTTCAGCATCATTAGTCAAGGCAACCCAGAGATCCAGAAAGTTCAATCATGTTATGTGTGTACGTATGTATATGCCACCCTGTATCTCATCAACTATTTGATGGATTCAGCTGATTTTTGGCAGAGATAGAGGTTCTAGGGTCTAGTTGATGGCATTTTAATTTCAGTTTACCATATACCTTAGTTTTTCAGAAAATTCCAAAAGACCTTTAAAATTACCAGTATTCATACACTTTATTCTATATCTTATCGACCATTTGATGGATTCAGCTGATTTTTGACAAAGATAGAGGTTCTAGTGTCTAGTTGATGGCATTTTAATTTCAGTTTACCATTTACCTTGATTAGTCAAACTACCAACTATATCAGTTATGATAAGGCATTGTATTGAGGCATAGCCTTTACAAAAGTAGTGACATTCCATAAAAAATGCCAGTAAACTGAAATCATATGCCCTTAATAGGGTTAAGATGAAAGTTCATATACACTAAATGTACAAAAGCAAGGAAATTCACAAATTTTTACACTTTTATTGTCATTAAGGGTATGCGAGCACAACAGGGCTATGTATTTTACTGGTAGGAATATTTCTTCAGCGCACTTCACACACTTCATCCACTCATGCATAGAGATTTATACTGTAGTGATGTGATAATGAAATGGTTTGGTTGATATGTAGTCATACCCTTAATGACAATAAAAGTGTAAAAATTTGGGAATTTCCTTGCTATTGTACATTTAGTGTATATGAATTTTCATCTTAACCCTATTAAGAGCATATGATTTCAGTATACTGGCATTTATCATGGAATAGATATAGATTTACGTATAATGTTCATTTTGCGCACACATATTGCAATGTACGTGTATTCAACCCCAGCTATTTCATTAAAATAACATGAGTAATTCGTTTAAATGGGGGCATGTAATGCTAATATGAAAAATATACTGAAAAGGAGTGTAAATTTGAATTTATATTTTCTGTATTTTAGGTTCTAAAAAGAAAGAACTCGAAAAAAATTTATTTTTTAATAAATTGATCTTTTTTACTCCAAACCAAATTTTTTCACTCTTAAACGAATTAACCAATTATTATGAATTTTTGAACACAACTACTAGGCGTAAGGGTGGTAATGTGAGCTATATTTAGTTTAATTTAGTTTTATGCAAAGTGAGTAAAAATTGTGGGAGCTCCGTCGTGAAAATTCAGATACTTCCGATTTTTGTGAAATTTTAACAATAAGTATTAGACATCATTTGATAAATATTCGCCAATTTTCAGTTTCTTTAAAGTATTTAAAAGTATTTTTAGGGGGAAAACAAAAGTTTGAAGAATAAAAGAAAAAATGGAACATTGACATAATAAAAAACGATATCACAGAAATACGTAAAATAGTTCTCGGAAGACGAAAATAGCCCCGAACCACCCGACTTGTATCATAATCCCACCCCTTCACTATAGAGATTCATAGATGCAGAACGATTTTCTATTCTGTTAGCTTGTTTCCTAAGACCGATTGCCTTTGGAATTTCCTTCCTGCTAACCGGTTTCCCGACCGTACCAGCATGCATAAATTTAAATGTAATGTGAACAAACATCTTGCCGTCCAACTCAGCATCCAGGTTGCCCCCACCCTAAAAATCTGTACCCTACCACAGTAGCGCCTTACGCTGTCAGTGGCAATGTGCCTTGTTTGGGGTGAACAAAAGTTAAAAAAAAAAAAAAAAAATGATATATGAAATGAAAACAAATGCTTCTCCGCCCCTCTCCCACCCACACACGACATGCCCGCATATCAGACAAGTGCTTAAAAAAAAAACGGTTGTTGGCATTTCCTTGTTTTCTATGTTTTGCCTGTTAGTATTTCCGGATCTTGCCCACAAAAGAGATTTATTATTTTTCCAGCCAGGATGGAGTGAATAAATAGCCTGTATAACCCCCCACACACACACACACACCCAATACTAATAATATACAAATACATGCTACATAACGAGGATTACTTGAAAGCTGACCACACAGCTCACACAACTACTCCTATTACTGTTAAACAACAACAAAAAAAAGAAATGCAATTCGGTAGCGGGGCCCAAATATCTAAACCAAACCCATTTATTTCCACTTTTTTCTCCCTTCCTTTTCCGGAAGCGCTTCTTATTTCTTACACCTACTAAAAAGTTAGCAGAGCACCTGCACTTGTATGTTATATCATGGATATAGATATATAGTATACATCTATATCCATGATATAACATACATATATACACACATATTGAAATCAATCCTTGTTGTCAGTTACTTAATACTTCGAATCTTCCATGTTTTTATGCTAGTCTCCAGTTAGTTGGATGCTTTTAGTTTGAAATGAACGATGTGTCAAAAATAAACTTGTTTTACGTTGGAGTAATTCTTTTTTTTTTTTTATATAATCTAATAAATTAATGTCGATGGTGTGTTGTTCCAACAGCTGTCTTTGCGGTTGTAGATGAGATTTCTTTCTATTGTTCAAAGAAATCTATTTAAAATGGAAAATACACATTGTAAGCATTGTGTTTTTATTTACCGTTACATTTGGAACGAATTAACATTTTGAGGGAATTTATTTTCCTTTCTTTTTTTAATTTATTTTGTTACTGAATTGTCATATCTGAAGGAGTGGTGAAAAATGTCAGTGATTATTGTGACTACGTTTTTGTGACGACTTTTCGTTCTCGCGTAACGCTTTATATCCCCACCCCCTCCGTTATTTTTTTTCATTTTAATAAGCACTTATTTTTATTTAAAATTTATTTTAGCTTTTATTTATTTATTTATTTATTAATTAGCAGGGAGACCCAACGTTTCTCGGGATTTAGTGAGGAACACTATCTTCTTTTTCACTATGCTCATAACACCATATTACTTTCTTTTCTTTTTTTACTACTCCCCCATCGGTTTCGCCCTCTAAAATAATCAGAAGAAACTAAGATTTGGAAATTTTTTCTGAATTAGTGTCCATATTATGCCCCTCCACCCCCAAAAAACAAACCACTCTTTTAAATACTCCAAAGAATCTAAAATTCGGGAATATTTATTAATTAATGTCTCATACCTATTGTTAAAATTTCACAAAAATTATAGGTATATGAACTTTCACGAAGGGCTCCCACCCTTCTTTGCATGAAACTAACTTAAACTTAATATAGCCCACATTATCCCCCCTTACGGCTAGCAGAAATTCATAATGATCGGTTAATTAGTTTAGGAGTCAATCCTGTACAAACAAATATATAAGCACACACACACACACACACACACGCATATATATATATATATATATATATATATATATATATATATATATATATATATATATAACTTTATATGAATAAAGATAAATTATTTATATTATGTTTATGTCTTTCAAGGCTGCGTAAATTCAACAAATTAAAAAACAACAACATTGTAATGAATGAAAAAGTCTAAAAAAAGTGATGTATGTGAGGAGGGGGGGGGAATAATGCTCTAAACAAAAAAGAAATATCGCCATTTAATAATAATGACGAAAAGATTTTTATATATATTTTTTTTTGGGGGGGGGGGGCATTTTTCATCCTGTATCATTTTCCTTCTTTTTTTTTTTTTTTTTGAGTCAGAATCGGAGTCAGACAAATTTTATAGACTCTGACTCCTAAAGCAAACACTTTGCCTTGATTTGACTCCACAGCTTTGCTCTCTTGTGATGCTGGCCCAAAGAGAGCTTGGCTTATTTCAAATCCTGTAATCGACATGTGTAAGTGTTATGGAGCCGATGCTAAACTTAAAGATATGCCATAACTATCGTTGTGAGAAGAACAATCAATCACAACGGTTTGGTTGTTTTCTTTTATGGCATGCCAACCGTTTTTGTGTAACTTAAAGTTGAATCCAGTAATGTTGGTAAAAGTTTCGATCCTTCAAGTTTTTCAAATATTTACTCATGCCAATTCAGTGAAATTCGTTACAGGCAGCATTTTTCAAACATTAATTTGTATTCATATACAAATTTGATAATATTTGTATTTTTAATTTGTCAGATCTTTAAATCTGTCCACGTAGACTGACTGCATTTAAAAAGGATACTATAGCGTCTACTTTAGTTATTTTCAAAACAATACTTTCATATTTCGGAATTTTTTTTTAGATGAGGGTTGATAATTTGTAATATTTGATATATTCGACTACTACGATTTCGACAAAGTACTCCTGAAGAAGGTCGGAGGTTACATCGGCCGAAACGTTGTTGATAAAACACCCAAGATGAGAACAGTAGTCCGAATATACCAAATTCTACAATACTTTCATATTATTCATATTGCTTGTGCTGTTGGTCGGTTTGTTTTATTGCAGATCAACCCTTTGGTGAATTAAGTCATTTTGATGGAAAGCCTTTATGATTTTAAGACCTGAGTCTATAATAAAGAGCAATGTGTATTTACTTGTATTATATATATATATATATTACGTACATATAAAAGTAATCCATGGGCACGTATTTCTGGCTATCAGCCGTCATCAGCATGGCTAACCTGAGTCTACGATATTATTGTTTGAAATCTGGCGTTTTTTATATATACATAAAAATTAATTAATAAATATATATAAAATAAAAAAATAATTACACGTCTTATTGAAAAAGGGCGACTTAATGCAATGTTCTTTACCGCTTAGGAATTGGAAAAAATACTAAGAAGACAACTATGTTTCTGTCACCAGTAAACACAATATTAAAGACTATATATATATATCCGCCCCGTCACATAAAAGTTAGTAAAAAAACAAACTATCGGACGAATCCAATTCAAGTATTTAGGGGAACTGAGAGAGCACATAGCAAGGCAGATACCCCCACCTTAAATATATACAGTGTCTGTGTGTGTGAAAGATATAATGGATATCGTAGCAGACTGCAGAATCGGCTATACTTCGTTTAAAATATATCGGATCTATTTTATTCAATTATCCACTAATTCTCTTGCGAAAAGTATGAAGTCATAATTTCATCCCAACCATGAGTAAAATAGCAGCTTGTGGTCAATGAGTCAGTTACAAAGAATCGTTTTAAAATAAATATTGTATTTTAGCATTGAATAAATAACCTTTAAAATGGTTGATATGCGGTAAATCAAATTAAATATAAAGTAGGAAGGGAAAAATATAAAATAAAATTCCTATATAATTCTTCGTCTGACACCAGACAGCATTGTAAATTTGATTCTTACTCTTAATCTTTTAGGTAGATGACTTTGTTTTTCTATTTTTACATATCGTATTTGAACAAATATGCTGTATTAAGTACTTGAACTATTGATAAAAGACACTTTTGATGCATATGAATATCGTTGCATATTCGATATACTTTTAAAATATGACAATTCAGTTCACTTTAATTTACATAATTGATGGCGGCCATCTTGAATACATAATTTAGTTAGTCCTAATAATGATAATCTATTTTTGTTTTTTTGGTAACAAAATTTTCAGTCGTTTAGATCAGTGGTCCCCAACCGGTGGGCCGCGGACCGGTGCCGGTCCGTAGACCAATTGGTACCGGGCCGCGTAAGAAATACAGTTTAGAAATATAGTTTGCATACATGTGCGCAGTTTTTAAAGCTCTTTATCTCAGTTTGTACGCTTATTCATAAGATTAGTCATACGCTTTGTAAGCTTAGTCACTAGTGTTCTCATTGACTTGGTGTTCTAGTAATGTTAAAATGTTCATGCACTTTATATTCGTTTTCTGGTGTACCTGTATTTTATTTTGAAAGGAATGTTTAAAGTAAATTTTTAATGTAAACTTTTTAATGATATATTTATTATTATTTCGAGGCTTTTATTTTCATGTTATGTTGTTGGTACGATGCTACATGTAAGTTGCAAGTAAACAATCTACCCCCGGGCCGCGGTAAAATTGTCTAACGCTTACCGGTCCGCGGCAACAAAAAGGTTGTGGACCACTGGTTTAGATCAAAGATTTTTCGCTAAACTTGTTTTGCCACATATTCCATATTAGATACGAATCAAGAGCTAGGCACTATGTGGTGTGCATGTGGTCGCATTTCAGTGACGAATTCACTTAAAGAGTTAATTACCTTTATAATAAACGTAAGTTTTTCACACATTCCTCTTAAAAGAAAATGACATTTTGAAACTAAATAGTGTAGCAGATGTTAAGTTTTAAAATATTTTGGATTCTATGTTTTATCTCATACACTCATGAATTAAATATATATTTGGTACTTCTCCGATCCGGGACCCATATTTGCCCGAATGTTTCCGATTGCGATTTACGTAACAGACTGAAAATGACCGAGCTGTCACTGAACAGTCAATTAGTGTCGGCATTAAATGAAACAACTTTGAAGTGAATCAATTTTATTTATTTTGTTGAAGGATTACATTTTCTTTTAACCCTCACCTACCTTACTCATACTAGCTTTTACGAGGACTGCTTTCTCTTGGTCGAAAAAAATCAATCTTCTTACATTTTTATTTATCGGTAAAATAATTTTGGGTTTTTGCCAATTAGTTATTCCGGGAGACTGAACAGCTGTTGTCACCACGGTAAAATTCATTTTAGTTTTGCAGTCGTGTGCTATAATGTCATCTGCCTTTTTACATTTGTTTTTTTGTGGCTTTCAAATCGTAGACTGCTTCAGCCATTTCCGGTTTGTTCCATAAATCGCAACTGGAAACATTTGGCCTAAATGGAGAAGTACCATTTATTTTTTATGTTGATCATCTTTCTTTAATCGTTTTGTTTTTATTTTAAATGCAGATATATATTGAAGTTTTTAGGCTTAAGATGGCTGCCATAAAATCATCTTAACCAAATTAGTTATAGTTTTATAATAATTTGGTTCGATTAATAATTTAATGACCAAACAATGCCGCAATAATTAGGTGATATTATTACAGTATTTTTTGGTCATTAAATTATCAATTGACTGTTTCAATGCTAGGAATCTTAAAACTAAAAACTTCAAATATCCTTTAAAATAAAAAGGGGTATTTTAAAATGTATTTATTATTCTTAAAATATACTTTCCATGTGAGCACGTTTGAGTAAATCTTCACTATTACGCCTGTGTGAATTTCATATAGAAATTTGTGATTTTTAGTTTTTTATTTGAACAAATTTTTATCTTTGGAACTCTTAGAAATTACTTAAAAAACAAACAAAAAATAACTTTAATTTTTAGGTGTATGGTGTGAAGGTTGCTATTTAAATTTAACATTGATCTTTCATGACGATTTTCAGCCAGAACGATGTTACTTGAAATGATTTACCTTTTTTACTAAGGTAGGGAAGCTATATTGACTTTATCTCCAGTTGTGTGCAGAGAGGGAGGGGGCGACGAGACGGTCGCCCGGGGCATCCAAATTGAGGGGCATCAAATCATATTCAAACTATTTCTCTTTCTCATAATATTTCTCAGTACTAGGACTTATACTTGATTCTTTGGGTCATACAATCAAGGAATTGGGTCAGGCCATCCCCAGACCTCTGCACCCCGCCCTCTTTCCCCGTTATTGAAGGTAAAATTAGTTCAAATCACTAAAATAAGCATCAATTTTTATATTTGTTCTTATAGTAAAAACTGACCCATATATTTTTCACCAATAAGATTTTGGAACGGAAATAAAAACGGAGTTATAAGATTTAATGATACGATATAGTGACAATAATGATTTTTTCCCCACCATTTTGTGTTGGCAGAAAGATTCAAACACAGTATTAGAGGACCTTCCTTCCAGGCAGTATCTCCCCCATTAGAGGCAGTTGTATTGCGAGGGAATGCTGAGGGGACAATGGCAATTTTTTGAATCGGTAAAAGTGCAAATATACCCCCTCCCCGGTACTTAAAATGATCTTATCTCAACTCACAAAATCATTGTTACTTTTAGATAAAAACTATCTGTATCTACCTGCCGTTGCCCGGGAGTCTTTTTACTTTGATTTTTGTTTCGCTCAGTCTAGAAGGATTTCTCTTTTACTGAGAACAGAACATATATTACACTTTGATTCCAGCCTGACGGCCGAGCTAGTTTTTCTTTTTCACTTGTTCTTTTTTTGCACTGCTTTCTCTTCATTCCCTCCGCTGCTGGTTCCTTTTCGATATTATATTACTGTTAACACTATAGTGGCTCAAACAGATACTAGAGTTAATGAGAAAGAAGACGTGTTAATTTCATTTAAGTATTAGCAGGTGACTTTCGGCAATCGTTTATTGGGTTATATTCAATTAAGGACTGCCGGAAGTCAGTTGCTAATATTTAAATGAAATTAAGTTGTATTATTATACACAAATCAAAGTAATCAGACTCGTTGTTCTATTTTCTATTGATTGCATTTACGGACATCTTAGCATTACTTATTCAAATCGATATTTTATATTCTATGCTTATATCCCCATAGTCAGTGCTTGTTTAGTAGTGTTAGACTGGGCTCATGTTCAGGCAAGATGGAGAAAAAATATAGGTTATTTGGGACATTCATAACCAGTGTTGTGGAGTCGGAAGATATAAGGTTCGACTCCAACGATTCTAAAAATTCCGACTCCTAGAATTTCAAAATATTCGGCTCAGACTCCTTAGTCTGAATATTGGAAGACTTTAAAATATCTGTTGATTTTTTGGAGATTAAAAATCCGATTCTGACTCTGACTTCTAGTATTCTTACAAGTCCGACTCTGACTTCTAGTATTCTTACAAGTCCGACTCTGACTTGTGCTCCTTCCAAAACCAAATCTGCAGTCTAGTCCATAATTATGAAAGTCTGATTTTCATAAATAAATGTTTGTTCTCTGCATCAACAAAAAGTGAAATGGGCCTTCAGCTTCCCCATCCTTCCCCTCAGCAACGTTAATGTGTCAGCACATTAAAGGGGCGTGATTTTTAGTATTCAAAATATATATATATATATATATATATATATATATATATATATTAACTCTGAATTCTTACAAATTTTTGTATCTCAATCTTGATTTTTTATCTTTAGCATCAATTTTAATCATAGTGAAACACTTCATCCATATGTTTCTTAAAAGTAACAATGTCAATTCATTTAAAATACTAGCTCATGTATCTGTGTTGTAGAGTCTTTTTTTTTCTTCCATGTGGTCAGCTTAAATTCTGTGGTTCCGATGTTTTTATTATTTTTCTGAACCCAGAAAAAACATAGCACATGGACCGTGGTATTGATTGTCTATATTTTTATAGGCTCAAACCTCATCTTGAGGAGTTATGACTTGCATGGAGTGACCATTTGGTATGTCTTGTACAGCTTGAAAGAGAGAGGGTGAAATATTTTCAGTTCTTGCACATGACGTCACAACACCATGTGATCCCATCAAGTCTTGCACCCTCAACACCTTTCAATATATAACACACGTCTAAATGGGGTGAGTGAGAAGTCATAATTATGTTTACGAAGCCATAAGACTGATAAAATTGGAACGTTTTCAAAGTTACTGTCAAAGAATCAGAATACATGCACTTAATGTGTTGTATATTAAGGTATGTGGAGTGAAGAGTAGGTTGTGTGACTGTGACATCACAGGTGAACAGTTCGAGATCGAACGGGTTTCTTTCCCAAAAGCGAGAATTCAGGGAGACTGGACGTCTCGGATACTGTAAAGCACAACCTCAAAAGTAAATCGAGCATAGCTCATTACACACCCTATGACATTTACTATCTATGTTTCAAATTACATAAGATTCTGCTTTGTTGTATTTTTTTAAATGTTTCCCTTTGTGCTCATCAAAATAAATTAAACGTAGCCTATTATACTCCGTTTATCTATGTTTCAAATTTCATAAACATCTGTTTAGTATTTTCTTTTCCTATAGATGTACAGACAGACTCACAAACACACAGATGTCCACCTTATATACATACATGTATATATAGTGATTAGTTAAATTCCAATGACTAACATTCAGTCGTTAATCATAATATTTATTTTGCAATGACAGAATTTTCGATGGTTTTACAATCGTTTTGTAACGTGCAAGATGCTACAATCAGAAACAATTACACGCTGCTCATCAGAAACCCCAAGAAAAACATTTATAAAAATGAAAGTTAAAGGATAAAATGGAAAACGGTCAAAGTCACACGAAAATCCTCCCTCCATTAATAGGATGACAAAATGCAGATTAAGCCGCCATTTTGATTTTATATACATATATATAAAAAGTAGACATATAAACAGACACCTTTAGTATCTCTCTCTACATAAAGTAAAGTAATATTTGTGTTTATTTGAAGTGAATTCTGTATCAATTATTTTGAAATTTTGAAAAGAGACTTATGCAGGGTGTATAATAGAATTAACATAGGCTATCTATACTTATGGTTAACTTTGTATGAAGAAAATATATTTGTGAATGAAAGTATGTGCAATCATCTGTATAAATGAAGGAAGTTGTATGCAAATCTCTGTGTATTTTAAAATTATGAAATTTTTTTAATTAAAAATATTTTTTTTTAATTATGAGACCGCTTTATTAAAAGTAATTGAAAAATGAAGTTAATTTTATTGAATCAAGAACGAAAAAGACCGAATCGCTAGTTTTGAATTCAAACATATTTTCAGAGATTTTTAATATATTATGACAAAAGAAATGAAGTTGGACGAGAATTGCTTGAAGAAAACGGATTTATCTCTGTTCATTTAAGATACATTGTTTTCTTTAAATTTAATTTCTTATTTAACATTCTGTTGACGCATGTTTATTTTTTTTTTTTTGTTATGCGTTTTTAAAAGATCAAATAGCTTTCACATCTGTCTGTACTGACTATTGTTCTTCACATTAAACAATGAACCGATAAGGTACCTAACGTTTATGAATTCTACCATTCTGCAGTGACTTTCGAATCGTAAAATACATATTGTAGATGCTTCGAGATTGATAATCAGAGATAAACCGGTTTCACTGCAGTTTTTGGATTTTTACTAATCATACCTACTCCACCAGCAATCCAAGCATCCCTCAGAAGAAAAATGCTACTTCCACGAATAATACAACAAATAAACATTTCTATTAACATAGCATGAATCTATCTAGCGATGGGTATTCTTCTAGTTTGATACAAAGTCAACAACCTTTTTGGTTGGTAATTTATCCTAAATCTTAAAAATACTGTCATTTGAATTAATTTTAAATGACTTCCAAACTACTCTAATGATGCACATATTAAAGAATATAGTGTGAATATAGAATTAATAATGATGATGAAGAATAAGAATAAAATGTCTAAAAGTTTGTTAAAACATAAAATAAAGAAGCAATAAAGAGACCAACGTTATGTTCACAATGAAACATACTCGTTGGATTCTGGGTAGCTATTTTTCACATGAATGTCCGTCCGCTCAAACCATGCCATTGTGAATCTCTGAGTCATACTGAGGAGGACAAAACCCAATTTGTGAACCGCTCCACTTTGCCCCCTAAAAAGACCCTCATGCCCACCCGTTGCCTGTGTATGTGGTTGGGACAAGGGGAGCAGGTTCTGACACATTGAATACTCATATCAACGTCATTTCCCAGAATCCCCAGAATAGGGTTTGATGGGTGCTACCGACTGTGTCTAGGCAGCGACTAATTGAATTAACAGATTGGTTAGGGTAGAAAACCTCATCTTTCATTGCTAATTTTTGTAGTCACTATTAAGTATTTCTGTGTGTCACCTTTAAACTCCGTCGTCGTTGTTGTTCTTTTTCTTCTTCTTTCACTTTTTTTCTTCTTGTTCTTTCTTTTCTTCTCCTTTTATTACTTGGTTTTCTTTTTCTTCTGCTTCTTCGTCTTTATTTCGTTCTTTTTTACCGTTGTCTTTTTCTTTTTTCTTTACTTTTCCTTTTGAATTTTTTTTCTTTTCACCGTTTTCTTTTCTTTATTTTTTTCTATAATTCTATTTTCCTTATTCCTTTTTTCTTTTCCCTTCTACCATTTCTTTTTTTCTTATTTCTTCTGCATGTTTTTTTCTTATTTTTTCTGTTTTCTCTTTTTTCTTTTTCTTTCTCCTTATTTCTTCTCCCTTTCTCTTTTCTCTTTTTTTTCTTCCCCGTTTCTTCTTCATCCCTCCTTTAAAATGTCTCGGTTCTGATCTACTTAATGCCTTCTCAACTCTTTTGTAGGGTGGAGTCTTTTAGAATCTGTTAATAACATAACCAATTTATGAGGAAAGAGGAAAGGGTGTTTGATTTTATACAGGACAAATCTTATAGCAACACATTAAACAAGCAAAATCAAAAGGTATAGTCTTTAAAATCGGCTCATATTTTCAAAATGGTGAATGCTTTCAAAGTTGAACCCACTTGTAGGAAAACTACTTTAATTGAATTTAGGCTATCCGGTTCGTAGCTCAGTTTTCCCTAGAGTTCATTTAACTCCATTTACTTTAGAAGAATATTTAAAAAATATGTCGAGATTCAGAAAGCAGACATCCTCCGTTCTATAATAAAAATCAATGTGTATTCATTTGTATTAAATAAGTAAATATATCCGTCCCATCACACAAAAGTTAACGGATGAAACAATTTCAAGTGTTTAGTGGACGGAAGAAAGCAAATAGTAAGTCTTCCTCGACCCCACTCACCGTCTGAAATGAATTCAGAAGAAATCCTTTACTCTATTTCTATAATGAGACGTTTTCTTTTTTCCTGTCTATCTATGCCGATTGATACGTTTTTTCTATTTTAAAACTGTTCAGTTTGAGAAATTTTCTTTCTATTTCTTTCTTTGTTTGAACTTCACCAATTGAGACATTATTTTATGACTATTGATATAAGTGCGAACACTAACTTAGCATATTTTTTTCCATAATGTTTGACAGAGGGTGTACACTCGTAATTAAATAAATGAAGTCTCTGTAAATAAAATAGTGTGTGCATTTATTTGTCTGTGTTTGAAAACAATTTTAACAAAAGCGTCTTAATAGCAGTAAATACGACATTGGTTGGGACTATGATGTTGGTGATTATCACTATATATATATATATATATATATATATATATATATATATATATATATATATATATATTATAATTATATATATTACTTAAGTTTACTCAAAACAAGGCACAATACCACTGAGACGTAGGAGGCTATTGTGAATTAGAGGAATCCTATATGGGGAGTTTTGCAGCAAGATGCTTGTTCACATTACATTTAAATGTCTCCATGTTAGTACGGTCAAGGAAACAGGAAGCAGGAAGGGAATTCCAAAGGCTAGCAGTACGAGGAAAGAAGCTATTATAGTAGAAAGCTGTCTGATATCTGAGGACCTAAACATTGAACTGGTGAGATTTTGCTGACTGACAGGTTGATCGGGGTATTTATGTAGAAAGGGCACCAGTGCAGTGCAGCACAGCACATTTGTTTTTTTTGTGTTTTATTTAACTGAGTTCACCTCAAACAAGACAAGTTGCCACTGTAGACGTAAGGGGCTACTGAGAATTAGGGTGAAAGTTTAGGGGATCGTCCTAAATTGGGAGCTGTGCAGCGAGATGCTTGCTCACATTAGTTTTAAATTTCTGCATGTCAGTACAGTCAGAGAAACAGGGAGCAGGGAGGGAGTTCCAAAGGCCGGCAGCTCGAGGAAAGAAGTTATTGGAGTAGAAGGCTCACTGGCATCTGGGGGTCTCCATAGTGACCCTTCTCTGACATCAGCCCAGGTGTCTTTGTCATAATTTAGATCAAGCACTATTTTTGAACAGACACCGTGACACACGATTATTACATTTCTCAAAATGTGATTCCATAGTTGTTTTTTTTTTTAGAATTCACCTACATTTGTCTAAAACGGTTATTTTGCAGTAGCAGGTTATAAAAATGAAATGCTTACTGATTAAATTGCTCAAAAGTCCAAGTGAAAACAGTTAATGAAGGTTTGAATTGAATCTTTTTTACTGCTCTAATTAAGTTGTTTTGAGGAAATCACAGCTGGTGTTTACCTGTGGCAAATTTAATAAAATAATAATAATCATCCGCTCTATGATAAAGACCAATGTTTATTTATGTATATATATATATATATATATATATATATATATATATATATACATTAATTTTAAGTAAATAATATTAAATTATTTATACCTACGTACTTACTTATTAATATACATATGTTTTCAATAAAGAAATTAGCTTTACCGACTAACACCATTAATAACCCCATTTACACAAAACTGAATAAACTAGGTGTTAATATAGCCTAAATAACTTCATCTACTATCACGGACATAGTCCGAAAGTCTACTAAATTCGACACTGCACCCACAGTCAAAGCTGGCATATATTCCATCCCTTGTCTAGATCGTGATAAAATCTACATTAGGGACACATAGCACAGCTTGGACAAGAGAATTTATGAGCACAGAAAAGCTATCAAAACTGACAACACACTCAACGCCTTATGTTCTCATACTATGGAATATGATCATCGTTTTGATATACAAACGTCACTTTAATTAAACTCATACAAAATAAATCTACACAACGATTAATCAAATCAGCTCTTATCGCCAACTTGTCAAATACAATTAAACAAAAAATAGGCTTCTATCATGTCTCTCCTCACCTATCTATCAATGAAACAATATAAACTTAGATACTGGATGATTCCCTGTTTTTAAATTGTCCTTTGGATTTACGTTTTGTATCTTCTTTGTTTCTTTTTGCTATTATTTTCTCCTTTCCTTTTGCTAATACGACATCTATGTATATTTTGTATATATATTTCGAGTACACACAAGAAATAAAGACATGTATGTACGTATATATATGTCTTTCCTCCCTACAGAGATTTAAATTTATTATACTCTGAGTACTATATATATTCCATAAAATTACAGGTCTCGTTTTTTGCCACTTTTAGTTTTTCTCTCTTGATAAAGCCCGTGCAACAGCTAGACGAAACGTTGAGTTTTAGGTCTTCCGCTTTTCCATTTTAACTTATACCGTCGAACTTATTTTATCCTTTTATTGTCATATCTATATCTATCTATCTATCTATCTATCTATCTATCTATCTATCTATCTATCTATCTCTCTCTCTCTCTCTCTCTCTCTCTCTCTCTCTCTATATATATATATATATATATATATATATATATATACATGGACGGCGGCACCGGGGGGGGGGCAGGGGGGTCTCAAGGCCTCACACTTTTTGACTTGACTCCCCCACTTTACGATCATCAATAATGAAGTTATATATGCATGTGTTTAATCGGGCCCCCCACTTTTATAACTGTCCCGCCGGTCTTGATATATATATATATATATTTCAATCTAGTCTATATCAATTTAAAAATAAAACAATTCAATTTACCCTAAGGTTAACGCGCTTTCTGAGGAAAAATATTGGCAATATTATTAATAGCTTATTTCATTATTTTAAATAAATTATTTGATTATATGATAATAATAATAATAAAATTTATGAAAATATTGGCAATATTATTAATAGCTTATTTCATTATTTTAAATAAATTATTTGACTATATGATAATAATAATATTTAAGTAAATATGTACAATATTATCAATAGTTATAAAGATATAAAAAATATATAAATATATATCAGCTATAAAAATATATAAAATATATAATTATATATACACACATATACCCATACATATATATATATACATACACATACATATACATATATACATACACACACATACATATGTATACAAATATATACACATATACATAAACATACACCCACACATACATATGCATACACATATATAATAATGGAGATCTTAATACTAATAATTATAATTGTATTTAGTCATGCTGAAATAGAGAGAGACATAGATAAAGAATCATGAAGGGGATTAAAGGATAACGGATTAGAACCATCTAGGCAGACTCAATTCATTATATCCACCGCTACTGATCTTAATTGATCTCGGATTGTGAGTTGTTGATCATTTTAAATTTACATTTATGCCTGCACTTCGCCATTAGTTCATCTCTTCTGTTCAGAAGATTACTGTGTTCGTATTCCAGGATTCTTATTTTTTCCTCCAAACACAAATTGCACCTTTGCCTAAATCCATTCAGAATGTTAGAATAACATAAGATTGACCAAGAAACCACTGGTGTTCAGTTTTCATTTTTCAGTAGGCCCCATTATTTTGCTAACTCTGTTTTGTTCTTAACTTTTGGATTTACGAATGAGTGTTTGTGGTCATAGAAAAACTGTTTCCAGTTTCCCGCGGCAATGCCGATATAGACTTTCTTTTGCCTGTTGTTATCTTGCGGACATATTGTGGTCTTATAAATCACACACTCTACTTTGCAATTGCCATCTAGTGGGCATTCATTCTTCATCTGGCAATTACACTTATTTACTTTTGCCTTGATGTTATTAGAAATATTTAATATTTTCTGATAATGTGTACTAATTTGCCTATCCATGTTCTTGGTACAAGAGTAACTAATTTTAATTCTTTTTCTATTGAATATCTTACTTAGTGGATTGTTCGCGTTTAAGTGCTTGTCTATTAGGTTCAAAGATGCCTTACCAGTGTTGATGTTGGATAGTTGACAGTAAGGTGGATTGTTTCATGACAATTGCAATCCTTCTTGTTATAAAATATTTAAAGATCTAATTTATTCTATTTATTCAAGTAACAGTCATGAAAGCATAGTTTTTCCATGAAAAATCTCACTGAAATAAACACATCTCTACATAATATTGAAAGGAATGATTTCAATAATGTTATTTACAATTTGTATGTGCCATAAAATAAACATGAAATCAATAATACTAACTGTGGTGTTTCATTGCAAGTAATCTAACCATGTCTTGTCGTGTGTGCATTTCTTTTTAAAGATTTGGTTCATTCATCAAAATATTGTTTTATTTTTCTGTTATTTTGCTAATCCTTCTAGTTTGTTAGTTTGTGAATAAAAAACAACATTAGTTCAACTTTAGGTAATCTGTGGATTTTATTCGCGTTTTCATTAAAAAATGTAACATTTTATTTTTATTTTTTTACATTTGCCTGATATGATTTCTGCCATTCAACCTTCCTCGTTTATATTTCTTTTTAATTTTGAAATGGTGGTAGTTGGTCGCTTGTTGATAATTGTTTGCTTGTTTTTTATTGGTTGCTTGTTGATGAGTCTTTTGTGTGCTTGTTTTTTATTGGTTACTTGCTGATGAGTCTTTTGTTTGCTTGTTTTTTATTGGTTGCTTGTTGATGAGTCTTTTGTTTGCTTGTTTTGATTGGTTGCTTGTTTATGAGTCTTTTGTTTGCTTGTTTTTTATTGGTTGCTTGTTGATGAGTCTTTTGTTTGCTTGTTTTGATTGGTTGTTTGTTTATGAGTCTTTTGTTTGCTGGTTTTTTATTGGTTACTTGTTGATGAGTCTTTTGTTTGCTTGTTTTGATTGGTTGCTTGTTTATGAGTCTTTTGTTTGCTTGTTTTGATTGGTTGCTTGTTTATGAGTCTTTTGTTTGCTTGTTTTTTATTGGTTGCTTGTTGATGAGTCTTTTGTTTGCTTGTTTTTTATTGGTTGCTTGTTTATGAGTCTTTTGTTTGCTTGTTTTGATTGGTTGCTTGTTTATGAGTCTTTTGTTTGCTTGTTTTTTATTGGTTGCTTGTTGATGAGTCTTTTGTTTGCTTGTTTTGATTGGTTGCTTGTTGATGAGTCTTTTGTTGTTTTGTTTTTATTGGTTGCTTGTTGATGAGTCTTTTGTTTGCTTGTTTTGATTAATTTCTTGTTGATGAGTCTTTTGTTTGCTTGTTTTGATTGGTTGATTGTCAATGAGTCTTTTGTTTGTTTTCGATTGGTCGTTTGCTATTGAGTCTTTTGTGTGTTTGTTTTTGATTGGTTGCTTGTGCTCTATTTACATTGTCCATTAGTTTTTTACTTTTCTTTTTTACTTTTAATCTACAAGCAACGTATGTGCCTTTAATCAAAGCATGTTTGCATCCTTTTTTTCTTCACTTCCTCCTCTTCGCTGTCTAATGTAGCTTATGCTGCGCGATTCTCTTTCTCTTTATCTAGTTTTCTTTGTTTCTTTCTTTTCTCTGGTAGCTGGATGATTCTTTGCTGTCTCTTTCCTTAACTTAGCTGATATTACGGCATATCAGAGAATATTAACGTTTTACAAGTACAATTTCACTTAAATTATGAAGGAGAGAGACAGATATATACTAAGAGATATAAGGACAGACAAACATCGGAACTTTCTTTGCAAAGTTTTGCAGTTATTACAGCATCTTATTAGACGTCTGCTCGCAAGTAATTCCAAGCGAAACTGATTTTCAAATCAGATCGTCAGTTATGATTGTATCCACGAGAGAACCAGATACAATGGGTGGAATCGGAAGTAGATTACTTAAGGGGAATTGATTGCCCATGCAGACGGCTCAACAAGTGGTTGTTCACATTAGACTTGATGACGACCATGTTGTAGTCGGTTGGGAAGCAGGCTCGTGGTATCTTGTTGCACAGGTGGGATGTTCTAGTAAAAGAATCTTTGTTAAAGAAAGTTTTGTTTTGTTTTTGTAAGGATAGAGAGAAAAGAAAGTTCCTTTATGTGATTGTTTTACAGGAGGTAGGAGGTATTGGAGCTCGGTTAAGCATCTACCATGAACATAACTAAACAGAAGAGAGAGGCTAGCAACATTTCTTCTGTGCAAAAGATGCTGAAGAGATGAGCAGAGAATATTTCCTACTAGATTGCAGAGTCGTTTTTTTACTCTGTCAAGACAAGAAAGAGCGCTCCGAGTGGCACCTCTCCAAATATGACAGCAGTACTCCATCCTAGAGTGTATCTGGCTCCGAAACAGGTATAGAATTACGTTGGGTATAGGGTACTTTCTAGAGCGGTAGAATGATCCAACCATTTTTCCAGCAACCTTAGCAACAGATTTGATATAAGTCTTCCAATTCAGGTCTGGGAATATATTAATTGGCATTCTTTTATTTAATGTAGAGTGCATTGTTAGTCAAATGGATATCGTTGTGGACTTTAAAATTATTCTTCTTTTCATGTCTTCATACAAGGTTCCTATTTCTTTACACAGTCCTCTGCATTATCATTAAACTCTGCGAGATCTTTTAAGCTGCACTGGTTGGGTAGTAGAGGGCAGATAAGGAACTGTTGCATTGTATGTTCTTCTTCTCCACATTTTCAGATAGTTCGGTCGGTCTTGTAGGCCTATCTGGCTATAGGAACTTTTGATTGCCGCATTCCTGTTCTTAAGGGGTTGAATGTTCTTGACTGGACCTATTGTGCTTCTGAGCCGGGAGGAGCCTTCAGAAGAAGGAGTTATCCCCATGCCAGCAACATTTTTATGTGAAGGATTTCCAGCACTTCTAAAAGGGACACTTTGGATGAGACCAAAAAAAAAATGTCTAGAAGTTGCGATTTTGGTTTCATAAATTTTCCCGGGCAACACTGGGACACAGGTCACGCTAGTAATACAATTAATGTTGTTATTTGAGTAATTCTGTGTTCATTTAGAAATGGACATTAATTCTGTTTGTTAGTTTTCTTTTTACTATGTTTTTATTTCTTCAATTCTTTAGAGTTTCCATGGTGTGCGTACACAGCATTTTGCGATGACTGATCATTTGAATGCTTCATTGTTTAAAAAGAATCGCGAAAAAAAAAAAGCAGCAGCAGCAGCTAAAAACTATCCAGATTTTTTTCCCCTCCAAATTTTTTTGTTCGTTCTGACAATCCACTTCGGGGTGTCATGCTCGCGACTATATTTTGAAATGTGTTGAATGATAGCCAAGGTAGAAAGTCATTAGATGGTGACAACGGTGTCATTCTGTTTGGTCAAGGAGGAGGGTGAGCGGAGATATTGAAAGAAAACATTTTTCTTCATTTTTTTTTTTAAAGATTTAAAAGAAAGAATTCTCTTAATTCAATGATGCATCTGTCATGTTCAATTTCTTGGACATCTTCATTAAATAGGAAAAATCCAAAACGAATCTATTTTAACAACTAGGTCATTACTCATGGTGGACTATGAAAAAGTTTCTAGAGCTAACACCAAAACTGCAAGCTGCCCCCATCACGAGTGGATGCAGCTCAACCATCTACATGCAGGTGTGGAGCACTTTCCGGAAAAATGAAGTATTTACAGAGTGCTATTGTTAGAAAAGTGTGAAGACTCCCAATCATGTCCTGCTTGACTGCCTGATTTTGAAACCATCCTGTAACCTGAATGAAATTGAAAATGCTGAACTTCGAAAAAAAAATTTAATTTCTGGCTGTCTTTTGGTTTCTTTTTTTATTTGTATGTATGTATGTATGTATGTATGTATGTATGTATGTATGTATGTATGTACTAGCTGTACCTACACGGCGTTACCAGGGAATAAAGGAAGAAACTGTACCGACCACACATCTCTATACGATGCTCTGTCAGTCCCTCACACTTAAATTTGATATAGCACTTTCATCGGCCTCAATCTCTTATGCATAAATAGTATTTTCATTGGCTTTAATTGGTTAAATTTGAAATAGCATTTTTATTGGCTTCAATCGCTAAAGTTTGAAATAGCATTTTCCTTGCTAATTGCATAGGTTGATGGATGCATCTTGCAAAAATCTAAAAACCACTTCCAGATTCTTTTCGTCCTGATCTTTTAGCTGATATATTGTCAAAAGAAACCACAAAGAAAAACAAAGAATAAAAATAAAATGAAGAAAATATTTTCCTTAAAAAAGAAAAAAAACAAATCTTTATTCTTGGCCCAAATTTCGTTAATGTCCATCCAGCTTTGACATCCAATACAAACTGCAACCATTGCCAACGAAAATTAATAGCAAATGCTATTCATTATTTCAATACTTGTTTCGGGTTTGCTACAGATCTTGACAGTCTATTAATATATGTTTGACTGTCTAGGCTTGTTGACATGCTATGCACATTGGAGACTCCTCTCCTTCCAATAAGTGCTTATGAGTGATATGCGTGTGTCCTATACGAAATCTGGTTATTATAACCTCTTCTCTCCTTACTTTTCTATATTCCAGGGGCCACTCATCTATAGTTGGCCAAATCTTATATAATTTGTTATTTTGACACTCATCCCAACATTCTTGCCATTTTTGTTTGGTTATCTTGTTAATAGAAGGTCTAAGATCAGTGTATGGGATCCTAGTATTTGTTGGTGTCATATTTAATGATTCTTTTGCGGCTTTATCCGCTCTTTCATTGCCACAAATGTCGACATAACTCGTTATCCAGCATAGTTTAATTTAATTTTTTTTTTGTTGTAAATATTTGTGATCTTATTTAAGATTTTCACGATTAACGGATTATCTAAATTTTTATTTTTCATTGCTGTGATCACAGATAGGAAGTCAGAGAAGATGATAAATCTATCAGTGCTACTACCTTCTATTATCTTTAAGGCCAAGTATATGGCTGCAGCTTCTGCGCTGAAAATTGATGCACTGTCAGGTATCCTGTTTTACATTTCTGTCTTATTTAAGACAGCTGCACGCCCAACTCTATTCGATTCTTTGGATCCATCTGTATAGATGTATTTATAGTCGGAATGATCATGTTCGAAACAAGTATTACGACTCCCAAAATTTGAAAGACTTGTTTGAAAACATAAATGTGAGGAAAATTTTAGACTTCATCAAGGAAGTTGGACTGTTATAAAAAATCTGATTGCAAGTTCTTCATTTCACCTTTCATTGTCTCTCAAGACAATGTAAAATAATTAGAATTGTATTGACAACTTTATTCGGCATTACATAACCCATAGTTGGTTGCTATGCCGTAAAACAAACCAAACTAAACCAAACCATTATTTCAATGCAAAATCTCTGCAACAATGAAAACCCAGTCATATTTTTTGTATCATGTGTTGTTTATCTAAACATTAACTGTTAAGAAGATTCATTAGTTCTTTTGTAATCTCTTATGGTAACATCAATCTTACTTAGGAATTTGTAACAGTTACATTTTGATGGACTATTTTCTTTCCATGTAAGCTAATGTTCCTATGCAGAGTGATTGATCTATCATCCAATGAAACACTTAGTGCAGGATGTACTTCCGCTGAACTAATTACACATTTTTTCCCGCTTCTAAACAAGTTGGATTTAAGATGTCAACCAAAGTGGATGTGTAAGCGTACCCGTCCAACTCATCAGCGGAACTCTTTTATAACATTTGACATCAAATTTTTTCTTAACCCTTTCTTTTGTTTGTTGAACAAAGACGTGGAATAAAGTGGATAAAATATATTAGAATGGACTTTGTCATTAATTTACCTTTTGACAAAATATCTCTTCAATCATTCCATGTAGGAACATTAGCTTGCATGGAAAGAAAATAGTCCGTCAAATGTATCTGCTACAAATTAAAGGCAGATGTCTACCAGACTTGATGGCTAAAAGAATGGATACTTGTTCTTGGAGGATTATAAATTATGACAACAAAAAATAGCGACGAAGATGAGATAAAAACTTAGCGATATAATCATTGTATGTTTCTCATGTAGTAAAGCATTACATCGAGTGTTCTTAACTAATTTGTTCTCATCTTGGATGTTATTCTCACAACGTTTTGGACGATGTAACCTCCAACCTTCTTCAGGTGTGTCTTGTTAAATCAGGTGCATCTCGAGAATCCGTATGGAATTTCAAACAGAACCTGTTGTTTAATCCACAAGGGAAGATTTTTCTAGTTCTGTCGGCCATGACCGAGTAGGAGTCTTAATAATTCTTGATTATATTCTTAGTGTGACCTGTGTACTGAGGATTGAATTTAATCTTAAACCTCCAGACGACAGTCACTTATTATTACTTGGCGTTTTATTAGTTGCGTCACTGGTCTATATAATTAAGAATTACTTAAGACTTTTACCCATCCATGGCTGATGGAACAAGAACAATCTACCCTCGTAGATTAAATAATGGGTTCTGTTCGAAATTTGGTACAGATTCCCGAGTTCGGCAAGATGCATTAAAAGAAGGTTGGTAGTTATATCGGCCGAAACGTTGTGAAAATAACATTCAAGATTAAAAAAGTAGTCCGAATAATCTAAATTATCCTCATCTCAAAAATTCCGAAACATAATTTTCTCAATAAGATGGACTTTTAACGTTTTAAGGGATAGAATTCTAAAACAAGTTAAGAAAAATCAGACTGATGCTTTGAGTTTTGTTATTATTGTCATTGAATTAAATCATGTTATACTCTAATGGAAGTGAAGCCTGTTCACGTGAGGATTGAGGACATGCGTTGCATGGAGAGAAATGATGTGAGAATATGATGGATGTGTAATGTGAGACTTAAAGACAGGTTTAGTTCTGATGATCTCAGAGGGACATTAAATCTGGACAGTATAAGGAAATGTGTGCAGAACAGGAGACTTCGATGGTATGGCCACACTGAAAGAATGGATGAGAGTTCTTGTGTCAGTAGATGTAGAACAGTTAAGGTAGTAGGTTCAGTTCACAGAAGAAGGCGAAAGAAAACGTGGGATTTCTAATTCATTAATAATCAGTTCTAAGTGACAGTCTTCTGGGGGTTAACTGAGTCAGAAAGTATAAGGTCCGAGTCTGACTCTTAGGATTTCAAAATTTCTGACTCCGACTCCTAGAATTCCAAAATATTCAACTTCAACTGAATTTTAAAGGCTTCCAATATTCACTGTCTGTCGATCCTTTGGAGATTTAAGAATCCAACTCCAACTCCTATGAGTTCAATTCTTTATTCTTCCAAAATATCCAACTTTTCGACTTTGTTTTCAAGTCTTTTTGAGGTTTGATCTCTTGCATTTTTTAAAGGATTGTAGAGTGTCTCTATATAATGATCCGGCTCTGTGAATAAGTAACACGTGAAAAAACTGAATTAAAGTTCGTTATTTTATTCCAAAGAACATATATAACAAATAAAAATTGGCTAGTCAAAATCAAACTTTGATTTGTCAACTCAAATGTTATTTAGATCAACATTCTAAAATCAAACTGACTTAATTTGTATCATATATATATATATTAGATGAAGCATCTGACAATTTATAAACATTTTGAATAGAAAAACAAAGTATTCAAATTGTTAAGTTCTTTAAAAGTTTCATTTAATGAAACCTTCTTCCGGCAATATATAGAATGGTGTGAGCCAATTTATAAAAAATTATTTTTGAATTTTATTTAAAATGAAAAAGAAAAAAAAAAGAACTTGTGTTTCTTCATTTTCACGTTCTCAGATTTTAGGAACAATTTATTTTACTAATACCATAATTATTTATATGTCTGATTGTTTAAAACAATAATTTATATATATATATATATATATATATATATATACATATATATATATATATCCTCCACTCTGTAATAAAGACCCATATGTATTTATTTGTATATATAAAAATGTATGTACTTCCTTCCTATCACCAAAAAGTTAGTGAGTAAAAAAAAACTTACCTTTTCTAGATGGACGAAACCAATTTCAAGTTATAAAGGGGAAACGAGAGAGCAAATTGCAAGTCAGACTTATTCCTCTTGAAATTAATTCAGAAAGAAATCCTCATTCTATAATAAAGAGTGGGTGTTTATTTTCTTTAGGTCATCAGAAATGATGATAATTTATATATGAAAAGTTAAATTACTGATGCAATTTTATGATTTATAATATATCTACATAAATAGCGAATGCAAACACTTATATTTAAAAAAAAATTTTTTCTACTTTTGCATTTTGAAGATATTTATTTCTAATAATTAATATTCCATTGTTATTGGTCATACGTTCTGACGATAAGAGCATTATTTTTGAAAAGCCATGGCTTAAAGGTCATTTTGTATTTGTATTTCTTGTTTGAACACTTGATGAGTTAATAAACTTGTAAACTATGCAAATTTTATCTATTTCATCACGTCATTATCCGTATATAAATGCTCTATCTACTATATTGAGCTTCACCGTATCTCGATAGGATCTAATATCATTTTTGATTTTTATATTATCCATATATATATATATATAAAAATTGAAAATCAAGCAAAAAGCCATTGAAAGCTACTGATGATGCAAATATATATTTTTTTTTACTTTTGCCTTAAATCTTTTGAGTATAAAAGCTTTCTTCAGAGACAATAGGGGTATCATGTTAGTAAAAAAGTTCCCTTTTATTTGTAAAGTCCGTTAACACACTTGATGTTGCCGTGTTTCCTTGTTATAATTAAATGGTGACAAAAGTTACAAAAAAAAATATTTGCATCTCGTCAGTAGCTTCCAACGGCTTTTTACTTGATTTTCAAATTTAAAATTTAAAAAAAGGTGCTTCAAAGAATTTTCTAAATTCTAATTATACTTCACAGCAGGTTTTATACAAAGAAATTTCGTCAGGGTTCAATTTTAAAAGTGTAGTTTTAGATGAGGTCAATTTTTGTAGGTGGAGACTAAACAAGATCAGTTTTTTTCTGACAACAAAAGAGGAGTGCACATGATTGCAACAAACACCAATAAACAACAAATCGCTAGTTTATTTGTCAGTTTTCCTTCTCCTAGACTCGTTGCTCTTCTGAATGTGCGAGAATCTTATCTACCCTACTATCTCACTTCAAAAGAAGATTTGCATTCGTACCTTTCCCATAGATCTATTATATAAATAATAATAGATTGTACTTATCTTAATGGTTTACTGCAGTTTTACAGCAGTACCGATCTTCAGAAGTGTATCTAACTGATTTCTAACGACTGGCATTACATTTTCAGGTATACTTTTCAGTATAAGTAATGCTGTGAAACTGCAGTAGTATTAATCTCGGTACAATTTATTTTTTATTGTTGATATAGCTATCTATGAAAGGATATTCAGCTCTTTGTTCAAGATCTGCTGTTTTGATTCTGTGCTATTCTAGTTTTTAGTAGTTGTTTTTCTTGTTATATATACAGTGTCCGCAAAAAATGTATGCACCCTTTGAATCGTAATAACTCGTTCAATTCACTGATTTTAACTTACAAACAAGGTTGATAGAAGAGTGAGAATACACATTTAAAAATACTAACAGTAAAATTAACAAAAACGTAGAAAATTAACTTTTAATTAAAGTAAAGGCTACTTGGGGTAATTTAAGAATGTTCATAAAATGAATCCTAACCCTAATCCGCTCTGCACAATAAACCTTTCATATCATGATACATTGGATCTACAAACGTCTTGCAACATTTCCTTTACCATGTTCATAAATTAACCGGAACCTATATTTGGGTTAGGGTTAATTTATGAACATTCTGAAATTACCCCAGGTAGCTTTTACATAATTATCAAATTAATGAATTAATATTAAAAGATAATTTTGAATGTTTTTGTTAATTTTTCTGTCAGTATTTTTTAATGTGTATTCTTACTCTTCTATCAATCGTTTGCAAATGAAAATCAGTAAATTGAACGAGTTATAACGATTCAAAGGGTGCATATATTTTGGAGGGACACCCTGTATATAATTTATTACTATTTCATGTATATACACTTAATATAAAATAATATATTGCGTACATACATACATACATATATATATATATATATATATATATATATATATATATATATATAATTTCAGTATTTACTTCACACTGCTTAATACATGAGTATAGCGTAGTAGTAGTAGTAGTAATATGACAATACACTTATCACTATTATGTTACACAGAAACGTTTGTTTTATTCTCAGGCCGCTAATCACAAATACCCTGATGATTTTCTCCGAAAATGAAACATAAACGTTTCTGTTAGGCTTACTTGCATTATTATATTTTAATACTATTACATACACACACGCGCGCAAATATATGCAGTAACATATGTATACGTATTCATAAGTGGCATGACCCTTGATACCATTCCACTCATTTACGTTTACTTGATGTTTAAGTCATTATTATTTTTATCATAGATTAAAGGAACTCTTCTTTCTGAATAATAGTTCTACTCGAAACACTTGACTCAGCACCTTAAAAAACTTGACACCTTTGATTTTCTGTCATGTGCGGTGCAGGCAAATACTTCATACCAACTTCTCTCTTCTTTCTCTAAGGTGCTTTCACTTTTCATTCCAACAATAAAGCAACCTTACATCTATTTTAGTTTTTACTTACTGTTTGTGTAGTGCACGGGAATATGACTACTTTTTTTTTTCAAAGTTCCTTGTCTCAAAATATGGGAAATATCTATTAGTAATGGAGATTTGGTATCTCTCTGTCTAAATCTGAAACTACATTAGTACTTCTATCAATATTGTCCTATCCTTTACGGATCAATTCAGTTTAGGAGGTAAATAAAAATACTTTGACCTTGTGTCTAACCTCTTGGAGAGGAGGCAAATAAAATACTATTTCAGACTAATTTACTATCTTTCAATGCTAAATTCAGGGTAGTGTAGTATCTGTTCTGTTGTCATTAGACCATCCTCCCAAGCATTATCTCCTCTTTTTGGAATGGAGAGGGGTAGTGTAGTATCTGTTCTCTTGTCATGAGACCATTCTCCTAGGCATTACCACCTTCTTTGAGGTGGGGGTAGTATGGCATGATACTATTGTTCATGATACCATCCTCCCAGGCATTACCGTCTCGTTTTTTTTGGGAGGGGGCAGTGTAGTATATGTTCGTTCGTGATGATACCATCTTCCCAGACTAGTAAAAATATGCGACTGGAGGGAGCATCTATTTGCTACTTTTTGATAATAAAGGTTTTCGGATCATATAATTAAAAAAATTATTTGCTAATTTTTTAATAAAATATTATAAAACATCATGAGTTTTCAATCTGTATATCAATACTCATGCAACATTATAACGATATTGTGATCTCTATCACAATTTTTGCTAAATTATACAGGGTGACCCAAATCAAATGCCACCCATCGTTGATAAAATTCACAATCCTTTCTGCAATCCAACCATATTTGGTACAAATAAACTTCAGAATATGCCTGACTTGTCCACAAAGTTTCAGTCATGCATGTCAGTCTGTCTTTGTTTTATCGTCATTTTATGCAAATCGCTCCAGACAAGGCATGAAGCCACTTGATCTAAGGAGCTAACAAGAATGAAAGATGATTATCGCAAAGACAGGAGATGACTATTCGCTTTAGTTTTGAAAAGACCAAGACTATAGGTGGGAGGAAAACAGTCAGCAGGAAGAGTTTCGCAAGCCTGCAGTTCTTGGAAAGAAGCTACTGGATTAGGAAGCTGTAAGGAAAAAAAGAGATCCCACCCCCAACTAGATTTCGAAGTCGATTTTGTACTCTGTGAAGGCAAGAAATAGTGCTATGTGCGGCACATCCTGAGATGTGACAGAAATATTCCATTTTTGGACGTATTGGTAAAGGATTGTATGTAAATCAGATATTTTCTATGGCGGTAGAATGATCCAACCATTTTTTCCCTCGGCCTTAGCAACAGACTGAATATACGTCTTTCATTTTAGATCTGGAGTGAAAGTCCCAAACAAGGTGCTTCTTCAAAGAATGAACAATTCATTTCGACTGGGGCAACACAGGGATCCAAGCGTTGGTGGTGACAAGAGAGAAATTTGGTTTTAGACGTATTAAAAGTAACAAGCCACTTTTCTTTTCATTGCGTCACATTCTACAGGTAAATGATGACCCTCAGTCATCATCATCATCATGATCATCATCCACTGATGCTACCAGATCAGGCTGTCTGAAGATACCGGCTTCTTGACTTTAAATGCAGCAAGCAATTATGTTGTTGTTTTTTTTTTCCTTTCCCTTTGCGCAACTCAATCATGTTCTGCTAAGCTAAAAAGAAAAACATTTTTCCCCTAGAAAACAACCAAACCAAACACCATGAATAAATATTTGAAGATATAAAGAACTTGAAGCATAAAAACTTTTACTAAAATGACCTGATTCGGCATTAAATAACCCCAAAAAGGTTGATATGACGTAGAACAAAACAACCAAACTATCATCATCATCATCATCATCATCATCATTTTCTTCTATTAACTCACATTTAGTATAATATATTTATTTCTCAAAAAACATTCATACAATTTTTGTCAATATATATATATATATATACAAATTATTTATTTAAAAATTATACGTTACATACTTCAGAGATGTACCATGGTTTCATTGAGATAGGCTGACCTTTTATTTTTGTTAAAAAGGTCGTTAGAGCCCAATTCAAATTATCAGCTACTCATGAAATAAAAATAAATTGAAGAATGGAGTTCAAAGATCACCGTAACGCCTTCCAGTGAGTTTACTCAAGCGTCCTTTTTTAGAAAAAGTACTGAGTCAATACGGGGGGGAATGTATCTTTATATGGGTCTTAATCGTAACTAAGTATTATTTAGAACTAGCTGGGCCCGTCGCCTGGCGTTGCCCGGGAGAAATATGAAAGAATGAATTAAAATTTGTCAACATCGATGGTCATTTAAAAAAATGTTAAGTTTGAAAAAACTTAACTGATTTTGCGCTGTGATTTTCTTCTTCAGCTCAAGAATAGTCTTGATAGACATTATCTTTGAGATAACCCCACAGGTAAAAATCTAGAGGTTAATGTCCGGTGAATGTGAAACCCATTCAGAATCACATCTCCTACTGATGAAACGATTACCAAAGTGTCCCCACATATCATCGAATGGAAATAAAACAAATACTGTTGGATATCAATAACTGAAACTTGATGGACAAGTCAGGCATAGACTAAAGTTTATTTGTACCAAATATGGTTGGATTGCAGAGAGGATTGTGAATTTTTTAAACAATTCCATGGGTGGTATTTTTTCTGGGTCACTCTATATACTAGAGAGTGGAAGACTGAGGTAGATGAGAGACAAAAAGCTGTGATTGGTCCAATAAGATTGCATGTTAAGTTAGAGAGAGAATTTTGAAATAGTTATTCAGCTAAGACAGTTATTGAAAGACAAAAGCATATTGGTGGCCATTGTGGAAGGTCCTTTCTTCGTGGTCACCTGGATAAAGAAATAATAATTAAAGCAACCTAAAAACCAGTCCATGATTGTGGTTTGTTGGGTTTCACTGCATGTCAACTCTCGTTAGGTCATTTTATTCTATTTAAGAATGTATGTATGTGTGTATGTGCATTGGTTTGTCTTTTTACCGGAACCCCACTACTTTTTGGTAAGTCAATACCTATTGTAAATGATTAACTGTAGACGAAATGCTATTTTATCTTTCATTATTTGAAGTAGTGGTTGGGTTATTCATACTTTTATCACTGATATTAGTGTATAAGTGATAGCAATATATGAAAGAGAATAGGTTGTGAGGGATTACTTGAGCTTTTAACCCATGTAGCATTAACAGTCATGACATGTGTTTAATCTCTTTTGGTTCAAATTAGCCTGTTTTATTTATTTTCATTTTTGTGAGCATTCCAGTTGATTTTTTATTTTAAATTATTGTTATTTAATCGCAATAATTATTATGGAGTTCAAAACTGTTTGAATTATGCAAATATCCCTAGTGGTTCAAAAGTTATGAGAATTTAAAGGTCTAAAATTTAGGGTTAAAAGTTGACATCATTTTAGCGCACAAATTACTTGAAATCACGGACCAATTCACAACAATAAATTCAGTAATTTTGTCATAGTTTCTTTATTCCTGGAGCAATTTTGATAAAACTTGGCATTATTATGTAAAATTGTATGTTCTTTCAGATTCTGCACTCAGATTTTATGTATCTCTATGTTGTAACCCATTATTTAGAGAATAAAGGTACGAATATTAGCGTTTTTTTTTTACTTATTACTTTATCACAAGATTATTCAACATTTTTATTTAAACATATGAGATTCAACCTTTCTTTAAGGCAATTACATGTGAACACTGAAAAACTTGTCAGAAAGAAAGAAACAAAAACAATTATTTTAGAATTTAGAGTGAGGATTAGTTTCACATAAATTTAATGTAGAATAATCTCATCTTTCAGGGCCATTATAGCGTTTTAGAACAGTTAATCATTTTTTTTTCTATATGAGATGAATCCTGTGCGTTTTTCTTTTCTTTTTTTTTGGGGGGGTGGGGGGGGTTCTCTCCTTTGTTTTCACTCGGACTTAGTGTTAGTGGTAGGGCCAGGGGTAATTACGTGTGAACACCTTGAAAACTAAGCAGAAAGAAAAAACAATTTAGAATTTAGAGTGGGGGATTAGTTTCACATAAATTTAATATAAAATAATTCACCATTTTTGCGCCATTCTAGCGTTTTAGGACAGTTAATCAATTTTTTTCTATGGGAAATAAATTCTGTGCGTCTTTCTTTATGTCTGCCTAACTCATAATTTTTCAGTCCGTTTTTTTTTTTAAAACTAAAGTTTCATAAACTTTTCTGACGTTAAAATGTCACATTCTTAATATTTATGGAGAGCGTGGAAATGAAAATGTCACGAAAAATACACTCGTGACGGCCACGTGTTTGTTTACATTCGGCATAATATACCTAACTCATAATTTTTCAGTCCGTTTTTTTTTAAACTAAAGTTTCATAAACTTTTCTGACGTTAAAATGTCACATTCTTAATATTTATGGAGAGCGTGGAAATGAAAATGTCACGAAAAATACATTCGCGACGGCCACGTGTTTGTTTACACTCGACCGAGTATAACGCGTAATTTTTCAGTCCGTTTTTTTCCAAAACTAAAAGTTCAAACAACTTTCCGGCTATTTAAATATTATTCAAATTTCACATGTTATATATCAAAATAATTCTAGATCTATTTTCTATTTAAAAATATTTGCGAATAAGATGCGTACTTTATAATGTTTGAAGAAATGTCGGTTGAGTTTACTCTATCGTGTTTCGCCTTTAAATGCTCTAAGAAAAACAATATAACTGCCTAGTTCTAGTTTAAGGTGTGTTCTGATGGGCTGTAGAATTTTAAGAATATTGATAAATATTAGCTGCTTTAACTTTGAAAAGCAAACGAACGTGTAAAATTGAGTCTAAAAAAAAAGCTCATATTTTTGATTTTCGGCTGTTTTAAGTAAAAACCGTTTTAATTCGCTGTAAAAAATAATTCAATGGATAAAAGCACACACAAATTGCATATTCGGAAAGATTTTTTTCATTTTCTTTCCAACCATATATATATTTTTTAAATTGGACCAGAAATAAGTGAGAAATTGCGATTTGAACGCATTAAGGTATGAAATCACAAATGTCGCACGATATTGCCAGCAGGCTGGGAATGCTGTGTGTCACAAAAAACATTAGGGAAGAAATGTTGATTGAACTTTATTTTTGTAAATTGTTGGCAATGAATTGTTGCAAAGAATGAAGTTATTGCAGGGTCCGGTCACCTGGGGAGTTTTGTGTCCAGGACGTTTGGGCAGCGCTGTGGAAATATTACTTGCTTTGGCCGAATGGGTATCTCTTGGTACCGGCACCAATGTGGCAACATCGTTTGCTCTGGACAGCTGGGCGATCTTTACCGGACTTTATGTGAAGACGGGACGATGTGTGACAACATGTGTACGTATGTGCAATGTCTCATCTTGTTATGGCCAGTGAGCAATCATCGTCTGACGATAGTCACTGTCGTCTGCTTCTGGGACTGGCTAGCCGGCTGTTTGGCAAGGGCCATCGTGCTGCAAATCAAACATTATGTAATAATGGAGCAAACCATTTTACTTATTATATAAAAATATAATTTATTATATTTCGAAAAGAAACATCTCAGAGCGTGCGTCTCTGTCAGAATTCAAACCAGTCTTTCAATTTTCAATCTCTTTACCAGAGAGAGAGAGAGAGAGAGAGAGAGAGAGAGAGAGAAGAGGGGGAAAGTGAGAGAGAAGGAGAGAGAGAGACAGAGGGATAGAGAAAGAGAGAAAGAGCCGTCATCAGTGTTTCAACAAATCTCGGTGACAGGTTTTCTTTGACCTCTTGAACCTGGCTGGTGTCTCCAGCAGTGTTGATATTTTTAGCTGACATCGGATTACACCAAATACCCCGATCAATGAGCTGACATTTTTAGTGCAGCGAATTCACTTTATTTGCAACTCAAGTTTGGCGCAAGGGTTACGAATATAATGGGAAGCACCTAGCTCCCCAAAAGATTACGCATTGTGCCACAGCGCCACTACTCTGGGGTAATCGATCTTACAACTAAGAAAGTGAACACAGGCAAATTACGGCAATGGCAAAGAAGAGAGGACGAATGCAGATGAACAGTTCAAAAGAATCGTTTATTTACCATAAAGATAACAACGTGTGAAGGAAAACTGAGGTGACGTCACTGGAGGCAGGAAAGCCTGAAATGAGGAATGACGTCACTGGAAGCAGGAACGGCTGGAATGAGGAAGCTGGAACTTGGACAGCAGGAAGAATGTTTCCGAAACCTGGACAGAATGAAAGGTTGGGTCGATAGGAACAGGGAAACTGGAACCTGGACAGCATGGGATGATGTCACACGGAGATTGATGTGGACGTCCCTGAGGTGTAATGAGATGCCTTAGGTAGGTCCGGTCCGTGTGGATGTGGCTAAGGACTGGATCGACAGGAACATATTGATGCTGGAACAAGGAATAGGAGCTGGAGAAGTGGTGCCGGAAACAAGCCAGAGTCGCTGAGAGGAGTTGGAGCAGGCGTTGCAGGAATCTGGAGCAAGAGCCACTGGAAGGAGCTGGAGCAAAGTAAAAGTTCATTCCTGACTAAAAAAAAAGAAAATGTGACCAATATTTTTTTCTTTGAAATAAATGTTTTATAACCATCTTGAAAAACCATGAAAAGGGAAAAAGTGTGATCTTATGTAATGGATTTTTTAAAGGTACTTTTTTTTAAATACTCTGCACAGGACAAACAAAAAAAGCATCTAATATTTGTTTGAATTTGAGTTTTTTCTCTAGTGAAAATTTCTCATGAGTAATTAAGGAATTGTAATAAAAATGAGATCATCTTTTGAGAGCTCCTCCTCCCCTTCTTTTGCTTCCTCCTTCTTCCCTCCCCCCATCCCCACTATTGAATGACAAGAAATGACATTGCTTTGTAGACAACCATTAAGTGTCAAGTTCTTGCATCATAACCATCTTTCTATTAGAAAATGGGAAGAACTCTTTTTATTTTTTATTTTAATTTATTTAAAAAAAAAAAAAAAATAGCATCATAGATTTAGATCATTCAAAAGTTTTTAAAAATTTTTTAGTCACATTTTTAATGAGAATGATTGCGATCTTTGTTTATAAAATGAAATGGAACTGGCAGTTGTAGGGGACAATGTCAAATATTTAATTGTTATTTTATTTAATTCTGGAGTTTGTTACCACTTTTCGTGTGTCTGCGTATGCACGTGTTTCTCACCTCTACGTGACTTGTACAATATTATTTCTTTGGTATTATTGTAGATGAATACTCTCAGCTCCCCCCCCCTCCAAAATAAAAACCCATAAGATTTTACATTCTTTTAGACGATTACGTGTGAACACTCTGAAAAACTTTCCGGAAAGAAAATACACAAAAATTATTTTAGAATTTAGAGAATTTAGCGTTTTAGGGCAGTAAACTAAAAAAATCTTTTTTACTATAGGAGATAAATTCTGTGTGTTTGTTTTTTTATTATTTGGAGGGGGGGAGGGCAATTTTTAGTCGATTACGTGTGGTTTTACAACCTTGCCAGTCGGACTTAGGTTTAGTGGTGTCAAAAAAGTAGTCAACAGCCCTAAAAAGTTAGAATTGCCCGGGAATGAAGGATCATTTTTTTACGTTAAATTTATATACGAAACTTATCCACTGTAAATTCTAAATAATTTTGTTTTTCCGCCGAAATCATAACAAATAAAACGAAATTGAAAAAATCTTTTTTTAAAAATAATTTATTTACGAAATTAAATCCACCAGAATGCATTTCCATTTTTTTCCTGTAAACAAGTAAGTCAGTTTAATCTTTTATTAATAATTAAAAAAAGAATGCATTGCTTCATGACCCTTCGGAATTTGAAAGGAAAAGAAACTCAACGAAAATCAACAAAAAACAGCAAAAATCCCTCATCACAAAAAGACAAGAGCAAAAAATTAAACTTTCTGATATAAAAATCGACCTAAAAGCATTTAAACTGTCGAATAGAAATTCATTTCTGGCTTCAAGATTCTTTGCAAATCCTCATGTATTAAAAGGGTGAAAGTTTTGGGAGCTATTTACGTCAAATAATTGTATAAATAGAGATTAAAACATTACCATAAGAACATTAGTTATAGTTTTATTGCAATTTGGTGCAATTAATAATTTAATGGCTAAACAATACTGTAATAATAAGATGTTACTTTCAAATCCTATTTAAAAATAATAATTTAGTAAAAAAACAAAAAACTAAGAAAAAAAACCAACATAATTCATGAAAAGGAGCGAAATGAAAATGAAATTAAAAAGATTCCCGGGCAACGATGTGTAAGGGTACAGTAACGACCAACGTAATAACTCAGGCTGTTAACTGAGTCGAGTTTTTTTTTTTTTTTTTTTTTTTTTAATTTTTTTTTTTACTTTAGAGCATGACGTCATTTTCCAGTGTTCTGGTCTGCTTACATTACGTAGGTCGTGGTACAGCTAGTTTTTTTTGTGTGTTGTTTTTTAATAAAACAAAAAGAGAAATACAACTTTAAATAACATTTCTTTAAAATGTATCCCTTTTATAGTGCTGAGAAATTACACTGAAAATGAAGTTATTTTATTATTATTATTTATTTTTTTTAATTTAAATTTGTATTTTCTTAAGTGATGCTGGTTAATGATATTTAGAGACTCATCGTTTATCTTTATCTCGTTACGTCACCTCAACATCAAAGAATTAATAAATAAAATGATATCATCATCGCCACCCAAACTAAAACCCGGTTAATGGGTTTTCTGATTAATCTGAAGGGTGTCATGCCAGTATTTCCTATTTCTATCTAACTTCATTTTGATAAATTTCCTCATTTTTCTTTTTCACTTTTGTTTATTTTTTCAATGTTTCAACTGTTTGTTCTCCAAGTCTTCTTCAGGAGATTCCAAAGAAAAATGGGAGGGTAGACAACCAAAACATTGTAAAAAATAAATAAATACCCCCCCCCCTAAAATAAACAATAACAAAATAGTCCAAACATACCCATATTCAATCCTCTACCAATGGGTATGTGTATTTATATAAATATCTATCCAGTAACATGAGTAAAAAAAACTGCCAGACTAAACCATTTCAAGTGTTTAAGGGAAGGGAAAAGCAAATAGCAAGTCAGACCCCACTCCATTTGAAATGAATTCAGAAAGAAATCTTTCAGTTTATTTCAATAATGAGACTTTCTTTTTTTTCTATCTTCTTTCTATACCGATTGATACATTTTTTTTTTTTGTTTTTTTTTCAACTTTCCAGTTTGAGACGTTTTCTTTCTTTCAAATTTCTTTTTTTAACTTCCTTGACTGATACGTTATTTTATATGAATTTTAATATTAGTTCAAACACTGATGGAGGGTGTACACTAGTGATTAAAATAATTCATTAACAAAAATTTTCAGACAAGTCCGAACAGTCTATTTGAATTTATGTTACAGTCGTTTCAACTCTATTTTCTATAAAATATTGGCCTTCACTTTTGTACGCTTAGATCTAGTTTTCTATTTTCAACTGTTCAGAAAAACATTGAAAATTGCTTCTTATAATACTTTTGGGGCATCAAATTCTGAGAATGTTTCTTATCATCTTGTCACCGTGTACATTTCATCTGTACATGAATGTTTTAGATGGTGAGAGGAAGGGTGAATAATAATAGAAGTGGTGAGAGAAATTGAAGGATGTAAATAATTAAAAGAGAGAGAGAGAGGAAAGAGAAAGAGGGTCTATTATGACATCACAATGTATTCTGAAATTCATTGGCTTTATGAAAGTATTTCTAAATCAAGATGATGTACAAATCCGAATATTGTATGTTTTCAAAGAAATCAAAATTTAATTCCAGTGAGTTGGGGAACGAACTGTTGAGTAATACACCAGGAGACCACATCCTGAATCAATTCTAGGATGAGTTACAATGGCAGGAGGTCACATTCTGAATCACTCTAAGCATGGATGTGCTTATTATTTTAGTAAAATAAGAAATTAAAGCACACAATGCAAAAAAAACAAAAAAAAAACAAATAAGTGGACAGATTTAGTTTGATACACAATCCAGTCTCCCCAGCATTTGACATAAACTTTCTCCTCATCTGAAGATATTCAGTCACAAAATCATTAAAGATATGTGAAAAAACTTTAGAAATGTGCAAAGACAGCTAATAAAGAAAGACTTTCTTTTATAAAGTTGCTTTGTGTGTTTTTTTTGTTTATTACCGACAACCTAAGTATATAACTAACTCTTACCAAAAGAATAAGAGTTATTCCCTTTAGCTGATTTTTCTTTTCAGGTGTTTTAAGATTTTCTCCATTAAAAGTCAACTGCTGAACAATATTAAGTATTAAAAAAAAAAAAAATGTCGCAAAGTATGTTAGTTTATTACCAATAACATGGTACAGCAATAACAAATGAAAATTGGCTAGTTAGATTCAAAGTTTGATTTGTCAGCTTAAATACTACTTAGGTCCAACTTTTAAAATCTGGCTAATAACATAACTTTATATATTAGGTTATTGTTATTATTATTATTATCATTATTGGCACTCACTAGGAGTTATCACACAAGTCATCGTCAGTGATTGCTTACCGACAACAACCGGTGGTGTTTTCTGGAGTTTGAGTGACAACAAGCCTCCCCAGTTTTCCAGTACTCTCCACCTCTTTTCGATAACCACTGCAAATTACCTTGTGGTATCGCAACAGCCGCCTACCATTGATTTCTTGCTGGCAACGACCATTGGTCTCCTCTTGGATTTGGGTGGCAATAAGCCTCCCCAAGGTCCCAGCACTCTCCGCACTCTTCCAGTGGAGGTCTGTTTAGTGCTCTCCCTCCTCGTTCTTTCCATCTTTCCTTGACCCTTCACGACTATTTTGTGCGGTATCAGCCGAGGCTGTTTCCATCACATTTTTTTTGTGTGTATGTGGGGGGGGGGGGTAGTTTAGTAAATTTGTTCTTGCATTTTCTGTTCTTTCTGTGTTTTTGTTTACTTCCTATTGTAACTTCCATGTGACGGGTTAAAATTTGTAGCTTATGTGAGTTGGTTTCTGCGTTCAAGGATTTTCCTTAAGATTTCAGTTGTTTTCATCATTACCGTACGTTGTATGGTCTCAGTCTTCCCTTTGATTCCAATTCCTCCCAGTTTTTTTCCAGGTTTTTCGGGATTGTTCCTAGTGCTCCTACGATTATTGGTATTATATTGACTTTCTTCATACTCCATGTCCCTTTCAATTCTCTGGCGAGTTCCGTGTATTTGCTTATTATAAGCAAATACACGGAACTGTTGTTGTTGTTATTATTATTATTATTATTATTATTATTATGATTATGATTATTATGATTATGATGATGATTATGATTATGATGATGATGATGATGATGATGCACTAAGGCATTTCATTTTCATACGCATGTTATCACCTTCCACACACATTAAAAAAAAATGAGATCGTCCAATCAGCTAAGATCGGAATTCGTGATAAATCTGATGTCACTAAGGTAAACAATTCCGACTTTACCAATTTTAGAATGAATTTTTTTCAAATCAAATTATTTTTTCCCGTCGACTAAAACAGTACAATTTTAAATAAATACATTTCAAAAAGTGACATTCGTTTTATCAATTTAAAGAATATTTAGCTGAGAATTACTTTTACAGTAAAAAAACAGAATATTTACTGTTTTGAAAAGAATTATATTGCTACAATTTTAAATAATTAAAGAAGAAACATATTCGTTTCATTTGTTTAAGAATATTTAGCTTACAATGGCAAATTATTTTTACAGAAAAAAAAAGTCGTTTTTTTATAACAGTATTGCTCGTGACAAACTTTTATTTCAAAAGGAATATTATTATAAGCAATAAATAGATTAATTACACTTGAAGCACCCCAAAAAAGCGCAGCGACCACAAAGACACATTTTGCCTTGGCACGGATTATTTCAACTTTTACTTCTGGTTGAATCATAAAAAAAAACAACACGCACATTTATAATTTGCCTTTGCAGATTTTTTATTTAAAAAAAGGAGGGGTATATTAAATATTTAATTCCAAGCATAATAAAATAAAATTTAAAAAATACATAGTTTTATTTACAAAACATTTGAAAAAAAACGAAAAAAAAACGAACCAAAAATTATTTTAAAAAAAACGTTGCAGCAATGGTGTCCCTATTTACTTGCCTCTCCGCAAGGGCAAGTTCAGTTTTTAATATAAGAAAAATCTAGCTCCCCAAAAATGAGCACTCTGGATTGGAACAAAAATGGCATGAAATGTTTCTATATTTTCACTCCTGAATGTCATCATGTGATAATTATATTTTAGGTTGGTTTATTTCTCTCGATCTACATAAAGTTAGGTGTGTGGATGTGTTTATATAAGTGTATGTACAGGATTCACTACTAAACTAATTAACCGATCATTGTTAATTTTGGAACACAGCTGCTAGATGTAAAGTATGGTAATGTGGGCTATGTTTAATTCAATATAGTTTTATAAAAAAGGGAGTGGACGCCCTTCATGAAAATTCAAATGACTCTGATTTTTGTGAAATTTTAACAATAAGTATTAGACATCAATTAATAAATATTCTCCATATTTCAGTTTCTTTTGAGTACTGTAAAAGGTTTTTAGGGTGCATAATATGGGCAGAACCTCTCATTTGAAAATTCAAATATGTCAGATTTGCATTGAATTTGATCCATAGACATTAGGCACCAATTAAGCATAATTCCTTGAAGACCTTAAGCTTAAAGTTTTAGACATTTTCTTTGATTTTAATCTTTGTAAGGGAAGATGAAAGTTGTGCAAAACTTTTAATTTTATTCGTCCTGGGACGGGTATTTTAGTATATATTTATTTATATATATATATATATAAATAAATATATACTTATGGAACATTGATCCATTTTTTTTGATTTTGACACAAAAAAGATTATTAGTAAAATTAAAAAAATAAAAAAGGTATAATTCAGCAGAAGTATTCTGTTATGTTTAATAATGTTTGCTTAAATATATATATATATATATATATATATATATATATATATATAGTATACTGGTTCGAATGGTTTCGTAGGAATCCGAATAAGAGAGCTCGATGTCCAATTAAGCAGAGCAAGTATAAATTTGAAGATGAGATGAATTAGATGCACATTTCGGTTGTGTACGTAATAGTCTATTTCGACCTTATTTTGGTCTCCTCAGATGTACCTTCAACCACGATTCAGACATCTGATGTCTGAATCGTGGTTGAAGGTACATCTGAGGAGACCAAAATAAGGTCGAAATAGACTATTATGTACACAACCGAAATGTGCATCTAATTCATCTTATCTTCAAATTTATATATATATAGAGATAGATAGATATATATATATACTAGACTGTGATCGGGTGACTCTGGTGGACATTGTCCTTGTATAATTCATTATCATCTTGGAATCCTTCCCAGACAAGCAATATCTACATATGGAGTCTGATTTTACTGAAGGACGGTGTCTTATCGACAGATACACCCATGGAGATATTACTGATAGAAGAATGGCATTCACAATCCCAGTATTGACCTTCCAGTTAATAGACTTTTCATAACAATAGACAGCTGGCACCTGACAAGTTATTAGATGGCGGATAATTTGATGTATTTTCATCATCTCTTTGCTATCATAAAAAAATGTATAACGAGACGATAGTTATTGTTCAAGTTGAACAGTTTTTCGTTTTGCAACTGGCTTAGGTTATATCCACTTAAGGAGGAGCAGGTGCTAATGCGATTGTAAGAGTTAGAAGTGGATGGAGTAACTTCAAGGAACTTTTGCCATTATGAACCAGCAGAGCGTTAATACTGTCATCCAAGGGAAGATTCTATAAGGCATGTGTACGCAGTGTGCTGATGTATGAAAGTGAAAAATGGGCAGTAAGGGTTGAGGATATGCGTTGCATGGAGAGAAATGACATGAGAATGATGTGTAAATGTGAGTCTTAAAGATAGGCTTAAATCTGAGGAAGATTAAATCTGAACAGAATAGGGAGATGTGTGCAGAAGAGTAGACTTGGATGGTATGGCCACATTCAAAGAATAGATGAGAGTTCTTGAGTTAGTAGATGTAGAGCAGTTGCGGTAGCAGGGTCAGTTGACAAGAGAAAGCCAAGGAAAACCTGGGAGAAAGGTATAAGAATGGACTTGAGAGAAAAACGGATAAATAAGAACCTGGCCAGAGGTAGGTTAGTTCAGAAGTCAATTTCTAAAAGCCGTCCACCATATGTCACCATGTAAAGTGGACATTAAACCGAATATGATCATTATTATGATGATGATGATTATTTAGGCAGTATTTCTCATTCAAACAAGTTGATCAAATTTTGGTGATTGATCTTTTTATTTAACTATTCAATTCTCCTTAAATATCAGGGTTAATATTATTAATGAAAAAAACCCAAGTTATTTATACACCAAGTAGTTTCAATTCTGTCGGGAATCATCTTCAGGGCACTCACTTAGAATGAAAAAGAAATATCATCATCATCATTCGGTTTTGGTATTTAGGGTGTTGCAAGTGTCCTGGACTCCGGGACGGGCAACAGCCCATGCTTGTTCTCCATGGGGTCTGCAGTCAGTTTGCATGCATATGCACTAAAGCCAGGTTTTCCTCGATCTCTTGTGCCTGGGATATCCCAACGTGTTATGAAGTAGACGCAAGAGTGGCATGCTGTATATTACCAACCCGCATGAGCATGTAAAGCATCCATAAAACCAGCAATACCAAGTTTCTGATGAAGCACGGTTGAAGGGATCCTTTCCTCCAGTTTGCATGGCATGATCATTATGCCGAAACCATTGCAGATCCGAAGTGTTTTGGGCCAATATCTCACTACCATGCTAGATGTCAGAACAGGAAAAATCTGTGTAAAGTTCAAATCCATGAGAGTTTAGTTGGCATTTAGTACTTATTTTAGATTTTTTACCAATAAAATTGTTCGCTATTTTCATAAGATTTAGTACTATACTTTTTTTTTGATAAGTGTAAGATTGACAGATTCTGACCCATAAACAGCAATTCTTCCCTCTTTTTCAGAAACATAACTCATGGAATGTGAGGACTAAAGTATATCCATAAGTTTTCCTGTTATTTTATTTTCAGCTGCCATATTTCACTTGTATCTCAATATAAATAAGCACCACATTTTTTTTACAGTCTATCAAGATTCTAATCTGAAATGAATATAAAGCCAGTCTGCAAATAGTAACTGATTAATGTTTTAGAGGCTTTGTCCATCCGTCCGTCGGTAATTTCATAGCTAAGCATGCAGATTGAATGGATGCATCTTTTGTTTTTTTTATGGAAATCGCTCCAGACAAAGCATGAAGCCACTTGATGTAAGGAGCCCCCCCCAAAAAAAAATTACCACTTCAAGGTCAAAAAACCTAACCAACGATAAGTGTTATATAGATAGATTCTGACCCAGAAAACAGCAATTCCTCTGTCCTTTGTTAGAAACATTGCTCATGAAATGTGAGGACTAAAGGACAAAGTAAGGAAAGCAAGAGTTACGAGGCTGCCGAAAGTAAACCAAAGGTCCACTTTCTACGCTCCCTGCACTAACAGGAGGAATGGTAGCTAAAAACATACAAAGAAAAAAACGGAGAAAGAATGAGGTCCGGAGCTCACCTGTGTCGCATTCATAAGATTTAAAGAGAAGGTTGCAGTTATAGTCTTGGAAGTCTTGCAACCTATTTTATAAGTCAATGAATTTTTTTTGCAATTGCCATAGTAGTTGGCTGCCAGGAATTTACACCGGTCTTCACACAGGATTGTGATCTTATTAGTACTATAATATTAATGCTCTTCGAGGGATCATCAGTTGTTTTCCATGAGAACTGCTTCAGAGATTTAAAAACAAAAGTCATTTTATCATGGTTCCCCAGCAGTGTTGATCAGAAACAACCTCCCTCAAAACAAAATGTCAGTCGTCTGGATACCAGATCCAATTTCTGCTTTGAATTAATAGTTACCTCACATATTTTGATATTAAAAAATATTTTTTGATAGTTAAAAATATAATATCATATATATATATATATATATATATATATATATATATATATATATATGATAATAATAAAGATTGATATTTTGTTTAGTACAGCTATTTAGAAAATGTAAGAAACTGTTTTAATGATTACGATTTTAATCTCTAACCCAAAGTTATTTCAGCTAGGTGTTATCGTTGTTATTATTATTTACTTACTAGGAATTCTCATACAAGTCGTTATCAGTGATTGCTTACTGACAATAACTAGCGGTGTTCCCTGAAGTCTGAGTGACAAGTTTCCCCAGATTTCTAGCACTCTCCACCTCTTAATAACCGTTGCAAATCATTTTGTGTTGATTTCTCGCTGGCAATGATTGTTGATCTTCCCTGGAATTTGAGTGACAATAAGCCTCCCCAAGGTTTCTGTACTCTTCGCACCCTTCCAATGGAAGTATGGTTGGTGCTATCCCTCCTCAATCTTTTCATCCAACTTGATCCTTCAAAACCGTTTTGTGGGAGAAATGTCAAATGATTATTATTATTGCATTGTCTTTCATTTGGTCATTATTTAGATAAATGATTATTATTTGGAAAAGCAGTAAGTTTGAAAATGGAAGTGACTATAAAATCACTTTCTAATATCTGTGTGAAAGGTATTAACCCATCTCTCAGCCCTTAGTAGAGTAGGCCATCAAGCCCTGCTGTGGCAACTAGTCTAGAAGAAAGAAAACTATGTAATAACACCACTCCTTCTCCGCTTATACCAGCATTGCTTTCGTTCATCTTAGATTTCTCCTTGCCACTGGATTTAAGCAATGCTGTGTCAAAGGTGCAGTTTGAGATTCTGCAACCCTTGCTTTGTTATAAGTTCCTTATCGAGCAGCAAGTCCCCTTTCAGAGGGTATCTATTGTTTCTAAAGACAGATGGAGGTCAGTCAGTCAGTCAGTTTTTCTAACATTTGTCTAACCATCTCAGCTTCCTCAACCACGACTGAAGCTATTCTGATTTTATTTCTTCAATAGACTTGTAGATGAAGACTTGAAACAAATAAAAACAATTTCTCAAGTAGAAGCATGGAGTATTTGATGGTGTAGCAATTGGAACTGGTACACAAGGCACTATCATCTTTTTTTATTCGATTGATTTCCTTCTTCGTATTGTTAATTTGAAGAATAAAAGACATTTCAGCATTCAATTTGACAACTTTACATCGGATACTGATTAGATTACCATTCTGTTTTTCTGGAGGAGATTTCTCTTATAATCCCTTTCCCTTGTTAGCGGTACTTCTTTCTTCTTTCATATACAGAGTGCGTAACTTATTTGAGGACTAATTCATCTTCTTCGTCGTCGTCTTCTTCTTCTTCTTCTTCTTCTTCAGCCACCGGTTTTGGTATTTAAGGTGCTGTGAGTGTTCCAAGGTGGGCAGCACCAGGCAACATCTTGGCCTGCTCTCTATGTGGTTTGATCCAAACCGTTGATATCAGTCATGAGTGCAGTCAAATCACTTCTTATGCACTCAGGACAGGACTTCCTCGGTGTACCACACTCCCTAGTGTCTGGGATACCCAGGCTTGTTATGGAGTTGATGCAAGAGATGGCTCTTCTAGGATTACTGCCAATGGTGTGCTGAAATACAGGTGTTCTAATGCTATCAGTGTGTCTAGAATGTCTCTTACGTTTTAAAAATATTGATACCTTTTCATCTTAAGCCTTTAACTCTTTGTAAACTTTATAAATGAAAGATCAAGTGATTTTTAAAAATGGTTCTATTTCTAGATTGTTATATTCAACCTTTTCATTTGTTGTTTAATTATAGGGGAGGCCATTCATAATTCTGAAATTATAGGGGAGGCCATTCATAATTTAGAAAATACAAAGTGTAGTAACAAAGATAATTGATGCCTGTCTCCCCCTTGGAGTAATAATGGAATGTTCTACATTCGTGTATATTAAGAGTGAATGTTAAAACACTATTTGTCTAGCTAAGCAACAAATGGTTAAATAAAGCTTATCCTTAAGTTATATTCGGCGTCCAGTTTTTATTACAATTTATTTAACCATTCGTTATGGAACGTTACTTGAAACCCGATCGTCTAGACCTTGATACGGCCGACTCGGAATCTACTGACAAATGGCGGCATTGGAGAAAAATGTTCGAAGGATTCCTTACAGCTCTACAGTTATCTTCAAACGCGGCTTTAACAGGTACTGAGAAATATACCCTTCTTTTACATCATGTCTCTACTGCTATTTATAGAAATTTATCTGAATGTGAAAATTATGAAACTGCGGTGGACATTTTAGAAGCCATGTTTGTCAAGAAAAAAAATACTATTTTTGCTAGACATTTACTTGCTACCCGGCGTCAACAACCAGAAGAAAGCCTTGAACAATACCTTCAGATTCTAAAGACGTTAAGTCGCGAGTGTGAATTTACAGCCTTAACTGCGAACCAAGCGAGAGATGTTTTTATCAGGGACGCATTTATTAATGGAATACAGTCCAACCAAATAAGACAAAGACTACTAGAGAATAAAAACCTAGACTTACCAACAGCTTATGAACAAGCTCTAACGTTGGACATGGCACAGAAGCAGTCTGTCTTCTATTTACAACCCGATATTTTGGGAGCTGCTATCGTAGCCCCTCCTCTGCATGTTCAAAATTCTTCCATTGTCCAAGATGCTGCCACCCCCCTTTCTAACGATCACGAACAACTTATCACTGCCGCCTCAGCTGGATCCACATGCTACTTTTGTGGCCTTCATATACATGCTCGTTCGTCCTGCCCGGCTCGAGATGTTAGATGCCACAAGTGTGATAAGCAGGGACATTTTTCGAAAGTTTGCCGGTCAGCTTCTCAAAAAAAACGTTCGGCTACTCTTGCTACTGTAGCACCAATTACAATATCAGCTGCATTCCCCGGCTGCCTCTCAAAAACAATCGTGAGGGTAAAAATCAATGGATTGACTATTCATGCGCTTATTGATACAGGCAGTTCCGAAAGTTTTATTAATGCCAGTATTGTAAAAGCAAATAAATGGGAAATATTTCCTTGTTCCAACCAAATATCAATGGCAAATTCATCTTTATCGTCCCATGTAATTGGATATTGCATGGTTAACCTGAAACTAAAAGGAAACTCCTATCAAGGGATCAAATTATCAGTAATGAAAAACCTCTGCTGCGAAGTGATTTTGGGTCACAATTTTCTAAAACAACATTCATGCGTTGAAATTCCTTTTGGTGGCCCCAAGCCAGTCCTAAGCGTATGTGGACTAGCAGCTGTCAAAGTGCGGCACCCGTCACTTTTTACAAACTTAACTCCTGACTGCAAACCAATAGCAATAAAATCAAGACGCTATTCAGAAACGGACAAACAGTTCATAGCAGCAGAAGTAACAAAACTACTTAAGGAAGGAATTATAGAGCCAAGTGAATCTCCATGGCGAGCACAGGTCCTCGTAACAGCCACTGAAAATCACAAGAAAAGGATGGTCATTGACTATTCCCAGACCATCAACAGATACACATTACTCGATGCCTATCCACTGCCTCGTATTGACGAAATGATTTCTAATATTGCAAAATATCACACTTTCAGTACTTTAGATCTCAGAAGTGCCTACCATCAGGTACCTATCAAGCCAGAGGATAAGCCCTACACGGCATTCGAGGCCTGCGGTCGCCTATATCAGTTCTGCCGAATTCCTTTTGGGATAACAAATGGTGTGGCTAGCTTCCAGAGGGTAATAGATGAAATAATCTCCAATGAAAAATTGAAGGGTACTGTTGCATATATAGACAATGTCACAGTATGCGGACATAACCAAGCTGAACATGACCACAACCTTAAACGATTCATGGCTGCCGTCAAGAAATATAATCTGACTTTGAACAGTGAAAAATGTTCCTACAACTTGAAAAGCATCAAATTATTGGGATACATTGTCAAAAATGGCACCATGACGCCGGATCCCGAGCGACTGAAACCGCTAATGGAATTACCAATCCCTGGAAACATGCCCTCTTTACGACGAGCCCTCGGTATGTTTGCTCACTACTCCCAATGGGTTGCGTCTTTTTCAGAAAAAATACACCCATTGACACAAGTATCTACTTTTCCGTTGTCCTGTTCCGCCATCAGAGCATTTCAAAACATGAAAAGGAACATTGCTCAGTCTGCCATTTCTGCTGTGGATCCTTTTATCCCTCTATTAGTTGAGACGGATGCCTCCGACTGTGCGATAGCTGCCTCACTGAGACAATCCGGTCGTCCTGTAGCTTTTTTTTCAAGAACACTTTCGAAATCCGAGCGACGACACTCTGCAATAGAAAAAGAAGCGTACGCCATAGTTGAGGCATTACGAAAATGGAGGCATTACTTAATCGGCCGACATTTTGAATTAATCACTGACCAAAAGTCGGTCTCGTTTATGTTTAACCCAAAAACAACGAGTAAAATAAAAAACGAGAAAATAGCGAGATGGAGAATGGAGCTTTCTTGCTACTCCTTTGACGTCACTTACCGCCCTGGTAAGGAGAATGCCGCGGTCGACGCGCTTTCAAGGGTGTGTGGCCTGGTAACTGGCTCAGATGATCTTCAGTATATACACAGGGAATTGTGTCACCCAGGTATCACAAGAATGATTCACGTAGTCAGGAGCAGAAACTTGCCATATTCTGTTGAAGACGTAAAAAGAATTACGAACTCTTGTCGGATATGCGCAGAAAATAAGCCCAGGTTCTACAAACCTCCTCCAGCAACACTCATTAAGGCCACACAGCCTTTTGAAAGACTTAACCTGGATTTTAAGGGCCCTTTACCCTCTAAAACTAAAAATAAATACATGCTCACAATAATAGACGAGTACTCAAGATTTCCGTTCGTCATCCCCTGCCCAGACGTAACGGCTGCAACAGTAATTCAAGGCCTCTGCTCCATTTTTGCCGTTTTTGGAGTGCCTGCATATATACATTCAGATCGTGGGTCTGCTTTTATGTCGGACGAACTCAAGCAGTTTCTGCATGAACGAAGAGTAGCTGTAAGTAGAACAACTCCTCACAATCCTCAAGGAAACGGACAGTGCGAAAGATACAATGGTATAATATGGAAGACAGTACAGTTGGCGGCAGCAAATCGCAATAGTCCGATCTCCGATTGGGAAAGTCTCATCCCCATGGCCTTATACGCTATTAGGACTCTATTATGTACAGCGACAAACGCTACCCCACATGAGAGATTCTTCTCGTTCCCACGACGAAGCTCAGCAGGCACATCACTTCCCTCGTGGCTTGCACAACCTGGCACAGTTTTATTAAAACGTCATGTTCGTCATAGTAAACATGACCCATTGGTAAGCGAGGTACAATTAATCGAAGCGAACCCTCAGTATGCACTGGTCAGAAATTCAGAAGGAAGGCAATCTACTGTCTCCTTAAGGGATCTAGCCCCAGCAGGAAATGTATATGAACGTAGAACTGCTTCAGATGGATATAGAGCTCCGGTTCGTGGAACAAGTCCGACCCTCTTAGGTGATCGTGTGCCAGATACGTCAAGTTCAGTCCCAACAAAACGAATCTGAATATACTAACAGAGTCGTCTCTGACTCTAGTTCGGACGACAGATGGGTACCACGAAAGCGGTTTCACCCAATATCTGAGACAGATACTCAATCTTCAGACACCAAGCGACCGAAGCGCCGTAGAAAACGAGAGCGATTTGGAGCAAGATATTTTAGCCCTAAACCAGCCACACAAGACAGTCCCGAAACGTCGTCAGGTCCCGAGGAGCCTAGATTAGAAATGGATGTCGGGCACGAACAACCAAGACGCCCTCAAAGAACCCGCAGGAGGCCAGGTCGATGGGATGATTTTGTTCCCTACGAATAAGAAGATAGATGGGGGAGAATGTAGTAACAAAGATAATTGATGCCTGTCTCCCCCTTGGAGTAATAATGGAATGTTCTACATTCGTGTATATTAAGAGTGAATGTTAAAACACTATTTGTCTAGCTAAGCAACAAATGGTTAAATAAAGCTTATCCTTAAGTTATATTCGGCGTCCAGTTTTTATTACACAAAGTCAAATAAAATCTTGCTATAGTAAAAATAAGGTATTTCCTCAAATACCTTACACACTCTGTACATACATGTAGGTAATATCGGCAGAGCCGGCATTACCTACATGAGACCCCACTGACTGGTGTTGTCCCAAACCACGTTGCTGCTTTTATATCCACTAGTGATTTCAAAACTGCTTTCTCTATCATTCAACCACAAACAAAAGGTAAGAATACTTATTTACTTACCTCTCCACGAGGGAAAATTTGGTTTTTAAAGTGTCGAAAATCCAGCTCCCCAAAAAGGGAACCTCTGGGTTGGGACAAAAATAAAAATCCCTCAGTCTAGAAGGATTTCTCCTTAACTGACCGAGCACAGAAAATATCAATTGTAGTATGAGAACAGATACTACACTTTGACTATTTATTTGCAGAAAGTATTAAAAAAAATTACATTCAAAACAAATTAGGCACAAGGCCATCAAAAATGTGGGGTATGGGTGTCGTTCGTCATCTTTGGTACTACACTTTGATCTTAACCAAAAGGCCAAGCCATCATATATGATACTTACTATTGATGAGAATCCTCCACTCTTAAACATTAATGTGTATTTATTTGTATATGAATAAATATATTTCCATCCCGTTAGGCAAAAGTTAACAAGTAAAACATGTGCCTTTTTCTAGGCCCCGGATAGAAACAATTTCAAGCAGTGAGGGGAAGCAAGAAAGCAAGTAGCAAGTCAGGCAATCACCTCAAAATTACCCTGTTGCCTAAAATGAGTTCGGAATAAAATCCTTCATTCTATGATAAAAATTTAATGGTGGGTGTTTTTTTTTCTTTAGGTCATCAGAAATGATAATAATAATTTCTATATGAAAAATTGATGACATAATTCTATGATTTTATAGAAATATTTTTGTAATATATCTAGATAAATAGTGAGTGCGAACACTAGCAAATCATAACTTTTTTTCCCGTCATGTTTAACGGAGGGTGTACCCTAGTATATTAAATATGTTTTAATTCTTAGTTCTATGAAATGATTTTTTTTGTCTTTTTGACAAGAAATTTGTCATCATTTATTTGAAGATCAGAGATCAGGACGAAAGCAAAGATCATCTACCTGCGGGCGATGATTAAAAGGTCATCATTCATTAAAACTACTTACCTCAAGTAGCCATTAATGTACTTATCTATTTGTCTCTTTTTATTTGCCTCTTCTTGAGGGGAAAAGTCAGACACAAGGTCAGGTTTTAATGTGGAGAATCTATTTTCCCCAAAAAGTAACACTCTGAACTGGTGATAAAAATAATCTGCATCATCCACTCTATAATGAAGACCAATGTGTATTCATCTTTCAGAATTTTTTAGATGAGGATTGATAATTTTGATTATTTGGATTATTCAGACTACTGTTCTCATCTTGGATGTTATTCTCACAACATTTCGGTTGATGTAACCTCCAACCTTTTATCTGTTGCGCCATGGGTCTATGCGGAGATTACATCGGCCGACATTTATGAGAATAACATCCAAGATGAGATAAGTAGTCTGAATAATCCAAATAATACAATGTGTATTTATTTGTATATATATTAATGAATATATATCCGCTCAATCACACAAAATTTAGCGAATATAAAAAACTGCCAGCCGAAATCATTTCATGTGTTTAGAGGTGTGGAGAAAGCAAATAGCAATTCTGACCCCCTCCCCGCCGTCTAAAATGAATTCAGAAGAAATTCTTCACTCTATTTCCATAATAAGACGTTTTCTTTCTGTTTTTCCTTTCTTCTTTCTATATCGATTGATACATATCTTTTTCTTTCTTTTTTCTTTATTTAAACTTTCTATTTTGAGACGTTATCTTTCTTTCTTAGTTCTTGTTTTAACTTCATCGACTGAGATGTTATTTTATATGAATGCGAACACTAGCAAAGCATAATTTATTTTCTCGTCATTTTTAATGTTTTCATGAAGGGTTTACACTCATATCTTGAGGCCCCTCAGGCGACATGAAATAAACTCATCCCACTCAGAAAAGAGGAGGTAATGCCTGGTAGGATGACCCTGTGTGACTGAACAGATACTACATTTTGATCCTAGCCAAGTGACAGGAAAAATAACTTATCTATCTGTCCATTCTATTTCTTAAGGCTATTTACTCTGAAAAAAATGACATGCAATTACAATTTCTGGCCAATAGGTATGAATCATTCCTGACAGAACAGTTACTACTATTGCTGCTACTAAATTAATATTGTTTTTTTTTTTATCTTATAAAAAAATTGATTCTCTTTGAATAGTAAAAAAAATAAAATGAAACAAAAAAAATTATTTATCGATCTATATACTACTAAAACTCTGTGGATCTTGCTTGCTTGTTATCTTGTTTGTTCCCATGCAGAAAAGGATGTCATCCAAATGATGACGTCACTAAAGAATCGCATCATCCATTAAAACAGAGATGGGGAAACTGGGCTCAGTGGATGACGTCACAAAATGATGATGCCATCCATCAAATCAAAGAGAGAGAAAGAGAGAGAAAGAGAGACGGGGGAGGGAGAAGAGATTCTTTATCTTGACCATCCTTGGGTCACTTGTCGTCTGCTAGAAGAACCATCTACAACCCTGGAGGCCTAGTCAGGGTTGTGGAGTTGGAAGGTATAAGGTCACACTTCAATGATTTAAAAAATTCCAACTCTAACTCCTTACTTTAAAGTCTTCTAATATTCACACTGTCTGTTGATTCTTCAAAGATTATAAAATCCGGCTCTGACTCTGACTCCGACTTCTAGCACTCTTATGAGTGTGACTCCGACTCCTTCCAAAACCTCCGACTCCAACTCTGAAACCCTGTAGTATACTACTCAAACAGTGGATCTTGCTTTGCTTGGTTGTTGCTATCTTGCTTGTTTGTCACCGATAGTTACCATAGTAACAGTGAAATAAATATAAAATAAAATCCAATAATGATTGAGTAAAAAAAACAATAATGGAAAATTATTGATTTAAATTTTACATGTTTTGCTAAAATTATTATTTTTAGTGTGAGCAGTATTTGTAATAGTAGTAGTAACATTTTTACCATTCCATGACACACTTTGCATCACAAGTGATTTGTGATGCAATTATAACCAATAGTGTTGGATCCTAGAAGTGACCAACATTAGACAAAAATGTTTAATTATCTTCTATATATATATAAAAGTCAATGTTTGTTTGTTCGTGTGTTGTAGAAATCGATATGTTAACAGAACATTCAAATAAGTTTCAATAAAGGTTAACTTTTTCAAGGAATCTATAGATACTATTGAAATTTTCCTTTCCATTTCATCTGGGGGTCACTAGGAACAATTATCGGTTAGGTCCATAAAATAACTGAAATATATTAGAATGTAAGGAAACGAAATTAATTTTTAAAAAACTCATTATCTTTGTTTCAGAAAACAAAAATAAAATTAAACAAAGAATATCTTAGTGAAGAATGTATTTAAAAAAAAAAAGTTTGAGCATTTTGTAATGGATAATTACGAGTAACTTTCCTTACTCTGACTTTGGAGAACTCTCCTGCTTCTACTAACCACTATAAATAGTAGCACTAATACTGTACCGACATTGTGTGCTGAATAAAGCTTTCCCAAGTTACGTCTGTTCTCGTTAGTCATTACACATTTAAATAATTAATTTTATTGGCATTTTAAAGATTTAAAATGATTAAAGAAAAAAGGAATTCGTTTTGATTCGTTAAAGCTATTTGCCGTTTTACAGAAACCTTAACGCAACGTCGGGTGAATACGCTAGTAAAATATATATTCTTTTACTCGGTAGCAGCTGTGTTTTTCTTGGATTGCCTGAAATAAAAAATAAAATTAAAAAGATATCTTTCCTGACAAAAAAAAAGAAATGACTGGAATTTCCTATTTCCGCTCTTAAGAAGCTAAAAGGCCTGGGAGGAAAGAACGAATGTGGTTCGGCTCTCATTGTTTTGTATGAAAGGAAATATCGGTCGTTGCAGCACAATGGCAAAGCTGTCGCATGCTGAAAGAGAGAGAGAGAGAGAGAGATGTTACATATTACTTAAAGTAATATGATTTTAGTGTTAAGTGTAGATATATATTGAGTCATTAGGCATGATTGATAAGTGATAACTTTTGATGCCAACTGTAAACATATCTGATTTGTTAGTTTAATCGTGTGACATAGAAAAGATTTGAAGCGTTCATGAATCGTTTTTGATGTAACAGGTACTATTATTACTGCTATCAATATTAATACAATTAATTTAGTACTAACAGAGATTTGGTGTCTGTTTGTAGCTGAAACTATACTATTACTCTCTTTCAATGCTCAATTCAGGGGAGTGGGTAGTGTAGTATCTGTTCTATTGTCATGTTACGATTGTTTTGAGCAATGTCTTAACTTTTTTGGAACGGACGGAGGTAGTGTAGTATCTGTTCTGTTGTCATGATACAATCCTCCCAGGCATTACCTCCTCCTTTGGAGAGATAGTGTAGTATATTTTCTGTTGTCATTATACCATCCTCCCAGGCACTATTTTCTCCTTTATAAGCTGATGTGAGGTAAGCTAGTACCCCTTCCTGAGGTTGGAGAATGAGATGCTCCAAGGAAATAAAAGAGAGACAACTCTCGTCATGAAGGAGTGAGATGTTATCCAAGTCACCATTTGAACTGTGTACGACTCTCGATATATTCTATTATATGTTACCCGACCTTTTCCCAAAAGAGGTCTAGCCAACATCATAATAATGGCGACATAAGATTCGATCCGAGAACTCACATTGAACGACGGAAAGAAAGAAAAATCAACATGTTTGAATTTTTTGAATATATATGTTACCCGACCTTTTCCCAAAAGAAGTCTAGTCAACATCATAATAGAAGCATACTGTAGTATATGTTCTGTTGTCATGATACCATCCTCCCAGGCATTACCTCCTCCTTGGGGGAGGGGGGTAATGTAGTATATGTTCGTTCATCATATTTATCATGATACAATCCTCCTAAGCATTACTTTATTATTGTGAGGGTAGTATATTATCTGTTTTGTGATGATACAATCCTCCTAGGCATTACTCTATTATTGTGAGGGTAGTATATTTGTTTTGTGATGATACCATTCTCACAGGCATTACTTCCTTCTTTGGGGAGGGCAGTGTAATATATGTTCGTTTGTCATATACACTATGCGACTAGAGGAGCATGTTTTTGCTAGTAGTAATAACAATAAACACTTATGGGTTCGAAACTATTCGTGACAAAATCTTACTGAGGAAAAATGAAATGTTTTGGTAGATAGAAGCACTTAGATCCTTCTGAAGATAACCAGATGCAACTCTTAGTTAAGAAAATGGATATCTATCATGTAAATATATTTTAAGTAAAAATCGTTGTTTTTCTCCTTAATGCATGAAAGTGGCAGCTACGATAATAAAGGATCGATAGAACGCTTTCACTTTGGACCAATGAGAGACGGACAACAACATACCCCCCCCCCCCCATCATCGAGGACTATATAACAGACCGTTACTAATGTGAAAATATTTTTGTACTTGTAATGGAATGGACGATCAGAGAATTTAAATTCTTATGTAGTCAGTTCCGAGTATTGATGGAGAATTCTGAGTAAGTCCCGGAAATTTCTGAACCAGTTTACGATTTGAAAGCCACCTTTTCTTTTTCTGTTTGTTTTTTTTTTTTGAGGAAATATTTTCAACTTTATTTTCCTTTTTTGAAAGGGCTAAAAAAATTTAAAATCTCAACCATAATCGAACTCTTCGCATGCTTAGTGTCGTCTGTCATTTTACATTTTTTTTGCTGCTTTCAAATCGTAAACTACTTCAGTCATTTCTAGGACTGACTCAGGATTCTCTGTCAATACTCTGAACTGACTCCATCGAAACTGAAATCCTCCGGGTGGGCATTCCTACACATATTTCTGCTTGACACTACGACCAACCTGATATTGTTCTTGATTTCCCTTTCATGTGTGGTCAAATGGAAACTTTCGACCATGATGAATCCTCTGTGGTGACGCCAACATTTTCTATGAGAATGATTCCAACTGATTGCAAGATGCTTTCAACCAGAGAGAAGAAATGGTGCGTCAAAAACATGAAATGAATACGATTTTTACATTCAAATAGTTTCTTCTCCTTAACACCCACTTTCAATTATACTCAAGGTTTCACAGCCGCCAAATGAAACTGTAACAAAGAATCAGAGCTGCTGTATAAAGTAAACCTCATATGGACGGTAAAAGTAGGATTGGAATGTATTATATATATATATATATATATATATATAATGTGTGTGTATATAGTACCCGTATTGTATTAGTTTCTGTAGATGTAAATCTGTTGAAACTCGAGTGTTTACAAAAAGTGCTCAATAACAAGTAGCGCTGCTCTTAAGTATAAATTCTTATTTATACAAACATTATTGGTTACATATGTGCATACATGCTTCGGTTGTACTCTTCGCAGAGAGTCAACCTCTTAAGACCAAAGAATACAGAGAACTGTATTCTTTGGTCTGAAGAGGTTGACTCTCTGTGAAGAATACAACCGAAACATATATGTACATATGTAACCAATAATGTTTGTATAAATAAGAATTTATACTATATATATATATATATATATATATATATATATATATGAGAAAATGAATAAAGAGAATATAAATTAGATAAAATAAAATATTTATTAAATAATCAATTAATTCAAACAAGGACTATATAAAAAAAACTTTTTCCTTTCCTTAATTCATGGATTTTCAAAGATATGCTCTTATCACCAGAGGAAAATAAGAACGATAAATCAGTAAAGTTTATATTAATGTTTAGCAACTATTTGAAAATATAAAATTATAAAAATTTAATTTCTTATTTCTCCATTTATATATATATATATATATATATATATATATATATATATATATATATATATTGGTAGATGGAGCTGGGAGGGAAGGAGAGGTGAGGTGGCATCTTAGGCAATGAGAGATACTTGTCCTAACATATATATTTATTGTTTATAGAGAAACATTCTGTCATTGTGCATTTGAACACATATATGGCAGTACTAGTTTTTAGTAAATTGATATTGGACGCCCGATTATTTACTTTACTTTATAATTAGGATACATCTAATTAAAATAAAATGAATTGATGTTATTAATAGTATTAATATTATTGTTGTTAATATTTTTAGTTATGGCAACTTAGGAGTGTTTGATCTGCTGATCAACGATGTAGTTTGGGAAATGTTCAAATGCCCAATGAGAGAATGTCTCAAAAAACAATACATATATTGGCATGACTCGGACAAGTATCTCTCGCCGCCTAACATGGAGCATCTACAAACACCTAATAGCACAAAGAAATTTTCAAAAAAGACTTCCGAAATATATTAACAAAAAACACTGCTATCCTTGTTGTTTCAAATTGTATCCTTCGCCTCCCTATCATAAGCATTATTCATTCAAGCACACAAACCCACCATCAACGAAGCTCAATACGAGGATGGAGAGGGGTATATTAATATATATATATATATATATATATATCTATATATATATATATATATATATATTACACTAGCCGAGCTATCCAGTGTTGCCCAGGAGTGAAGAGTAAGTGTTTGAATTTAATTCTAAACTGTCCTAAAATCAAACCTCATTTATTATTTATTTCAGATTTAGAAAGAGAAGGGGTGTATCGTTAAGCTTTCATGTAATCCTTAACTCTATAATAAATAACAATGTGTATTTATTTGTAAATATATGTCCGTCCCGTCACACAAAATCTGCCTGGACAAATAAGAGAAGGGGGAACGCAAATCTATTTCCATAATGAGCCGTTTTCTTTCTTTCCCTTTTTCCCCTTCTGCTTTCTATACCTGTTTATACACATATTTTTTTCTTTTTTTAAACATTTCACTTCCGCTACGACTTTGATGTTAAAAAGTCCTGCATTTTTTGTAATGTTCAAAGGAAGAAAATGGAAAAATCAGTGAACAGTTTGTGTCTTTTTTTCTTAGGTCATGAATCGCATTTCTTGCTTTCAACTCATGATAGTTCAGTACCTAATTATCCTATTGAAATTTTTTTAAAAGCATTAGAAAGACTTACTTTGGATCGAAAATACCAAGTCAGATAACCGCTGCTATCTGAAATGAATTTGTGAAGAAATCCTCTGTTCTAAATAAAAGGTCAACAATAGGTGGTTTCTTTTTCCGTTAGGTCATCAAAAATGACAACAATAATTTCTATATGAAATATTAAATTACTGACGTAATTTTATGATTTTATATGAATATTAGTGTGGACATTAGCGAAGCATAATTTTATTTCAACAATTATTGACGAAGGGTGTACACTAGTATAAAAGAATAATCTATTTCAAGCACTTAAATGTTATTTAAAAAAGTAATTAAAAAATAAAATGAAAAATTAATTTATCTTTGTTTGGTTAACCACAAAACATTAAAGTTGCCCCCCCCCCTCTAAAAAATGAATTATTTCTTAATGCAAAGGGGAGATAATTCAAAATCCCTAACTAATGGACAGCTTGTAAAAGAAAAGCTTGTATTTCATTCATATGCAAGAAACGAAAGAATGGTAGCCATGTCATAATGAAAAGAAATGCTCTTCTATTTATTTACCCATTTGCCCCCCCCCCAAAAAAAAACAATGAAAAATGGAAAACCCTGTTATAAAATAAGATTCTATTTTGGCAGACATTTCCAAAAGGGCATATTTATAAGAAATTGTGTGATATCATTGGTTAATTGTATATGTTGCTTTTCCAGTAAAAATAAATATTGAATCTCCCACAGTTTATGCAATTATAAGAATTATTGGGCTGGATAGAATATGTAGTCGATGAAATAGATTGGAATTCCTTTTTCATTATGTTAATAATGCAGATTGAAAGATTTCGTAATTCACTGGCTAGGCAGAATCAACTATCGATTTGCCAAATACTATTAGGTCTGATGGCTAGAATTTCACAAGGTAACTTATATATATATATATATATATATATATATATATATATATATATATATATATATATATTGTGTACTCCACTGGCAGTGTTTCACCATATTACAACTCTTCAGTTTGGATTCAGGATCGAAACTCAACCATCAAATTGAAGTCAGTGATTCTAACCATTTGTCTGTCCGGCATGAGCCATGATTAAGCAAAATCGCAATGTTTATATTAACACTGTCAACTACCTAAGAGTGCTCCATTCGCTTTGATGAAGAGCTTTGCATTATCACTAATGGCAGTTGGCGGTTTCACTTACCACAGTGCTCAACCCAAGAGGGGGGGGATATGTAGTTATCTAAAGACAGACTATTCTGCTGTATCACAGCGCTTCAGTGTGGCTAGACAGGAAAGTGCTTCAAAAGATATATTTCTTCATAAAAATAATTATGAAACTTTTAGGAATACCTGGACATCGGATACATTTAAGAGTCTTTTTCTTTGTGACTTTTTCCTTATCGCTTAGTTTATTTCTTCACTATAAACAATGCTTATACTAAATGTCTTTTGAAAACCCGAGAGCATCATTAACCCTTTCAGATTATTTACCTACTATAAATGATTCATTGTATACAATTAATCGAATACATGTTGCTATTTTACCAATAGCTAGAGGATAAATTTTCGTTTCATCGTAACGGTTTTAGTGTGTAAATAACCACAATAAATCTGCTAAGATTTGAACGCTGCATAAACAATTCCATAGTCTGTAACAATATGTATTAAGCCAATCATGTACACGCTTTGCTCAGTTATTTAACTAAGGGAGACTGTTGAACCATGGTGGAAGTACATGCTCTTTTGTGTGACATTGTAATTGGTTAATGTTCTTCAGAAAATAATAATCAATATCAGAAACAAACATTTATTCATTGAATTCATGCGGTACCCATTTATTAAGCCTGTTTCACTAATTTGCTTCAGATGGCCAGACACTGTTGAAATACTGAAATCAACTGCATTAGACATTTTTCAAAAAAATTAACGTGTCTTCTTTTTTTCAACAGTTGCTTTCAAACGTTCATTGTCAAGAGTGCATGGCGACCCTCTGCCTTCTTCACTTTCAAGGTTTTCGTTACCACTATCGAATTTTTTAAACCAATTTTATAATGTCCAACCACTTGTGGACTTTTCTCCTCATGCTTTGTTTATATCGGCATCTGTTTGCAAAGCATTATGGTCAGTTTGTGCATTCCTTTTTTAATCTTCATTTTTTAAGAGCCTATATAAGCTTCAAAATTGTATTCTTCATTATTTAAGAATTTATATAAGCTTCAAAATTGTATTCTTCATTATTTAAGAATTTATATTAGCTTCAAAATTGTATTCTTCATTATTTAAGAATTTATATAAGCTTCAAAATTGTATTCTTCATTATTTAAGAATTTATATAAGCTTCAAAATTGTATTCTTCATTATTTAAGAATTTATATAAGTTTCAAAATTGTATTCTTCATTATTTAAGAATTTATATAAGCTTCAAAATTGTATTCTTCATTTTTTAAGAGCTTATATAAGCTTCAAAATTTATTAAAGAGTACATATCAATTATTAATAATTAGTGTACAACCTCCGTGACGAAAAGAAATGTTTCGCCAGTGTTCGCACTAATATTCTTATAAAATCATATAAATTAGGTTAGTAATTTTATGATTTTTCATATATAAATCAATATCATTTCTGGCGACATAAAGAAATAAAACACCAACCGTTGACTTATTTTTTATTATTTTATTTCTTTGATTATTAAGAAGTAGGGAATGGGTCATTAAAAAACGTTTTTTAACATCAAAGATGCTAGCAGAAGTGAAATGGTTAAAAATAAAATTGAAAGAACTATTCGTCGTTCGCATCACATCTTAAATGATTTCACTCTGAAGACTGACTTTCCATTTATGTTACTTAACTTTTTAAAAAACAAAAAACTTATAAAAATAAAGTAAGAAAGAAAATGTCACAAACAGGAAAGTAAAAAAAGAAAAGAAAAAACATTAATCGGTATCGAAAGCAGAACCGAAAAAAAAAGAAAACGTCTCATTATGGAAATAGTGAAGACGATGTGTTGTGAAGGTGCTGACTTTTTCTTTTTAAAAGAAATCGCTCCAAACAGGGCATGAAGCCACTTGATGGAAGGAGCTAACAAGAACAAATATGGTTATTGCAAAGATAGGAGATGCCTATTGAAAAGACCAAGGTTATAGGTAGAAGGAAAACAGTCAGTAGGAAGAGAGTTCCACAAGCCTGCAGTTCTTGGAAAGAAACTACTAGAAAAGGAAGTTGTATTACAACAAGGTATCAAAACAGCGAATTGATGGAGACCACTAGACCAACGAGTATACCGAGCTGGAACAAAAGAAGCAGGGAATAGATCACATAATTCTGAAGAACACATGCCATAATAGTATTTATAGAAAAAACTGAGACTAGCAATATCGCGTCTGTGAAAGAGAGGATGCAGATAAGAAGAAAGGGTGGTGCCAATCAAATTACAGATACGTTTCTGCACCTCATCAAGAACCCTCAAATGGGACGGAGATTCACCAGCCCAAACATGACAACAGTACTCTATACATTGTCTGATTGTAGATTTGTAGAGATAGAGAATAGCATCAGGTGTGAGAAAGTGTTTGGATCGATAGAGAGAACCGACTTTATGAGAAGCAGAAAGAGCAATAGATCTAATGTATGAACTCCAAGAAAGATTTGATGAGAATAAAAGACCAAGAAGTTTCAGAGTCGATTTCTCCTCAAGAGCAGAACGACCAATTGGAATCTCAGGAAGAAAAGGGACACACCTATAATTGAAAGATACGAGCTGAGTCTTAACTGGATTACATGAAACAAACTATTTTGTACCCCAATCCACAACTGAACCCAGGTCAACTTCTAGATCAGCTGCATATTTTGACTGATCCGAGGGAGATGGGCGAGAAGCAACACCAGAATAGAGAGTGGTATCATCAGCATAGATGTTAATTTTCTGAAAAATATTCCCTTGAAGATCATTTATATAGAGAGGAAACAGTGTTGGGCCTAGAATAAAGCCCTGAGAAACACAATCATTGATAGAAAAAGAAAATGAAGAGACACTGTCCAAAGTTACTCGCAAGCTTCAATCAGAAAGAAAAGACCTAATAATGTCAAGAACCTCACCACTAATACCATAACCCTAAAGTTTGTGTAGGAGACCAGAATGCCACATTCCGTCAAATGCTTTCCAAATGTCAAGCGCAATGGCTCTACCCTCTCCTGAATTATCTATAAACCGACATATCCGCTCAGTTACAACAGTCAAAAGATCAGCTATACTGAACATCACTAAAGAGGTCCAGACTTTACAGAAAATGAACTATCTTGCCGTTGACTAACCTTTCAAAAACCTTGCTAATAACGGATAGGAGACTAATCGGACGATACTTAGTTGGGTCAGATCGATTACCAGCATTTTTAAAGATATGGACAACAGAGGACTCCTTCTAACAAAAAGAGAAACAAAACTTAGACAGAGATTGAATAATTTAGAGAGGATAGAAGAAAGTTCAGGAGCACAACGTTTGAGAACGACAACAGGAATTGAATTGACTTGTGTTCTTCCTTCCCTCATTCATCTGTCAGACTTTTGTGTGATGGGACGGATATATATATATATATATATATATATATGAGGAAAAAAGAAACAATGTTTCTGACAGAATGTAAAAATAAAAATGGAATAAAGGATAAGCACTTCAACAACTAACAAAAAATGAACTCAAAAACTCATTTTGTATAGTTTTCCTAAATGTTTCAATCGTCTAAATATGACCATTCTCAATCGGATGGTGAACTTTAATTAAAAACAGAAAAGTTTTCAAATTTATACAAAGAATGCCATTGGAAGAAATAGCAATGTGTGTGTATATATATATATATATATATATATATATATATATATATATATATATATATATATATATATATACATTGCTCTTTATTATAGAATGGAGAATTTTGTATAAAACACTGCAAAAATAGCAACCTAGATTAACTTTTGAAGAGGGTCGAAAAATCATCCTTTATTTTCCAAACAACCTAACAATGCTCATTCAAATCGTCATAGATAGACTGTTTGCTTTTGCATGTCCTGTCTAACCTATATTTTTAATCATGTCATTGATTGTCTCCTAGCTTGTTTTTTTTTATATAGAGACAGTTAAAGTTATTCTTTATTTTTGTTTTTGTACACAGAAACAAAGTTAAGAACGACTGTCTACGGCAATCTACTGATCAAAATAACATGTCCTGTCAGAACCAGCAGTTATTCATTCATTTGTAGGAAAAGTCAAGCTTGGTTTTTATGTTTTGAAACTGACCTTCTGATGTGTGCTTTTGTCAATTCTTTGCTCATGCAAATAGAATGATAAGCATAAAACAGAGGCCAATGAAGAATTATGCCCCAGTTTTTTTTTTTTGTTTTTTTTATTCATATCATCAGTTTCTATTGACTAACCTCAAAAGTTCTGTGTATAACCACTTGTAAACATCAGTGGGAGTCTGCTTTCAACCGATTTCCTCACTTCCTATCTTTCACTCTTTCTCTCTCTCTTCACCCCCTTATCCTCTCTCTCTCTCTCTCTTCGCCCCCTTATTCTCTCTCTCGTTCTCTCTCTCTCTCGTTCTCTCTCTCTCTCGTTCTCTCTCTCTCGTTCTCTCTCTCTCGTTCTCTCTCTCTCTCGTTCTCTCTCTCTCTCTCTCTCTCTCTCTCGTTCTCTCTTCAGCTGCCAACACCGTCATTCTGTCCTCTTCACATATTGCACGATTCTAAACAGATTAACTATTTAATATGTCTGATATTATCACTTCCAGATGGCATAAACAATAAAATCCCATATAGACTGTATGCTTCTGTGAAATACAGTTTATCTCTATTTACTTGCCTCCCCACGAGGGCAATGTTAGACACAATGTTGGTTTAAAAGATATCCAGATCCCCCAAAAGGGGCACCGATGATTGGGACAAAAATTTCAATTGCCTCGGTCTAGAAGGATTTCTTCTTCACTGACCGAGGACAGAAAAGGTGAAGTGTGTTATAAGAAAAGATACTACACTTTTCTCCTAACCAAAAAACATTTCTTTACCACTAACAAACAGAACATAGCTTAAAAAAAGTATTTCTTTATTAGCTGATTTTTCACTTTTACCAAGTAAATGTCTTTCATACATCTTTATGATTTTATAACAGGTCTTCAATTTTATCAATCTACTCGAAAAACGTTGGTTAAATACAGTTAGTATATATATATATATATATATATAAACTTGTTAGATCTGAGTTGGATGTATGGTATTTTTCAGGGTGTAGTTACAGAGCAATATAACATATTTGAATGGGGAAAAAACTCAAATCACCATGTCAGTTAAATGTAATAATTTATTTTACCTGCCTTCCAGCAAGATCTTCAGAAATGGTAATTGAAAATCCTTGGAATTTATGAAGCAATAAAACTAGTTAGTTATGTTGTGAAATTTAATAAATTAATATATTAAATATTATACAGTACCTCCCTCTTCCAAAAATGTCATGCATGGATTTGTTAATCAAATTCACAATACTTTCTGAAATCAAGAAAGGAGTGTGTCAGAGTTTTTGAGAATTTTGCACGTCGTATCCAGATGTGACTATCATTGAACGGCGATAGACAAAGACTGTTGGAGATATATGACTGAAACTTCATGGACAAGTCAAGCATAAACTGAAGTTTATTTCTACAAAAGTATTGAGAAAAAAGTGTGTTTGCGTGTGTATATATATATATATATATATATTATACTAGAAAAAAATTGATCCATTGGATCACCCATTGAGCTCGGGTTAGATCGTTTGAATCAGGAAAAAGTGAGTTTGTAAAACCAGTTAAATTAAAATAAATAAAAAGACAAAATCCAATATTAGTCCTTCTGTTTGCTATATCTCCATCTCCCTGTTCCTCTCTCTTTTCCTCTGTCCCTTTTTATCTCGTTTTTTCTCCAGCTATGGATTAAATAGTATTAATTGTTGTGGTGATATTCCCTAATTATTTATAATAGACTATTCCAATTCTTCTGTCTTATAGTTAGTTTTATTGCACGTGAATGAAAAGAGAGTTACGAAAACGAGCGATAGTATAAAATATTTTGTCTAAAATAAGATCGTGTGGGGTAAAAAAAAAAAAAGAACATACAGTGAGAGAGGATTGCAGAAAGGGTGGCATATTTTTTTGTTTTTTGTGGGGGGTGGTGTCGTTCGTAGTCACCATTCGGCCATGCATTTCAGCTAATCAAGAAGAAGAAAGGCCAAGATGCCAACTCAGACTTTGATCACCACCTGGTGGATGATCAGGGTAAAATAACTTGAGCCGATCACTAAGGAATATCCAATAATCCATCTTTTGTAATGTCATACGATACAAATAACAAATTAATTTTATTAAGACAAAACATAATGCTGTGTGAACAGTTTTTTTTGTGTACCGCAAACAAGGTATATTGCCCCTGAAAGCATAAAGGGGTTACAGTGATAGGGACCAGATTTATAGGGAGTCGAGAAGCAAGATGTTTGTTCACATTACATTTAAATTTCTGCATGTTGGTACAGTTCAGGAAAACAGGGAGGGAGTTCCAAAGTAAGCTGTCAGAGTAAATAAGCTATTAGAGTAGAAAATTTTACATCTAAGGATCTCTACAGTGAAGGGGTTCGATTTTGGTGCTAGTTGGGTGGGTCGGGGCGTTTTCGTTTAGCGAATATAAGTGTAGTAATTTTATCAGAGGACTATCAACAAATGAAAGGATTATGTTCACTGACTTTTTTATTAGTCAGAGAATAAAATCAGTTTCACTTTTAACTTGAAATAATAACATCAACAAAAAGAAAAAATGTTTGTTTTGGGTGAAAAGTAATGAAATCGCATCACAGGAATTTGGGTCAACTTTACCCCCCTCTTCGTTAAAGATTCAGTGACAAGTCCCATCTTTAACCACCCACTCAGTGTTCACATGGGAAATAAGAGACTGACATGTTGCACTTATACTAGCATAATATCCCCCAAAATGAGATCATATATCGCTGGTTCAGCTTCTGGTAACATCCGGTATGTTTGTGTGTGTCTGTATGTGTGTGTATATATATATATATATATAAATATATATATATATATACAATATTTTCAAATTAACCCATATACACATGTGTTTCATGCCAAACCTGCAATCATCAGTATGGGAGGAGACAATCTCTGGTGGTCACACGTTTCGAACCCCCGATACGAAACTAATGTTTGACTCAGTAGTCGGAGCATGTACCGATGTATCCACTACACATTGCTATAGAAATGAGAGAATAAATTAACATCTAAACAGCAAATTCAGCGGCCATATCAGCAAGCCGTCAATAGAACTCAATAGGCAGGACCTAGAGTATTGCATTACACTGTAAATGACGGCTTGTTGTTAACTTACTCAAAATGCTCAATCTAGCGAGAGCTTTAGATAATCATTTATAAATGATATTTTCAAATTAACTCATATACACATATGTCCCATGCAAAAAGCAAAATTTTAGATAGTGCAGATCGATTAAAGTAGGACCCAATTTTCAGATGCAAAAATAAAGCTCAATAGTAAAAATATTTAATAGAGCTTAGAATAAATAAAATATTAAATTTAAAATTATTATTCTTTGACTGTTTTTTGTCTGGACATTTTTCTGTGTTTAACATTTTATGTTTAATGGTTTTAACTTTTTAATCGTCCATGTGCCATTTTTCTGCGCTGTTCGGATTGCGTTCGGATCTGGCTTTTGTTCGATCTTCTGTTGGAATAAATTTCCTGGATTACCTATGTTTACTTTCAACTCCTCAAGAAACATGTGTAAAAAAGATTTGTTTCAAAACTGTTATTAAATCATAGAATTGTAATACTTTATCATTCATATATATATATATATATATATATATATATATATATATATATATATATATATATATATATAAAATATTATAAATGACTATTTGTGTTAGACGCTGCCATACTACTTTAATTCAGCATTATATATAGATGTAAAGAGTATTAAAAAAAACTCAAAATAAGTGAAAATTGCAGATAGAACCTTTTTAATGCAGCATTACATCAATAACATTTCCTGGTGCTTTCAATGATATTTTTCTTCTAATATTCTAGCATATTTTTTGTAGCAAGTATTCATACTTGTGTGTCTATTCTGTCACGTTCTAGTTTGATCCCTTAGCTTTAAACTTTTAAAAGTTGGTATCCCAAACCCAAATTTTATTTTCATTATATCTAAAAACTTTTAATGTGGACACATAGATTTTTGCAAAACATAAACAATGATACGAAATTTATTTTGGTTGCACAATTAGCCACCAGATTATCAACGTTCGAAGTTTGGTGGAAATTAGAAAATTTGTCGTCTTGTGTGCTATTGGTCGAGAGCCAAATTTCAGTGTATAACAAAAAAATGCATGTTTTAAACAAGTGAAAAATCATTACAAATGTAATGTCATTTTGTGATAAATAAAAATTAATCATAATGGAAGGAAGGAAAAATTTGACTGTTGATATGAGAATCATTTCAACGGCTAACACATTGAATCTTCTTAATATGAGTTTAGCACAGTAGAAATCAAGCTAGATTTTTCTATTACCAGTGGAAGACAGGAGGAAGTGAGACGACCCCAAAAAATTGTGATGCAAGAATCTTTGACAATGGAATTTGAATGGAACTGTTTCTGAATTTTTGAGATGAGGATTGATCGTCTGAATTACTTGTCTCATCTTGAATGTTATTCTCACAACGTTTCGGTCGATGTAACTTCCAACCTTCTTCAGGCGCATCTTGTCAAACTCAGGAATCTTTACGAAATTTCGAATAAAACTCTCTATTTAATACGCAGGGTTAGTTTTCTCTCGTCTTAGTATTGAAACTTCAACCTCCAGAAGACTGTCACTTAAAACTGATTATTACTTAGACCTTTTATCTGTTGGGATACGGGTGCTTTCAAACCCGTAGCCCATTCTTTGAATAGAATTGACTCTCAAGACTACCAAGTTTGAAGACTCAGATTGCAGGCTGCCAGAAAATGCCGGACCCCTGACCAAGGGAAATAAGACATAAAGTGGAAGATAAAGAGGAGGAGGAGGAGGATGATGATGATGATGATGATGATGATGATGATGATCCAATTATTGTTATTACATTAAGTTAATAAATCCTTGATGTAAAAATTAATTAAGCATAATTTTTAATTAAGATTCATTTGTTTTAATAATAGGTTTATCCTTCAAAACATAAAAAAGCACAGTCGACTACTGTCTGCTAGATTTCCGCCAGTTTCCCTTTTTATGATATCCTGTTCAGACCTTCAACCACAGTGTCTTACCTTCGTTTTTAATTTTATCCAAGTTTTTAAAAAAATTTGTTTCACCAATGGATAACCTCTTCTCAAAGCATAAAACGGGTCAATTAGATGGAATGATTGTCAGTAGAAAGATGAAGAACCTCATGAGAGGGTTAAGAATGATTGCTGAGATGGACCAAGTTCGAATACTTGTGGAGACGGTTCATAACAGGACTCTGTTGACATTTGTGAAGAAGACCATGTTGTAATCTGCAAGGAGGCAGTCCCGTGGTAATGTGTTCCACAGATGGGAAGCTTTTGTGAAGAAGCTCTGTTTGTGGAAATTCCACCTGACGCTAGGCACACAGGGAAAGAAAGGAGATGCCCCAAGATATCAGCTCCCTTGGCAATTACCCTGTGCGTAGGTCCGACCCTGCATTGTATTAATATATGCATTATTAGACACATCAGCAGTAAAACAATCCAAGAATGGTAGATCCAAAACGAGGGGTAATCATTCACAAGAGGCTGGACGGTAACAACTGAATGGCAAATGGCTGTCCGCAACAAGCATCAATGACTTCCAGAAGAGAAATGACAAGCAGAAAATAAATCCCATAATTCTTCGATCTCATCAGCATATCTCTATAAATTTTCCACAGGAAATAAGCAGTTATTCATGCAATAAATGGCTCTGATTCTCATAGTCATTTATGTTGCTAAAGTTTGATATAAATACAACCATTGGCCTAATGGATACTTTCGTGGACTATAGAATTAGCTATGCCGAGTTCAAAATCTGTTGGCATCATTTACATAATAAGACCATTGGGAAAGATGTGGACCTGTAATTTTCATTCAACTATGGGTAAAATAGCAACTAGTCTTCAATTAATCATATATCAGTGGCATAATGACCTTTGGAATCAGCTATGCTGAGTTCAAAATCTCTCGGAACTGTTTTGGTCATTTACACATTGATACTGATGGGAAAGGTATGAATTTGCAATTTCCACTCAGCTATGGGTAAAATAGCAACTTGTGTTTAATTATTCGTCTACAGTGCATCGTTTGCAATAGGTATTGTGTTTTATCATTAAATAATTCCAAAAGGGTTGATTTTATGTAAAGAAGGGAAATCAGACCAAATAACTACAACCGGGAGTCACCCTGAGTTGTATTGTTCAAACCAATCGAGGTTACGTCCTCGACAATCAGTCCGAAATGGTCTGGGCCGTTTTGGAGTTGGTAACTTTGCTTCTGTCAGGTTGGGATATGGTTCTGTGCAGTTCTAGGAGGTCCACCCTCCCAGACTTTACCTTCTTCTCATTGAGAAGGGGTTAGTTTATTGCTAATCGCCTGAGGCGCTTCTATCGTGGAATGCCGACGGGGCTGCTCAAGCATTTGTGGGGGGGGGGCAGAGTTTACATGTCTCTTGTGTGCCGGCTTTTCAATTCCCCGCCTCCCGATCTTGTGTCACATCTTTTCGTGATGGAAGAGAGGTAAATACTAATTGCAACTTTCTTATATAAATCTAATAAGTATGATGGGAGTTTCTCTCTTTCTCTCTCTCTCTCTCCATCTATATGTCTCTCTCTCTCTCTCTCTCTCCATCTATATGTCTCTATCTCTCCCACTTCTATCTCTCTATCTCCCTCTCCTCTGTTTTTTGTTGAATGCACTGTTACTGGTAAAAACTGCCGGTGCTGCTTTATAACCAAGTTTGAATTCGTACGAGAACATTTATTTAATAACCTGAATTCACGACAACATAATATTACCAAGTAAATCCAATAACATAAAAATGTAGATGGAATTGTTCACTTTAAAACTGTATGAGCATTTTTTTCAAAATTGATTGGCAAATTTCGATAAAACAAAACTCAGTATTATTTTCCTATTCATCTTCTATTGCCATTGCATTTTATTCTATTTCAATTTTTATAAACATGCCTGTATTTTTGTTGTTACTTTTTAGATATTGGGTTTTATATCCGGATGAGCTGTGGTTCCGTTACAATATGACACCATAATGCAAATCTATATTTTAATCTTGAGTTTAATTTTCATCGATTCTTAAAAATAAACAAAAAAACTTAGTTAAAACATTTTTTAGTTATTTTTTATTCACCCCAAACAAGATATATTGCCAATCAAGTATAGGGACCAGATTTATAAGGGGCAACCTGTGTGGGGAGTGTGGCAGCAAGATGTTTGTTCACATTACATTTAAATTTCTGCATGTTCGTACGACCAGGGAAACAGAAAGCAGGAAGAGAATTCGAAAAGCAAACAGTCTGAGGAAAGAAGCTATTAAAGTAGAAAGCCTTCCAGCATCTAGGGACCTCTACATTAAAGGGGTGAGATTTTACTGCTCGTCAGGAGGGTCGGGGTTATTTTTGTTGAATGGATACAAGTGCAGCAAGCTCATCAGAGCACATTATGTGGAAGTACTTGTAAAATAAGCACAGTGATGCAACACTGTGGCGATGCGACAGGGGATGGAGCTTGGCAGACATAAAGTGTCACCATTTTAATGCACATCTGATACACACATATAGGCTATGAGTATAAAATATTTAATTGCTTTGTGCTAAACTTGATTGATCTGAATGTTGAACGTTACAGAAGAAGCCAAGAATTTAATGTCAGTAAGTTGGGGAATGGAAACCTGATTTTTGGAGGAGTAACATATTAGGAGAGAATATTCTGGATCACGATAGCAGTGGGCGTTTATTGTCCATAAAATAATGGGGGAAAAAAGCACACAATAAAAAAAAATTCTAGAAGACAGATGTAAGAGCACTATATCAGTGTGATTTATGAAGCAACCTGTGACCGGTGTTAACTTCTTCTTTGCACTCTTAACCCAACCTTAACTTGAAAATGCTTGATGATGAAGTAATGAATGATATATGAACGAAGTACTTTATTTTGTATAAGTACAAATCAGGGTTGTGAAGTCAGAAGCTATAAGGTCCGACTCCGACGATTCCTAAAATTCTAATTCCGATTCCTATAATTCAAAACATTTCCAACTCTGATTCCTTATTTTAAAGTCTTCTAATATTCAGACTGTCTATTGGTTCTTTGGAGATTAAAAAATCCGACTCTGACGCCTAGCATGCTTACGGGTCTGATTCCTTCCAACTTTGCAACCTTTGTACAAATAACCGGAATACAAAAAAGACCTTTATTTTTATAAAGCGGCATTGTTTTTTTTGTCAGCATCAAACTAGGTATTTAACATTTAGTTTGTGGGCAAATGATCATTGTATTGCAGCTAATGTTTCAACTGTGTGCTTGTACCGAAACAATGCCTTAAACTTGAGCTAGTTTTGTCTATTTATTCAGTCTAAGTGAACACGTGTAAAAAGCCGTATCGACTACAAAATGTATATTTATAAAAAATAATTCCTTCATTTTGTCCTCTTTTTTGTTCCATTTTACAGAGAAGAAACTTTTGAGTTTCTTTGTGTTGTTTTCCATCCGCCACTCTACTTCGATGCCCATTCATACTAATAGCAAGAAATGGTAGCGATTTTAGTGCAAACCATATGTCTACATTTATTTATACAACTATTTATAGACAACAACACAAGTATGGAGCAGGAAGGACATATCAACGCCTTTAAAGTTAAGACTTTAAAATGCATTGATAGTTCATACATGCAAGTGAAACATGGACTGTACTGGCAGAGCATGAGAGGAAGCTCAATGTCTTTGAAATGAAATGTTTAAGAACTATTCTTGGAATAACTTTGCAGGATAGATGAAGAAATGCAGATATTTAAAGAAGCTTAAAATTAACAGATCCATTAGCAATGTTGTTTGACAAAAAAAAAAAATTAACATGGTTTGGACATGTTTCCGGCTATCAGACTCCAGCTTTGTGAAGAAAACATATAAAGAAGATTTCATTGAAGAAAGATCCAAAGGACGACCACCAAAGAGATGAGTTGACCAGATAAGCGTTCATACTGGTATGCCGCTTCCGACAGCTGAAAGACTGTGATAAGTTGCGAAATTTTGTTCTCAAACATGTGGTGAATTTTTACTGGAGTATGCACATAATCGATCAAAACTTATGGCATACTTAAAGGAACCGAGTTCTAAGAGTTTTGTCCTGTTTCTTTGTGTAGTCGAGAGATTATCTTGTATTGGGAAGATGGTGAATCAAATGGCTGAGCACAACCTGAAGCATTTTTGATATTGATTGATCTTGATGTTCTTATCGTTATGCTGAAATTGTTCATATTCTTTATTGCTTTTTGGGGGAGGGGGAGGGTGAATAAGGGGAGGATGTCTTAATTTATAGTTATTTTTTTTATTTCTTTGCTCCCTATTATCAAAAAGTTCAAAGATATTATTCTTTTAATCATTTCTACCAAAGTATTCAATAAAAAATAAAAATTATGTGAATACGAATAAATGTTGGATTATAAACTGTTTGAATGATTTCTTACTTTGTGTGTGTGTGTGTGTGTGTGTGTGTGTGTGTGTGTGTGTGTGGAGAATCAGACGTTTAAGATGTGTTAGGTTATTCCAACATTATCAATCAACCTAGTATATTTTGGAATTTTTTGAGATGAGGATTGATAATTTTGATTATTTTCATTATTCGAACTACTGTTCTCATCTTGGATGTTATTCTTACAACGTTTCGGCCGATGTAACCTTCGACCTCCTTCAAGTAGATCTTGTCAAACTCTGGAATCTTTATAGAATTTCGAACTGAACCCATTATTTAATCCTCGGGGGTAGATTGTTCTCATTCCATCAGACATGACCGGGTAGAATTCTCAAGTAATTTTATATTTTATTCCTTGTTAGTATCGCCTGGAGTGAGAATTGAACGTTCAACCCCCAGAAGACTGTAACTTAGAACTGATTATTAATTAACAACTTTATCCATTGCGCTACATATCCATGTAGGATACTAGAATTGTCCGCATGGGTTTTATATATAAGAATCCATTTTATTTCATGTGAATGTTATTTTCGTTATGTTAAACATCCAGATCAAGTTGATGTATGTCACTAACATAATAAACACTACTAACACTTACGGTGTGTATATCAAGATCATCGCTGACATCATAGTCCCCACCAAAGTTACGTCAACCACCTTTTAAGACCGTTTTGTCAATAATTGTTTGGCACCAATAAACACACACATACATACATCTGGTTTTATTTATATAGATACTAGAATATCAGGACGAGTAAAATTAATTCTTCAAACAGAGCAGTTTTGGACAACTTTATGTCTCCTTATAGAGATTAAAATCAAGATATAATGCTACTAAACCTTATCTCTAGAATCCATATTCCAATTTTGATCAAAGTCCATTACATGATTTTGATTCTAGAAAATGTCTCAAATTTAATACTTAAGCTTAAGGGGTTTTAAGAAGAAATTGAAATTCATGGAATCTTGCTTGAATAGTATCTAATAACTATGGATCAAATTTAATGCAAATCTGAAATATTTGAATTTTTAAATAAGAGGTTGTGCTCATTTTATGTCCCCTTTAAAATACCCCAAAGAAATTGAAATTTGGAGAATATATATTAATTGATGTCTAATACTTTTTGTTGAAATTCCACAAAAAAACAGGGGTATCTGAATTTTCACGAAAGGCTTCCATCCCCTTTTTACCCCCCTTTGCATGAAATTAAATTAAACTAAATATAGCCCAAATTATGCCCCTTTATGCCTAGCAGATGTGCTCCAAAATTCATAATGATTGGTTAATTAGCTTAGTAGTGAATCCTGTATATACGAATACATAAACATATGCACATACCTAACTTTATATAGAGATATATAGATATAGCTTAACCAAAAAAAAAACTTTACTCAGTTTCTTTTTTAAATTTGAACTTAAAAATTGTAATTCTAATTTTTAGTGTTTATGACTGTGCACAACTCTTCCTCCTCCTCCTGCCACCAATTACAGATGAGGTCAATTGTGTGTGGCAGGTGCTTATATGACACGACTCCATCAACAAACAGATGAGACACCATTGACGCACTTTCATCAGTAAGTTTTTGCTCACAAATGTGATGTCACCAACTCATTAAGCTCTCAGACTTTCTCTGTGCACTTCGGGCCTACAAACAAAGCAAAAAAAAAAACAAAACGATACGTTTGTTGCTTTTAAATGCTTCCTTACTTGTGGAAGGTACTTGTAATTGACCAGCCCTGTTGTTTGCGTCTACAACTGGCCAATCAAAAATATTTTCTTCTCAACGACATCCCTTCTCGTCGCTTCAGCTTCTAACAATAACAAGCGCTTGCTACCAGGAGAACTAAACCGACATTTTAAGAGGAAAATATTTACTTACCTTATATTTTGTCTTTCATCTATGGAACCACCAAAAGAAAGGTGAGTTTTGTTTTGTTATTTTAATTTACTTCATGAGATAGATTGAGGCACTTATATTACTTGATGCTGAATTAATCAAAGAGTGACATCCTTTAGATAGCTTTACCGAACAGAGTACTAAGAAGCTGATTGTGATCTTCCAAGGTGAATGGTGAAAATGAGGTTTTGAACTGAGAATCCTTATTCACAGCCAGCTGTATATACAGCCAAAAAATGTATTTCCCTGATCCTTGTCACAAAATTAACGTGTTCAGTTACAAAACAACGGTGGGTCAAAGGTCGGTTCGACTGTCCTTGTAGTTTACTTAGAATGATGGGAGAATACAAAAGAAAGAAAAACAGGAGTTAAAAGAAAACACATTTTCTGTTTTGTTTTTGTAATGAAAAAATTGACTTGCGTCCTTGGGACGCCTGGATAAGATTTTACTATGTTCTTTTAGATTTTTATGCGTCTCTGATGCATGATGCATAGCTATCAGTATTTCTGTATATATATATATATATATATATTAGTATTTCATGTATCCACATAAAATTTTATAATGGGGATATAATTTTTTATGTAAGAATTTTCAATATTTACTTCAACAGTGCTCGATACATAAGTAGAGCTAGGTAGTAAGCTATGAAAATATATTTATGGCAATTAAGCTACACAGAGGCTCCCGGGGATGAAACGCGGGAGCCTCTGTGTAGCTTAATTGCCATAAATATATTTTCATAGCTTACTATATATATATATATATATATATATATATATATGTATGTATGTATGTCTATATTACCTGTTTCACTATGTAGTGTTGTATTTAGTCACTAATACTGTTGGAAGAAGTATGGACCTTCACCCCTTTTTACTATGGGTAAAATAGCAACTTGTGTTCAATTAATCGTATCCAATAAGTATTGTTTCGGCATTAAATAACACCCCCAAAAGTTGATTTTCTGTTAAATATTCAAACCTAACCTGTGCCAATACATAAAAACAAGCAGATGTTCTACAGACAGAGCTTTTTTGTAAGGGCTTCCCATGTGTGGAGCATATTACTGCAAGAGTGCTTCCCTGTAGATTACAACATAGTCGTCTTCCAATTCAAAGTTAACAAATAGTTGTCATAAACCGGCCAATCAGTAATCAAAGTTAGTGCATTCAATTGATCAATTTTTGTACTCCCAAAGTGTTTATCTTTCGGCTGACAATCATTCCATCTCATTAACTCGTATCCTCGAGTGGCTTTTGATCTTGATCTTATACTGACACAACAAAGAAACATGGATGAGTCATTCTATAGAAAACAGAACACTAGAATAGGAAATAGGAAGTAAAATCAACCGAACCTTTGTTTGTGAGAAGCCTAACGATTGGCTAAGAGAACAACAAAGAATCTGATTGGTTAACTAGCTAGACGTGCATTTATAAATACCCGGCAAAACTAACTCCATGCATTTTAGCCTGACGATTCCCTCCGGAGATGAAACATAAAGGCCTCTGTGTAGCTTAATTGCCACAAATATATTTTCAATACTTACTAATATATATATATATGTATATATATATATATATATATATATATTTGTGTTATAATGAAATAATTCCAGGAGGAGATCCGGGTATGAGAGCTCAATGTGATAAACAGAGCAAGAATAAAATGAAGTATAATAACACGAAATTACATAATCATCGATGCAATAATTTATTTCAACCTTGTGGTTTTTTCAAGCATTCGATCCAGACGATTACATTTTTGAAACTGAAAACTTATCAATTCATATTTCATATTTCAATTATATTTGAATTGTCGAGTGTGAATTTAATTCTTTTCTTTCAGTTTCAAAAATGTAATCGTCTGGATTGGATGCTTGAAAAAACCACACGGTTGAAATAAATTATTGCATCGATGATTATGTAATTTCGTGTTATACTTCATTTTATATATATATATATATATATATATATATATATGTGTGTGTGTGTGTGTGTGTGTGTGCCGAGTTAAAGATTATAACTATAATCCTAAAATTACGTATCTTACATTTCTTTATACAGCTTTATTAGAGAAAGTGCTAAAGTTTATTATTAATAGCTGGATTATCAAGTGAGCATCAAGGGTAAGTGGAGTAATCCTGAGAAAGGAGTAGCACCTTTCCCTACACATCGGTGTAGTAGCCAATGAGAAAAGAGCTTTCGGGTCGCCCTCAACTATGCTCGATCACTTTACTTACTACAAAAATAACAACCTAAATCAACTTTTTTAAAAAAGAGTTAAGAAAATTTTCAAAACAATCTAATGAATAATGAAATAACAATCTAATTCCGTCTTTACTGAAACTTTCTGATCTTTTTGTTTTTGTGTATGTTTTTTTATGCCAACTTGTCTTTTGATTTATTTTTGTGATCTCTGGGGATAATCGATAGTAATTCTATTGAAGAGCAGATTAGTGTGTGTGTGTTGAATCAATCTCCCACCCACCCACCCTCTCTCTCTCTCTCTCTCTCTCCATTTAACATCACTATTCTCTTGTCCAGGGTTCAAAGTTTTTTTTAATATTTCGTAAGCTCATTTCCTAGTTCAGCAGGTCAATTGTCTCCAAATTCCACTGTATACGGTCTTACCTAATCACTTCAAAGTTGTTCTTGGCCTGGCAACCTTTCTGCGATTCAAGACCTCCATATTTCTGCAACGATGTATCGAGGTGGATGAATGCTCCTTCTGGATAAACTGTTGTAGAAGCATGGATGTCTTGAATTGCAGAAAGGTTAGCAGGCCAGGAAAATTTGGAAGCAAGTGATAAGACAAGACTGTACAGAATGAGGAAAAAAATTTGAACTGAATGTCAGGGTAATTTTTACGTTTTATAATTTACCTTGCCACTGTGTACAACTTTCAGAAGTTATTTTTTAAATCTTATTAAATTAAAATTATTAAAATATATATCAGCTGTGCTCGGGAGTTTTGTTTTTTCACTTTTTTAGTTTTTGTTTCGTTTTCTTTGTTAACTATGTTTGTTTGTTTTGTTTTTTTTTGCCATATTAGTACATATTTTTTAAATAGAATTTTGAAAGTTAAATTTAGTTATTACGGTTTCGTTTTATCATAAATTATTAATTGGATCAAATTATTATAAAACTATATATTATTTTTTAATTAAGGTAATGTAGTTTTAATGGATGTAAATAGCTTTCAAAAGTTTAAATACATGAGGATTTGTTAAGAATTTTAAAGCCAAAAATGACTTTCTATTCGACTGTTTAAATGCTTCCAAATTCCTTTAGGCTTTCGAAGGGTCACAAAGTAATTAATTCTTTTTTTTTCAACTATTACTTGTTTACGAATAAACCTGAATGCATTCTTATGGATTTAATTTTGTAATTAAATTATTTTTTTAAATAAGATTTTTAAGATTTCGTTTTTATTTTATTATTGCATTGTAGATTTCAATAAATATTCAATTAATAATGTTTTAGGGTAGGTGGAATCGGGTTTGATTGTATGTAGGACAATATTCTTTGCAGTATGATTTCCAAATATACTGTTTAACAAACTTTCTTTTTTTATGTAAGTTGGTTTCTTCTTTTCAGACTTTTAATATGATTGTCAGAACCAGACAAGAATTGGAATGAATTAATTTATTTTTGTTTTCTTATTTAAGACAATTACTTATACAACAGTGATGAAATCAATATAGTAAATTTCCCAAGAGATTTCATTTACTTTCTTTTTCTTTTCTTTTAATTCTAATTGGTACAACATTTCCTGAGTTCTGTCTGATAAAATTATGCTGAAGAATTCTTTGCTCATCAATCATCATGACTGCCCCTCATCAGTGAGGATAGCGGTCGTGTTCTGGTTTAGGAGCAGAAAAAAACAGATGCCTGTGTGTGGATATATTTTTTCAAGTCTACGCTATGTCGCAGTCGACAGTGCACACTTTCCTTCACAAATCCATGTGTTATATCCAATGGCATGGAGATCCTGGAGCAGATGGATAAGTTGCAGGCCTTGTCCGCTGACGACAGCGTTGGTTTCATTATGAGTTTCTCAGGTGGAAGAGCTTCAATACCAGAACAAGTAAAATACATTCTGTTTCTACTAGTTAAGCATGGAGAGAAATAATATGAAAATGATGGAGGTGTAATGCGAGTCTTAAAATTATGCTTAAATCTGATGGCTTCAGAGGAAGTATAAATCTCAACAGTATAGTGAAATGTGTGCAGAACAGAAGACTTCATTTGTTTGGTCACATAGAAAAAATGCATGAGAGTGCTTGGGTCAGTAGATGAAGAACAGTTGAGGTATCAGGGTCAGTTGGCAAAGGAAAGCCAAAGAAAACATGAGAGAAGTGATAAGGATGGATTTGAGTGATGGCCACAGATAGGTTAGTTTAGAAATTTCTTAAAGCCGTCCAACACATGCCAATATGTAAAAGAGAGGTTAAATCGAATGTGATGATAGTTTAAGAGAAAAATCTGCAAGGGTGAGTCAAACGTTTTTGCAATATTTGCATATGTACTAGTTCGCAACATGTCTATTATGTGACCGAATCGGTAGGGCCATGGAAAAGGTACCCATTGTGATTAGTAGTATCGTAATATTTGGTGTATTGCTTTAAATGATGAATGTGTTATGTTGCTACGAAATCTAATTAGGAAACTTATGCTTTACGAATTCAAACTTGGTTATGACAATGCATAATCACGTTTACATACTGATTTTTATTAGATCACCAAAGTTAAGCGACATTGAGCCTGGTCAATACTAAAATGGGTGACCATTTTGGAATACCAGATGCTGTATGTGGGAGGACGACAAAAACATATGTCGTCAAAATCATCTCCCCTAATCGGGATATACATGGCTTATGGGGACCGCTTGTGAATTCAGTATCCTCCTAAAATTTACATGACTAATCTTGTGCTAATATATTTGAAAACGAATTGAATTGAATTATAATGCTGGAGAAGCAACCAAAAACATTTGTCTGAAAGATAAAGGCACAGTTGATCACACAGTAAACAGATGGTTCAAGAAATTTGGCTCAAATTGTAAAAACATCAACGATCAGATAGATTTAAAACTATTAATTCCAAGGCCGTAGCTTCACGCCATAGAGGCAAATCAGACGTATAGCCGTCTGCTTCATCAGCTTTACGAACTTGGCAAAAGAAAATTATGATTTCCCTTCATATTATCTGTATAATAAGAATACACTTGTACCTTCGTTTGAACGTACATTATCACCTTTCACACCCATTTAAGAAAATGAGATCGTCTGATCGTCAAAGATGAAATACTAAAAATTAATTGCGGATTATCTGGTGTCACTAAGTGCCAAAACTTTAGATTTTACTCATTTTAAAATGAATTGTCCTAAAATTGAACAAGATGTCATAAAAAATAATATTTTATTGCCATCGACTTGAAAGTTACATTCGTTTTATTTATTTAAATAATATTAAACTGGCGATTATTTTTATGGTAATAAGAAGTACCCCCCCCCCCCCCCCGTACAGCATTTACCCGGGGCGGATAGAACCGGCTTCCTTCAAGGGAGGAAGTTTCATGGGCGTATGAAATTCACAAGCGGTCCCTAGTCGTATGTATATTCCGGTTAGGGGAGAAGATGACGTTAGGTTTTTGCAGGGAGGTGTTGACATACAGGGTCTGGTATTCCCAAATGGTCACCCATCTAGTACTGACCAGGCTCGGTAATAAAAAATAAAATATGGTCGGTAAGTAACCATAGAATTTCGACAGGGTCTTGCTAGTATATAGCAAGATACGTTTTTAACTGAGTTTTAGCATAAACATTTCTGAAATAATAATTCCTCTAGATTCACCTACAGATGAAGATGAAATTGATTTTGCTTTTATTTGGCAACTGGCTCCAGACTTAGTATCTTTTGGATTTTTGTCAAGAATTACTGACTTGGTGACTTATGATACTAATAAACAATCTTACACAGGAAATTTACATGAACCTTTAATAGCTTTTACAAAGTGCGAATGAACAATTAGATAAAGAATGCATGCAAACATACACAGAATATAAATATATATGTGCATATATACATGTGTTCAATATATTTATATATATATATATATATATATATATATATATATATATTAATACTAATGAGTCACCTCTTACCAAAGCCAAAAGTTAATTAAGGATTAGGGTTAATGAGATTGCCAGTTAGATGATGAACAATACTATAAGAGGATTTGAAACGATGGGTGGAAAGGGTAAGAGGACGGCTCAACGAGTATTTGTTGACATTTGACTTGAAGACTATCATGTTGTAATCAGTGGGGAAGCAGTCTCATGTTATTGTGTTCTGCAGATGGGAAGTTCTTGGAAATAAACTGTTCATATGTGTGCATATGTGTATCTATTTATTTATACAAACATTCATGGGCTGTGTAACATTGCTCATCTCTGCCAAACAAACTCTCACCCACTGGGTGTGAAAGTGAAGGTTTTGGCACTATAATCGATTCACTCAAATATCAGGGTAGTATTTGGCTCTCTTCCTTTAAACAAATCCCAAAGAAACTTTTCATGGTAAATACAATGCTTTTTGATCCACAAGTGGTTGATTTTTGACAGTGGAATTGTGAGTGGCTAGCGACCTTGCCAGAACTACCGTACGTGGGGTGCCTTGGTTTGAGATATGATGCACACCAGGAAGGAAGCCGGCTCAACCTGACCAGAGTGAATCCTGCCACAAGTACAAGTAAAATAATACAATCTCTAATTTAATAAAAACTATTTATTTAAGGATTTATTCTAAATCGTTCAATTTCTTTGAAAAGTTGAACTTAAAATAAAGATTTCTGATAGGATGTAAGCATTTATTTACTTCCTTTATCATCACACGTTCATTTACTTACTTAGTATACACAGTTTGAGATTGGATGTTAAACATATTTGCCCGCCACAGGAAGCTTCTACTTAATCCAAGTCAGTGCAACTTGAGGAGTCAACACCATGCTGAGCCGGTCATTTGATGGCAATAATGTATTAAAAAAAGGTGGAAAGAAAAGAAGGGTGTAATTAATCTGGCATATTGCCAACAAGATGGGAAGAGGGGGGGGGGCGTGTGTGGAGAAGAAAGAAATATTAAGATCATCATGGCCACTGACAAAACAAAAAGAAAGGTGAAAAAAAAATCCTACTGCCTCGGTTTCAAATTAACCTTAAGGAAAAACGATCTTCTTCTCAAGCTGTTTTATTTTTACTTATTTATTAGTAAGGTGATAAATAACTACTTCAAATACAATAAAGCTGAAGCACCCATTAACGCAGGGTTAGAGGTTATCATAATCATCATAGTTTGAAAAATCTGAAAGAAAAAAAAAATAGGAGAAATTGGAATCAAAGGGAAGATAGATACTATACACAGCATGGCACTGATGAAAACAGCTGAAATATTAAGAAAACTCCTCCAGCACAGAAATCAACTCCCATAATCAGGTAATGCTGACCGACCACACATAAACGGAAATAGAACAACACCATGTAAACACAAGTAGAAACACAGAAAGAAGCATCACACGAAACTAAGGGAACTGAAATAGAAAAATTTGCCCCCCCCCCCCCCGTCTCCTCCCAAAATAAAAAACCGTACATGCACTGGCACCGACATCTGCTGGTGTCACAAAAATCATTGTGAAAGGTCAAGGAGAATGGAAAGACTAAGTAAAGAGAGCACCATACAGACCTCCACTGAAAGGGCACAGAAAGTACTGAAATTCTTGCAAGGCTTATTGCCACTTTAATTCAGAGAAAACCAACGACTGTTATCAGCGCAAAATCAATGGTAAACAGTTGTGAAAATGCAAAGTGATTTCCAAGGGTTATCGAAAGCAGAAACTACTGGAAATATGGAAAGACTTGTTTTTATCTAGGAAACACCATCTGATTTTTTTCTAGTGAGCGATCACTGGTAATGATTCATGTGAAAACTGCTCGTGAGTAAATAATAATAATGATAATGATAATGATTCTTAGTGGAAGTAACATTGGGTTAGATATTAAAATCCTAATCCTAGTGAGTAAATAATAATAATATTTAGCTGAATTAACATTGGGTTAGAGATTAAAATCCTAATCCTAGTGAATAAATAATAATAATATTTAGCTGAATTAACTAAAATCCTAATCCTAGTGAGTAAATAATAATAATAATAATAATAATATTTAGCTGAAGTAACATTTGGTTAGAGATTAAAATCCTAATCCTAGTGAGTAAATAATAATAATAATAATAATAATAATGATAATAATAATGATAATGATAATGATGATTCTTCTTAGTGGAAGTAACATTGGGTTAGAGATTAAAATCCTAATCCTAGTGAGTAAATAATAATAATATTTAGCTGAATTAACATTGGGTTAGAGATTAAAATCCTAATCCTAGTGAGTAAATAATAATAATATTTAGCTGAATTAACATTGGGTTAGAGATTAAAATCCTAATCCTAGTGAATAAATAATAATAATATTTAGCTGAATTAACTAAAATCCTAATCCTAGTGAGTAAATAATAATAATAATAATAATATTTAGCTGAAGTAACATTTGGTTAGAGATTAAAATCCTAATCCTAGTGAGTAAATAATAATAAAAATAATACACTGAAAATCTATATATTTTTTCTTTCTTTCTATATTTTGGTTTATTTTATTGTTCGTTTTATGGCAAATCGACACTTGTGGCATTATTTAATGCAGGGACACAATACATGTTGTAAATTTGTGAGATCTGATTCGGAAAGGATTTTCGGACCAACAATTTATGGAATCTGACGCTGGAAGAGAGAATGTCTAGACAGGATGCAATGGAGGAATTCATGATACGGTTGAGTCATTGCAGAGAGCCGGCTCAATCTGCTCGGGGTCCCGCGGGGTGGTAGTTGTATATCATCATCATCATCGTACTCATCATCATCTTCTATTGTAAACGATTCATTTTAGATGACTAATTGAAACTTGTAATTGGAACACTATCACATCTCTCAAAGATACTATAAAATTAAAACGTTGTTACATTATCAATTCTGAAAATTGAGCTTATTGAAATATATAAGATGGGTGAGGATATCTTAAGGAAGGCATGAACTCACTGCTTTCTGACCTATTGATGATTATCTCTATCATCAACTCATTGACATGATAAGAAAGTCTATCTGTAACTGAAGCTATGTCACATTTATTAAAGATATTCTGCAATTAAAATCGCAGCATTTGTTCGTTTAACATTTTTATTAGTTTGTGTCGCTCTATAGTATAAGATAGTTAAGTATAGATAGGTGGGCACCCCTCTTCCTATCTATACCTACTGTGCCTTCCTTTCTAGCCCTCCTTTGTCCTCTGTTTTAACCTTTCTCTCTCTCTCACCTCCTCTCGTTCTACCTCCTTATATCTATTTGGCATTCATATTTATCAATCAAAACTAGATCTCACTCTGAAGAAGTCTTTCAATAAGTAAAGACGAAATATAAGGGGTGCACGTAAGTGTTGCATTACACCCCCCCTTCCAAGGGGAGATCTAATGTTTCTTATGTCACGATCAAATAAAATGTTTGTTATCGAATGCAAATCAACAAATCATAAAAGCACAACTAAATCATACCTCATGTCTCCCGCGTTCAACCCTAGCGGCACTTCTATCCGCGATCTTCTCCAAAGGGGTGCATTCTCGTTCTAGAATTAAAGTTGGCACAACAACACAAAGAAAAAAAGAATATCCCGAATTTGAAAAAGGACAATTTATTAGGCTGTTGATGTTGCCTTCTTTTCTATGGCTGGAGGGTGGGGGGACATATCAGGGCCATAGATTTCTTACTCCTGAGCCCCTTTAGTATAATCGTTTCTGTTACTTTTAAGCTTCACTCCGAACTGGCTACTTCTCTCACTCATTCTCTCTTTGGAGCAATGTGACGTCACATCTGTTTCTAGTGTACAATAGGTCAAGCTGACCTTCAAGTGCATGAGCTAACCTGGACTGAACCCAATTTCATGTTTATGCCCTAACATTCCCCCTACAAACTTAAATAATCCAATATGTACTGGCAAGCGTACCCTATTTAACATGCGTTTGATTTTTTTTGTATCAGTGCAGTTATTCACAAGTTTCCACGCATTTTCAATTTTATTACATGCCCAAACAGCAGTTTCGTCCATAGGAAATCATATCTTGTCCTTGTTTATTACAAAACCAAGAATATATCGAATCAGGCTCATCAGTGGGTGTTGCCAAATGCAATAAAAAAACGAATACTAGTGAAATAATTTTTTTTTTTTTTACACGGTTTATTCCAAATCATCTCAAAACTAAAATCATTCAGCCAAAACTTTCTCCAAACAATGCGTACATCGAAAGCCATCAAGGAAATAACAGTTATATAAGCATCAGAAAAAAAACATACATTTTCTTACATACCCAATTTTCTAATTTTTCCTTATTTCGATTATGGCAGAATAATTTTGAGATGATCTGGAATGAACAGCATTGAAAGGAATAATAACAATGTAAACATTGGTTATAACACGCGAGTGTAAAAAAGTAAATTACTCTAGATATTAATAACATTATTAATGCGTGCTTCTCACCTCTACATGACTTGCACAGTTTCTCCTTCTATTATTCCATTATTTATAGAAATCTATAAGAAATTAGTGTAACGTATCGACGACAGACAGATGTTTTTACTTATACTTTTCTGTTTCAATTTTTTTATACATCATTTTCGCTATACAATACGACTTTCAATACATTTTGGTTCTCTAAGACTTACAACTGGCACTATCTCTCCACCCGGGCAACGTCTGGTTGGGACAGCTAGTATATGTATATTGTACTAAATCAATTATTGTTTTCCTAAAGCTTTTTCCATGTATATTTTAATTGCACAAAATACATGCTAAAATATTCCTCGTTTTTGGATTGAGTTGCGCTTGAAATAAAACTTTTCATTGTTCTAATTAGCTGTAATTTACGATTAACTCATCACGTGACCAATCTCTTACTGTCTGTTGTTTGACTCCTCTTCACTCTTATTCTATCTGATGTTTACCAGTCTTTTCTCTCCTTCTCTCTCTCTGTCTCTCTCTCTCTCTATCTCTCTCTCTCCATTAAGCATTGAAGGTAATATAAAGAAAGGACATAATAAAAAAGATTGGAATGGTCCATTATAAACAAAAGGGAATATCACCATAGGCCGTAATATTATTTAATCTGGAGAGAGAGAGAAAGAGAGAGAGAATGATCATAAAGAGGCTAATTTTTTATTTTGTCTTTTTATTTTTGATATTTAACTGACTTAACAACATTTTCTTGATTCAAGCAATTTAACCCGAGCTCAATTGCTGACCCAACGAATCACATTTTTTATAGTGTATATATATGTGTGTGTGAGGGTAGAAAACCCGAAACGATATCGTCTGGAGGTATAAAGACACTTTAATATATATATATATATATATATATATATATATATATATATGTATATATAGCCTCCCTTCTATGTCTACTCATGTTTTTTTGTTTGTTTCAATCTACATATCTCACTTGATAACAGATTAAATCTCGAAATTGAGGTATTACACCAATTACAGTAACATTGAGGCAAAAATCTTCTTACTGTTGAATCATTTCCTTTTTTTATTTTCAGCCTAATGACACTTAAAAGTGATCAATCACTCACTGAGAGCCGGTTAAATTCTATGTGACTTGAATGATTATTTATGGCTTTGCAAATTATTCCTGAATCTTGAAATAAACAAAATTAAGAAAATAAAAAATAAATGTACTCTGAATTTCAAACGTGAAGCCTAAATTCCTACAGATAAATTTTTATTGGTCAACAGCCCATCACTACAATGGCGATACATTATGTGGTTGCATCAATCACTAAATATTCAATTACTAAAGGAAATGATAACATTTATCTTATAACTAGCATTAAGAAGTTAATAATAATGATTTGAGAGTTAATATCAATCATATATTTATAGTTTTAAATATAGGTCAGTTAATTAATCAGTTAATAATAGACGTTACAATTCTATTAATATTTGTCATCGGTGACGACACACTTCAAACATTCTGTTGGCCTTTTGGCTAGGAGTTTAAAACAACAGTATCTATGTTATTTAACTTAGCATATGTTTTAAACTATTTGACCTCAACACAAACTCTAACTGGGCCCTTCACTCAACCTGAGTCGGTGTTGTTCATACCAGTCAATCAGTCCAACAGTCTGGGTCATTTTTGAGTAGATGATGACCTTGCTTCAGTCAGGCTATGGTATTGTTTTGTGAAGTTCTAGGAGGTCCACCATCTCAGACTTGATCATTTCTTTTTGAGAAAGGGATAGTTTATTGCTATCGGGGAATGTCGACGGGGCTGCTCAAGCAGTTTTTGTGGGTCAGAGTGCACATGCCTCGTGTGTCACATCTTCCTGTGGTGGGAGGGAGATAGATACCTACTTTAACTCTTTCTTGGCCTTTTGACTAGGAGCAAAGTGTAGCATCTGTCATGATACTAGACTTCATTTTTTATGTCCTCGGTCAGTAAAGGAGAAATCCTTCTATACTGAGGCAATTTTAATTTGTGTCCCTATCCAGAGTGCCTCTTTTTGGAGAGCTGGATTTCCTCCACATTAAAAACCGACCTTGTGTCTAACTTTGCCCCTGTATGAAAGCAAGTAAATAGGAATTTTAGTTGACTAATTTACTTATTCATTGCTGTTAGTATTTTTAGATATATATCTATGAATTTCGTAAATTTTCAAATAATTATTTTTATTCATATGTGTTATGCCCAATTTAATAATAAGATATTTAAAGTGAGTCGTCAATGAGTGATTGATCACTTTTAAGTATTGGGACAAAAATGTTTAATTGTCTGACTCAGGAAGGATTTCTCCTTCACTGACCGAGGACAGAAAATATGAAGTGTAGTATCCGAACAGATATCATGAATTTCACTCATTCTAAATATCAAATTATGAAAAAGATATGCCTTATATTAATTCTTATCTTGCAAAGAAAAACAGAATGCACATATTAGATAATTAAAAACTGACCCTTTTTTAACAGGACTGCTTTCTTGCTAAATGCACATATGCAGTTGTTGAAATCCTTCAGGCAACAATTATAAACCTTTTTCTCATGAAGGTTTTATTTTTTTTTTAACCTCAGCAGGATATAGGAATAAAAGAAGGTCTAAAACCTAAGAAAAGATGCACCTAGTCAGAAAATGTTTCGAATTTTACTTTTAAAGTATTTCTCTCTTTATTTAAATAAAACATGAAATGAATCATTTCAAAGTTACACGAAAGAAATGAAAAAGAATACAGACACTTGATGTTTGTGTGGTGGCATCATTGAACAAACAAAGTTACGTCACAAGATGTCAAGTGGATCTGACCGATAGACATAGCTACGTCCCCGTCTACAAAAACAAGACCAGACTTTGTGGCATCAGTTTGTTAATTAATTGTTACCTGTAATTAACCCTTTCTAATTAAGGGGGTAAATAATAAAACTTTCATTCATTCATTCATTCATCATCATCTGTTTTGCATGCTGGCATGTGTTGGACGGCTTTTAGGTTGGTTTTGTAGTCAATTTCTATCTCTGGCCAGATCTTTATGTATCTCTCTTTCTCTCAAATCCATCCTTATCACTTTCTCCCATATTTTCATTGACCTTCCCCTGCCAACGGACCCTGTTAACTCAACTGCTCTACATTTACTAACCCAAGAACTCCATTCTTTCAATGTGACCATACCAACAATCTCCCATTCTGCACACGTTTTTCTATACTGTCCAATTTTAATAAATAAACAATTTATTTAAATAATCAATAGTATATATATAAGATACAGAGTAACCCCCTCTCCCCAAAAATGCCACCCATGGAATCGTTAATAAAATAATAGGTTAAGTGATGACTGTCCAACAGTCATCTGAACAATGCATTTTACAGCATAATAATAGCATTTATAATGATAATAAGTATTTATATGCTGTCAAATGGTGAACAGTAATAATGGCACAAGTGTAGATATAAGGGAAAATGGCCCAAAGCAAGAATATAGAGCTGTGGTTCGCAACCTTTTTCTTAGACGATTCCAATCATGCACCTTAAGAAATGACCGAGACCTCACTAGTTTTAGTTTTATATGTGTTATTATATATTATTAGTTGTGGGCTGTATAATAAAGGACAAGAATAATAAATAGACCCAGGGACAAATTTAGAAACTGTTATCAGCTTTTGTGATTAATGTTTATGTTTCGTATACAAAAAAGACATAAAACTTTACCAAGAAGTGATTTGTTCTTGTAAATATACATATTATTATTCATGTTTACCTGCAAACTGTAATTAGATTTTTCTATATAATCTAAAAATCCTTAGAATGCTTGCATATCTAAATTATCAAAAGCATATCTAATAATAAAAACATTTTTTAAAGAGAAATCTTTATTGAATTCCCTGCAGAATTATGACACAGGATTTGAGCTATTTTTTCTTTTTTTTTTACCTTATTTTAATGCATAGAGTAGTGGTTCTCCACCTTTTTCTCAAGCGACCCCAATCATGCACATCAAGACATTACTGCAACTAGATTTAGTTGTATATTTGTCATTATATATTACTATTTTTAGCTTTATAAGTAAGGAACCTGCATAATAAATAAGCCCAGGGGCGAATTTTTAAAAATTTAGGGTTAGGGTTTAATTTTTTACTTAAAAGTAAAAAATTAAACTCTAACCCTAAATATATGGAGATATAATTTTCTTTTTAATTTGACAAAACTTTTTAAATGTTTTACCTTTATGTATTTCATCCTAGATTTTAATAACTTCATTGTTAGATTTTCATCTATATGTTTCTCATGTACCATTTTTTTCCTATTTATCAATTTGTGCTATTTTTACCTGTATCAATTTTACTTGTGCCATTTTTACTTACATTCAGTGTAAAATGTACTGCATACCATTCAATGATGCTATTTTTACAGGTTTTTGCAACAGATTTTCAAAATGTGAATAATGTTTATGCTGTGTATACAAAAAAGACATATATAAAACTTCACGAAGAAGGAATTTCTTTCTGTAAATATCCATATTATTATTCACTAGTCACATTCGCCCAACATTGCCCGTGTGGAGATATATTGCTGGTCGGAAGGTTTTGTAGGAAAAATAATTTCAAATATTGTCATGTTTACAATTTTTGTAATGAAAGAAAAGTTTTATTTTTAACTTTTCCAATATGAAGTCAAGTAATAAAAAAAATGGTCAGTGTGATGGTGTTTTTAAAAAGATTACATGTTGACGTTGCATTTCTTAATGTTCCTGTAAACAAATTCCTTGTTTCTTTAATAATTTTAAATCTCAGAAAATACCAATAAAATAATTATTTAAATCTTTAAACCTGTTTTGAAATACATTCTTCACTGAGATACTCTGTGTTTAATTTTATTTTTGTTTTCTAAAACGTAGATAATCTGTTTTTTTAAAATGAATTTCGTTTCTTTACGTTCTAATATATTTCAGTTATTTTATAGACCTAACTGATAATCGCCCCTAGTGAACCTAGATGGAAAGGAAAATTTCAATAGTATCTATAGATTCCTTGAAAAAGTTAACCTTTATTGAAACTTATTTGAATGTTCTGTTAACATATCGATTACTATAACACACAAACATTGACTTTGTATGTATATATATATATATATATATATATATATATATATATATATATATATATATATAAAGGTTAATACAACAAAAGATATAAGAGGCAACTAATATTTTCAATTAGTGGACATCCGGATAAGAATAAAGCTCAATATACTGGATAGAGCATTAATAGCAATAGATAAAGTGAAAGAATAAAATTAGGTACGAATCAAATTTTATTACAATTCAAAGTTAAACTTTGCCTGAACTTTGAATTGTAATAAAATTTGATTCGTACCTAATTTTATTCTTTCACTTTATCTATTGCTATATATATATATATATATATATATATATATATATTAAAATTGAAAATCGAAGCCTTTATCAATGCAAGATTAATTTATTTTAATTTTTTATTTTAATCTTATTAATTTCGGAATAAAATTCCATCAGAGTTGACCAGTATTGTGTCATTTTTCAAAAATATAAAACTTTTTTTTGTTTGTTTTTTGATATAACGTCCTTGTAATCGGTGGTATCCGCGGTGTTGTCTTGGCAGTTATGAATTAAAATTGTGGTTGTCGAACTGAAAAAGCATGGGGCATGCTGGTATTTTAGAAATATAGGTCGTTCATTTAAAAGCATTCGTGGGTCAGAATTATTAAAATTGAAAATCGAAGCCTTTATCAGAGCAAGATTAATTTATTTTAATTTTTTATTTTAATCTTATTAATTTCAGAATAAAATTCCATCATCATCATTATATATTATTAAATACGATAGACAACTTCTGTCTACATACTTTTGTCCTGATCTGTTCCAATTTCCCAATGTATTTCTATGTTTGAGCAGAAACTGGAACGGATCATGACAAAAGTATGTCGGTTTGATTCTGTTGTCAGCATCCTTGCAGGAGGGACCACGTAATAGTTGCCAACATCCCTAAGTGCAAGTGGTATTATGGAATCGACTGGATTCGAACTTGGCACACCAAGGTCCTCAGTCCGTGTCGTTATCCACTAAACCACCGTCACTTCGCTATTGTAGTTAATGAAATGTGTTTAAAGGAGGGAATGCTGCCCAAATATACATATAGATATATAGATAGATTTTATTTATCTTCCTCCCACAAGGTAAGATGTGACACAAGGTCGGGAAAGTGGGATTTGAAAAGCCAGCGCCCGAGAAGGTGACCACTCCGGCCATTTAAAAAATTGCTGGAGCAGCCCCGTCGGCATTCCCTGGTAGGGGCGCCTCAGGCAGTAAGCAATAAACTTACTCCTCCCAAAGAGGGGAGGCAAAGCCTGGGAGGGTGGACCACCTAGAACTGCACAGGACAGACCGGCGTGCAGTATCCATCGGAACAGATACTACACTTTAAATAGATATATAGATAGATGTTGACGTGCAAACTGTAATTAGACAGTAACTATAAATTTAAAAATCTCTCGAATGCTTGCATATCTAAAATATTAAAAGCATATATAATAATAAAAACATTTTTTTAAGAGAAATATTTCTTGAATCCCCTGCAGGATTTTGTCACAGGATTTGAGCTGTTTTCATTTTTTTTTTTTTTTTACCTTATTCGAATGCATGATTCGCAGTCTCATGGAGAAAATTAAAAAAAATAATCTTCTTAATATGTTTTAAATAGCAAATTAAGCCAACGATTTTTAAAGTGTTCATTGTTAGATTTAATTTCTCCTAAAGAAAAAAAATGTAATTACTTTGGTTTTATGTTGGCTATCAATTTTCACAAATAATTGCTTTTCGTGAAAATAATATTAGAAACTGAATTGCTTTTTCAGCCTTTTGAATACAAGTGATTTTATTTTGAAAATCTTCCAATCAGATGAAAGAATTGTAATCTCACTTGTTGTCATATTCCTTTCTGAAATATACTTATTTTCTAAAAATGTTCATTGAAAAAAAAAGTTTATTTCGATATTCTTAAGCCATTAATTACTTTAGTGGAAATTAATTTATTCAAATAAGAATTTAAAATTAGTTAGCTTTGCAAGAGCGGTTAAAGTATAAACTAGATCTTGTGTATTGGATAGAGACAACTGTTGCTAATAGACTTATTCATAGTGGAGGCAACTATAAATGGGTAGTGGTCAATATGCTGTATACAAATGTGTTAAATATAGATAGCAGTGGTGTGATGTAGTGTTACAAGCGCTGACTGTTCACTTGGCATGCAAGGTTTGAGTTCTGTCAGGGTTTGAACTGAACACAAATGCTTAATTTCCTAAACAAATGTTCAGGAAATAAACAATATTGCGAAACAGAACTATATTTAAATCGAATTGCTATATTTAAATCGAAAAAATCATTGAATTAAAAAACAAAAACTAATAATTAATTAATAAAATGTCCTTTTTCAAAACCAATATGCAAATTAATCAACCTTGCGCCTGATATCGTATATACATAGGCAGTATATAAAAAAAGATGGTGCTTCTATTGTGTACAGTTAAATTCATTTGAAATAGGACGTTTTGATTTTAGTATGCTTTGGAAAGGTATGAATCTATATATTCTCCCTTGAACTATGGGTTAAATAGTAAGGTAGACAAAGCTCTCAAGCCACCATGATTGATCGTTTTTTTTATCACAGTTGCCAGCCTATAAAAAATGAAACAAGAACAGATGGATGAAGTATTGTTGCCACATTTGAGCTGATGCCCCAACCACTAGTCTCTCCCTCTTATACAGGGTCCAAAAAAGAGCCTCTAATCTAATAGGTCCCACACTGTGTACTAAACCCCAGTCCCTGTCCCATTGGTGTAGTGTTGAATCCCAGTTCTTCTTTTACAAGTACTTTAATGGAATATGCTCCGAGGATCTTGCTGTACTTGTGCCCCCTCAATGTAAATACCTCTGACCAACACAACAATCAGCAAAATCCCACCCCTTAATTGTAGAGGTTCCCAGATGCCGGAAAGCTTTCTACTCTGCTAGCTTCTTTCCTCGAACTGTTCACCTTTGGAATTCCCTATCTGCTCCCCCAACTATACTTACATGCAGAGGTTTAAATGTAACGTGAACAAACATCTCGCTGCACAACCACTTAGGATGCCCCTATGAGTTTGGCCCCTAATTTACAGTAGCCCCTTCAAATATGTCCATTTAATCTGCACATTTAGTGATGAAAAGACTATTTCAAACTTGAGAGACAAACTTCTGGACATAACGCTCTGCTGGTTAGTAATGGATGAAGTTCCCTGAATTTACTCCTAACTCTTGCAATCATTCTAGCACCTGCACCACCCTTTAAATTCTGTCCCAAATCTCGTCTTCTCTTTAAGGTCGCCAACCTCTAAATTGACACAACACATGACTTGATTGATCATTAATTAGACAAACAATACACGATATCAAGATTAACATCGATCAGTTGTTAATCACAGTTACCAGCCAAATAAATTTAAAAAATTAAGTGAGAACGTATGTTCTTAAGATGCGTCCAGTCAATCTGTGCATTTAGCGATGAAGATTATATTTAAAACTTAAGTGTGACAGGGAGATGATTCATTGTGTATGTTTTCAGGTCAAGGAGATACAAGGTGTGTGAAAAGTAACAAGACTGGGTGTGCTGTGTGAGCTATGAGGGATGCGCACATTGTGTCAGCATCCAAGATGATATCTTGGGAGTATATAACTGTAAGCTCTCTGCAACCATTATATTTTCTTTCACTTGCTTTGGCTTACATTTCTTTTTCACCATGACACTGCACCTGCTCTTTTAAACCACGACAATGTGTAGCAAGATGTTAGGTGTATAAAGATAAGGTTACAAACTGAAAATTCCACATGAGGCTAGTTTAAGCAAGATGATGGAATTTTCCATTAAAAGTCAAGTTAAAGTTAGAGCTATGTGTACAGGAAGTTGCGTCACAGACAGTGAAGACGTAGCAAAGAAGATAGCAAAGTTATTCTCTTTGGCCAGTGAACTTAGAGGATTTAGTCACCTTTTTTGCGTCTTTTATTTACAAGAGTTACGTAAAAGGGCAGATAAATCAGTCTGTCAATTCAGAGTTTTCCAAGAATGGATGTGCGCAATGGTTTAAAATGGTGTGATGTTAGAAATATAAAAAAGAAATGAATTTTATTTATTACTAAAATTCTACTCGATAATTTTCCGTAATTTTTGGTGTACACTAATATTTTCAACTGATAAGTGTATTCATAAATTGTCCTGTTATTTTATTTTGAACTGCGATATTTCGCATGTATCTCAATATAAATAAACATCAAAAATGTTTAAATAAGACTGAAAAACATTTTCTGCTTCAAAAAATATTTGAGAAAAATTTTTTTTTTTTTTAAATTAATCTCTATTCATTAAAATTTGAGTTTCAGAACTGTTTTTTTTTAAAAATCAGATATTTATTTTGAGATTACCATTTTTTTTTTTTCAGGAAGCACAGTAGTGGAGACTTACACAGTCGTTTGAAATCCAGGAAACTTCTTGGAGTTGGAGAAACTGACGATGGAGATGTTCACAGATCAAAGGTCAGTAGATGACATTTTTAAGAAGCAAATATAACAAAAGCAAACTACTGCTTATTTTAGATATTCTTTTTACATGAAACTATTTATGTCTTGCATGTAAACTTGTATGATTTCCCTTATTGAAGTCCTTACATTATTAAATCGTTCCTTGTGGTACTACCACAGAGAAGATATTTGATAACTATGAGTAATAGACTAATCCGTGTCGTGCCATATTCTTTACAGTTGTTTAGAATAAAAAGCTGATGCAAAAAAGACATTGTGAGCATGTGTATGCTTTAGATCGTATCAAGATGGCATGAAGATTGTGCAGACTCTTCTTGAGATACTGGTATAGCTTTTGAACCAAACAAAACCGATTTTCTGTTCGGCATCTTTCGTCCGTTTACGTAAACAGCCAGGAGATGTTGACGTGCTTAGCCAATCATGCGTTAACCCTAAAAGAAAATCTGTCAACTGAACCTAAAAAAACAGGACTTTTTTTTAAACCCTAACCCAAAACTAACCCCAACCCTAACCCTAAACTAACCTAGTTAGGGTTTTTTTTTTTCGTTTAACCCCCCCCCCCCCCCCCAAAAAAAAAAATGAAAAGAAAATCGATTCAAAAATGACCTAAATTTATTTTTCTCTCAAAAAATCAGAGAATTTTTTTGAAAAAGGCATCAAGAAGCTAGTTGATCGTTGGACAGAAGTCATAGAAACTGAGGAAAATTATTGTAAATATTAAAAATGCCCTAATGTGAATGTTTCAGATGAAATAAGTGTGTTGGACAAAAACCACATTACTTTCTTTCCAACCTGATATTTTTGAAAGCTGGTCCTCCCAAATAAATTTTAAGGGACAGTTTAAAGTCGATTGACCGAAAGTCAGTGGCCAGTGTTTATATCGCGTAAAACCTACTTGACAAAAATCAATTACATTTTCAGTAGATCCCCAAGAGTATTTAAAAAAAATTTTTTTTTTGAAAACTGTCCCCCCCTCCATGAGTAGGTTTTTAAGAGCAGGTTAAAAACAATTAAAAAGACTTGTATTTGATCAACCAGAATAGTTTTAGACATATTTGTTCTTTTTAACCCCCCCCCCCCTCATGATCATCATTAGTTAAACATCTGTTTCACATGCTGACATGTTGGACTGATTTTAGAAATTGACTTACAAACTAACCTATCTATGACCAGATCTTTAGTTATCCCTCTTTCTCTCAAATCCTTATCACCTTCTCCAGATTCAATCTTCCTCTGAGGTCATCAGATCCAAGCCTGTCCTTGAGACTCACTTAAACAGTTGTTTGAATTAGGCCAAATTTTTAGTGCACCTGACGCCAAACCGGTGAAGTGATGGGGACCAGTATTTTTATCGAGACACCATCTCTAGATGATTACACACTCAGGCTAAAGAGCACTTCACCAACCTATTAAATAATCATATATTAAAACCTTGCCCCCTCCCCCAGAGGGGCGTTTCTATTTATAAAGAGGGAGCTTGGATTTTTTTGGATAACAATTTAGTGGGCTCATTAGGTTGGCTATGTCTCATGTGTAATAATTGTGTCTGAAGACATCCAAATAACACTTAAGAAATAAAATGGATGTATTTGACTGATATTTTAAAACTTTTTTCTTCTTCTTTCTGTTATGATCATCGGTCTTGTGTGATATGCCAGTGATTTTCCACATGACATTTTGAATGCTTAACTCTGAGGTGTAACTATTTAGTTAGCTTAAAGCAACATTATCTATGTTATTTAACTTGGCATAAGTTTTAAACTATTTGACCTCAATACAAACCCAAACTGGGCCCTTCACTCCTTAACCTGAGTTGGTGTTGTTCATACCAGTCAAGGATACGTCATCGACAATCAGTCCGACAGTCTGGGTCATTTTTGAGTAGATGATGACCTTGCTTCAGTCAGGCTGACGTATGGTTTTGTGAAGTTCTAGGAGGTCCACCCTCTCAGATTTGATCTTTTCTCTTTGAGAAAGGGATAGTTTATTGCTAATCACCTGAGGAATGTCGACGGGGCTGCTCAAGCATTTTTTTGTGGGCCAGAGTGCACATGCCTCATGTGTCACATCTTCCTGCGGTGGAAGGGAGACAAATACCTACTTTAACTCTTTTTTTTTATCATAGTTCATCCCAAACAAGACAGGCCACCACTGTAGACATAAGGGTCTACTGAGAATTAGGGTGTAAGTTTTGGGGGTCATCCTAAGTTGTGAGCTGTGTATCTCCTTGACCTGAAAACATACACATGATTTTAAATTTCTGTATGTCAGTACAGTCAGGGAAACAGGGGGCAGGGAGGGAGTTCCAGAAGCCAGCAGCACAAGGAAAGAAGCTTTTGGAGTAGAAGGCTCTCTGGCATCTGGGGACCTCCACGATGAATGGATGGGACTTAGCTGATTGTCGGGTTGGTCTAATGTATTTACTTTGAGGGGTTACCAGAGCAGCATGTTCACTGGAGCACAATCCATTGAAGTACTTATAAAACAGGCATAAGGATGCAACATTGTGGCATTGGTACAGGGCTGGAGCTTGGTGGATAGTGAGGGACCTATTAAGTTGGCAACTCTTTTTTGGACCTTGTCTTAGAGGGAGAGACTCGTGGATGATGCACCAGCCGAGATGTGGCAACAATACTCCATGCATGGGCAGATGGTGGCTTTGTAAAGATACAGGATAATGTTAAGTGTGAGAAGTTTTCTAGCATGGTAGAGGGAGCCCACCTTTTTTGCAGCAGCCTTGCCAATGTCTTCAATGTATTTGCTCCAATTCATGTTAATTGTGAATGTTAGACCGAGGAGTTTGAACATTGGACTCTCAGGTAGGGTTTTATTTGCCATGGCAATCAGTGGTTGGAGAGGGTTCTTGTAGTTATTGAATGAAAGGAGCTCTGTCTTTGTGGCATTAAACGTTACCATCTATTTATGACCCCATTCCACTACAGACTGGAGGTCACTTTCGAAGGATTCAGGAATGTCGTTTATGAAAATCAGGAACAGTAGAGGTCCTAGGATGGATCCTTGGGGTACACTAGCATTTATCTCATGTTGCTTGAATAAACAGCTATCGAGGACAACCTGGATCTTTATTTTGGTTAGGAAGGATCTAATTATATTAAATATTTGCCTAGTAATACCATATGAGTGAATTTTTATGAGAAGCTCTTTATGCCAGACCTTGTTAAAGGCTTTGGATATATCAAGCGCTACTGCCCTAGCTTCATTTTCCTTGTCTAGTGTATGATATATGCGTTCAGAGATGACCGTTAGGATATCCTCAGTAGATCGTGCTTGCCTAAATCCATACTGATGGTCAGAAAGAAGTTTAGCATTAACGAGGTGCTGGACTATCACTAGATTGATTAAGGATTCAAAGATTTTAGCAAAGATCGGGAGTAGAATGATGGGGCGATAATTCTGAGGATCAGTTCTATCTCCAGAATTCTTGAAAACTGGTACCACAGAGGCAATTTTTAAGCTATCAGGGAAGCAAGATTCAGCAAGGCATTTGTTGTAGAGTTTAGAGAGGATAGGAGCCAGCTCAGCAGAGCATTTCTTTATTACTATTACTGGTATGAGATCAAGCCTACAAGCTTTTGAAGTGACAAGGTTTTTTATGATGTCCCTGATCTGAGATGGGGTGGTGACTAGGTTTTCAAGTGTGGCTTCGGTCCGCAATACGAATTTAGGGAGGGGATGGTTTGCTGAGTCCAAAGTGGAGTTTAAGGCAAAATGCTGGGCAATTAGTTCAACCTTATCAGTTGCTGTGCAAACAACATCATTGTGGTTTGATAGCAGAAGAATCATTGACTGTCCATTGTTCACCACATTATTGTAATTTTCCAGAAATCGCGAGTTTCTGTAATGCCTTTTCTTTGCTTCACCTATTACTACTTTACAATTATCTCTTGACTCTACAAATTACTGTCTATTCACAGTTGACTTATGGCAGACGAATTGTTGGAATGCTTGCTGCTTCAATGCAATAGCAGCTGCACATTCCAAGGTGAACCATTGAGGAGAGTAGGGTTTGCTGAAGAATTTTCACATGGAGACATATGCTTCAATGCCAGCTTTGACACATTCGGTTAACTCATTTATACACTGATCAGCAAAGAGTGAAAAGGTTTCACTCCATGGGGCGTTGCTGATGTGATCTTTGATGGAATCAAAATCAACCAACTCATAGTATCTCGTTGTTTTGAGAAACGGTTCATCAGCTTTGGGACAAGTTTTTAGGATGATACTAATCATTACTACAATGTGATCAGCATTCCCGAGCAGGCTATGGGCATTTGTAACACAAGCCTTGGGCAATGAGGTCAAGAACAGGTTGAGAAGTGAGGCTTGCTGGTCCATACGATTAGGGAGACGGGTCGTAAAAGTGACAGTCTGTGATAGGTCGTAAGCTGAGGAGAAACTAAACGTAGAGTTCCCAGTTGCATCAGTAACGCTGGAGAATCCTAACCAGTCACGGTGGTGTGCATTAAAATCCGCAAATACATGAATTTGGGCATTCGAGTCAAGTGAAAGTGCTGTATCTATGCTTTCAGAGACAGAGTTAGCAGGGTACAGTCCTGGGTTGAAGGAGAACGGTATATGAAATATAAGTATCTAATGCTGTGTAGTAAGGTAAATCTCAAGCACATGTAGGCTTGGTCATCTGATTCTAGCCTATGTTCTCTAGTCAAGGGAGAGTGTTCCAAACATAAACTCCTAGCCCATGCATATGTTTGTCAGATTCTTTACAGTAGAGTGGGTGGTAGTCAGTCATGTCAAAGTAGAAAGAAGAGATTGAGGATTGAAGATTTGTTTCACTTAGTGCTAGGATATCCGGGGAATTTGTCAGGAGAAAGGTTTCTACGTCGTTGATGTTGGTTCTAAGTCCCTGGATATTTGTGAATTCGAGCCTCAAGAGCAGAGGCGAAGATGTATTTTGGAGGGTGTCTTGTTTAGATTTGATTTTTTTACTTTGTAATGTCATGTTTGTTTTGAGATAGAGTGGGGAGGGCAAAGTGGGTGCTTGTTTGGTACCAATAAGTTCACACCACCAGTCCATTAGTTGTGACCTGGTCCATGGGGGTTGTGGCCTCGAGAAAGCCCACTGAAGATAACTGTAGGATCTCTTTCAATGCGCGACATGGCACGTACAGTTACCCACGATATCATACAACTGTTGATGGAGCAGCCGTTCTTAGCTCTACCTAAAAGTGAGGGCTCCTGTACTAACAGTCGGAAACAGCAGCCAGACAGGCTGTCTAACCTGTCCCCTCAACCTGTCAGAACAAGAGCGACCCAGACTAGTCATGTGAGACTTAGTGACGAAAAAAATTTCCACAAGTTGCCAAGATAGAGAGAAAGAAAGATGGCATTCATTGTCCTAGTAAGGAAACAAGGCCAAGCACTGGGTGTCTTTGAGGCGTCCCAGTGCTAGTACCCCTGCACTTGACTAATAGACAGAGAAGGAGTACAAAGGCCGGGCGATACGCAGAGCCCATCTACTCCTTAAGGTTTGCAAACCGGATATTTTTTTGAGACTCCAGCTCTAGGAAGGTTGTCGATCAAGACTAAGAAACCGCCCTCCCCCACGGTTTGCTGCCAAGACGTTAGTGGTTATTGACACGATTTTTTATCAGAGTTTTCCTTCTAGATGGATGACCTGACAAGGTCTACGATTCAATCACATCGAGAGGAGATAGCCTGCGTTAGTGTACTAGTCGGGTATTTCAGAGCCCCAGCAGGTAAAAAAAAAAAAGAGTGAGTCTTCCACATATATATATGTAGATAGAATAAGTTTTACCGTATACTCTAGAGGAAACCGAAAATTGAAGATATGTTTCCCTCTCATAATTAAGTAATAATGGAGATAAACAGCCATAATTTCTGACCAGAAAACTTGAGAATGGAATCTACGATGAATTAAAAGGGGAAATGGAGCAAGGGTAATCTTTTAGCACGTGGTCCAAAGACATTTTTTCTCAATTTTTTTTTACGCTACCTAACAGTGAAAATTTGGGAATTACTCGAGTATAAATGAAAACAGTATATATGTATATAGAAATAAGTACATTTAAATAATAACAGATTGAAATTTAAGGAAAAAGAAAAAGAAAAAGTAATAAACATGAAACTTAGCTTTATGTAGTTGGCCAGAGAAGTTTTGCCAACCCTTATGTCGGCCTACGAATGAACTATCAAGAGAGCCATCCTTGGCCTTTTGGATAAGAGCAAAGTGTAGTATCTGTCATGATATTAAACTTAATCTTTTCTGTCCTCGGTCAAGGAAGGAGAAATTCTTCCAAACTGAGGCAATTTTAATTTTTGTCCCAATCCAGAGTGCCCCTTTTTAGGGAGCTGGATTTTCTTCACATTAAAAACCAACCTTGTGTCTAACTCTGCCCTCGTGGGCAGGCAAGTTAATAGGAACTGTTTTTTTCCTCAGATAGTCGTATTTGATTATCACCATTATGACATTACTTCCTTAAATTCACAAGCCCGTTCAAGCAGGTGTGATTTTGTTTGACTAGAGTAATCCAAAAGGAACGGAGGAAGGGCAAAGGTGAATAAGTAAGCTGACACTGGTGGGTGAAAACATTGTTAGTTTTAGTCATGTGACTGTCCACATTTGCATCTTCGTTGGATAAAGTCAAATGAAAAGCCTATTTCATGGGTTCAAAAGGTAAAGCTGGTTTGTGAAAGGCAGTGATCAAATTTGAATAACTTTAAAAATAATAAACAAATTATCAGGTAAAACTCCAAAAATAATCATAAATTAATGAATTCACATGTGTTTCATATCTATCCCTCACTCTCTCTCACTCTCTCTCTCTCCTATGTGAAGAATGCCCATCCCAGGACAGGTAAAATTAATTCCCCAACAAAAGTTTTGCACCACTTTTATGTCCAGTTAGGAAAATTAAGATCAAGATATAATTCTACTAGACTTTGTCTTTATTCAAGACATAATTTTACATGATTTTAATTCTAGAATATGTCTCAAATTTAAGGTGTCTTAAGAAAATGAAATTCAGGGAATCTTGCTTAATTGGTCTCAAATAATTTTTGGGTCAAATTTAATGCAAATCTTATATATTTGAATTTTATATATATATATATTTGTCATCCACACTGTTTCGCTGTATGACAGCTATCCAATGTGGTTAGACATACGAGTGCTTCTGGCTGAGATTGAAACCCTGTCGTGTTTTAGACAGCAAACTTTTATCCACTGCACCATCGACACAAGCTAGGAAGGGTGAATCTTTTGACTAATTTCCCAACGGTAATTCCCTTAAAATAATTTATGTGGGTAATAGTAATGATTACCCTTACTGTTTATATAAAAAAATATCAGCAGTCAAAATAATAACCTAGGAAACATAAGATTGAATGCACTCAACCATTTTTTCTAACGGTGCCTTGTTTTTATGATTTGCTATTATCTTACAAGTTGCTACATTTTATTTCTATTTTGTTGAAATATCTTTATCTTAAAAGTTAAGTTTATGTAAACATTAAAATAGCCTACACAAATTAATTCACGTCATTGTAACGGCAATAATTAAAATTCTCCAAAGATTCCTGCTACAGCCCCGATGATGTGTGCTCAGTACAGAAACGCAAATTAATTTGCATAGGTTGTTTTCATGTTTATATAGTTCATATATAATCTTTGTATTGAGCACTTATATATAATATTCTTAAATAAATATCAAATTATATTTACCTACAGACGACGTCGTTTCGAGCTTATGCTCTCATCAGTGCAGGGAAGTGATAATTTCAGATGGTCACAATGCACAAACCCAGTTCACAGAATCACTTTTGACTCCGTATGCTTTTGCTCTATCCTCTCGGTTATAGGAAATTATCATGTGATATGGAGAGATTAAGTTATATGTAGGCCAATTGCGGCAAGCGATAAACATCAAGACAATCTATTATATATATATTTATTCATATATGATGTTACAGAAGATCAAGTTAAAACAACATGATACCGTCGCTTTCAAATCAGTGATTTTTCAAACTGAGGAGTTCACAAATCATGATACATTTCCACGTTATGTTTATTTTTTGTTCGTTTTTTTCTTTTAAGGGGTTAATTCAGTGTATTATGTATTATTCAGGCAGATATGGGGGTTATGAATTGAAAACAAATTTCTTATGAAAATAAAAATAATTACAGGTACAAACAATAATAATAATAACAACAACAACAATAATAACAAAAATAATATTAATAAACCGCCGATACTAATAATAATGATAATAAGTTACAATGGTAATGAAATAAATTTGTTAATTATTAATTAATATGATAACTAAGTAATTAATAATGATTTTATTAAAAATATCATTATCGATTCATTCTATAAAGATGGATGACAGGAGATTTTGTTTGTTCATAATTTGCAGTGGGCATATATATATATATATATATATATATATATATATATATATAGTAAGTTATGAAAATATATTTATGCCATAAATATATTTTCATAACTTACTACCTAGCTCTACTCACGTATCGGGCACTGTTGAAGTAAATACTGAAATGTGATATGTGGATACATGAAATAATATATATATATATATATATATATATATATATATATATCAAACAGGTTTCATGCAATTAGAGAGAAACTCTCTCAACACCCATAAAATAAATTAATCTCTCTAAGGGGGCAATTATATTGCTTAGAATAACTCCCCAGCTATACTAAGTAATATTCAATTTGCGTCTTTATTTTACCTATGTATATTTTTTGTGGTTGTGAGTTTTGAGTAAAAAAATGCTTCCTTCTAAGATTTATATCTGGTTTCCTGCAAACGGACAGTAAACCAAATTTTGCCAAATGTAGTTTTTAATCTTCTGGGAATTCGATCTTATTTCCTATTCATGTGTCAACCATTATCCGCACTTCCGGTGTGTACACATTTTCTTTAAACGTGTTTGCCATCGTAACTCCCACTGCCCCTCTTTTTATGTATGTTTTTATTTAAAATAAAAAGAAAAAGAAATTGAGTCAAGTATTGAGAATTAAGCACTTTTATTTGGGTGTGAGCTAGAGAATGGCTTCTTGTAGGTCGTTTAAAATGCTGAGAAAAATAAATTCCCTAATTTTATGAGATCCTCCCCTCCCACCACCACCACCACCATCAGCTAACATTATCGTTTTTATAAATTGCGGTTTCGTTTGTGTATCAGAATTTCTGCTAGGGGCACAATTTTTCAAAGTTTTTAACTTCATAAAAAATAGATTACCCGTGACCTGTTGGGTGACAACCACTACCATGTTGTGTTCTACTTTGATTTGAATAGAAAATTCATAAATTGTAATACATCTGTTGAGAAATTTTTCACATATAATTAAAAATAAATTTTTTAAGTTACCTATTTGCTATCTAATTTACATACGTGTTTAGATGTGTACGGGCCCACTATGTAAATTAGCTGGAAAGAGAATGTCACTCTTTCTCTAAATGCTATTTTAAAAATATTAGAAAGTGGTTCAATCAAAATAGAATGACGTAAATTCACTAGACCAACTCGACAATCAGCTAAATCCCATCCATTCACTGTGGAGGTCCCCAGATGCCAGAGAGCTTTCTACTCCAATAGCTTCTTTCCTCGTGCTGCTGACCTCTTGAACTCCCTCCCTGTCCTCTGTTTTCCCGACGGTACTGACATGCAGAAATTTAAAACTAATGCAAACAGATATCTCGCTGCGCAGCTCCCAATTTAGGTTGACGCCCCCCCCCCCCCGACCGTCACCCTTTTTTCTCAGTAGCCCCTTACGTCTACAGTAGCGTCCTGCCTTGTTTGGGGTGAACTATGTTAAAAGAAAATAAGGGGGGCGAGAGAAATACATGGGTAGCTAAGAGAGAGATTGGTGACTTGTTCAGATAATTATAAATTACGGCTAATTAGAACAGTTAAAGCAGATTTTTTTAAAAGATAACTCAATCCCAGAACTAAAGTATATTTTAGCATGAATTTTATGTTATTAAAGTATATAGGAAAAGGGCTTTAGGAAAACAACCGTTGATTAACTTACATTTAGTATAATAATAGATAAACGTTGAACTAAGATTTAATGCAGTATTTAATTACAACTAAATCAGGCATCATTGTAGAGCATGAGATGAATGATGTTTGATATTAGGTCGTTACAAAAATAATGGCTGATTTCAGAAACACACATTTATTCATGAAAAAAATTTGTCACCTTTCCAATACTCTGTAAATGACGTGAAACTGTTGCAGTGTTGACAGCAAGTGTCTGAGACATTTCTTTGACACTTTGACGTGGATTTTGCTCAACAAGTGCTTGCAATTGTTCATTGTCAAGATTACATGGCCGTCCTCTACCTTCTTCATCTCCACTATGGAATATCTGGAACCACCTTCGTATTGTCCGATCTATCTCCCCATGCTCTATTGATATTGGCAGAAGTTTCGGAGGCATTTTACCCAACCTGAACTCATGCAACATAAGAAGGCAAAAGTCATGTTTTGGCATGTTCATTCTATGCTTCAAAAATACTTTCTATCTGAAAAAATTTGAACAATTATTATTGAGAACACATTAATTATATACGTTAAAATTTATCAAAAATAAACTACAAATTCTATGTTAAAATGACTTTTTAAAACCCAGCACTTCAGACGATCATTATTTTGTAACGACTTAATAGATTAAAGTGGGGCTTACTTTAGATACAAATGTTGAATATGTGCTCTCTGTGTAGGGTGAAAAAAAATGCTCAAACTCCGTATTGTAGTGGACAAATAAGAAAATATGCACATGTTTAATTATTCCATCCCTTGTTCTGAACGGTGTGATGTCAGTCAGGTGACTTTATCTCTCTAGACATGAACTGGCTAGCCGAAAGACATCTATCAAGATTGTCATCATTTTACAGGCTCTTGCAATCTGCCAATATGTGTCATAGGGGGATAGATACGTTACCCATTCTATCGACACTCCATATTTATTTATTCGCAGAGATGCATCTTATTGCTCACTCAACTATTAACAAAATACATGCAACACACTCTTTTTCTGTTCTTTATACACATGTACAATGTCTTCCCTCGCCCCTAACTCACTAAATAAATTTATTGTTATAGTTTCACTTATATTATCACTTAGGCAATCTGAGAATTTATCTTTCAGCTACTCTCTCTCTCTCTCTCTCTCTCTCTCTCTTTCTCAAATCCACCATCTTTAACACATTGTTTGTATTCACTAAAGTGGGAAGATAGCTGTCTCTCTCTCCCTCCTCCCTCTCTCCTTCCTTACTCAGACGGATAGACTACCTTTATTAATAAATCGTATGGCACAAAATTACATACAGGGTTGATGTGCCGTAAAACAAACAATCTCAACAGTATTATAAAAAATAAATTTGGTGCTTCACACGAGAAATTTCGGATTTATACCTTTTTCAAACTTATTAAGGGAGGGCCTGTGGACGAGTGGTTATAGCACTTGTCTTTGGGCTGGACGACCCGGGTTCGACCCCACTCACGGCATGCAAATTTTCGGGTCTGAAAACTCCCTCTGTCCACCCAGCAGTAAATGGGTACCTGATTAAAACTCAGGGAAGGTTCAAGGCAGCGGAAGGAAGGAGAGGGATGGGCTCCGCCTTCTATATGCTGTGCCCTAGACACGGTGATTCTTAACAAATCACCGCCGCTACAGCCATGGGCAGTGTGCGATGTCGGCAACGACACTCGTGCGCGTCCAGGCTATGCGACCTTTACTTTACCTTTACAAACTTATTAGTGCATATGTGACGATAATAGATCTAATATGATTTTAACTCAGCACAGCCGATTTCCTAGGTTATGATGTTATCCATTAAGCCAATAACTGTTAAGACGGAACCAATCTACTTCACCAGGGGAAGGCTATAAACTTTTAAATGTTTATTTATATTTTGTTTCGATATGTCATATATAAGTAAATACGATTTGTTTATTGGGTAATTTAAAACGAAACAAATATAAACTTAAAATTAACACTTTTAGAAAATCTGTTGGTGAGCTGATATGCTATGGTTAAGTTTAAAATAGCATTTTCGTCGGACTGTCACTACTATATTTGAAATAGAACTTAACATGATCTGTTACACTGTAATAAGTAATAAGTAATAAGTGATCGGCTATCGTTGAGGGAAACCCGAAGGCTCCTTTTGCATTAGTTACTACACCAAAGTGTACAGGAGGGCGCCATTTACCCATTTTTGGTTTGTATACTTCAATAGTCATAAACCTTAGAATATCAGTGCATTTCGATAACAAACTTTCTTCTTTTTCTTCAATTAGCGTGTCTTTTGCACATCACAGGAAGATGACCACGATTAGATGATCATAGTTTGTAAGGTGCGACTCAATAAACCTAATGTTTCCCAACCTTGATATCTGTTAAATTATTAATTGCTGCCGTCTATAAGAAATGAATGTCTGACGACTATTGATTTTCAGCACTTTGTTTCAAATTTGGACAGACGCATGCATTGGAAGTGCCCTCAGTCAGGGAGGCATGAAACAAGTTATGGTTTTAAATAAATAAATGTTTTGCAGTCTGCCACTTGGTTGAGATGAAATAGTTAAGGACAAAACGATTATTCCACAATTCTAGACAACTACACATAAGATATCCTCGATACCCTGATGTTGACTTAGGATATAAATATGTTTGCTCAATTATTTATATCAATAATTGAGAAAAATATTCATGTCTCAGGAAAAGTTTTCGGAGAAATACAACAATATAAATTATCGATTTCTTTCTACAGTGTTTGTTCAAATGAATATTTTCTACCCAGAAAAAAAATCTTGTGTTTAATAGATAACTTCTTCTAAACCGTGTAAATCAAAGTCGACAATTATTTTGATTGAAATAGACAGACAGAATAACGATTATAGAAGTCGACGACTCGACGAATCAAACTATGTAGGCAACATCTCTGTCAGTCGTGGCCATCATCTGGAATGGGATTGTCTATCGCTGCGAAAGGTAATTTCCATGGCGACTAAAATAAATGGACTACTATATAAAAAAATAAAAAATATTCATTCCTATGTTCTAATTGGATAGCAAGCAATTAATTTTATATTCAATTTTGGGACACTAATATTTATATATATATATATATATATATATATATATATATATATATATATATATATATATATATATATATATATATAAAGGAGATATATTATGTATCGATTTTTAGTATTTACTTAAACGTGAGTAGAACAAGGTAGTAAGTTATGAAGATATATGTATGGCAATACTATATATATATATATATACTAGTAAAAAACTACCCGCCCTCTGGGCAGCTATAAATCTAGCTGTTGTTATCTATAGAAAGACAAAGAAACAATTTTCTTTTCACATTTTGATAATTTGAAGAAAAATAATAAAAAGATGATTGTCATGGTGTTATTTGATATATTCCAATGTTGAGATTTGATTTTGTATAAGCATAAAAATGAATTTCCCATAATGAAAGGAATAGACGAAAAATTGGGGCGATTGTCAAGAATAACCAATAGAAAAAAAGGGGCGAATAAAATTAATAGTCAACAAATAACTGTTACCAAAGGTAATACAGTTACTTTTCTACCTACTTGTCTATTCTTTTGTGTGTTTTAATATATTTTAAAGCGTTTTTATTGTATTTTAATAATTCGTCCAAATTCGATCGCATAACAGTGCCATTTTCAAGATGGCGTAAGCAAACATTTGCAAAGTTTGTTTAACAAGTTTTTCGTCTTTTGGGGAGAGTGCATAGCATAGAATAAGTCCAAGGTATTTTGAACAAAAGGCATGACTATCGACCCCACAAACAAAGATTTGTTGCCAAAATTGTATGACCATTGGCCCCCCTTTCCTCCCAAAACCGATTAGGGCTTCATCCCTAAGTTTAATGAAATTTATTCATAAGTGTCTTGTAAACACGAGACAAAAACTTTCGACATTTATTCATTTATTAAATATTAATATTTTGGTAATTTCGATACAAATTTATTTATCTTTTAAATGGATAGAAAAAAGAATTCAATTTACTTGGACGATGATGTTAAGCTCTTTAAAAACTATAAAAAAAGAAAATTTGGTTGTGGCGTGGCGGAGAAAAAAGAAAGGGAATGAGGGGAGGGGAGCAGCAGCATCATCGTTGTCGTCGTCAACAACAAAAACAAAAACCGGAAGTTATATTTCGAATTTCAAAATAATAATTTTGAATGTTAAACGTTGTTCATTAAATCGTTGTAATTAATATTACTACTAATAATAATATCAATATTAATATGAAGAAAAGTATTAGATTTATCTAAGGAAAGTGGAATACAAAAATAGAAATGAATTGTGCAGAATAATTATTTATTTGAGAGTGTTTATAAAATTATTATTCAAATGAAGCGTCTTGGTCAGTGTTTTTAGCATTTTTCTGTTGGGTATATATAATGTTTGAAAATACATAAATGTAAAATTGAATTAAATAAGCTTAACATGTTTTGACATGAAAATATTCATGATGAATAGAAAAAAAACTTTCGCATTTATTCAATTAGATATATATATATACAAAGTTAGAACATTTATATCAATTCTGAGAATTCAAACGCAATAATTATTTGGCGGAAAAGCATTTCCAATAGAATCTGGAAAATTTATTTTGTGGTATACATTTGATGACTCCAAATAATATCTTCATCCGCGCTCTTTACAGCATCACATACAGAAATTATTTAAGAAAAGCTTCAAAAGTCATTATTATTTCAAAATCACATAAATCCAGTCAATAATGGAGACCAAATCTCTTATTAAGCCACCATATATTACTCCATCCGTAAGTTCAAAGATGATAATAGCAATGACAATACATATCAAAATACATAAGAAACAGCAAATTAAAATTCGAAATATTTACGATACAGAATGAACCAGGACGAAAAATTGTCTAAAGAATGCAAGAAGACGATTAACTATTTGTTACTATGTCTATAAACTTAGATTTACATAAGCTGTATCACCTATAAATATAGCAACTAATACAACCATATGCATTCATATATATAAAGATGAAATTCAACTTCTCAAAATCAGAACAAAGCCGAATCAAGACAGTAAACCTTGTTCACACAACGGTCTTAATATTCTTTTTTGATAAAGCTTTATAACAATAATAAATAATAAATGTGGCTTAACATAACATTTTGTTGCAGTTCAACAGGGTTTCCGATCTTCAAGAGTATTAATAAATCCTTAATGTTTCTTTTCATTTGAATACAAATGAAAAAAGACGTTAAGGATTTATTGATACACTCTTGATAATCGGAAACCCTGTGGAACTGCATTAAAGTGTTAAGTTAAGCCACATCTATTATATATATATATATATATATATATATATATATATATATATATAAAAACAATAATAAATGATAATAAAATGTTCTAAGCTTTAAGACTTTGCTGCAGTTTCATAGTTTATATTATATGATACATGAAAACTTAAAATATATTAAGTAAACATTAGAATTAAAATGTTTATTTATGAGTGTCCTCTTCCAACTCGCCTTTCTTTCATTTTTTTACTTTCCCAAACTGAATTAAATACTAAAATATTCAATTTTCAAAGGCCCATTTTTCCTACTTTTTTTCTGTAAAATGTCTCTAATATATTTTTAGGTTTTCTTTGTGTTTTGAAAACAATGTTCAAGGTTTTTCTATTATTTTTATTTTAGTTTTTTTTTACATTAATATTCACTGTAGTTGTTTAGACCAAATTTTCTGGTGCCGCATAGACCGAATTTTCAAGATGTAATATTCCTAGCACTCCTATCCTACATATCCATAATGACGTCTGTGTAGAAGTCTGGGTCATGAAATTGATCTTAGGCAATAATCATATGCAAAGTTATTTTGTCTAAAGAAGTGTTCTATTAACATGGCTACAGTATTATTTCCAGTGATATTAATAGAAAATATTTCTGCAAATGGAAATTATGGGGGTCTGGTTATAAGGGCCTACCTTCATAAAGAAAATGGCCACACTTAACGTAACTGTGTTTGTCGATCAGGCGCCATTCAAAACAATTTATTCATAAAATGGATGACTCAAGCTTTTGGTAGCACATGTGCAAATTCTCTGCCAGTTGTATGCAGGGTTGCGGAGTTGGAGGGAGTCGGAAGGAGTTCGAGTTGGACTCGTAAGAATGCTGGAAGTTCTGTCAAATTGGGATTTTTTAATCTCCGAAAGAATCAACAGACAGCTTGAATATTAGAAGACTTTAAAATAAGAGGTTGGATATTTTGCAATTCTTGGAGTCGGAGTCAGAATTTTTGAAATCCTAGAAGTCAGTGTCGGAATTAATACCTTCTTACTCTGCAACCCTGGTTGTATGTAAACACACGACAATATTTCATTATCTGTTTTAATACAGGGGAAGGGAGAATAATATTCTTTTTTCATTGAGTACTTTACAAATATTCTGTAAAACGGTTTTAATTTTCTTGTTGGAAACTAGGGCTCTATATAAATCACTAGTCTTGACACTTGCTCGGTGTACATTGAGGACTATGGGTATTTTTGCACTCGCCGTTTAATATTAATTTTTCCGTTACTTTGTCATTGCATTTCACCTCAGCTGTCAATATTTTGTTACCTGTTTTAATACAAGCTATCTGTGATATGCACATAAATGTGGACAGGAAGTTAGCCCTTAAACTTATCTCCAAGTTTGATGACTTTGTTTCTAGACCGTCTATACTCGGATAAATGGAGAAAGCATAACTTGTATATGAGATGTGCAGTGTGAAGTGTCTCAAATACGTAATCCTCTTGAGACTTTCTGGTGGGATGTTTTTCATTTACCAACAGCTAGGCGCTGCTTATTTGATATTTGGTTTCCCATTAATTCGTCTGTTGCATTACACGTTGGTTGTTGGTATTCGGTTTTCTGTTACTGTGTCCATTGCGCTGCTGGTTGTCAATAATTTCTGACACGCTCTAATACCCGCTTTAATAAAACTGTTTTATTTTTCTCATATAATGAGGAGAGTATGATTTCAGAACTGCTTCTGTAGCACTGGCAACTCCGTGATACTCTCAGATACAAACCCGCCCAGAGGAAATATAGTTGAGAATTTTGCTTCACAATAACTTTAAATACTTCTGAAAAATTCCTGTTTTGATGAAAGTAACTGACCTCTTTCTGTTGTGATCGACAAAAAGAATAAGATACTCGTATTACTTACTCTAAAGTAGGTTTTCTTCATAAAAGCAATCTCCAAGTGAAAATATTTAGCTTAAAATTTGTAATATATAATTATATTTAAATTTCTGTTTCCTACCTCCATTCCCTCGTTAAAAAAAATACATTTTTTTTAGCCTTTCTCATCAGTATGGTTGAAATAGTGTTACCAGTATCAGTTATATTTAAATTTATTACTAATAGAAATTGTGGAGAGAAAAATAGTTGAGACGTACCACCCAAAATATATACATATTTTTTTTCTAATATTATAAAAGCTGACTTAGTTTTTCTCATTGCTTAAAATTATACATCTGAAGACAATTGAATTCGAATCCTTTATTAAGAAAAGATATTGATCTTATAATATTACTTATTTAAACAGACTGTTATGACTTTAAACATATTAAAAACAGACACTTTCTGTCAGTAAACTTTTGAAATAATTCTTTCAAGCTTACTTCTTGCCTTTGTTTCTGGATTAAATGTGTGTAGAAATTGTCTCAAATTCATATGAATATGAACTTTTGACAATTTAGACAAATTGCAACAAGCTTTCAATCTGTTTGGTCATTTTCAAGAATTAATTATGTTAACTTTTGACTTTAAAAATGTTAAATTCGTGGACATTATCAAGAAAAGATGTCAGAACATAAAGATTAAAAACATTTAAGTATGGTAGTAATACATGCTTTTCTCCTAAGAATCGGCATAGGAGAGTTGCTAACTTTATAAACATAAAAAGAAAATTATATTAAAACACACATTTCAAAGTAGGTTTTAATGTAAAAACATTTAAAAGCACATAAAATATTAAAACAAAATTAAATTCTATTTGAGTTTAAATTCAATTTGTCTGTGAAATGAAGTGCCGTGAAGTCGGGTCAAATTCATTGCTTAAGGAGTCGGAGCTGGAGTTTTAACTTTTAAAATTTCAGGAGTTGGATTCAGAGTCGGAGTCGAGTGTTTAGACAACTGATTCCATTGACCTGTTTTTTTTCTAATTGAATTCTTTAGATTTTGTTGATTAAAAATATTGAATTAACAGAACCTTGAAAAACAGGGTTGCGTAGTCTGAAGGTATGAGGTCCGATTCCAACTCTGACTCCTCGGATTCATAGATATCCGACTCTGACTCCTTATTTAAAGTCTTCTAATATTCAGTAATAATAATCGAAGTCAGATTTTAAAATCCGACTCTGACTCATAGCATTCTTATGAGTCCGACTCTGACTCCTTTCCGACTCTGCAACCCTGTTGAAAAACACATCTTTCTTCTTGAAAATCAAAATTCTATAAATAATAGTATATAAATTATTACTATTGAAAAATCTCTTAGGTTGGAACTGGCTCAGGCCTATTAAAATTTCAGGAGTTAAAGGTGAGCATTTTGATTACCAACTCTACAGCGCTGGTGAAACTCCAAATAGTAATTAAGGTGTTGTAAACATAAAAGAACCAATTGAAAGTGTAAAAAAAGTAATTTTTACCTTATTTTCATTCAAAGCCTCCACCCCTCTCCGATTTCTCCTTTTATAATTCTACATCCGCATTTATCTATATAGATAGATAAACATTAAATTTTGGCGATTTTGATACAAATTTATATAAGTGGTTATATACCACTTACACAGATAGGCTGCTTGTTTTGACCCCCACCTTTAGCATGAGAAATAAGCCCAACTTTCGCATTTATTCATTTACAAGATTTTTTTGGGGGGTGGGGGTTGATATATCAACTTTGGGCTGGTGCTACCAGATCAGGCTGTCTGAAGATACTGGCTTCCTAACCTAAAATGCACTAAACATTGATGTTATTAATTTTTTTCCTTTCCCTTTGCAAAACTCAATCATGTTCTGCAAAGCTAAAAACAAAAACAACAATTTTCTTCTACAAAACAACCAAACGAAATACCATGAATAAATATTTGAAGATATAAAGAGCTTAAAGCATAAAAACCTTTACCAAAATGACTGGATTCAGCATTAAATAACCCGAAAAGGGTTGATATGCCATAAAATGAAACAACCCAACCAAACTTAAATTTGATAAACGTATGCTGTGGTATTAAGATGTAAGCTGTTATTTGTAATTCTGAGACTCTTGTAAGCTGTATGGACAGTTTTGAAAAGAAAATATGGAAATTCTCCCTGATCGAAGACAAGACAGTATAAAGCAGAGTCAGAATCGGACGTATGTATCATACCTACTCAAAGCAGTAGCTGCATCTTTGGTGCACGTACTGCGATCAATTACTCACAATCAAGCATATTTTAATCGATTGTACAAAATACAGGAAACCCCGCAAGAAATACTATCACGTACCAAACCTCACAACGCTGTTCGAAAATGTGCCTACATCACAATTTATAGACCATCTGAAAAATAAATCACTTCCAGCTCCTATATGAGAATTTTAAACCAAAGATAATAATTAAATAACTTACCAGAGCTTATCAAGTGACTATTTTATCAATACATTGTATGGTACAAAATGACTTATAGGGTTGATGTGCCGTAAAATAAACAATGTAATCCAATTGTGGGTTGAGTTTCTTTTGTAATTGGACCTCTGTGCCAAATTTAGTCAAAATAATTAAAGAAATTATGTTGTTTTTTTAACACAACCATGAAAACTTTTTTGTGATAAAAAGTAAAAAAAAAAAATAATTATGACATGCTCTCCCTTAACCTTACTACTAACCCTATGTCCGGCTGACAATACACCCCACAAAAAAAAACACATCCACAATTGATTTCCTAAGAAATTTAGAAAATAGCTAAGATTTAAATAAAAACAAAAATTGGTTACATGTTTTTAATGCGCTATCTGGTTGGGAAGTGAGTGATGATTTTGCATTAAATTTATATGCGAAACTGATCTCCTACTTTAAATTCTAAAATAATTGGATTTTTTTATTATTTATTTTTAACTGCCAAGTTTTTTAGGCTGTTTACATGTAATCACTAAAAAAAGTAGAATTTTCTTTTTCTTTTTGTGTGAATTGGCATATGGTGTAAGGTACAATAAATACTAATACTTTTTTGTGTGTACGTGTTCATTTGTTTGTTCTTAAACTACTTTAAGGTGTCCAAACTACTTACATTTATAGAAAGGTTCAAGAGAGTCTAAGTATTATAGACCTTTCTTGAGACGACTACTTCAGCTAGAAGATATAATAAAACCAGTCTTGGTTCCTTTGTCATTTATTTATTGCACAAGGCGTAAGCAACATCGAAGCGTTACCTCAGTTCTAAAAATACTGCCTTTGCGTCATCCTCTAATTATATCGCTTATAAAGAGAGCCCTTAACTTTCTATTCTGTTCTCTGGATAGTTGTAAGTAAACATTATATTACAAAGATGGCGATGGTTGTTCGTTATCGGCACCTTCATTACTCTTAGTCAGTTGGCAATGCCGCTGCGGACAGAGATCCTCTTTATGATCCCTTGTTCTCGTTATGCGTTTCTCACTTGGCAAATCTACTTGCCGGTGAAGAGTTGGCGCATAAACTTGAAAGTCTGTCGTCTCGACAACTTAATGATGTTGTATATTTGACGATGGTCAGCTTCGGTTTGGCACCGTTACAATGCTCTTCGTTCCCCAAAAGTAGTCGCGTACAAACGGCACTTGGATCTCACCAAACACTCCTACTTTGTGAAAGTCCACTTCACCAAGAATAACAAGATGGCTAAAGAGACACATTTTATTTCAAGGAAAACAGTCTGCACCAATTTCAATTTTAATCATTAAATATTTTTTTAACGATTAAAACCGAAACTGGGTTTTTAATTTTTATGGTTGTTTTGGTTTACAGCATATCAACCCTTTTTGGATTATTTTGATAAAAGTTTTTATTTTTATGCTTCAAGTCCTTAACATATTTAAATATGTATAGAACAATTTCTTTTGTATATATATATATTTTGTAAATAAATAGTTTTCAAATGATAGATTCTATTAAACCATAGAAGTGACCCTAACAGTTCCTGCAGGTCAGAAGGCCAGAGCGATGCTGAAAGCAGTGACAACTAAGGTGTGACCCCCCCCCCCCCAAAAAAGAAAAACCCCTTCAAAAATGGGATTTCACAAACAGATTTAGTTTAATGTCATATCCAGGACCGGTTCGTGGTAGACTAAGTTTAAGTAGTCGATAGGGTTGGGAAGTAGGGTAGGTAGAAAAAAAACTAAAAGGGGTGGGGAAAATGGATTTCAGGATGGTGAGGTGGGTTCGAATATCTTGCCATAAGGTGTCCAAGGAAGTTTAGTGTTGTGCTTTGAACCGGTTTTAATCTATAATATCCTTTGAGATTTATTTACATGGGAGTCTGGTTTAAATTTTCTTTCATTATTCTTATGTTTATTTGCAACTAGACCTTCCATTGTCATCAGGGTTCTCTATTTTAATGGATGACGTCGTCCTTTTAATACTTTTGTACAGCATGAGTAGGTTTTGTTCATGCCAAGTTGGAGATACGTCCGCGACAATCAGTGTGACAGTCTGGGTCACTTTTTGAGTAGGTGATGACCCTCTAGGAAATCCACTGTCCCAGGCCTTACTTTTTCTCTTTAAGAAAGGGTTAGTTTATTGTTAATCTCCTGAGGCTTTTCAAGCATTTTTTTTACAGCCAAAGTGCACACACACACACATCTTGTGCGGTGGCTTTTCAATCCCCACCGTCCAACTTTGTGTCACATCTTCCTGTGGTGGGAGGGAGATAAATACCTACTTCAGCATTTATGATGTCATAAATGATTCTTCCACCTGTTTTAGTAGATGACGTCATTCCTTTGTGATGTTATAAAGGATTTGGCTGGTGTCTTACAACATCATACTTTCTTAGCCTTTAGGCTGGGATTACAGTGTAGTATCTGTTCCGATGGATACTACACCCTACAGACCGGTATCGTCTTGGCCTTCGGGGCTTGATTCCGCCGGTCTGTGGGTTTGTCCTGTGCAGTTCTAGGAGGCCCACCCTCTCAGGCTTTGCCTTCTCACCCTTTGAGAAAGGGGTTAGTTTGTTGCTAATCGCCAGAGGCGCCCCAACCGGGGAATGCTGATGGGGCTGCCCAGGCATTTTTTGACGGTCATAAGTGCTCTTCCTATAGGGTGCTGACTTATCTAATCCCACTTTTCGACCTTGTGTCACATTTTACTTTGTGGGAGGTAGATAAATACCTACTTTCTTGGTCTTTTGGCCAAAATCAAAGTGTAGTATCTGTTCCGATGGATATTACACCCTATAGACCGGTACCGTCTTGGCCTTCGGGGCTTGATAACACCGTTCTATGGGTCTGTCCTGTGCAGTTCTAGGAGGTCCACCCTCTCAGGCTTTGCCTCCCCTCTTTGGGGTGGAGTAAGTTTATTGCTTACTGCCTGAGGCACCTGACCGGGGAATGCCGACGGGGCTGCCCAGGCTATTTTTGCTAGGCCAGAGTGCTCCTTCTTTAGGGGCGCTGGCTTGACTCTTCCCCCATTTTCCGACCTTGTGTCACATATTCTTGCAGTGGGAAGGAATTAAATACCTTCAGTGTTCACGGAGACAAACAAACAAGATAACAAATGAAATGACAACACCCACAGAGTGTTAGTAGTAGATAGATTACTGAACATTAAGAGAACAAGCAATTTGATTACTCACCACCAATAAACATCAAGTTTCCTGTAATGGGAGACTGATTAATTACTGAAACAAGATGTTGTAGTATTTAAAGAATGTAGCTAATATATTTTTTTGAAATAATATCAACCGATTCTGTGGTAATGATAAAAAGAATGAACTGCATAGACTGTATTGGGAGCTTTCAGATGAAATTTAAAAACTAATCTGAACTTTATCATCATCATATTCAGTTTAACGTCCGTTTTACATGCTGGCATGTGTTGGATGGCTTTAAGAAATTTACTTCCAAACTAACCTATCTCTGGATAGGTTTTTATTTATCCCTCTTTTTCTTAAGTTTATTTTTATCACTTTTATCATGTTTTCTATTGGTCTTCCCCTGTGAACTGGACCTGCTACCTTAATTGTTCTACATCTACTAACCCAACAACCTTTATCCATTCTCTCAATGTGTCCATACCATCGAAGTCTCCTGTTCTGCACACGTCTCTTTGTACTGTCCAAGTTTAATCTTCCTTCAAGGTCATCAGAATAAGCCTGTCTTTAAGACTCACTTACTGGGAGTTCTACTGTTGTGTTAAAGAAAGGAAAAGTCATAACAAAAAAAGTTCTACTGTTGTGTTAAAGAAAGGAAAAGTCATAACAAAAAAAGTTATACTGTTGTGTTAAAGAAAGGAAAAGTCATAACAAAAAAAAGTTATACTATTGTGTTAAAGAAAGGAAAAGTCATAACAAAAAAAAGTTATACTGTTGTGTTAAAGAAAGGAAAAGTCATAACAAAAAAAAGTTATACTGTTGTGTTAAAGAAAGGAAAAGTCATAACAAAAAAAGTTATACTGTTGTGTTAAAAAAAGGAAGTCATAACAAAAAAAAGTTATACTGTTGTGTTAAAAAAAGGAAGTCATAACAAAAAAAAGTTATACTGTTGTGTTAAAGAAAGGAAAAGTCATAACAAAAAAAGTTATACTGTTGTGTTAAAGAAAGGAAAAGTCATAACAAAAAAAGTTATACTGTTGTGTTAAAAAAAAGGAAAAGTCATAACAAAAAAAGTTATACTGTTGTGTTAAAAAAAAGGAAAAGTCATAACAAAAAAAGTTATACTGTTGTGTTAAAAAAAGGAAGTCATAACAAAAAAAGTTATACTGTTGTGTTAAAGAAAGGAAAAGTCATAACAAAAAAAAGTTATACTGTTGTGTTAAAAAAAAGGAAAAGTCATAACAAAAAAAAGTTATACTGTTGTGTTAAAAAAAGGAAGTCATAACAAAAAAAAGTTATACTGTTGTGTTAAAGAAAGGAAAAGTCATAACAAAAAAAGTTATACTGTTGTGTTAAAAAAAAGGAAAAGTCATAACAAAAAAAAGTTATACTATTGTGTTAAAGAAAGGAAAAGTCATAACAAATAAAAAGATAAGAAAATGAATGAAACAATTATTTATTCTGATGGATTAAAAAAATGATTCCATATGGTGAAACTGTCCGTTTAAAAATGATGAAAAATAATGTATATGTTGTTCATATTTAATTATCATTTTCGGTACTGCTTGTGATAACAATCCTAAGTAAATACAATTCTAATTTGATGTTATGCAGACTTGTTATTGCATAGAAAAGTAATATTACAAGTTTTAGTGAAAACAAATAAATAGTTACCCTTCGGACGTCGGTCGCATAGACATGATTGATATATTATCAATCAATCAAATTTATAGCCAAAAAATAGCAAAGTGCAACAAGCGATATGAAAGTATTAGAAAACTGTTCTATAATGAACAGGAAGTTGGTTTTTTAATCTCATTGTCAGTGCGAAAAATGGATCAACTTTATAAATATACAGATAATGAACATTTCAACGTTTGTTCTTTTCATTAATAATAATGAACATCCTCGCCTCAACATACTAAGCTTGACCAAATACACATACAGAACCTTAATGGATTATGCTCCGATGAATTCGCTACTCTGCTGCCCCCTCGACGTAAATTCACTAGACCAACTCGACAATCAACTAAATCCCATCCATTCACTGTGGAGGTCCCCAGATGCCGGAGAGCTTTCTATTCAAATAGCTTATTTCCTCGTGCTGCTGGCCTCTGGAACTCCCTCCCTGCCCCCTGTTTTCCCGACAGTACTGACATGCAGAAATTTAAAACTAATGTAAACAGACATCTTGCTGCGCAGATCCCAATTTAGGTTGACCCCCCCCCCCAACCTTCTCCCTTTTCTTTTTTCTCAGTAGCCCCTTACATCTACAGTAGCGGCCTGCCTTGTTTGGGGTGAACTATGTTAAAAAACATTTTTTTTAAATATCCGCCGTCTATAAATGTGTAAAGTAATTTTTGGGTGGGTGTGTTAAATTATAGTTTTAATCCACAAACATTGATATAACGATACAATTTTATCTGATTACTTTTTTGTAATAACATTCATTTTTAGCACTGATTGTTAATCAACGCTCTTAACCTTTAAGCCTTATGTCCATTGCTGGCATAACATCAAAATTAGAATTTTATTCAGCCTGTTATGTAAAGAAGCACCAAATTTTCTATTGGTTTAATTTGTTACTTTTTTGTAATTACATTCATTTTTAGAACTGATTGTTAATCAATGCTCTTAACCTTTAAGCCTTATGTCCATTGCTGGCATAACATAAAAATTAGAATTTTATTCAGTCTGTTATGTAAAGAAGCACCAAATTTTCTATTGGTTTAATTTGTTACTTTTTTGTAATTACATTCATTTTTAGAACTGATTGTTAATCAACGCTCTTAACCTTAAAGCCTTATGTCCATTGCTGGCATAACATCAAAATTAGAATTTTATTCAGCCTGTTATGTAAAGAAGCACCAAATTTTCTATTGGTTTAATTTGTTACTTTTTTGTAATTACATTCATTTTTAGAACTGATTGTTAATCAACGCTCTTAACCTTTAAGCCTTATGTCCATTGCTGGCATAACATCAAAATTAGAATTTTATTCAGCCTGTTATGTAAAGAAGCACCAAATTTTCTATTGGTTTAATTTGTTACTTTTTTGTAATTACATTCATTTTTAGAACTGATTGTTAATCAACGCTCTTAACCTTTAAGCCTTATGTCCATTGCTGGCATAACATCAAAATTAGAATTTAATTCAGCCTGTTATGTAAAGAAGCACCAAATTTTCTATTGGTTTAATTTGTTACTTTTTTGTAATTACATTCATTTTTAGAACTGATTGTTAACCAACGCTCTTAACCTTTAAGCCTTATGTCCATTGCTGGCATAACATCAAAATTAGAATTTTATTCAGCCTTTTATGTAAAGAAGCACCAAATTTTCTATTGGTTTAATTTGTTACTTTTTTGTAATTACATTCATTTTTAGAACTGATTGTTAATCAACGCTCTTAACCTTTAAGCCTTATGTCCATTGCTGGCATAACATCAAAATTAGAATTTTATTCAGCCTTTTATGTAAAGAAGCACCAAATTTTCTATTGGTTTAATTTGTTACTTTTTTGTAATTACATTCATTTTTAGAACTGATTGTTAATCAACGCTCTTAACCTTTAAGCCTTATGTCCATTGCTGGCATAACATCAAAATTAGAATTTTATTCAGCCTGTTATGTAAAGAAGCACCAAATTTTCTATTGGTTTAATTTGTTACTTTTTTGTAATTACATTCATTTTTAGAACTGATTGTTAATCAACGCCCTTAACCTTTAAGCCTTATGCCCATTGCTTGCATAACATCACAATTAGAATTTTATTCAGCCTTTTATGTAAAGAAGCACCACATTTTCTATTGGTTTAATTTGTTACTTTTTTGTAATTACATTCATTTTTAGAACTGATTGTTAATCAACGCTCTTAACCTTTAAGCCTTATGTCCATTGCTGGCATAACATACAAATTAGAATTTAATTCAGTCTGTTATGTAAAGAAGCACCAAATTTTCTATTGGTTTAATTTGTTACTTTTTTGTAATTACATTCATTTTTAGAACTGATTGTTAATCAACGCACTTAACCTTTAAGCCTTATGCCCATTGCTTGCATAACATCACAATTAGAATTTTATTCAGCCTTTTATGTAAAGAAGCACCAAATTTTCTATTGGTTTAATTTGTTACTTTTTTGTAATTACATTCATTTTTAGAACTGATTGTTAATCAACGCTCTTAACCTTTAAGCCTTATGTCCATTGCTGGCATAACATACAAATTAGAATTTAATTCAGTCTGTTATGTAAAGAAGCACCAAATTTTCTATTGGTTTAATTTGTTACTTTTTTGTAATTACATTCATTTTTAGAACTGATTGTTAATCAACGCCCTTAACCTTTAAGCCTTATGCCCATTGCTTGCATAACATCACAATTAGAATTTTATTCAGTCTGTTATGTAAAGAAGCACCAAATTTTCTATTAGTTTAATTTGTTACTTTTTTGTAATTACATTCATTTTTAGAACTGATTGTTAAACAACGCTCTTAACCTTTAAGCCTTATGCCCATTGCTTGCATAACATCAAAATTAGAATTTTATTCAGTCTGGTATGTAAAGAAGCACCAAATTTTCTATTGGTTTAATTTGTTACTTTTTTGTAATTACATTCATTTTTAGAACTGATTGTTAAACAACGCTCTTAACCTTTAAGCCTTATGCCCATTGCTTGCATAACATAAAAATTAGAATTTTATTCAGTCTGTTATGTAAAGAAGCACCAAATTTTCTATTGGTTTAATTTGTTACTTTTTTGTAATTACATTCATTTTTAGAACTGATTGTTAATCAACGCCCTTAACCTTTAAGCCTTATGCCCATTGCTTGCATAACATCACAATTAGAATTTTATTCAGCCTTTTATGTAAAGAAGCACCAAATTTTCTATTGGTTTAATTTGTTACTTTTTTGTAATTACATTCATTTTTAGAACTGATTGTTAATCAACGCTCTTAACCTTTAAGCCTTATGTCCATTGCTGGCATAACATAAAAATTAGAATTTTATTCAGTCTGTTATGTAAAGAAGCACCAAATTTTCTATTGGTTTAATTTGTTACTTTTTTGTAATTACATTCATTTTTAGAACTGATTGTTAATCAACGCCCTTAACCTTTAAGCCTTATGCCCATTGCTTGCATAACATCACAATTAGAATTTTATTCAGCCTTTTATGTAAAGAAGCACCAAATTTTCTATTGGTTTAATTTGTTACTTTTTTGTAATTACATTCATTTTTAGAACTGATTGTTAATCAACGCTCTTAACCTTTAAGCCTTATGTCCATTGCTGGCATAACATACAAATTAGAATTTAATTCAGTCTGTTATGTAAAGAAGCACCACATTTTCTATTGGTTTAATTTGTTACTTTTTGTAATTACATTCATTTTTAGAACTGATTGTTAAACAACGCTCTTAACCTTTAAGCCTTATGCCCATTGCTTGCATAACATCAAAATTAGAATTTTATTCAGTCTGTTATGTAAAGAAGCACCAAATTTTCTATTGGTTTAATTTGTTACGTTTTTGTAATTACATTCAGTTTTTGAACTGATTGTTAATCAACGCTCTTAACCTTTAAGCCTTATGCCCATTGCTTGTATAACATCAAAATTAGAATTTTATTCAGTCTGTTATGTAAAGAAGCACCAAATTTTCTCTTGGTTTAATTAGTTGCTTTCTGGAGATTTTTCTACTAGAAGAGGCCGCCATCTTTAAAAAAACAAAAAACAAAAAAACAAAATGAAATCCTAATAATAGTAATGAAATTAAAGGAATGGGTTGTGAGATGAAATGGCCTCGTATTTGATCCTGCCAAGATCAACGTTTTTTTTACAGCACCTCATGCTGGTTACGCAAACAAGTGAAATGTTAAAATAACACATGTCTCATGTTAACAAGTGAAGTTCTTCACTGAGCAAATAAAGATGTATATCAGTGACTCTTCTTTAGCTAGGGGGAATCAGATTGAACACACATCAAAATCAAATGCAAATATTTACTAACCTTAACTTAATGTAAACTTCAATATAATTTCTTGATTTCACCCCCCCCCCACTCTCCCGACATTTTTTTAATTCTTCAAATGAGTTTTGGTGGGAGAGTATTTATTTACTCCTCTCCAGGAGTTAGGCACAAGGCCAGTTTTATCTTACTCCCACAAGTAAGATGTGACCCAAGGTCAGGTCGAGAAAGTGGGGTTTGAAAAGCCAGTGTCTGAGAGGTGAGCACTCTGACCATTAAAAATTGCCTGGGCAGCCCCGTCGGCATTCCCCGGTAGGGGCGCCTCAGGCAGTAAGCAATAAACTTACTCCTCCCCAAAGAGGGGAGGCGAAGCCTGGACCTCCTAGAACTGCACGGAACAGACCCATAGACCGGCGTAAATCAAGCCCTGAAGGCCAAGACAATACCAGTCTATGGGGTGCAGTATCCATCGGAACAGATACTACACTTTGATCTTAGCCAAAAGGTTCCAGAAAAGTTGTACCTATGCTATATACACTAAAATGAACTAGGTATGAATTAATTAATTATACTTAGTTAAATTTAACTAAATTATTTGTATGAAATATGCTTAGTTAAAATCTAAGTTTAATTTTAGTTTACCCAATACAAATATTAATCTTCATTTTTGAAAAATTTTAATTTTTAATATTTCTTTTTGGTTAAAAAAAATCTATTTATCTATCTGCCAATTTTTAATTAATAGTTAAGTAATTCAGTTTGTGTTGAGCAGTAGTAACCTCAGAAATGTCTAATCTAGATGAGAAATGTTACTGGAAGGTTCTTTGGGGTCTAATCCTTCAGATGGAGATAATGATATGCAGAATGAATAAATTATCATTGTAAATATTCAACATATCGTGTTTTATATCCATCACAAATAATCTACCCACTACGGAAATGAATCCCAAACTGGTTCTGCCGTTTACATGTGGAGTCCAGATAAAGCATCTAAATGTTCACGAAAGAGATTATCACCTAACAAAAACCACACCCAAACAATTGGCGAAAAGTGTTCTCATATTTTATCTAACAGAAATGTTGCTTCTTTTATATGACAGGGATGCATCAGAAAAAATTTTTTCCTGCATTCTTCAATTCTGCTCTCCTGCACATCAACCAGTGAAAAAATGCATTTTTACTTTCAATTGTGATAAAACAATTGAAAACCAACTTTTTAGTCAATAAACTTTCTATTAAAATAAAACTAATTATGAATTGCTTTTTATTATGCTAGATAGATATTATTTATCAATAACTAAAGTTTTGCTAATTTAAAAAAATTAAATTGGCGAAAATAAAGATCTTTTTTATTTATTTATGCCACAGTTTGAGACGGTGGATATCGGCAATTGAGGTTCTGTATGTGTATTTGGTTAAGCTTAGATTTTTTTTCTTAAACTGTTTTCACTATTTAATTGAACCTTAAAGTAAATTTTCAAATTTGAATCTGAAAAGTTTATATTAAAAATCAAATATTTCTTAAAATAAAAAAATGTATTTTTTGTGTGGAATTTGAATTGTCCTAAAGTCAAGGTTCAATTTTTAAACTGAAAAAAAAACAAACGATCGATACCACGATGGGGAACAGATTAGTTCCAATGTTTTTGCAATAAACAATATTCAGAGCAGAGTGAATCATAATTGGTATAGGTTTTAGCCCTTGTTTGGGTGCAGGAGGGGGGGCATGAAATACAGACAGAGACAATTTTTATCTTATATATTTATATTTATTAGGGTGGAGCATGTGATTACTATTAGGAGTGGATGGAATAAATTCAGGGAACTTCTGCCATTACTAACTAACAGAGTGTCACCACTGTTGACCAAAGGAAGAATCTATCAGGCATGTGTACACAGTGTCATGATATGTGGAAGTAAAACCTGGCCAGTGAGGATTAAGGACATGCATTGCATAGAAAGAAATGATATGAGAATGATATGATAGATGTGTAATGTGAGTTTTAAAGACAGGCTTAGTTCTGATGACCTCAGAGAAAGATTAAATCTAGACAGCATACAGAGATATGTGCAGAACAGGAGATTTCAATTGTATGAACACGTTGACAGACTGGATGAAAGTTCTTGGGTTAGTAGGTGTAGAACAGTTGAGATAGCAGGTTCAGTTCACAGGGGAAAACATGAGAGGAAGTGATAAAAATGGACTTCAGAGAAAGAGGGATAAATAAAGATCTGCTTAGAGATAAATTACTTATCTTATTACTTATTACTTAATATTTATTACTTTGGAAGTCAATTTCTTAAAGCTGTCCAATGGATGTCAGCATGTAAAACGAATGTTAAAGCTGATGATGATGATGATGAGGAGGAGGAGGAGAAGAAAGATTGAGTTAACATATCCAAAATATTTTTGTAGCCACCCAATTATTTCTGGTTCAATGAGTATTTGTACCTGTGGTTTTGTATAGGTGTACAAGTCTATATCCAAAGGCGATATTTTTACTGCTAATGATTTGTTTGTTCTGTCGAAAGCCGCCCAATAAACAAGCCTGTTTTATCCTACTCTCTTTTAAATAATGCTTTGAGAGTCAGTCAGATTATAACCATGCAGAATGACAGAAATCAATAACGAATAGAAACCTATCTGTCAATATTTCTGAAGTCTCTTTTTTTCTTGGAGAAGAGCTTCCCCACCCCCAAGACTGCATGCCCCTCATTTCTACAGCATAGGATCATGAAAGGTATTTTTTATACCTTCAGCAAAACTTTATTGCTAATAATGATTGTCTCTCCTTATTTATAAAAAAATTACCACAGATCAAATATTGCTTGTATATGAGAACTAAAATAAATTTTCATGATTTTGTACTTCCGTCAGCATAATTTCTACCTATATTGGTGTCATATCGTCAAAGCAGCATAATGAATAAATATACTAAACACATAGGTTGAAAGAAGAATAAGGTTATATTACAGTCATATAATGTTGCCAGTGTAGCCTTCTGCTACTTAGGTCGGTATTTACATACTTCTCACATAAGTATGACCTCGCACAAGGTCGGAAGGTGGGGAGAGAAAGCCTAAAGAAGGGGCACTCTGGCCTCTTCAAAATTGCTTAGGCAGCCCTGTCGGCATTCCCCAGTCGAGGTGCCTCCGGCAGTTATCAATAAACTCACTCCTCTTCAAATAGAGGAGGTAAAGCCTGAGAGGGTGGACTTCCTAGGACTACCCATGGCTAATACCTCAGCCCGACAGATAAAAGGCCACAAAGTTGGCCCAGTTTCTCTCAGACTGATTGTCGAGAACGGACCCTCGACTGGTATATATCAGTAAATAGCGTTCTCTGCTTGACTTACTCAGTGGATGACAGTCAAAGTCTTATATACTTATTCGAAGAGTCCATTGTGTAGCAAATAGGGATGATACCAAAACAATTGCTGAAAAGTATACTCAGATTATACTTATTCGAATAGTCCATTGTGTAGTAGATAGGGACAATTACTGAAAAGTATACTCAGATTTAATTTAACAGTAATGTTGCTTTTTTTATATCACAGGGATGCATGAGAAAATTAATGTTTTTCTTTGTTTTATGATCACAAATAAACCATGATACTTGTCATTTGACTTTAAACTTTAATTCAATCCAAGGCAATTAGAATTCCTCCTTGGTATATTCCCAACAGAAGTTGTACTTTGCAGTGAATGGCAAAGCACAGAACCAGTGAATAATTCTATTTTTATTATTGAAAAAACAATTTTTAAGAAACCCAAAAAGGCAGGTGAAGCGCTTTTTAGCCTTGGTAGGCAATCACCTAGAGATGCTGTCTTAATAATAAAAAAAAACATTGGTTTCCATCTGGGTTGGCGTCAGGAAGGGCATCCAGCCTCTAAAAATCTTACCTCAACTAAACAAATGACTTGAAAAGAAAATCGGTCGCATTTCAGACTATGTAGTTTAAATGTTGAAAGCTCGCATGGAAGGCCTGGTGAAATTGTTGAGTTTTTGAGAGAAGATGTATTTAGGCCAAGGAAAACATGGGAGAAAGTGATAAGGATGGACTTTGGAGAAAAAGAGTTAAAGAAAGACCTGGACAAAGATAGGTTAGTTTGGAAGTCAATTTCTAAAATGGGTGCCTGTATGTAAAACGAACTTAAAATAGAATATGATGATAAAAAATTACTTCCTAATCGAAAGTTTGAAGGATTCAAAATTGCTTTCGAATTTTCAAAGTTTCATGCTAGTAGTTAACGATACAACCATTTTAATTTATAATTAATAGATTCGAAAATGGCTGACGTGTTTAATATCATAACAATTAATACTGAGACATAAACATCTCTCACATTTTGAATGGACATAAAAAAAAACAAGAATAAAAATAGACTGCTATTTTATCTACCTGTAATTAATGTAAATAACAATAAAAAATTATATAGCACAAATCAAGATAACATAAGTCAGCCATATCTGATTTGTGTTTACTACTATTGTGAAACTTCGAAACACAAATCTTTTCATCTAAAAAAAATGCAGCAAAACTTTATCTTATATTTAGATATCTCTATAATATAGAAGAGCCTGTTTATTTTTCATATATTGCATACGGTCTACAGACTCAATATTTTATTCTGGTTCTTCAGTTTCAGTTGTGAAAACTTGATCCATGTTCTTTACAATAAAAAATGTATTTCTATTCATTTTCTATCAAATAAAATTGTATCCCACTCAGAATTATTTTACGATGGTGACATATTTCAATAATGACTGACACGTCAATAGTAACAGCAGATAGTATATTTATTAAGGTTTAGCTTTATCACATAACAAGCCTGCTGTATATAGCTCATATGGTAGTGGATTAGCCTAAACATGTAAAGATCCAGTTTTTGATCTCGGTTTTCATCTGCTTTTTTTTTGCTTTTTACCCCTTCTTTCGAAAATACATTACTTACTTACCTCCAGGAGAAGGTAATTCCTGAGAGGATGGTATAATAATCACAGGACAGATACTACACTACCACCACCTCAGAAAAGGAGGGGTAATGCTTGAGAGGATGGTATCATGACGAACGAACATATACTACACTTCTTCTCCAAAGGAGGATATAATGTTCAAGAGGATGGTCTCATGACAGCAGAATGGATACTATACTATCCCCCCCCTCAAAGGAGGAGGTAATGCCTGGGATGATGATATCATGACAACAGAATAGAAACAACATTACCCTCTCCCCTGAATTGAGCATTGAAAGATAGTACATTAGTCTAAAATGGTATAGTAAACTGAATTGAGCATTAAAAGATAGTAAATAGTACCAGTAATAGAAGTAATATAGTTTCAGCTTCAGACAGACAGATACTAAATCTCTATTAGTAATAGATTAATACATTGTTTAATCTCAGGCAACACCGGGTCAGCTCGTAACTTATAAATATATTTTGTCAGCATTTTTTTCGATTAAGAATTGTTTATTTATATTAAATATAGCTGAACTAGTATCCTGCTTCTATTTGGTTTTCTTATCACAATGTTTCGGTTGTTGTTCTGCCTGTTCATTGAAAATGGCGATATACTGCAAACCCGAAACAGAACTTCCTATTCAATTTATAAAGGCAGCCAATTCTTGTTTTCGTTTCTTCAACGAGCATAATGTTCGTCCATAGAATGCATAAGAAATCCAGTTCAAGGTTCCCAAGGTGTGGTCAATTTGATGGTCATCTAAACACTAGCTGATGATACAAAAAATGAAATAAAATTTAAGATACTCGTCTGACCATACATAAATAAACACATTTACACATTATTTTTTCAAGAAGCCTCATAGTTGACAACTTCATAGTTGACAACTTCATAGTTGACAACTTCATAGTTGACAACTTCATAGTTGACAACTTTAATGAAGTATAACAACATTAGAAGTAGAAGCATTAATTGAATTAAACCAGCGTGGTTCCCGGAATTTGCCAAAACTACATCCGATGTCCTCCCTCCATTCACATGAACACATGTATATCATGACTTAGTCACTGTTTATTTTCCTAACAATTGTACATTATTCTATGCACTACACATGCACCTAACAGCATCATCATATTGGCACACCGGTTTTTGTTAGATCACCGAAGTTAAGCAACATGGAGTCTGGCTAGTACCAAATGGGCAACCATTTGGGAATAACATGTGCTATAACCTGTGAGAGGACGACAAAATTTCTCTGCAAAAAAAAAAAATACACACCCGACGAGGTCTTCAGCAAGTACTTCAGTATAGCCTGCTAATCCACATATGTGCTGACAAAACAGACCACATGCCCCCTGGGTGGAAGTTCTGTACTCAATCATGTGGTGAAGTTGTTCACAGAGAGTATACCATTCGTTTTTGTTTGTTTTTTTCGTTTTCCGTTTTAACAATTTGGCTCAATTAATAATTTAGTAACCAAACAATACCATAATAATTAAATCTAAATTTCAACATCTTATTTTTAAAAATAATTTGGTGAAATAAAATAAAAAGAAAGTAAAATGAAATTAAAAACATTCCCGGGCAACTTCGTGTAGGGACAACTAGTGTATAATTGTTTTGTTAGATTTAAAGCATGACATTGTTGAATGACTAGGAGCAACTATTAGCTTCTATTTATTTCAGAAATTAAGATATTGACCTACTACTTACTAACAGTAAACAATAAAGACAGTTTCATTCGTAAAACAAAAAATAATAAAACCTTTTCAATATTTTAACATTACAAGCCACCTTGTTTTCTGTGTTCACCAATGCACGATGTAATGTAAACTGTTGAATGATGTGGATTTTGACAAATAATTTAGTGTGTAGCCCAGGATGATGTAAAAAACATGACCTTCATTGTTAAAGTCTGATGCGTAAATAGACTGTAAATTAGTTCCTAAAAAACAAAGAGTTGACCTATATACAAGATATTTCCTTAAGTCATGATATTTTGACCAAAAATCAAGAGTCGACCTATAAATGAGATCAACAGGCAACTACTTGTGTTAGACAAGTGCTAATGATGTAAAGGAGATCCTCATTGGTGGGGGTGCGACTGCAGTACATCTGAACCATACGTCCATATGTTTTGGTCATAAAGGACAAACTGATACCAAAGATGTACTCCGGTTTTCATCACAATAACAAAGAAAGCTTGACAATGTAAGAATGAGCAAAAGTCTTATCTGGGCCTTACTTTTTCATATTGTATGAAGTAATCTCGAAGTTATGCAATAGAAACGGTGATAACTGAAAAACTATTTATCTGATCAGGCTGAAATTTTGCATCTTCGTTACTATTACCAAATAGTATCAAATCAATACATTGAATTTCCATCAAAATTTCGACCTTGATCGAACCTTTCAATGTCAAAGCGAAGGTCATATAAGAGGTGGGATATCATTCGCTATAATACAAGCCAACCAGTGAGTGTCTACGATGAATAGAACCAAAAATGTGACTTTCACTTTTTCCGTAACCTTGATCTTTGACTTAGTTATCCCCAAAATAAATCAATTCTAATTATCACTAGCAGTATTAATATTTTGACCTCTCTATTGCACGTCCGGAATCTCAATAGTAATTTTTAAGCTTATAAGTGAGCAACAGAAAATGCTGAGTTATAATACTATTTGTATTATTCGGACTACAATTCTCATCTTGGATATTATTTTCATCAGATTTCGGCAGATGTAACCTTTGGCCTTCTTCAGGTGCGTCTTCTCAAACTCAGGGATGTTTATGTCTTACTAACACATTGGCGCATGGTAGAAGTTGTAAAGTAATAATCAGTTTTAAGGAACAGTCTTCTGGAGGTCGAAGGTTCCTCACTTCAAGTGATACTAATAAGAATGAAATAGAAATTACTTAAGCCATCAGCCATTACCAGGTAAAAACACTAATCTATCCCCACGGATTAAATAAAGAGTTCAGCTCAAAATTCCTTATAGATTCCCGAGTCTGATAATACACACCTGAAGAAGAATGAAACGTTGGAAGAATAACATCCAAAATTAGAATAGTTGTCTGAATAATCCAAATAATCCAAATTATCAATCCTTATTTAAAAATTCTAAAATATAATACTGATCATACAATTTATTTCTAAAATTATATCACTCCATTAAAAACAAGAAGATAAAATACTTTAGTAAATTTAGTGTTTTAAAGTTCAAGAACAGATTTTTTTTAAATGTCTTCCATTTTCTTATATCTTATATCAGAGAATTGTTGTTTTGTCTATGATAATTAGTTTACAAGCTTTTTCTATGAATCATCTAATTAGCAGAAAGCCTGTTTTTCTTTGTTTAGTTTTTTTTTTCACACATTGATTTCGATGGCCCAAGGCCGCATAAGACATGGAGGGCATCAGTTGATGACGACCTCCTCTTAACAGGCGGCACAAGCGAAATGGCAGCAGACAGATGTTGGAAAGCATTCGCAAAACGTCTAACCTCAGCATGAGACACACAGACAAAAAATAAAACTAATAATAAAATTTGAACTGAAAAACTTTTTCTTTAATTCCGTTTATAATCGTAAAAAGTGATTTTTATCTTTTTACCTTCAATTAGTTCTTCTCACAAAAAGACTATTTAAACATTTTTGAACAAACTTCTTGTATGTTAATGCAATTACTAATCACTCTTTCCTTAATACCCAGTGAAAAAATGTCTAAGAAAACTGCCTTTACGATCTTGTCTAATTAGGTAGGTCATTTTTTTAATCATCTAATAAATACATTATAATGACATTTTCCAAAGAGAATTTGTAAGCTTTTTCTGTTTTACTTTTTTTTTAAATGTTCTTTCAATATGAACTGGCTTAAGTATCTAGAAAAAAAGAAGGAAGAAAAGACGGCGAATATATTCTCTTCTGAATCTTAATGATTTATCTTACTTAGAGGCCTTGATAAACAGAATAGCAGCAAAGAAGAAACCTCTCACATGCAAATATTTGGGCAGTTAGTCATATCTGGATGTTTTTTAGCATTGGAAAGCTGTGACACATGAAACTTTAGCCATACATATTAGACATCAGTTAGTAGATAGTCCCAAAATTTCAGTTACTTTCAAGTATTTTAAAGTGTTGTAAAGTTGCATAATATGGGCACAACCTCTCATTTCAAAATTCAAATATTTTCGATTTACATAGTTATTAAACACCAATTAAGCAAGATTTCCTGGACTTTAATTTCATCTTAGATCCTTTAAGCTTAAATTTTAGACATATTTAGAGAATCAATATCATTTAACAAATTTTGATCAAAATTTGAATAAAGGATTCTAGACACAGATTTTGTAGCATATACATCTTGATTTTAATCATCTTAATGGCACATAAATGTCGTATCTCTGATTTTGATGAAATTTTAACCATATGTATCATTAATTAGCAAATATTTTCAAAAATTTCAAATTCTTGTAAAAGTTGTAAAAGTTCATAATATGGATTCAACCTCTCATTGGAAAATTAAAATATTTCTAATTCGCCTGAAATTCGGTTCATAGTTATTAGACACCAATTAAGTAAGATTTCCTGAACATGAATTTCCTCTTCAGACCCTTTAAGCTTAAGCCCCGAATTTAAGACATTTCTAGAGATAAAAAGTGGATTTTTATCAAAATTGGAATAGGTTTTCTAACAGTAATCGGCGTGTCTGTTTTGTGTACACCTACTTGTATTCATTGGTGTTTCTGGAGAGTCAGTGTTTGATTTGGAGGTAATCCGATTACAGATGTTTTTTCTGGTAGAAATCTTAAATGTTATTAAGTGTTGCACACTATGCAGTGATTTTGACACTCTTACCATTCTGTGACCTTTTTGCATGAAATCGTATTGGTAATATTTTTCTTTTTCTGGTTTCCCTAGCTTTATTTCTTTTGAAAACCTGTTTCCTGTTGGTTTTCCCCGCAAATCTAAGGAATATTGTGTTTTCCTTCAGTTTTTCTTATATGGTAAATTTATGCTCTAGGTAGAAACCATTCCTTGGAGGAAGGGCCTCTTTGATTGGGATACTCTATAATTAGCCTCTAATAGTTATTGTTATTTCCATTTAGAAAGTAAGTTTTTACTTTATAAAGTTTTTGCAAAACATTTATTGGTGACAGAAGCCAGGAAAGTTTCTGAATGCTGGTTGTGCTATTATATGCATGTATGGCCTCCCATACTTATGATTCTAAGTAAGTGTGTATGGGGTTCTATACTTACGATTGAAACCATATAATGCCTATGCTATAAAATATGTTCACTCTGGCATCATCTTGTAGTTAATTTCTAATTAAATAAAGCTTGCCTTGCAGCCACTTTTGTTCACCCACGAGAAGGTATATTACCACTGAAGCATAATGGGCTACTGTGATAGGGGCCATATTTATAAGGGGCAACCTGAATGGAGAGTTAGGCAGCAAGATATTTGTTCACATTACATTTATTCCAAAGACAAGGGGTCCAAGGAAAGAAGTTATCAGAGTAGAAAATCTTCCAGTATTTAGAGAACCCTACAATGAAGGAGTGGATAGGGGTATTTACATTGAGAGGTACGAGTGCAATAAGTTCATTGAAGAACATTCTGTGGAAGTACTTCTAGAAAAAGCACAGGGATGCAATACTGTGGCAATGCGACAGAAGGTGGCTGACAGTGCATGACCTATTAGATTAGAAACTCTATATCTGCATTTGTTTTTTTATTGCAATTTGTTCAATTGAAAGAAACAGATGAAAAAGAACTCTGATCATTCATGGAATGTGTGTTGAAACAGAAATGTTTGGATATTGACTCTAGTTTACTGACAGCTGCTAGAGATTATCGATACTTTGGTGCCATCCGTTTTAATTACCAGGAAATAACCGTTGAGATGTGTGAACCCTTTTTTGAGTACATAGAAGGATGTGCAGGTGTTGATACTGCTATCCACAAGTTTTTGCAAGGCATTTATTGGTGACAGAAGCCAGGAGAGTTTCTGAATGTGTTTTTCAAGGAGTTGGAGAACTTACCAAATAAAAACCCTAACTTCTAGAATCATAATGCATTTAAAAAAATGTTTTTTTTCTTTTTACTATTGAGGTTACCACTTATCAAGGCCAAGCGCCACTCTAGTATATGAGACGGGAATGATTGCCAGACGATGGATGAGGAACACTATGGGCGTACTAACATTGATTAATGGTACGAACTGTGTTTGATTACTTATGGGACGGTCCATGACAAGAATTTGTTGACAACCAGGTTGTAATCATCAGAGAAGCAGTCCTGCAGTAATGTGTTCCACAAGTGGAAATCCCTTGCAAAGAAGCATTATCCATAGAAATTCCACCTGATGCTAAGCACATAGAAGGAGAAAGGAAAGACAAGTTATTGCTGTGAATGGCTTACATGAGGAATCAAAGTCGAGCAATGTAACAACTAACCAATGCAAGATTCACACATAACTCGCATTGATTCACATGTGTCGTTTGAGAACAAAACTATAGTCAGCAAGATTGTTTACCATCTCTTCTATTTTATGCAACATGTAAACGTTGAGTTCTGTAATTAGTTAATTGTATGTGAGTAATAAATACGCGTCCATTGCTTATGACGGTTGGTAAGATACTTGACTGTTATCATTAATCCTATGAGCGCTGAATATTTTTTTGTAGAAAAATGACTTTTTACACCTATTTTTAAAATTATTCTGTAAGTTTAACCTTTCATTGTATGCCAAAACAATGTATATAACATTTGTAGCATATAAGTAGGACTATCAAAATAAATTGTGCAATTTGATTAATTTGCATATTGTGCTGGCGGCCATTTTGAATTTATAATGCGGTTGACTATACTTTATATATAGAGAAATAGTATTAAAACTTTAATATACTTTCTCTCTGTTTCTTTCTCTTTCTCTCTCTCATATATATATATATATATATATATATATATATATATATATGAGAGAGAGAGAGAGAGAGAGAGAGAGAGAGAGAGAGAGAGAAAGGATTAAAACTGTCATATACTTTGATGTCATAATTTTTAGAGCACAAATACATTAATAAAACTATAAAGAAATATTATAGAAATCCATGACATTGCGAAACAGACATTAAGTAGAAAATATAAAAATATAAAAAGTATATAAAAAAAATATAGAAAAACATAATCGAAGCCAACAAAGATAATCTGTAACAGCTATTTTATATCTAATTATGTGTCCGTTTAATAATATTCATAACAAATATTGACCTCACGGATGATTTATTTTTTAAATATAATAAGTTCAGGGTGTGGGTCGGATCTAGCCTATATGTTTGATACTCTTTATTTAGAAGCATATCAATATCTCATGATGGCACAGTTTATTGAAAACTTATATTGAAAGTGGCATAATATCTTGTGATGAACGCAAAAGGTACATCATCTATGAATTGGTGATCTTGTGTTCGCTCTACGAACAGGTGTGATTGTGTGAGGAAGTAATGTAACTAAATATATGTTCTCCTCGATCTTTCACACCTTTCAAGTTTTCAGCTTCATTAATTACTTGTGTTAACTTTAATTGATTACCTTTGTTTGTATTTGCTTTATCCAAAACCGAATACAGAAAGTTCAAACAAGTGAAAATATAATGCAATTCTGGATTTCGCTATTTACTGCATTTATCAGCTTCTTCAGATTGTAATATACACACATACATATTCACGTATGCAAAATATAAATCTGTATTACAGCTCACAAATTAGAAAGGAAGAATGTTAATTAAAATAAGAACAAATACATAGAGACAGTGGAATGCTACGGTCTGGTGATTCCCGGTGCAAACTCTTTGATTGTATGTTCCAAAGACTCAAGTATAAGTCCTAATTCGCCCACTGTATTGACAAAACAAAGGAAACAGGATATAGGAAAATCCATTGTTAACAAAAAATAGGATAGGCATAGGAGCGTCACCAACAAAGCCTTTGTTCGAGGGAAGCCCAACGATTGGCTGAGGGAACAACTAAGAATCTGATTGGTTAACTAGCAAGCCATGTATATAAAAACACCTGACAAAAATAACTCCATGCATTTAGCCTGACGATTCCCCCCGGGGATGAAACACGGGAGCCTCTGTGTAGCTTAATTGCCATATATATTTTCATTGCTTACTACCTAGCTCTACTTACGTATCGAGCACTATTGAAGTAAATACTGAAAACTGACACATAAAAAATTATACCTCCTTATAATATTTTATGTGGATACATGAAGTACTAATATATATATATATATATATATATATATATATATATATATATATATATATATATATATATATATATATATGAGAAAGGAAGGATGAGAATAATCCGACGTAATGGGAAATGAAAAAGGAAAAACCAAAAGATGTTTTTTTATGTATTCATCAACGTTTCGTCTTTATTTGTAAGACTTCCTCAGGATGATAATTTTAAGAAAATATATATATATATCTTTGTAATATAGCAAGAAAAATCCCAGCAGAGTGCTCGATTAATTGAGAATTAAAGTTTAAAATTAAAAATTAAAAGCGAAAAATTAGTACAACATTCGTACTGTCGGTTTCAAGCACAGAAGGACTTAGCCATCCGGCTCTCTTCAGCTTCTATTGTCATCTGTTTCGGAAATGTGAAGTCACATGTCACTTTCGTTTAGACGCGTTATTTGCTAAGAGTGTTATGTATGTTTATTTAAATTTAGTGTAAGGAAGGTTTAATAAGGTTTGAAAAAAACAGGGTGGGGGTGAAAAGTAACAGTTGAGATTTAAACCGGTGAAGATTTAAAGAGATATAAAAAAATTTAAAAAAATAAAAATATTTCTATATAAATCCTGTGAGCCAATATTATAAATATCGTATATTTGGCCGTTACTGTTTTGGGGTTTAATGATGCGTCTTCTAAAAGGATTAGGGAGATAAAATAGGTTTAAGAATTATGCTTATAAAGAGATAAAAAGGTTAAAAAGAACAACATTAATTAAATTCAAGTTTAAATCCTGGATAAAGGACTTTAAATGCTTATGGGTGTGATAAAATTGGTTTGCTGATTACAACTGGTTTAGAGATAAGAGTAAGGATTGAGTTGACAAGATTGGATCTGTTTGGGAGATATGGGAGATTAGCATTATGACCGAGAAATGGTAGAGACTTCTGGGAGTAATAATAATGTTGTGAAATGGGGGTGTTACCCTCTTAATGACTGGAGAAATATATTTGGGAAAGTTATAATTATTGCTCTTGAAAAGTAATGTAGGTATGGGTTGATTAAGGTATTTGTTCGTATTTTTTTAATTTTATTTATTGATTATATATATATATATATATATATATATATATATATATATATATATATATATATTACTGTTATCGAATAAATTTAAAATCTTCACTTTTTCTGAAGACGTTCGTTGATCCGAACGAAACCAGTAAAATCTCTCATTTTCTTTGATGATTTTTTCCTGCATTTAAAAAGTGTTTTTTTTATGTGTGTGTGTGTTTTTGACTTGCCATTCTTCTCACGTTCCTTGACCACCTTTCTTCCCGTTTTGTGTTGGAATAATGTGCTTGTTTTTTCATTATTGATTGATCGTCTCTGAAGAGCAGCCGGTAGACCAAAAACTACATTTTTATTACCGGGTTGTGAAACGCACGTAAGACAGAAAGAAAAAAATATAGGCATTCGACGAAATAAAGTAATAAAAAAAATTAAAATAAATTATGATTGTGGACTGTGTAATAAAAACTGGACGCCGAATATAACTTAAGGATAAGCTTTATTTAACCATTTGTTGCTTAGCTAGACAAATAGTGTTTTAACATTCACTCTTAATATACACGAATGTAGAACATTCCATTATTACTCCAAGGGGGAGACAGGCATCAATTATCTTTGTTACTACATTCTCCCCCATCTATCTTCTTATTCGTAGGGAACAAAATCATCCCATCGACCTGGCCTCCTGCGGGTTCTTTGAGGGCGTCTTGGTTGTTCGTGCCCGACATCCATTTCTAATCTAGGCTCCTCGGGACCTGACGACGTTTCGGGACTGTCTTGTGTTGCTGGTTTAGGGCTAAAATATCTTGCTCCAAATCGCTCTCGTTTTCTACGGCGCTTCGGTCGCTTGGTGTCTGAAGATTGAGTATCTGTCTCAGATATTGGGTGAAACCGCTTTCGTGGTACCCATCTGTCGTCCGAACTAGAGTCAGAGACGACTCTGTTAGTATATTCAGATTCGTTTTGTTGGGACTCTGAACTTGACGTATCTGGCACACGATCACCTAAGAGGGTCGGACTTGTTCCACGAACCGGAGCTCTATATCCATCTGAAGCAGTTTTACGTTCATATACATTTCCTGCTGGGGCTAGATCCCTTAAGGAGACAGTGGATTGCCTTCCTTCTGAATTTCTGACCAGTGCATACTGAGGGTTCGCTTCGATTAATTGTACCTCGCTTACCAATGGGTCATGTTTACTATGACGAACATGACGTTTTAATAAAACTGTGCCAGGTTGTGCAAGCCACGAGGGAAGTGATGTGCCTGCTGAGCTTCGTCGTGGGAACGAGAAGAATCTCTCATGTGGGGTAGCGTTTGTCGCTGTACATAATAGAGTCCTAATAGCGTATAAGGCCATGGGGATGAGACTTTCCCAATCGGAGATCGGACTATTGCGATTTGCTGCCGCCAACTGTACTGTCTTCCATATTATACCATTGTATCTTTCGCACTGTCCGTTTCCTTGAGGATTGTGAGGAGTTGTTCTACTTACAGCTACTCTTCGTTCATGCAGAAACTGCTTGAGTTCGTCCGACATAAAAGCAGACCCACGATCTGAATGTATATATGCAGGCACTCCAAAAACGGCAAAAATGGAGCAGAGGCCTTGAATTACTGTTGCAGCCGTTACGTCTGGGCAGGGGATGACGAACGGAAATCTTGAGTACTCGTCTATTATTGTGAGCATGTATTTATTTTTAGTTTTAGAGGGTAAAGGGCCCTTAAAATCCAGGTTAAGTCTTTCAAAAGGCTGTGTGGCCTTAATGAGTGTTGCTGGAGGAGGTTTGTAGAACCTGGGCTTATTTTCTGCGCATATCCGACAAGAGTTCGTAATTCTTTTTACGTCTTCAACAGAATATGGCAAGTTTCTGCTCCTGACTACGTGAATCATTCTTGTGATACCTGGGTGACACAATTCCCTGTGTATATACTGAAGATCATCTGAGCCAGTTACCAGGCCACACACCCTTGAAAGCGCGTCGACCGCGGCATTCTCCTTACCAGGGCGGTAAGTGACGTCAAAGGAGTAGCAAGAAAGCTCCATTCTCCATCTCGCTATTTTCTCGTTTTTTATTTTACTCGTTGTTTTTGGGTTAAACATAAACGAGACCGACTTTTGGTCAGTGATTAATTCAAAATGTCGGCCGATTAAGTAATGCCTCCATTTTCGTAATGCCTCAACTATGGCGTACGCTTCTTTTTCTATTGCAGAGTGTCGTCGCTCGGATTTCGAAAGTGTTCTTGAAAAAAAAGCTACAGGACGACCGGATTGTCTCAGTGAGGCAGCTATCGCACAGTCGGAGGCATCCGTCTCAACTAATAGAGGGATAAAAGGATCCACAGCAGAAATGGCAGACTGAGCAATGTTCCTTTTCATGTTTTGAAATGCTCTGATGGCGGAACAGGACAACGGAAAAGTAGATACTTGTGTCAATGGGTGTATTTTTTCTGAAAAAGACGCAACCCATTGGGAGTAGTGAGCAAACATACCGAGGGCTCGTCGTAAAGAGGGCATGTTTCCAGGGATTGGTAATTCCATTAGCGGTTTCAGTCGCTCGGGATCCGGCGTCATGGTGCCATTTTTGACAATGTATCCCAATAATTTGATGCTTTTCAAGTTGTAGGAACATTTTTCACTGTTCAAAGTCAGATTATATTTCTTGACGGCAGCCATGAATCGTTTAAGGTTGTGGTCATGTTCAGCTTGGTTATGTCCGCATACTGTGACATTGTCTATATATGCAACAGTACCCTTCAATTTTTCATTGGAGATTATTTCATCTATTACCCTCTGGAAGCTAGCCACACCATTTGTTATCCCAAAAGGAATTCGGCAGAACTGATATAGGCGACCGCAGGCCTCGAATGCCGTGTAGGGCTTATCCTCTGGCTTGATAGGTACCTGATGGTAGGCACTTCTGAGATCTAAAGTACTGAAAGTGTGATATTTTGCAATATTAGAAATCATTTCGTCAATACGAGGCAGTGGATAGGCATCGAGTAATGTGTATCTGTTGATGGTCTGGGAATAGTCAATGACCATCCTTTTCTTGTGATTTTCAGTGGCTGTTACGAGGACCTGTGCTCGCCATGGAGATTCACTTGGCTCTATAATTCCTTCCTTAAGTAGTTTTGTTACTTCTGCTGCTATGAACTGCTTGTCCGTTTCTGAATAGCGTCTTGATTTTATTGCTATTGGTTTGCAGTCAGGAGTTAAGTTTGTAAAAAGTGACGGGTGCCGCACTTTGACAGCTGCTAGTCCACATACGCTTAGGACTGGCTTGGGGCCACCAAAAGGAATTTCAACGCATGAATGTTGTTTTAGAAAATTGTGACCCAAAATCACTTCGCAGCAGAGGTTTTTCATTACTGATAATTTGATCCCTTGATAGGAGTTTCCTTTTAGTTTCAGGTTAACCATGCAATATCCAATTACATGGGACGATAAAGATGAATTTGCCATTGATATTTGGTTGGAACAAGGAAATATTTCCCATTTATTTGCTTTTACAATACTGGCATTAATAAAACTTTCGGAACTGCCTGTATCAATAAGCGCATGAATAGTCAATCCATTGATTTTTACCCTCACGATTGTTTTTGAGAGGCAGCCGGGGAATGCAGCTGATATTGTAATTGGTGCTACAGTAGCAAGAGTAGCCGAACGTTTTTTTTGAGAAGCTGACCGGCAAACTTTCGAAAAATGTCCCTGCTTATCACACTTGTGGCATCTAACATCTCGAGCCGGGCAGGACGAACGAGCATGTATACGAAGGCCACAAAAGTAGCATGTGGATCCAGCTGAGGCGGCAGTGATAAGTTGTTCGTGATCGTTAGAAAGGGGGGTGGCAGCATCTTGGACAATGGAAGAATTTTGAACATGCAGAGGAGGGGCTACGATAGCAGCTCCCAAAATATCGGGTTGTAAATAGAAGACAGACTGCTTCTGTGCCATGTCCAACGTTAGAGCTTGTTCATAAGCTGTTGGTAAGTCTAGGTTTTTATTCTCTAGTAGTCTTTGTCTTATTTGGTTGGACTGTATTCCATTAATAAATGCGTCCCTGATAAAAACATCTCTCGCTTGGTTCGCGGTTAAGGCTGTAAATTCACACTCGCGACTTAACGTCTTTAGAATCTGAAGGTATTGTTCAAGGCTTTCTTCTGGTTGTTGACGCCGGGTAGCAAGTAAATGTCTAGCAAAAATAGTATTTTTTTTCTTTACAAACATGGCTTCTAAAATGTCCACCGCAGTTTCATAATTTTCACATTCAGATAAATTTCTATAAATAGCAGTAGAGACATGATGTAAAAGAAGGGTATATTTCTCAGTACCTGTTAAAGCCGCGTTTGAAGATAACTGTAGAGCTGTAAGGAATCCTTCGAACATTTTTCTCCAATGCCGCCATTTGTCAGTAGATTCCGAGTCGGCCGTATCAAGGTCTAGACGATCGGGTTTCAAGTAACGTTCCATAACGAATGGTTAAATAAATTGTAATAAAAACTGGACGCCGAATATAACTTAAGGATAAGCTTTATTTAACCATTTGTTGCTTAGCTAGACAAATAGTGTTTTAACATTCACTCTTAATATACACGAATGTAGAACATTCCATTATTACTCCAAGGGGGAGACAGGCATCAATTATCTTTGTTACTACAGACTGATTTATTTATTTATTTTGGTTGTTGGAATGCAACCAACCAGTGTATATATATATATATATATATATATATATATATATATATATATATATTGTGACATAATCCCAAAATTAGATTTTAATTTCAATATATAGCCTTAGAAAATGGAAGATATTATCGAGCAAAGATTTTTTTTCTTTTTAAATATTATTTTGCCTCCAAGCTTGAGAAATAGTAGAAAAAAAGAGATACTGACCAGCGGGTGTATATATATATATATATATATATATATATATATTCAGGTAAATGTTATTAAATAACAGATTTTTGTTTTATGAGGTTTTTTTTATTTTTTCAATTTTCCGAATAGTCCATGTAGTATTTCGATCACATTGATATAAGTTCCATGGGTTTCTTGTTCCATTTCTTTCGCGAGTACTTTTGATTTGATTCATCAGATCATCATCACGTGAGGTTAGAGTAAAAGACAATAGTTGCAAACACGCCAAGACTAACCCTTTTGCTGAAACACAATATTTATTATATGCGATTCATTGACTATGATTAAATGAACACAAGTTGCTATATCACCCATAGTTGGGGGAATATTGCAGGTTCATACTTTTTTGGACAATATCAGTGTGTACATAATTACAATAGATCCGATAGGATTCGAACTCAACAGAGCTTATTCCATAGTACATAATGATATCCATTGGCCAATCACACACCGCAAATGATTAAGAAATGAATGTTGTTATTTAACTTTGATTGATGACTTTTATTTTTAGATTTAAAACAAAGCATAAAGATTTGATAAAAGGTCTATAATTTCATAAAAAGGTCAACTGTTAAAAACATCACAATCCATTGGAGATGCCGGATCCCCAGACTTGAGGCGAGGAGCCCTTCTAACAAGGAAATGCCAATGGTTTGGCCACACCCTTCGTCATTCTCCAACCAACCTGATTCCTATTACCGGGATGGCACAAAAGAAGATGAGATGAGATCAACTAAGGACTTTACTTACAATGGTTTAAACTGACTTGGAAGTTGTTGTCGGCTTGGGTTATCTTTCACATTTGATGATGAAACTGGGACTGGCTGCAGTATGCTGTGGAGTCAGCTATGCACTAACATGGATGGGCTGTGTTGACTCACAACGCTACAGAATTACTTGGATCAACTGTTAAAAAAGGTTTAGTGTTCTCTGAATTAAGCTCATCTTATTTTTCAAATGACGGTTCTCTTCAGCAGTTGAACAGAAGTACAAGAGTAATAATTGCATTGTTTTGAGAAGTTCAAAGTGCTACCGTCTATTTTAATTTTATTCACATTATAAACCAGTGACTTCTTCTATTCATTTAATGTCACTTTTCCCTTATTCAGGGCTCAGGCGTTTTTTGATATTTCACAAGCTCACACTCAATGTGCACGGTTCAGTGGGTCAACTGTCTCCAAATTCCACTCTGTATGGTCCTGTCTAATCATTTGCTTCCAAGTTTTCCTTAGCTGGCCAACCTTCCTGTGATGCAAGACGGTTCATCCAGAAGGAAAAACGCTCCACATGACTATACCAGCATAACCGATTCATCTTTAGAATAACTTCTATGGCCCATTCCGGGTCACATATGTGACCATTCAGATGCATTTTTTCAAATTTGAGATAATACTGTGTCTACAATACTCACTTTCTAATCAAAATATGTGTCTTACAACAAACTTCAATCATTTCTCTGTCTAAATAACTTTAGTTTTCATTGATTTGAACAAATCTTCATACTTAAAATGCTCACTAGATTGGGACATGTACAAGGCACCACATAAATGAGCATTTTCAAATTTTACTTCATGTCAGCAATTTTCTGTGAATTATCAAGGTTCTACAAAAGGAAATAACCATTTTCCAAAGGGAAATATGTGTAAATTTTGACTCGTGAAAATTTCAAGTCTCTGCACATCTCCAATCAAGCACAAATTGGGTTTGAGTTGGGTCATGTACGTGACAAATTTTGAAAAGTTGATTTAGCTTGACAATATCATGCTACTGTTTATTTATTGTCGTAACCATGGAGAATACTTGATTTTAAAATTATGTCCTCTGCTTTTCTCTTATTTAAGAGTGATATCCCTTAGTAACTCCCTTTTTCAACCAATATGACTGACTGTCAACAAGCATGTGTCTCTGCTCCAGCAAAAAGAAAAAGACTTACATCAGCAGAAAAGATGAGAAATCTCAGAGCAAGAAGAAAACTGTTAGATCCAAATTTTCAACAAAAAGAAAATTTAAGATTGAAAGCTGTCAAGGCAAATACAGTAAATGCAATGACTAATCTTGAACTTGCAAAGTACAAGAAGAAAAGTCGAGACAGGAAGAGAAAGTCGCGGCTTCTTAAAGCAAATGCAGAAAAGCCACCTACTACAGCTACTAGTACACCAAGTAAATCCTATAGATCGCCACAATCGTATGGGAGGGCTGTCAGAAAGGCTGAGAGGGCCCTTCCTTTCAGTCCTCGAAAACGAAAAGCTGTAGTGTGTGAGGAGAGGGGGGGGGGACTGGCAAAACGTATTGGAGAAATTTTTGCCACAAAGGCCGAAAACAATTTAAGAACCCATGGAAATGGATTGTCAGAAGATACTGTAAGAACGGTTCAAAATCTTTTTTAAAGTATGGACATTGTGTATACGAGTCCGGGCATAAAAAAAAATGGCTGTGTGGGAAAATGGAGAGAAAAGGACAGAGCCTAGACTTTACCTGCAAATGTATTTAAAAGAAGCATATGCTTTGTTCAAAAACACTCACCCAGATATCACTATTTGTTTCTCCAGTTTTTGTACACTGAGGTCAAAAAATGTACTTACAATGAAGAACTTTCCTAATGAACAATGCAATTCAGATTCAATGAAGTTAATCTTATTTAAATGTGCTGTTTTTTTTTTGTCAGAATTGCCACTGATATTATCATGCATTTACACAGTACACATTTTGTTATTTGAATATGTACATTAGTTTATTTTGTCATGGCCTGACAATTTGTTCATCAATTTTATCTTTATTAGCAAGTTCATTAAAGATTTATACTTAACTATGTTAATAAGACACATAGTTTTGATTAGAAAGAGTTTATTCTGAGCAAAGTATTATCTCACAAGTTGAAAAAATGCGTCTGAATGGTCGGACACGTATGTGACCGAGACGGGACCTTTATGAACCTGCAATACAGAGTTTTATGAATATTTGAATGCTCAAATTAATTCAAGCCAAGATTGTTAACAGGCAAACTAAAAAAAATGCTTGAAAATACATGTCACATACATCTCTGTCACATACGTGACAGAATTATGTATGTGCTTTTTTCTAAAGCAATTGGTTTTAGCTACTAGACATTTTGGCTCAAGGATGGTATCAGTATACTTGCTTTGTAAAAAAAATTTGAACTGTCTATTCCATAAATCTTTTATGCTAGCAAAACTTATATCTCTGATAGTCATGTATGTGACGGAGCAAAGTGACCTTTCAATTATCATGTATAAGAGGTATTGCTCTGTAAAAATACCTCTATCTTATTGATGTACACTCAGATAAATGTCTGAACTTATGTATGAATGCTGTTTAAGAGATTTTGAAGCTTTTATATACCCAAATAAATCCATTAAAAAAGAGTGAAAAAAAATGTATTTATATGGCAGAGGTTTGATGGTTTTCAGATAAGCTGTATAAAAAAATGAAACGTTAAAAAGCACTCCAAGGCCAAAAAGAGATACTTTAACCTTTCTAGTTTTCATTAAAATAAGTGCCAGTCATGAATTCTTAAAAAAGATTTACACCATCATAGGACCACTTTTCATGGAATGGGCCCTATGCTGGGCAAATGCAATGCCTTCAGCAAATCCTCTGACTTGATGTGTTGGCTTTGCTCAGATTTCACATTACAGATCCATCTAATCATAGATTTGTAATTGCGCTGCAGTCGGATGAGAGCGGACTAGGTGAGGGTCCAGCATTCACTGCTATATAACATGACGATCCTGACACAGCTACTATAGAACTTACCCCGGATGTAGAGAGAGACAGCTTGCGATTCTATCAGAGGCAACAGCTCACAACAGTAACATAGAAACAAAGATTGGTAATCCATATTAAAAACCAAAATAGAAGAAACTTTTAAATCTACTTGTTTTTTGAAGTTTATATTTTGTTTTTTTCATGTGGATTACCAATGTTTGTTTTGCTTTAACAAAATCTTTAATTCCAAGCTTAAATCTGTCTGTAAGCATCTTTCTCGTTGATTACCTTTGTTAATGAGAGTATATTTTATTTGGCTTTTTTTTTTTGTTTATTCATCTGTCTGTTAGCATCTTCATATATAATAACTGCTAGTTTGATCTTTGTCTGTTAGCAACTTCCAATTAGATTTTCTTAAGGATTTTACCAGCAATATGCCACAAAACCTTAGAATGGCACAAAAATGAAGATTATTTTACGTTAAATTTATTTGCAAAACTAATCTTCTAGTCTAAATTCTAAAATATTTTTTGTTGTTTCTCTTTCCGCCAGGTTTTAGGGTATTCACACGTAATCGGCTAGAAAAAGTAGAATCTCATTTTATCGGGGTGGTGCTGGTGGTGTGGAGTGTGTGTGTGTGTGTGGGGGGGGTAGTCTACAATAATATCCAAACTTTCAATATTTTTATTTATACCATAAAAATAAGGTATTTAATTATATCATTATTTAAGTTATTTATTTAATTTTCACCGGAAAAGTCAACACAACTAAAATCAATTGCTTAAAATTAAAATAAAAAAAGTATAAGATTTAAAATTTGTATCTTTTTAGGGAAGTTAACAAAAATGTTCGAGTGGCAAGGTCATAAAACATGTAATCTCCTAAAAAAGTAGTATTCCCCTTCTAAAAAAAACAAAGCGGATTTAACTACCATAACAAATAAGATTTTAGTCAACTGCCCTTAAACTGGCTTGAAAAATTGAACTTATATACGAAAATTTAAATAGTTGTTTTTTTCTTTCTTTTTTTTTCCGTCAAGTTTTTCAGGATGTTCACACGTGATCACTTAAAAAAGGTATAATATTTTTTTTTTGGGGGGGGGGATTTAGCAGAGGATGTTCATCTACAATCATACCAAAATACGAATCTTTATTTTTTCGTAATCTGGATAGATCATAGTGCTACTAAACTTTGTCAATGAGAATAGTGAAAAGGACTTTGTAAACATTAAAAAAATAAGTTTGTTGTTAAAATTGATCAATTACACATTAACTTAATTAATAAAAAAAAAAGTTAGTTATTTATTTTTCACGGAAAATGTAAAAACTGCCAAAAGAGGACGAGAGAAAGAGAGAGAGAGAAAGAAAGAGAGAGAGCCACACACTCTTCCTCCCATTCCCTTCCCTTTCTCTTCTGCCTCGCTCATGGTGACCCACAACTTTCCTCGTCAATAAGCACATGGAGTTAACACTTAAGGTGTTTTAGTTATTTTTCCTATTTATTTATTAAATAACTGTAATTAATTACTGTTAATATAGACGAAACTATTGCGTATAGATAGAAAACATAAGCCAATGCTATTCCAAATTAATAATACCAAACATTAATTAATTATGAACGGTTTAAAAAATAGTTATGCTAATTAGGCAGTTAAAAAGTTCTCTCTTAATGTTTTATCTCCACTATATATATACAGAATATCAAGATTTTATGTTGATATTGATTTAAATAACAGTAACCTGTTTTGATTATTAAAATATAGGAATGATTAATGAAAACAACTTTCATATTTATAAATATATATATATATATATATATATATATATATATATAAATTTGAAAGTTTTTTTCATTTATCACTCCTATATTATGATCAAAATATGTTACTGTTATTTAAACCAATAATACAATATAAAATCTTAATATTCTGTATATATATACTGAAGATAAAAGATTCAGAGAAAACCCTTTGACTGCCTAATTAGCATAACTATTTTTTAACCCGTTCATATATATATATATATATATATATATATATATATATACAACATATCTTCCTTCTCACTACTAATCTGTCCATATCAACTTTAAACTAATTTTTTTATCTTTAATCCTAGCTAGTTAATTCTAATTAAACCATGAAATTATGGGTACTATAGACATTAAAGTAAATTCTATTCATGTTAGCATAATAATTTCCTTTTTTAAAATAACTGATTATGTCCAATTTCTTTATTTAAGTTATATCGTGAGTAGAAACGTTTTAAATTGCCCTCTTCCCCTTCCCCTCCTGAAAATGAATCACTTCCAGCTTCTATAGGAGAAATCATAGACAGAATTAAATAACTTTCCTGAACTTATCAAATGATTCTGCTCTAAATACATCGTATGGCACAAAATGACTTGTAAGGTTGATGTTTCATAAAACAAACACGCCCAATCCCATTACCAATGCAAGGCTTCTGCAATGCTCATTATTGTATGTAATGAAGTTTTGAATGCATTCATCATTCCTTTTGATATTTGTTCTGTAATTACTGATACAATAATCTTGTATCTTCATAACTAATAGTGAGAATCGGGTAAATCCCAAGGTTAATTAAGAAAATGTAAATAAAAAGTAAGTGTGAAATATTTATTTACTCCTCTCCAGGAGTTAGGCACAAGGCCAGTTTTAACAGTTACTGTACACTTGGTATGACACATTCAAGTTCAAGTAAAGAAAAGAATTTTAATTACCTACTAGACACAATCTTCGACTGTCTTAGGTCTCTCTGTACAAGGGTTTGTCAGGACATCCTGACATGAGGATACTTCAACCTACAAGTAAACCCTGACCAAATATTCAAAATAACATAGTATTCAAAGCCCAAATAAGATGCCCTTCGACATGGCTATACACTGGCTCATATGAGGAATGATGCATCTTCTCCAAGTCATGTTACCTCAAGTAACAGCACTTAGCTGGATACACCACCAGACTAGATGAATTCTTGTCCTAGAATCCGGTAAGACCAATAGACCACATGAAAGATATACTATAACATAATTAACTGGTCAATTGGGTGGAGGAAAACTTTTTTACTAACTCAACATTTGACATGTAAAGAACTGTAATCAGATATCTATGTATCTCATATAGATATCAAGTGTTAAAACCAGGAAAGGGCCCCTTGATTTCTGAGAACTTTGATTGAAGTAAAATAAAACAAAAAATATTGTGAAGTCAATTTGACTAATACCTTTAAAAAAAGGTATGAACCTCCCCTCTTTTCCCACTTAACTATGGGTGAACTCGTAAGGTAGACTAGCACTCTTAAGCTTTGTTAGATCACTTAGTCTAAAAATAAAACTCTAAAATGACACTAACCATATGCTTATTCTGGAATGGCTTCCGGGCATCGTAGATTTCTTCTTGCCACTGAAACCGTAAGTAATGCTTTGTGAGGAAATGTGATTAGGCATCTCTTGCTTCACCATAAATTCTGAATTATTGTGCAGATACTCTTGTTAAAAGTTTATTTTGTTTTCTGTTGATAATTTTATTAAATGTTTGATTTTTTTTTTTTAATTATTTACTTAGATTTCTCCAATCAAAACTATGCTAATATTAAACTCTCCATCTCTCCCAAAAAAGCTTTCTGTACAGGAACAAGAAAATTAGAATTGCCTCGGTCATGACGAACTTCTACTCTGACTGAAGACAGAACAGATAGATTGCAATTATTATTTTTTTTTAATTGAGACATTTTTCAATGATAGTAAGGGAATAACTTTATTAACTGAAGAGTGGTTAATAAGGGGAGACAATTTGTTTATGTTAAAAATATAGTTTGGTTTTCCGTTGATAATCTTATTAAATGTTGTATTTATTTTTTTTTTTACCTATTTAATTTTTTTTCTCCAATTAAAAGTATGCTAATATGAAATTATCCAGTTCTCCCAAAGGAGCTTTCTGGATGGGGAAAAAAAAAGGAAAATTGTCTCAGGCGTGAAACAGAATGAGGTTGAAACAAATATATAATACTATGTTATTAACTTTTTAATTTGTTTTTTAACACCAGCATTTATTAAAACTTTTTTTAATTAACTATTTGAATAAAAAAAAATTATTTCGGCTTTCATTTGCATCTTTCTCCTTACGGCATTGATAATAACTGATTCAACATTTCAATCAATAATTTCTGTTGGTACTTTAACCAAAACCTCTTGAAATCTGACCTCAATCTCTAGCGATATTTGCAAACAACTAAACAGGATCCTTTTGGCCAATGGCAAAGTTAATCTTTTCTGACTTCTTCTTGAAATTATCGATAAATTCACCCCAGGTTTTTTCGATTTCTTTTATGTTCTCTTTATCAGCTCAGCTTTTGATTATTGATTTATAAAAAATCACAAATTCATACAGTTTTGTTTTTATATTATTTTTTTTTAAAGCAAAAAAACAATGCAATGATGAGAGATGAATTGCAATTATTTAGGTGTGTCGACGATACAAAACGAATTTTCTTTTAAGATATGATAAGATGATTTAGTGAATAAATTTTTCCATGTTTTGTCACCAACATCATCATCATCATCATCATCATCATCATCATCATCATCATCATCATCATCGATTTAATCTCTTTTTTACATGCTGACATGTGTTGGACGGCTTTTAGAAATAGACTTCTAAACTAACCTATTTCTGGACAGGTATTTATTTATCTCTCTTTCTCTTAAGTCCATACTTATCATTCCCTCCCATGTTTACCTTGGCCTTCCCCTGCCAACTGACCATGTTACCTCAGCTGTTCTATAACTACTAATCCAAGAATTCTCATCCATTCTTTCAACGTGACCATACTAACAAAGTTTCCTGTTCTGAACACGTCTTCCTATTCTGTCTAGATTTAATCTTCCTCTGAGATCATCAGATCTAAGTTTGTTTTACGATTAGCATTACGCATCCATCATATCGTTCTCATATCAGTTCTTTCTATGCAATGCATGTCCTCAACCCTCACTGACCAGGTTTCACTTGTGTACATCATCACACTTTATACACAGCCAGATAGACTCATCTCTTGGTTGATAGTAGTAACGCTCTGCTGGTTAATAATGACAGAAGTTTCATTAACTTACTGCATTCGTTTCTAACTCTTGCAATCACAGTAGCACCTGTTTTTGCTTGGTCAAAAGAAATCAATACATAGCAGAGATATTGAGTTTGTGCATGTAAAATATCAAATGGCATTGTGCCAGACTCTACTGACGGTACTGACATGCAGAAATTTAAAACTAATGTAAACAGACATCTCGCTGTGCAGATCCCAATTTATGTTGACCACACAAAAAAAGAACTTCTCCCTTTTTTTATTCTCTTTCTCAGTAGCCGCTTATGTCTGCCTTGTTTGGGGTGAACTATGTTAAAAAAAAAAAAAATTTTTTTAAATAAAAATATCGGATATTTATGGGGAAGTTGACCTCGGTGAGTAGAGGAAAAAGCCGCCACTGAATCATCTACTAATTCTTACACACCAGGTTGGCTAGGAACAAAGTGTAGTATCTGTTCTGATGCAACACTTAGTCTATTTTGTCCTCGGTCAGTGGAGGAGAAGTTTTTCTAGACTGAGGCAATTTTTATTTTGTTCCAATCCAGTGTGTCCCTTTTTGGGGAGTAGGATTTCCCCCCCCCCCCCCATTAAGAACTGATTTGTGTGTAACTTTGCCCTTGTGGGGAGACAAGTAAATAGGATCAGGATACAGCATTCCAAATAAGGCTACGAGTGGGGATGCTTTTGTAGCGGAGTCGATATGAACAATGACTCACTGAACTCAGTGATAATTATCGCCCCCCCCCCCCTGCCAATGAAAATACTGCCGATTCATGGGCGTGTCTGCGGAGGAAAGGAGACAATAGCTATCCCAAACAAGTGGTTCTAGACACACGCCGGACAATGTTCAGTTCTAGTCGGTTTCCATTGTAAGCTTGATAACTTGTGCTCGTTGAAAGTGGTGTTCATTGAGGGTCCTGTTTGTTGAAGACTTGTACTCCTCGGTCTGTTTGTCCATCGAAGTTTAAGTCAGTTAAACGTTGTAGGTCCCATTCACTGTCTTGTGAGAATCAGGGTACTGCCGGTACCCCGATCAAGTTTTATTTACAACTGTGTTCATAAAAGTAAGAAATGAAGGTTTGCGTGCCAGTCAATACCAGAGCAAGAGAAGCAAGAAAAAGAATGTATTCTTTGTTTTGCTTCTCTTGCTCTGATATTGTCCACAATTTAGTTGATGTCATTCTTTTCCTCCTCACTCCCTCTTTACAGGAAATGACAAAGTTGATTTCTCAGTTAAATCAGTACTTAAAATGACCTCTGATAGATCGAAAATCTCATTAAAAAAAATGTGAAGATTAAAATGAATATGTCCTGCCATGGCAACAGAATTGAAGTAACAGCATGTATAATAAACTCTTTTCAATAAAACCAACTATAAAAGAATGGAAACCAGTCTTGAGAAAGGAACATATAACGATATTCCAAACTACGTATCGGGCATACAAGACTAACGCATTCATTTTTACTCAAACAAGAAAACTAGCCAGAATGCAAAGCATGTCAAACACGATACACTGTTCACCACATTCTAATGCATTTGTGATAACTTTGGCTCTTATCAGACAAAGCCTTTACAGTAAAAATAACATGAGATATTTGAAAATGTTAGTGTCGACTACATTTTGTGCTTCCAGAAATAAAATTGTACTAAAATATATAATGATAAATTTGAATTTACTAGGTGGTTCGCAGTGCACTTAGCAATAAACACGTTTTTTTACTTTTTTAATGGAATTTTTCTTGATTTTAGCATTAAAGTCATGCTAAAACCAAGAAAAATTCTATTAAAAAAGAAAAAAAAAACATAATAAATTTGATTATACCCCCCACACACACACGCACAATTTTTATACTATTGTGTAACCACTTATCAAAGCCGCCCTTGGCTTTGATAAATGGCACTATGAGATAAGCGTTAATAAGATGGAATGATTGTCGGCTGAAAGATGAGGAACACTATGGACGTAATAACATTGATCAATGGAATGTGTTTTGACAAGAATTTATTGACATTGGATTTGAAGACAACTAAATTAGAATCAGCCGGGAAGCAGTCCCACGGTAATATGTTCTGCAAGCTCTTTCCATGAAATTCCGCTTGATGCTAAGCAAATGGAGGAAAAAGAAAAGTTGTTTGCAGTTGTAGTAGAAAGCAAGTTCTTGTGAATGTTTTACAAAGAGGAACCAGAGATTGGAGCTCAGTTGAGCACTTTCCATGGAAATAAAGATAGAGTAGAGAGAGACTAGCAACGTCTTTTCTGTGAGAAAGGGGTTGTAGGGAGGAGAAGAGATCACCTTCCACTAGAGTTCGACGTATATAATAACTCCAGACAGATTGATATGCCGTTAAAACTAATGAATTACCCTATTTATCTGGCCTTAAACTGAAGAGGTCTGGTTATAAATCATTAAAGATATATGAAAAACTTTACTGTGTAAAAGTGCAAAAACAGCTAACAAAGAAAGACTTCTGTATTCGTTTTTTTTCATTACTGACATATTGCATATTTAACAAGCTTTAAGATATTAGATGATAACTTGATCAATTATTTTCGCCATAAATTTGTCCATAATTTATCCCCAACGGATTTTCTTGTTTTAGTTTTAGATCAAAATTGATTTTATAATATAAATTTATTACGACAAGACAAATGACTAAGATTATTTAATTTTTATGAAAAATATTTTTGATGTGTATATTTTTCATGGTGCGTTCTTTAAGAGAGATTATGGATAGATTGAATAATGTATTTTATTTGGAATTCTGTAAGAAAAATTCATTGTCAATTTATTTTTTCAATAATTAAAGAAACATTGTAAAAATATTTGTTGCATTATTAAATCGACTGAGCTCTCATCTTTGGTTACTCCTTGTCAGACATTGACAGCAAGAACCTGTCTTGCTACAATAACAGGAAAAAGACTTTCCTTTCTTCCTCCATGTGTGTAGCATCAGGTGGAATTTCCATCGACAGAGCTTCTTTGCAAAGGCTTCCTGCCTATGGACCACGTTACCGCGGGACTGCTTCCCTGCTGATTACAACTTGGTCGTCTTCAAATCCAATGTCAACAAATTCAAGCGCGCCATAACTAATCAAACGCAGTCCACACCATTGATCAATGTAAGTAATCCCATAGTGTTCCTCATCTTTCAGCAAGCAATCATTCCATCTCATTAACTCTTATCCCTGAGTGGATCTTGACATCGATACGTTAAAAAAAAAAAAAAGTTAACATTGAGATTATTTATTTTCTTACATTAACCGTTAATGGCTAGAAACAAAGCACACTTAAAATGGCTTAATTGCCAAAAATGTCGCCCCCTCCCTTCCCATCCGATGAAAAATGCTCAAAACAAACTCATTCATGTGCCCAAGTTTTGAAAATAAAATTCTTTGGTACATTCTGTGACAAGAAGTTACGTGCTTCCCACCATTTTCTTAGGCTGCCCCACCTATTCATATTTATTATTTTTATTTAAAGTTATTATAGTTTGTTTTTTTGCATACCCACACATTCTGTCTCTCTTTCCATTCTCCGTTGTCTCCCCTTTTGATAAAGAACTACTGATAGAGTTCTCTCTAACCCAACTCACCTAAACATTATCTTTCTATGCCTTTAAAGGCCAGTATCACCCAAATGTACATAGAAATTTCACAATTTTACAGTCGTAATGCATCCCAAATCAGTAGCACTGTATTGCAATACGCAGCATTACCAAGTGATCACCTGATTAACTAGAGGCGTTGTCTACCGAATAAATGAATTCCATTGAACAAAACGGCACCATAAAAGTGACATGCTGTAATTAGAAATTCAAATAATTTGCAATTTTCGCCAGACATGTTTGTGCTCAGTGAATCATCTCAGACAGAAAAGAGTTTGAGGGGCTTCGTCCAGAGGAAATAGCTCAGAAAAGACAGACTTTTTTCCCCTCATCAGTCGGACATTGATGCTAAAAGACGTATTCAGATTTTTTTTTAAATAATTCGGTCAGACAAGACTTCAGGCACTTGACAATTGATATCTCTTTAGGGTTGATTGTTTTAAGGAGATACTACAAGAGAGAATGGAAATAAAGCTCAAAAAAGGAATATAAAACAGAAAAAAAGAGGGTTAATGTTTTAAATTTGTAAAGAATTCAAGTCTCAGCACTTAATTATAGGTTGCCCTACCGCCCCCCCCCCCATCGTTATGAAATCATTAATAAAGTACCCAATCCTTTCTGAAATCCAACCAAATTTGGTACAAATAAACTTCAGTCATGAATGTCCAACATCTTTGTCTTATCACTGTTCAATTGTATGCTTCAAATGTGCAGCTCTACATTGCCAGCACGCCTGAATACAACGTGCAAAATTGTCAATATCGCTGAAACACTCCTCGCTTGGTACCGTCCTGATTTTAGCTGTGGTGGCCCTCTTCAGCTCAGGAATAGTCTGTGAATTTTTGTGAAAGACATTATCTTTGAGAAAACCGATAAAAATCTGAGTGGCGAGTTGTGGTCCGGTGAGTGTGAAACCCATTCAGGATAACACCTCTTACTGATGAGACAATCACCAAAGTGTATTCGCAGCCATTCCAGTGAGTTATTTGAAGTGTGAGGAGTTGTCCCATCTTATCGAAACCACTGTTCATCCCTCACGACACCAAGGTTATGCAAAACTTTTTGATGACCATTAGGTAGTGCTCCGTATTGATCAACACAGTGGTGCACATTTGAAGTATATTATTGAATGGTGATAAAACAAAGACTGTTGGACATCAATGACTGAAACTTGGTGGACAAGTAAAGCATAAACTTAAGTTTATTTGTGCCAAATATGGTTGAATTGCAGAAAGGATTGTGAATTTTATTGACAATTCCATGGGTGGCATTTTGTTGGGGGGGGGGGATCACTCTCTAGTACCATGTACCTGTACCTAAATGAGTTATGACATATGAGCACATTTACTATATCTTGTCATGGTAAATGGCCTCTTTCCCAAGTTGTCAATATTTTATTCCCAATATATTATAGATTTAAAAAAAAATATCTTGTTGTTTTCAATTTTAGTCATATAGCTATTCACCATGTTTTATTAAATATATTAAAGTACCTCTTCAATCAAACATGTCGGAGAAAGATGTTATATTTTCCGAACAAATCGATCAAGCATTGTAAAAAACGAACCAAAATATTTATATCCAATAGATTGTATTTATTTCCAAACAATGAACTATTAACTTCACCAGTTTCTTTTCAGAGATTGTTTAGTGGCATTTATTTTGGGGTGTGATTGAAGAGAAGATTAAAATTTACTGCCATGTACAAGAATTTAACTTACAGCTTGAAACTTTTATGTTTAATACAATCGACCCAGCCTTATTCCTCTCTTTCTACCACTTCTAACCCTTCATTGTCATACAGATAGAAAGACAACACACATCTGGTAAGTATCATTTCGTTGCCCAAGTTGAGATAAATAAACTGCATTTTTCAATTTAATGTAACTATTAAACAGCCTTCTGTCACTACCAGAATAGACTGCGGTCTCGAAAAAAGATAAAACTATCAACAAAATTGAGAATATACTAACCACTAATATGCTCAATACTGCTGTGTGACTGAGAGACCTGGACCCCTGCGCAAAGATCCTCACGTACTCAAAGTCTTCGACATGCACTGCCTATGATGCATCTAACACATCTGCCTCTCCGATCAAATCCAAAACCACACCATTCATGCAAGATGCAACACCACCGGCATCATGGAGACTCTTTGCAGGTTTGGACATATTCTTCAACACCCTGAAAAAGAAGTTGGTGACCCCAATCGCACCCGCTCACTGGAGGAAACACAAAGGCGGCCAACTGAAGACATCAGTTAAAACGATGGAGACAGACATAGAGCTGGTAGCTAGACCCCCCCCCCCCCTCTACGTTTTTGGTATTGGTTGCTGGAACCGGGAATTGCTAAAGTGTGCCGAGGAATCAGCTGCTGATCGACATGGGTGGACCACCTTGATGCGGAATATGATGAGCTCATTTGAAGCTGACTCAACCCACACCAGGTGAATGTTGTTAAAAGTTATAAGTATTGTTTAATGGTGAATGAAATGAAAGAAAATTCTGATGAAATAGTTAAATTAAAATTAAAATTCGGTACTAATGTTGGATAACTACGGCTAGTAGATACTGAGGTTAAATAGTCACTTACCATCAATCTGTTGTACTTAGCAGTCACAAAGAAAAGTAGATAGTTAGTTTTGCAGTAAAAAATTCGAGATGGCTACCATTTTCTACAGAGTGACTTCGGTACAATAGAAATACTTTCTCGGCTAAAATTAAATTTTGATTAGACAAAATGTAGAAATCAGTAAAATCAACTGAGAATAAAAAAATCAGTAAAATCAACTGAGAATAAAATTGCTTTTTAAGAACTTCTGAGGACTTTCCAACACTATAACCACTGAACATCACTTTGGTCTTGGTAAAATTCACTACCTTTGATTTTTATAACATTCCTCCAATTTTTAACTTAACAAGTAGACCTTCCATTGCTTCACAGGCAAGTACTAAACCATCAGTATACCGCATCTCTTCTGGACAACCCGTTCGAAATACCGTGGATAATGTTTCAAAGATACAAATGAAAAGCAATGGCCTCAGTATAGAACTCTGATGTACTCCGAATTTAACATTAAAGCTGCCATTAAATGTGCTGTTAATTCTAACATGATTTTTAGCATTTCTGTACATTACTTGATGAACAACCTTCAACAACCACTTATTTGCCTCTAATTTATGCAAACCCCACAAGACAACCTCAAGCTTTCACCAGGTCAACAAAAATACAATCCTCCTTTCCTTATTTCTCTCTTTTTAGTCCAGGCAATATAGCACATTTTAGGGCCCAACTTGGAACAAATTGCAACAGAATTTTTTTCACCACCAGGCATTCCCATGAGGTGTCTAGAACATCATACTAAAAGTCCTAAGAAATCAACGTTGAGGAAATATGTCTAATTTGCATAAATCCAAGATGGCCGCCAATTTTCGATAATTTGCCATATCTCCGCATTTAGATGTCATAATTGAGTGATTTGAAGTGCTAAAATGGGGTTTTATAGACACACACACACACACACACATTTGGTAAATATCATTTCGTTGCTGTGTGGAGATAAAATAAACTGTATGTTTGAATTTAATGTAAGTGTATTAATATTGAACAAAATTAAAGATAATTCCAATGAAATAGTTAAATTAAAATTGATAGTATTTACAGCCTGGCAATGCTGGATGAATACTCAAAGATTAAATAGTCGCTTATCTATTAGAGTTAGCAGTCTCAATTCTGGGTGGCTACAAGAAAAGAAGCTAGTCTTGCAGTCAAAATTCAAGATGGCAACCATTTTCTGCGAAGTGACTCCGATGCAATAGAAATGATTTCTCTGCCAAAATGAAATTTTGATCAGACTAAGTGTAGAAATCAGTAAAATCAACTGAAATTAAAATTTTGTTTTTTAAGAACAGAGTCGAAAGGAGATTGGATTGTATTAGAAAAATGGATTTAAGTATCTAGTTTGTCATTGATAGCTTGGTTCTTACAATTTCCAAAAATCCGACAATAACTATTTTTAGAGTTTATTTTTAGTGAGATGTAACAAATAGTAATTTTTCTAACCCCCCCCCTTCTTTTAGGAAATGATTCTCTTTACTTTTAAACAATAACATTTCTCTTTAGGATTTAGTTCTAAATATTCAGTAGGTATTTATCTTGGATCTTGCTTACTTATATATTGTCACTTTTAAATGTTTGGCAGAACTTGTTTGGTTTGTTGAATTAACTTTTGATTCTTTTGCTTACCCTGTAGGTTTGAAAGTAAAAAGAAAATGCTGCATTTATCTTCTTATGATATAACAAACACTTTATCTGTTTGTTTGTCTGTCTATCCTTCAGCAGAAATGTTTCTAAACGTAAGAAACTTATTTTATATAAATAAATAAAAAATAAAGAAACTTTACACCAACACTGGGAATCGAAACAGCGAACCTGAGGCCTGCAGGCTTAGTTGTTACTGACTGAGCTAACTGACTGAACTTAATAAAGTCTTTCAAATTAACTCACTTAAACATTTCACTGAACCCGCTCGATTGACTGTGGAACTCTTCAGTCACAGGAGGAAGAGATGCGTCAGTCTAGACTTTTGATTCTTTTGTATACCAGTGGCGCGTCCGTAAACTTTTGATACTTTTGTACACCAAAAGTGCGTCTGTAAACTTTCGATACTTTTGTACACCAGAGGGGGTGTCCATAAAGTTTCGATTCTTTTTGTACACCAGAGGCACGTCCATAAACTTTCGATTCTTTTGTACACTTTTTGGCGCGAAAAAAAATTTTTTTTTCCCCTTTTTAAACAAAATGGTATTTGGAGACAAATTTTTTTTCTTTTCTTTTGTCTAACCACCCAAGAACGCGGCAGCCTAGCAAAAATAGACGATCGTTAGGGAGTCTATTTTCGCTAGTCCACTTATAATATAACGAGCACTTTCTCTGTCATTCTGTCTGTCTGTCCGTCCTGGAGAAATTTTGTAAACGAGAGTGGGGGGGGGGCGTGATAATTACTATTTAATTAATTTCAAAGTCGGAAACATAAACAAGTACATTGGGCCACATATTAACGACTAAATAAACAATAAATAATTTTCGGTGTCAACGCCGCGATTCGAACTCGCAACCTTGACGCTAACAGACAGACACTCTATCGAATGAGCTAAAAGGACACAGTTGAAAATGGTCTCTTAATTTTCCTACTTGAACAAATCGCTTTTTTTTCAGATCTCTTATTTAGCAATAAATGATCGTATAATAATTGGTTCTTCTTTATACTTTGGGATCTGCGTCCGTGCTCGATCTGTTCTTCGAAAATACAATTGGATCTGCGTTCGCTCTCGATTTTTTCAGGGAGGGGGGAGTCGGCGCGAAAGAAAAAAAAAATTTTTCCCTTTTTAAACAAAATGGTATTCGGAGACAAATTTTTTTTTCTTTTCTTTTGTCTAACCACCCAAGAACGTGGCAGCCTAGCAAAAATAGACGACCGTTAGGGAGTCTATTTTCGCTAGTCTACTTATAATATAACAAACACTTTCTCTGTCTGTCGGAGAGAATTTTTGTAAACCTAAGAATTACATTTGGAAACTACTAATTACTTAATTTAGATTAGATAACATATAAATAAAGTATAAACAAATTCCACAACGAGACTGCGATTCGAACAGATTACTTTTGTCAAGTAGTATATATAGTGCTACCAAAACTCGCACAAACAACAAGCGTTTTTTCCAATTTACATAATTCATTTGTTTTAAACTTCTACTTCTAATAAATTCATATTTACAAATATACACATATAACTGCTATTCTCAAATTTACATATGTATTTACAATATTTTTCTCAACTGTAATATTAATAAAAATTATTCATACAATTAATTAAAGACATTTTATTCAGAAACGAGCCTGTTTTTAAACCATACTTGGAATGTAATATAATGAAAAATGACGAGTCATTACACCGGAAATGACGTCATTGTGATTGAGACGTCTGGAGACGGCCACTGCCGTTGTTTTTTGTTGTTTTTTTTTCGATTTATTGTGAATGAGAATTTATTTTTTTACATTGCAATTTTAAATTAAAGCACTCACTAAAAATTTTAATTTTTATGTATTCACTTTATAACAGATTCAATTTTCTTTTGGCACGCGCTTACATTTGGGTCACGTGACCGTTGTAAAATATAAACATCTCAGCGTTGGCATTTAACATGTACGCTGAACCTTGCTACAACTTACTGTTTTTTTAGTAAACAGGGTTAAAATAAATTAAAAAATAAATTTAAGCTATTTAACTCGAATTAATTTACGTGACTGAAATAGGAATTAAGCGAATTAGATTAGAATATTTTTCTCAACAGTAATATTAATATAAATTATTAATACAATTAATTAAAGACATTTTATTCAGAAACGAGCCTGTTTTAAACCATACTTGGAATGTAATGTAATGAAAAGTGACGAGTCATTACACCGGAAATATATTTGATTTTTTTTTTTTAGAGACTTTGTCTGTCTGAAAAACAATCAATCTTTTTCTATACACTTATAATATAACGGAGACTTTCTCTGTTTGTTTGTTTGAAAGTCTCTCGACGGACATTTTTCTAAACGTAAGAAACTTACTTTACATTAATAAATAAACAAAGAAACTTAACGCTGACGTTTGGAATCGAAACGATGAATCTGAGGCCTGCTGTCTTAGCTAACTGACTGAACATCCTATTTATCTACGTCCCACAAAGTAGAATGTGACACAAGGTCGGAAGGTGGGAATTTGTACTCTAGAGGAAGAGTACGGAGTTTCTTAAAAAATTGCCTGGGCAGGGCGCCTCAGACAGTAAGCAATAAACTTACTCCTCCCCAAAGAGGGGAGGCAAAGCCTAGGAGGGGGTTAACCTCCCATAACTGCACAGGACAGTCGGAACAGATACTACACTTTGATCTTAGCCAAAAGACCAAGGAAGCATCCGAAACTCAACTGACTGAACTTATTAAATTCTTCGAAATTAACTCACTTAAACGCTTAACCCTCTCAGTTGACAGTGGAACTCTTCAGTCACAGGACGGTGAGATGCGGCAGCGTGGCTAAAATATACGACCGTAGAGAGTATATTTTCGCTAGTTTCTTATATATAAAGCAACGATGTCTGTGTTTCTGTCTGTCTGTACACGTATCAGTTGTCAATAATTGATTTTTGAGCTAAACCAATAACATATTTTTGGAATCGACAGTTCCTGTGGATGTTTTAGCCTGATTTTAAATGATTAAAAGTTTTTCTTTCCTCAAATAATAATAAATGTAACAATAATTAAATATAATTAAATATTATAATAATTAATTTGTGTGCAACAAGTGTAAGACAGTGGAGATGGATGAGAACTAGATGTAAACAAAGTATATCTGGATGGCAAAGCCATTGAGGTTGTCGAAACGTTCTGTTACCTTGGTGATACAATTCGAGCCGAAGGTGTAGCAGGTGCTAGTGTGATTGCAAGAATTAGGAGTGAATGGAGTAAGTTCCGGGAACTTCTTCTATTACTAACCAGTAGAACGTTACCACTGTCGATCAAGGGAATAGTCTATCACGCATGTGCACGCAGTGTGGTGATGTATGGAAGTGAAACCTGGCCAGTGAGGGTTGCGAACATGCGTTGTATGAAGAGAAATGATATGATGGTGATACAATGGATGTTTAATGTGAGTTTTACAGACAGGCTTAATTCTGACGACCTCAGAAGCAGATTAAATCTGGATAATATAGGGAGATGTGTGCAGAAGAGCAGACTTTGATGGCATGGCCATGTTGAAAGAATGGATGCGAGTTCTTGGGTTAGTAGATGTAGAACAGTTAAGGTAGCATGGTCAGTTGGCAGGATAAGGCCAAGGAAAGCATGGAACGAAATGATAACGATAGACTTTATAGAAAGAGGGATAAATAAAGACCTGTGCAGAGATAGATTAGTTTGGAAGTCAATTTTTTAAAGCCGTTCAATACATGGCAGCATGTAAAACGAACGTTAAACCGATGATGATGATGATGAGTGTGATGCTGAAAAATAAGAAGAAGACTGAATGAATGAATGATAAAAGGTTGAGTTATTTTGTTTAACAGCATAGTAACGGTCATTTAATGCTGGGGATGATTTTTCTAAAGAAATGTGTTACTTTTGTAAACTACTTCTTAGAACAGTAGTTGAAATGAAGGGGTTCATATCTCTCCCAAGATGTATTAGTTATGAAACACAGGTGATGCTGGGTTAATCTGATAGTTATAAATACTCATTTACACCAGTTTAAAGCATGATATCGATTGTTACATGAATAGGTAGTTAGGTACATTAGGTGGTGACTGATTGTTCGGAAAATACTGGCCGATTTTTCGACTCGTCTTTTAAAAGTTGATTTAGGTTGTTATTTTCGTAGTGTTTTATACAGAATTTTACATCCACAAGGTGTATTTATTTGTATATAAATAATTATATATGTATGTATGAAAAAGATAAAAGGCAAAAACAAATTAAACACAGGAAAAAAGCATCAAAAACGAGATATTTACCGGTTTTGTTCAGATCAACTGAAGAGGTTTGTTGATTCGAACAAAACCAGTAAATATCTGGTTTTTGATGATTTCTTCCTGTGTTTAATATTTTTCTTCTTGCCTTTTTCATACATCTTATCTCCACGGCATTTCATTTTATGATATATTGTGTATTTTATCCGCATATATATATATATATATATATATATATATATATATATATTTAATCAAATAAATGTATTTTTCTCCCGTTAACTGAGTAAAAAACATTTCAAGTGTTATGGGGAAGGGAAGAAGAAAATAGCAAGGCAGACATCCTACCCATCGCCTGAAAGGAATTCGGAAAGAAATTATTCACTCTATATCCATAATGAGACATTTTATTTCTTTCCTTTTCTTTCTTTTTTCTATAACAATTGATTGTTTTTTTCTTTCTTTCTTTAAAAAAATGTTCAGTTTGAGATGTTTTCTTTCTTTCTTTTTTTTTTTACTTTGTCGATTGAGACGTTATTTTATATAAATATTAGTGCAAACGTTGGTGAAACATTATTTTTTCCCATCCTTTTTGACGGAGTGTGTTCAATCTGTACTTAGGTATTGATGTATAATTTTTTTATAAAATTGCAATAATTTCTTTTAGGGGTACAATTTGGCAGCATATAACTCATTATGAATAAAGATGAAAACAAAATGCATATACTTTTCTTGAGTTTAAACTCGGTCATAATGCTTCGCAAACAGCTGCCACTATCAACAGAGAAGAGGAGTACACAAGTGATCAAACACTACAAACATAGTTTCAGAAATTCTGTAGTACTAATGAGAGCCTAGAAGATGAAGAAAGTAAAGGACGGGCATGCATTTCTTAAAACGAATGTTTGAAAGAAATTGTTAAACAAAACCCACATCAAAGTGTCAGAGAAATGTCTAAGGCACTTCATGTCTGTATTTCAGCGGTGTTCGACCATCTGAAGCAGACTGTTTTTTAATTTATTTACAAACAAGTTACCACTTATCAAGGTCCAAAGGCCACTCGAGGATAAGGGTTAATTGAGTTTGACAGGTCGATTGTGAGACATCAAAGAGATTAGTAATGATGGCTGTAAACTGGTCAAAATTGACTATTTAAGGGGACGGATCAATAAGAATTTGCTTAAATTGGACTTGAAAACGGCAATGCTGTAGTCATTGTATTCCACAGACCGGCAGTTCTAGGAAAGAAACTTTGCTTATGGAAGTTTCGTTTAGTTTTTGGTACACAGAGAAAGAAAGTAAAATTATTAACAGTGATTGTAGCTAGACGAGTTCTTGTTATGAATGTTTTACAGATAGAAGCTCAGTCGAGCACCTGCCATGAAAATAACGATAGAGTAAAGAAAGACTGGTAACGTTTCTTTTGTGAGAAAGAGGCTGTAGGGAAGAGAAGAAGACATTGCCCACTAGATTTCGAAGTCAATTTTGTACTCTGCCAAGGCAGAAAAAGGCGCTCTGAGCAGCACCTCCCCAGATGTGGCGACAGTATTCCATCTTAGGACGTATTTGGCTCTTATAAAGGTAGAGGATTGCTTTAAAAGTGAGATACTTTCTAGAGCAGTAGAATGATCCAACCATTTTTCCAGCGACTTTGGAAACGGAGTTGATGTAAGTCTTCCATTTCACGTGTGGATAGATTAAAAATCTTTGTAAGTGGGTTCAAGAATAGACATTTGTTGCTGACATTGGTCATTATTTTCCTAACAACCTTTTACTCACATATTATAATTTTATCTACTTTCAAACAAATCGTTTCGTGCAACTTTCAACGAAGACAACAGCAAAGCTGGCTCTGCCATCAATTACACCATAATCTTTTTTCTTGGGCAGCATTTATCATTCCATTATTAGATAACCGGCCTCCCCACGTGATTTACATCCTCACAAGCAAGATTTATCTTCCCTATCATCTCTTCTAGTGGTCTTCACCGAGCTTAAACGTTCCGATACGATTCATTCCTTCTAAATTTGCCTTCCGACAGCATCCCTCCTCTCCGCTCCATCTTCTTATAGAAAGTTATATTAAGCCAATTCTTTCCTGTACCAACTTTTGCACGATGCCGTTAGAATCTTGTCATCATTTTCTCTCTACTTGATGTCTTCGACATATCTGCCTGATTCTGCAGTGCTGACGATCTAATAATCTCCCATCACGAAGAAGTGGAATTTCTATCTGTCAAGAATTTTACCTTAAATCATTCTTCGATTCAAAACTTTCACAAATCAACATTTGGGAATCTCATCTAAAGTTTTGGAAAACTTTAAATACTTTGCAGAGTCTCTTGAACTTTAAATTAACATACACAACACACTTATGTACATATATGAGTGTCTGTGTATATATATATATAGTAGTATGTTTTTGACAGGCTGTGGGCAATGCAAATTCCGGGTAAGATGCAAGTTGTAAGGAACAAAAACAATAAATCGAATACGAAATATGACTTACTATTTATTTTTCCTAAAATCTTACATAACAGCGAGAGTGTTTTTAGCTGTTTGTGTGATGTCTGGGTGATTAAAAAATCATTATTTAATATTTCGGGAAAAGAGACTTCCCTTTGTCAAAAATAATTAAACCAGAAGAAAAATTTCTCTGACTGTGCAGAGAATCTTACAAAACAAAATGGCTGCCAGATGTAGAACCGCAACGAAAACAGTCTCGCAGGGAATGTAAATTAATTTTTTTTTTTTTTAAGGTTATGTTACATATATGATTTGGTGTTCAAAAATATTTGTGTAATGCTGGTTAAGTGTATGGTGCTCGATAAACTGTAAGTTTTAATAATATATATATACATATATTTTTATAATTTTTTTTTTTATTAAGTTTATATTTGGTTATTTACTTTTATTTTCAGTGTGTTTTATCTTCGTATTTTTATCTTTCTTTCGTATTTTAAGAATTTTAATATAAAGTAAAGTAATTAATCTCTCATTTTAAATATTCTAGATTTATTAAATTTATTGATTATCGTCTATTTAAGAAGTGTTATTAATTGTGAGTTTCGTCAAATTAGTTTATCGAATTAACTTGATATATTTACTATAAGATAAAGGGAAATAACTCTGTTATGCGAATTAATTTATTTTATGGATTCTTTAGGTGGAAATCTGTATAACAATATTAGTATATATATGTATAAAACATATACACATACATGCATATATACACATATATGTATACATATATACACATATATATGTGCACTTATGTATGTATTATTGTTTAATTGTTTATTTATATATTCTTCATTTTCATCTTGTTTACATATTTTTTTTTATCATTTTTTTTTATATTAATATTTAATTTATTTATTTATTTATTCATTATTTATTTATTCATTTATTATTATTATTATTATTATTATTTATTTATTTATTTATTTTTTTAATTTTATTATTTATTTATTTAATATTTGCATGTTATTTGTATACGTTTTATATGTGTTTGGATTAATTAATTAACAATGCTAGGTTATGGAGTGACTTATTTTGGTGGGTTAGAGGAGTATGTTGAATATGGTTTTTGGTTTGTGGTTGAATGTGTGTTAGGATGGAAGTTCATATGGGGAGGGGCCTATTTGATTGTTTGGGTGTGTGAGGTAAGTAATGAGTGAAGTGGTGGAAACGGAGTATGATGAGTGTTAGATATGAGGGTTGGTCAGTGGATGAGAGGTAGATATTATAGAATGAACGGTGAGTGGAGCTCGTGACGCTGATTGAGTGAGGGGTTTAATCTGGAGATGAGGATTGATTCTGTGATTCTAAGGTCACCAATGTTTCTGACAGACGCTAAGATGGAGACATGAATATCACGCTGAGTGTTTGAGCAAATCTCTGTGTGCTTGTGGAAAGAGGATATACAGGTATTCAAGTGCTCTTTTATGCGCAAGTGTAGCGGTCTTGTAGTGTTACCGATATAAAATTTGTTGCATTTATTGCACTGTAGTTTATAAACACAGTTAGTGCGTTGGGGATAGGGCAATTGGCCAGGACAGGGGCATCTATCTAATAAACGTACTAACCACACACCCGAACCCTGCTCCCTGGCCAATTGCGGAAAATTTTCTACTCACATAGCTTCTTTCCTCGGACCATTTGCCTTTGGAATTCCTTCCCTGTTCCCTGTTTCCTATACCATACTAACATGCATACATTTAAATGTAATGTGAACAAACATCTTGCTGGCCAACTCCCTGCCCAGGTTGCCCCTTCCCCCATAAATCTGACCTTATCACAGTAGCCCCTTACGCTTAAGTGGTAATATGCCTTGTTTAAGGTGAACAAAAGTTTAAAAAATAAAAGTAAAAAAAAATAAATAATAGATTGTCCTAAGACTATAAATATCTTCTTTTTTTTCTCATAGTAACGATTAGTGCTTTAGGTTCATCGGATCTACAACGAAGTGGCCATCAAACAGTTTTTTTTTATCCTAGAGCTGTATGTGCACTGAATGCTGCTAAACACTGGTACACTTTTTGTTGTTGTTGTAAAGTCACTACTGTAGGTTATTTTTTTCTTTGTTTAATTGTATTTTTATGTTTGGGTCAGTATTAGACTACAACAGCCCACAATGTGTGTGTTTAATTATTATGAGTACATCTGGAAACTGTTTCCTAACTTCTTATGTCTTGTCTAATTCAGTAACAAAATAAATAAATTCCTTTTTTCCTTTTTCACAGCTCAGCCAGATTTTGGGCCATAGTGACCAGTTGTATGTCCGACTGCCAAATGGGCTAAGAATTTGGCAATTTGTTTTGGCGTTGTTGTTCACAGTCATTGCAGCATGGGTAAGTTAAACAAAATTACTCAATAAGTCATTTTATACCGGTTTTTTTTTTAATTATTGAGTCTCTTTTTTACTCGCTTTCACACAAGAGCAGAGTTAAACACAAGGTCGGATTGGGACAAAAATTGTAAAAATTTACCTCAGCTAAGAAGGATTTCTCCTTCACTGACCAAGGACAGAAAAGATGAAGTGTATTATCAAAACAGATACTACACTTAGCCAAGTCTATCTTCAAAACATTAAAATAAATATTTACCAATATCTCTGAAATAAAGGAGAAAGTGTATATATTGACCGTAAAATATTTTGTTGGCATTAAAAGTAAGTCGCTATTTGATGCTTCTTTACATGAAAAGTTTGGGGTGGGGTACTCTGATCATCATAAACTCTTAGAATCTTGATGTATTTCAATAACAAACAAGTATATTTTTTATTTATATTTTTAAATGTTAATTTATGCATAATAACATTACAAATGTCAGCCATGTTGTTTACCTTTGTGTTGGATTAGAAAAACACAAAAAATCCCTACTTGCTTGTTATCGAAATGAATCAATAGTCCGAGAGTTGATAAAAATTAGATTACTCACTAGAAAATAGTGCCCCCCCCAAAAAAAAATGACACTAATGGAATTGTTAATAAAATTCACAATTTTTCCTATAATCTAACCATATTTGGTGATAATAAATGTCTGATTTGTCCACCAAGTTTTAGCCATTAATGTACAAGGCTTTATTTGATCTCTGTTTAATGATATGCTTCAAATATGCACCTCTGCATAGCAAGCAGACCTGGATATGACGTGCAAAATTTCATTTGATAGACATTATCGTTGAAATAACCCTAGAGATAATCTGGGTAGTTAAGGTTCAGTGAGTGTGAAGCTCATTTAGGATCATACCTCCTACTGATAAGACGATCACCAGTCATTTTAAGTGCAGGGAGTTGCTCTATCCTGTTGAAATTCCTATTCATTACAATACCTTTTAGTTGGCCCAAGTTTGCCCAAAACTTCTTAACGACTACTAGGTATCAATGACTGACTGTTCATCCTCATCTTCAAACCAGTAATGACTAATGATCCCATGTTTTGATATTTCAATCAATGCAGTGCACTAGATGGAGTGCAGTGGCCTTTGAAGTGGAGTGGAGTTGCAACTCCCCACACTTCAAATAACCTATTGAAATGGCTGCAAGGACACTTAATGATCGTCTCATCAGTATGAGGTATGATCCTGAATTGGCTTTACACATTTGAAGCCTATCATTGAACGGCGCTTAAACAGAGCCTGTTGGACATTTACTATTGAAACGCGGTGGACAGATCAGTCAGAGATTGTAAATTTTATTAATGATTCCATGGGTTGCGTTTTTGGGGTCACTTTGTATATAAAAAAATAATAAGGAATTATTTTTCATGTTGATATAATTGTAAAGAAGTAACTCCACTTTTTGTTTTCCACACAGTTAAAATAATTAAGTATGGCCAAAAGGAGAAGGAAGAGGACAGGTATTTTGACCCCTGAGAAAGGATAACAATCTCCTTTCTCAGGGGCCAAAATATCTGTGCTCTTCCTTCTCCTTTTGGCCATACTTAATCATTTTAACTGTGTGGAAAACAAAAAGTGGAGTTACTTCTTATGCATATCAACTCTTTCTCGGTTATTTAATGCTAAAACACAATAACTATTGCAAACCATTTATTAAACACAAGGTGATATTTTTCTCACCGGGTATTAATTTTTAGTTTTAGACTATTGTCCTCATCTTGGTTAAATTTAAGTTCATAACATAGTGCTCTCTGGCCTTCTACAGCTGCTTTTAATCATAGTAACAGGATTGCAGAGTCGATATTGGAAATTTGGGAACAAGTCGGAGTTGGACTCGTAAGAATGCTAGAAGTCGGATGTTTTCATCTCTGAAGAATCAACAGAGAGTTTAAATATTGAAAGACGTTAAAATAAAGAGTTGCTGTTGGATATTTAGAATTCTAGAAGTCAGAATTTTTTGGAGTCTGCGCCATTATCCATTTTACCATTGTCATCGCTACCGCCACCAGCACCACCATCTACTAATGCATTTGTTGTTTTGTAGAATCCCTTTCAGACAAAATTTATTCAAAGAGAAAAATAGATTCTCAGCCATTATTTAATGAGTGCTACATTTGTGTCAGAACACCAGCTACACACATCAGTAATCAGTGTCGAGCAACAGCAATATATAATTATACTGAGAACAAACTGACCTAGCCTCAGGCTGCAGAGAATTATTTTTTCTTTGGTTGACATCTTAATTCCCAATCATTTCACAGACATTCGAATATTATTATTATTATTATTATTATTATTATTATTATTACATGTCGACTCAAAGTTAATAGCAGCCATTATAATATCTTATTATTCATCGTTGATTTCAAACCAATTTAAAAAACGAGAAAAGATTTTGCTTTTTCTTTCACGATTAGTTATGATGCCAAACGAGTCGTCTGGAAAAGAAATAGTAATTCATTTCAGTTCATGTCGTTTGTAGATGCACCTGTGCACATCTATGATAGAGTTTGTCCATTGTCTGTCACACTAAGTTTGAGACAGCATTTTCATCACCGAACACTCAGATTAAATGGACACATTTAAAATAAGTCAATTTAATCTGCATAAGTATTTTTAAACAGTTTGTAATAAATTAATGTTTGGTGTTATTCATTTGTAATTTTATTGTTCTATTTATACAAATATATATGCAATAGTTTTGCTGATATTAACAGTAATTAAAGTGATTTAATAAAAAAAGGGATTGATTACCAAAACTTTCTTAAAATATCAGCTTCATTAATTTTCAAAGGAGGTAATTTAAATCAAACTATTAGTTTATAAAATTACAATAGATTTATGTTAAAGATATGTAATGTAAATTATACATTTAAAAAGAACACTTAGCACTACATTAATACCGGCTAGATGACAGACAGATTTTGCTTGCATTTTATATTCTAGCTTTTATGTTTTTAGAGACTATGTGTTCAGGTCTCTTTCCCAGCAGTCAGCATTTTTTGTGTTTATTATTGCGGATAATACATATGAGGGTCAGAAGAAAGAGAAAAAGCCAATAGTGAGAAAACAGTTAGATTTACATACTTACACATTTATAGGAATATGAAACCTGTACAATGGTACTAAACATGATATACAAAGAGCTAAAAACCACAGGCATAATTACTAAAGAGAGAATATATTAATGTCCCAATACAATAAGAAAAGCACATGTGGTGTCAGGGTCATAGATAGCAAAGATACGTGAACAATTTATAAGTAAATATAACTTATATTTGCGTTAGTTTTGATGTTTTGGATGTCTAGGCCTTTTCAACTAGAAATAATGCCTAATGGGCACACTGTCATGGTTGAAGAGGCCATATGTAAGCCTATAATTGTTATATTTTGACTTGCTGAAGTGTATATAAACCATTATACACCCGTTGTCAGGAACCCATTTCTTGATCGTCTGTGGATACAATCACTCAGACGCCGATGTTTATTTTTTATAAGAAGGTTTATTAATCAGACAGGAACAGTCGCAGAGAAAACCAGGAGATACAAAGTGATGGGTCATTTGCGTGTGCGCGCAAGAGAGAAAAACAGGCAGATTGTAGACAGATAAGCTTGTCTTGTTACACCTAGCTACATTGGGGACAGTGCCTTGGACCCGTCCGCTTTGCTTGAAGTATCATAAGAAAGAGACAGTATTATCTCTTCCCTGATGTCATGTGATTTTGATGACGTTACTACGGTCACCTAGGTGACACTCAAACTTTTTCACTCGAATAACAGCTTTTGTTCTGTAACATTAAATATTATACCAGCAAAATAAATAGTAAAATCATATAGGTAACATATAAAAGTCATAATGAAAAAGAAAGATCAGAAATATTTCTACGACAAAGATTAATTACAGGTGATATATTCCTTTTTACTAGTACACATAGATGTAGAAGTAGTAGTAATAATATTATTATAATTTTGATCCACCTCTGAGACACTTGTTGTTATGTCAAAAGTATTTCATGCAACATTTGAAATATTTGCAAATAGTTTTTAACCATAAGTATTTATTTTTACTAGCAGGCCTCTCGGAAATTCCATAGTTGTGTTCTTCATTGAAATTACATTTTTTGAAAGGTCTAAATACGATGAAATGTAAGCATTTTAGATTAGAGCTTCATTTTACAGTAAAAAGTACATGTAAAAATATTAATTTTTAGCTTTATTTTAAAATGATGCCTCGGTGTGCTCACTATCACTTCAAAAATGAATTCTTATTCACTACTTGAAATCATTGAAACGGAAGGTTAAGGGTTATTGAGAAGGTTCGTTTTGTGTGAAAGTAATTTAGTCGGGGATCACTGTTATTTTTTAGTTAATCAGTAAAATATGTTCCTGGTTTTCTTCTCAGAAAATAAAGTAAGTTTTTATATTCATTTAGAGAAGATATAAATAATATTTAAAATTGTTATAAAAAAGAAGAAAAACAAAGCAATGGGATGTTCTTACTTTTATTTATTTATTTTTTTAAAATTTGACCATAAAACAAAAAAGAAGAATAAGAAACAAATTGGATGATAAAAATATATAAAATAATTTGTTTGTTAAATTTCAGGGCAGAACAGAAAACTACAGGCACTATTAGTTTATGTCCCAAAATATTGCTGTTTCTCTGATAACACTGAATGAGTAAGAATTCCTAGAGTTTTATCAATCATGTAGGAGTTGGCAAACCTATCTGACAGAATTTAACCAAGAGCCAACATGTACATAATGGGAATTGTTCTTAAAACTTGTTAAGAATGGTTTGACATAGCTTGGTGACGGTGTCATCAAATTTAATTATTTCAAGTTCATGCTGTGAATGTTTTAAGGGGGGGGGGGGGATATTGAAGATACATCAAGCATCTACCATGAAAATAACAATAGAGTGGAGAAAAACTAGCAATGTCTCTTCTGTGAGAAAAGAGCTGTAGGGAATAGAAGAGATTATCTCCCACTAGATTGCAAAGTTGGTTTTGTAGTCTGTCAAACCAATAAAGAGTGCTCTGAGCATCACAACCTCAGATGTGGCAGCAATACTAAACCTTAAAATGTATCAGACTCTCATATAAATGGTCCTGGGTATGACCTTAAAAGACATCCAGTGGTGAGGCCTCCATTTGGGAACTGTGGGGAATGTGGAGTTAGCCCTTAGTTGCTATTGCTCCCAGGTCCACTTTGGTCGGAATTGTGTTACCTGTAAGGGTCCCATCTATGGATCAAATAGAACCTACTGGTGCTACCAAATCAGACTGTCTGAAGTTATTGACTTCCGTACGCAAATTGCACCAAACATTGATGTGTTATTGTTTTTTTTCCTTTACAAAACTCAATCATGTTTTGCAAAATTCAAAACAAAAAACAACAATTTCCCTCCTTCCCCTCTTCTTCCCTCTCCCCTCTTTCTTCCCCCCTTTCACTCAACCAAACACCATGAATAAATACTTAAACATATACAGAACTTGAAGCATAAAAACCTTCACCAAAATGACCGGATTCAGCATTAAATGACCTGAAAAGGGTCGATATGCCGTGAAACAAAACCATCAAACCAAAAACCATGATTAAACATTTGAAAATATAAACAAGTTGAAGCATAAAAACCTTCACCAAAATGACCAGATTCGGCATTAAATAACCCGAAAAGAGTTGATATGTCATAAAACAAAACAACCAAACCAAAAACCGTGATTAAACATTTGAAGATATAAAGAACTTGAAGAATAAAAACCTTCACCAAAATGACCAGATTTGGCATTAAATAACCCGAAAAGGGTTGATATGTCGTAAAACAAAACTACCAAACCAAAAATCATGATTAAACATTTGAAGATATAAAGAACTTGAAGCATAAAAACTTTTACCAAAATGACAACTATTGAAAATACCAAAAACTCTTAACTGATGACTATAAATGACCCACTGACTTAAGACTCAAATGAACGATATTTCCTTCTACATTCATGGCATGAAATAACACTTAGGGTTGATGTGCCATTAAGCAATATCTTACCTTACCTCATATAGATAGACGATTGCATCAGAAGTCATGTACTTTCTGGAGTGGGAGAATGATCCATCCATGACTCAGAAATTGGAGCTCAGTCGAGCACCTTCTATGGAAATAAAACATCTTATATCATGTGCACGTAAGCTTCTCTATAACAGGCCTTGTCCGTTAGTTCGTATGTCACGTTTAAGTTTGATACATAATTTTAGTCGTTTTGTCACGCATGAATTTGAAATACCATTTTTAGAAGCGCCGATGCATCTCTATCAGAGGACACATTAGTAAGTCTATGAAAAAGTATTTTAATTAGTAAACATGCATATTTAATGAACATAGCTTAAAAAGTCAGTCAAAGAAAGTAAATCCTGCTACTAGCCAAGTGAAGTAACTCCTGCTCAACAAATGTGGAGTTGTCTGCCCCTGCCGAGAGACAGTTTTTTAAAATGGTGGAGTAAAAAACAATCATGTTTCTTGTTTTTAATCTGTTATCTGTCCTGTGTTCAATTTTTATAAAGTAAATTGACACGTTAAAGGACTTTGGGTTATAACACCTTTGTTGTTTGTCTTTCATGAAAACTATGCAATACTTGCAGGAATGGAGTTTTCTTTGCCATAGGAGGTTATGCCCATAGGTTGGTCTTTTAAGTTTGAAATAGCATTTTCATCACGATGTGAACGTGCATCTGTGCATGTTCACTGCACTGGCCATGATTGTCTGCTCGTTATGATAATCTGAATTCGGTGCTCGATTCTGACACTGGTCGCAACGTCAATTTTGTGGTATTGGTCAGTGCTACAACAAAAGGATTTTCTCTCCAAGCAAAACGACAATTCCAGTTTAAAACAAGTAACAATGTTTTATTTTGAGAGATGTTACAATGATACTCATTTTCTTCTACTAAACAACAGGCCTGCAAATCAAGACAAACATATCTTCCAACTAAACACAATCCATTAGCTTAGGGCTCAAATGCCAATCTATCTGTGAGATGCACAGAAAACCAACTGACCTCCTCTTCCCTTCTGCTGGAATATATATGAATATTAGTGTTCTTTGTTATAGACCATTCAGCCATTCACTTGAAAATTATCAGTTGCCAATCTACGGGCATAAAAAACCTACTGTCTAGGGGAGTCCATATCTGGATGGACATTACTTTTTTGAGTACTTTAAGTGGTGTCCTCTCTCAACATGAACGCCCATTTAAAGAGGAGAAATCAAATTCTGCGTAGTCAACTCCAAACCAGACATATTTCTTATTTCATGGGTGGTTTCTCTTCTCTTAGTTAAATATTTCCCACTCACAGGTTTGCTATTCGTAGCATGCATCTATGCACCCCACTAAACATGCTGCCTTGTGCATGTTTAGAATTAAACATTCAGATTGAATGAACGCATCTTAAGAACATACGTTCTCACTTAATTTTTTTTATTTATTTGGCTGGTAACTGTGATTAACAACTGATCGATGTTAATCTTGATATCGTGTATTGTTTGTCTAATTAATGATCAATCAAGTCATGTGTCGTGTCCATTTAGAGGTTGGCGACCTTAAAGAGACGATGAGATTTGGGACAGAATTTAAATGATGAATGAGCAACAAAGGGAAAACATGTTTATCAATAGATTCATAATTATAGTGTTTAACCTATAGATTTATATCGTTGGTTGTATAGTTGTAGTAATAGTAATAATTCAGTGAAAATCGGCAATGACTTTGCTCGTAATAAATTTGTATAGTTGTAGTAATAGTAGTAATTCAGTGAAAATCGGCAATGACTTTGCTCCTAATAGATTTGTATAGTTGTAGTAATAGTAATAATTCAGTGAAAATCGGCAATGGCTTTGCTCCTAATAGATTTGTATAGTTGTAGTAATAGTAGTAATTCAGTGAAAATCAGCAATGACTTTGCTCCTAATAGATTTGTATAGTTGTAGTAATAGTAGTAATTCAGTGAAAATCAGCAATGACTTTGCTCCTAATAGATTTGTATAGTTGTACTAATAGTAGTAATTCAGTGAAAATCAGCAATGACTTTGCACTAAATAGATTTGTATAGTTGTAGTAATAGTAGTAATTCAGTGAAAATCAGCAATGACTTTGCACTAAATAGATTTGTATAGTTGTAGTAATAGTAGTAATTCAGTGAAAATCAGCAATGACTTTGCTCCTAATAGATTTGTATAGTTGTAGTAATAGTAGTAATTCAGTGAAAATCAGCAATGACTTTGCTCCTAATAGATTTGTATAGTTGTAGTAATAGTAGTAATTCAGTGAAAATCAGCAATGACTTTGCTCCTAATAGATTTGTATAGTTGTAGTAATAGTAGTAATTCAGTGAAAATCAGCAATGACTTTGCTCCTAATAGATTTGTATAGTTGTAGTAATAGTATTAATTCAGTGAAAATCAGCAATGACTTTGCTCCTAATAGATTTCTATAGTTGTAGTAATAGTATTAATTCAGTGAAAATCAGCAATGACTTTGCTCCTAATAGATTTGTATAGTAGTAATTCAGTGAAAATCAGCAATGACTTTGCTCCTAATATTTCATTGGTCAACAATTTTTTTATGCAGTTCGTTTGACCTAATTTTAGAAGTGCTGAATCCAAATCTGGCATAATTTTTTTGCCTATCACGTCACGTTTTCGAGCTATAAAAATCTGCATTTTTGAATGATATGAAGTTTGTACTCATTAAAAGCAATGAGTTACAAGAGTATGTGTAATACACATAAATACGTAAGAATTGAGAAAATATGTACAAAAAGTCCATTTATTCCAGCAGCTACTCTATTGAAGAAATTTCCACCTCTTTAACGATCTTTGATATAAATCTCTCATCAAGGTCCAACAATAATCTGTCATCATGTTTGAGTCCCATCTGCTTTGGTAACGTTCTGCCATTATTTTGATGTGCTAATAAAAGTGCTAAAGTTGCTCTTCTCTCGAACTTATTTTACCTATAGATTTATAACTATAATTGTATAATAGTAGTAATAGTAGCACTTTGGTGAAAATCAACAACATTTCTCTTAACAGTCAGTCAGAGAAGACAGTGTCTGGAATCAGTCTCCTTCTTGCTGATGATCGCTCTAGTAATTGAGAAGTCTGATTCCATAGATGTGAATGACATCTCTCAGTACAGGCTGCTACCTACACATTCTCTGCTCTACTTACGTAAAAGTGCCCTATGTAGTACTACAAACTCCTTTAGCATTCTGAGGGATATATCTTCCAAACTAATTGTATACTAGTAGTTATAGTAGAAGCTTTGAAAATCAGCAATGACTTTACTGATACTTCACTTGTCAACGCAATTTTTCTGATTCATGGTATTTCAATGCATTTTACCAAATTTTTCGGAGCTGAATCCAAATCTGACATCGTGTCATCTTTTTTTTAGCTATCTTGCATTTTTGCAGGATATGAAGATTGTACCCATAAGAATAAAATTTTAAAAATTAATTTAGAAGAATATATTTAAAAGCCAAAACAATTGCTTTTAAATAAATTGTTTATTTTAAAGTCTTGAGATCTTTCGCCGTGAAACACGTCTTTGTCAAAAGTATATAGGCATTTAATTCCCTTTTTTTATTTTTTAGGATTAAAAAGAAAAAAAAAGAAAAAAGGAATTAAATCCTTATATACTTTTGACAAAGACGTTTTTCATGTCGAAAGATCTCAAGACTTTGAAATAAATAAATTTATTTTAAAAAAACATGTTGTTTTTGCTTTCAAATTTCAAATATATTCTTCAAAATTATCTCATCAACGTTTCGAGTGTGAATTTTTTCATTAGAAAATATTAAGTTGTTAACATTGAGTTACAAGAGTAAATGTATGTAAAAATTGAGTATGATGTTAAGAAAATATATACAAAAAGTCGATTTATTCCAGTAGTTACTCTATGGTAAAAACTCACATGCTTTTTGGCAGTATTTGGTATTCAGCGCCGGGAACATCTCCAGCAATAATCTGCCATCATGCTTGAATCTCATCCAGCGTGGTAAAGTTTTTCTATTATTTTACCTTCTTCTTAATTCACACCACCCAGGTTCTTTGGAAACTTGTCCAAATTACCGTGTGAATAATGTATCTTGATGCTCATTCTACATTCAAGTGCTGGCAAACTCATTAGTAGTTTCTTTTATAATATCTTGGTTGTTGTCAGTTTTTCTGTTCAAAACAATAATTATGCAGCATATCAGAAAATGCATTCCAAGCTCTAAATTCGTCCACATTCATTGTTGCAACAAGGTGCGAATCCCTGAGAAGTTTTTTTTTTTTTTTGAGATCCATCAAATATTCCTCTATTTTCCTTTTCATCACTAATAGCTGGAGAAGTTGAACACATCTAAAGCAAGCTCTACTGTGATCAAGAGCTTTGACAAATTGCTTTATGATACCAATTTTTGAAACAGTGAAGGAAAGACAAAATTATTTCTATCAACCAGAGCATCATTACTGATGTTTTCATCACCAAGCATCAAACTGTTTCTTGTTGGTCATTTCTTCTTTAGCCAATGATCCATCACTGTAACCCTACTATCCCAGTAGCATAAAAAAAACAGGATATGTTTATCACCGAACATCATACTGTCTCTTGTTGGTCATTTCTTCTTTAGCCAATCATCAACTGTATCACTACTATCCCAACGGGATAAGACACATAGGTCTATTACGTAATCATCCTGCTGACCAAGAAGAAAATTCACCATTTTCAAATTTACGCAAATTACCCGTTCATAAATATGGTATTCCAACTTATTCAGAACAATCTTGATGTTAGCGGACTCCTCTTTGATTTTTACAGAATGTCCTATTGTGAATGAGCCATACTTATTTCCATTACAAAGTAAAATACCTTTCAAGATTCTTTTAAAATTATCAATAAAATGTTTCACTTCACTTGAATCATATAGAGACAGTCCCAAAGTGAGACGTCCTTCGACATCATTACAATAAATAAGTTGATCATCTGAATTGAAGTGTTTCTGCAGTTCTGAATCTCAGTTACGATAACAGGAGACAACTGTACTAGGTTTCAGCAGTTTCAACTCAGTAAATACAGGCACAATCCTCACAATGTGCGGTCGAATGGCAGATGGAATATTTGGATATTTTAAGGGTTGTTTAGTTGTTCTTATTGAAACCTTTTACATTGACAATGCAGAAGTAGCAATTATCCAAATGGTTTGTTGGTTCTTTCTAAACCATTGACACACCAAACTTGATCTTAGCAGTCTTCCCTTGAGACCATAGGCGCAGTTTCTACATAGGTTTTGCACACTTTGTCAGGGTCCCAGCTTTTCTCCTGATCTCCAGAGTGGTATTTTGAAGTAGGTAAGCTACACCTTCTTGACAAAGTCATTAATGTTACGTCTTTGATCCTGCAAAATAAAGTTTCTACAGATATAGCAGAAAATATCTGGATCATTACACCACTTCCGTTTTTGAGATATTGTAACCATAGCTGCTAAACTTCAGATGTTGTACACTGCAATGTTTAAAACAGCAACAGCCAATCGGTACGAGGATTAGAACAGGAGTTTTTTTTATAAGAAATCTGTGCACAATTCTGATTGGCTGTTAATTAGAACATAATTTCAATTTATTTACTGGTTTAAATCAGGAAATAATGCTGAAATTACTTCCTGGTTAAGATCAAGTAATGATACTTAATTCATTTCCTGGTTAAGAAGTAATGTCTATACAAAAAATATGTTTGTATGATTGCTTTTGGTTATTTTATAGCCGACAAAATGAATGCAAAAATGAATTGTATAGATAACACATATCTAAAAATTCTATATATACTGTACTATCTGTACAGTCTCTTACTTGATCAGCTGATTTTTATTTTCTCTGTGAATCAATGGCTAATATTCTTTAAAGGAAGCTTGTTATTATCTATCCTGCCAATCAGAAATAAATAAAGGCCACATCCTACCACATACAATGTAATTTACTTCCAAGAAATGTATTCAACCTATTAAACACTTGTCGTTCTACATTTGACAATGTACAGCTAAAAACGATGCTGAAATTTCCTGATTATTTCCTGTGGTAACTGATAGCACAACAATGTGATGTGATGGAGCAAATCTGAGATCAGATTTAAATTCAGCACTCCCAAATCAGAAAAATAAATGTTGGGTTGTTAACCAATGAGTCGGGGAGAATAGTGTCTTGAATTAGTTTCCTTCTCACTGATGACCTCTAGTAACTAATTCCACAGATGTGAATGGAATCTTTCAGTTCAGACACATTCTTTTTTCCACTTACACAACAGTGCTCTACATAGTACTGCAAAATCCTTTAGCATGCTGTGAGTTAGATATACCAAACTTTGTGTTGTCTCTGTATCTTTTGAGTTGCTCTCCTACCGATCTTGTTCGTATAACTGTATCAGTCCATAAGTGGATAGCGCATCTGCAGTTGTCTTTATTTTATGTGTATTCATTCACCTAATACATCTTTATTTTATGTGTATTCATTCACCTAATACATCTTTATTTTATGTGTATTCATTCACCTAATACATCTTTATTTTGCTGGTGATACCAGATCAGGCTGCCCTGTGGCTCCCTGAGACGAAATTCACCTACATTGACGTTTTTTTTTTTTTTTTTTTTTTTGTAAAACTTAATTATGTTCTACAAAACCAAAACCAAAAACAATAGCCCCTCTCCCTTTCTCCCTCCCCTTTTTTATTTTATTTTTAGAACTTGAAGCATAAATGATCGGATTCGGCATTAGATGGCCCGAAAAGGGTTGATATGCCGTAAAACAAAACTACCAAACCAAAAACGATGATTAAACATTTGAAGATATAAAGAACTTGAAGCATAAAAACTTTTACTATAATGACCAGATTCGGCATTAAATAACCCAAAAAGGGTTGATATGCCGTAAAACAAAACTACCAAACCAAAAACGATGATTAAACATTTGAAGATATAAAGAACTTGAAGCATAAAAACTTTTACTATAATGACCAGATTCGGCATTAAATAATCCAAAAAGGGTTGATATGCCGTAAAACAAAACTACCAAACTACCAAACCATCTTTATTTTATGTGTATTCATTCACCTAATACATCTTTATTTTATGTGTATTCATTCACCTAATACATCTTTATTTTATGTGTATTCATTCACCTAATACATCTTTATTTTATGTGTATTCATTCACCTAATACATCTTTATTTTATGTGTATTCATTCACCTAATACATCTTTATTTTATGTGTATTCATTCACCTAATACATCTTTATTTTATGTGTATTCATTCACCTAATACATCTTTATTTTATGTGTATTCATTCACCTAATACATCTTTATTTTATGTGTATTCATTCACCTAATACATCTTGTTTTTATGTGTATTCATTCACCTAATACATCTTTATTTTATGTGTATTCATTCACC
>OY744521.1:82946139-83056139 GCA_963556195.1 Sepiola atlantica | reverse complement strand
ATTAAATTAAATATAGCCTACATTTGGAGCCATTGGGCCTAGCAGCTGTGTTCCAAAATTCATAATGGTCGGTTAATTAGTTTAGGAGTGAATCCTGCACATACAAAAACATAAACCTATACACATACCTAACTTTATGTAAATAGAATATACACTTTTATTTTGCACTCGTATTTAGAATGTCGAATACTCCTTAATCATTCCTCAGGTCAGTTGTGGTTCACTTCCTGTTTTCATGTTTCCTGCTGACAACTCTTTCTCCAGGTTTTTTTTTAATTAGTAATCCTAAAAAGTAATTTAACAATATCACTGTGAAGGGTCAAAAGGTTGTCTGACAAGCTAAACATTATTATTGTTGTAAACTGAAATGAAATGGCTTGTATAGCTTCTTGTTCCGAAGAAAGATATAAATAGATAACAAGTTGCTTTATGTATTTTAAGTGGAATAAATATCTTTCGGTGAGCGAATGTTTAGTCTAAATCTTTTTTTGCAGAATATTCCTTGCTGAAATGTGTGCTTATGTGGCATATAGTCCATCAAATATTGGAATTTATATATGTTGTTTTGTGTTTTTGCTTTTGGCTATTTTAATTTAATTAGAAAGGGGGGGGTAACTAAAAGCTTTCGATTTTGTGAACTGTACTTATTATCCTTATCCAAATCCAAGTTGTGATAATATAGATTTCTACAATGTTTGTATATAATTAAGTTTTTTTGTGTTTGTGTGTGTCGGTCATTTTTGTGTTCCAAAACTGACCAATCAAATTGCACCAAATTTGACATGAAGCTTCATTGAGAGGCCAGATGTGACATAGGTTGATAAATTATTAGTCTTGCTAATAAAAAGAGTAAAGACTTGTAGGCTCCAAAACGAATTGTCAGGAGTGCACCCTATATTACGTGAAGAAACTTTGGGATGCCGAGTGCATCATAAGAAATCAAAATTATACTACTACTAATAACAATAATAATAAAAGTAATAATACTACACACACACACATGCAGTCATAAAGGGTCAAGAAGGATAGAAAGACCAAGGACACCAATCAGACCTCCACCGAAAGGGTATGAAGAATATTGGAATTTTGGGAAGGCTTATTATGACTCCAATTCCAGAGAAGGCTAACGGCCGTTGTCAGTAAGAAATCAATGGTAAACGGCTGTTACTTTAATGCAAAATGATTTGCATCTGTTATCGAAAGCGGCAGAGAGTACTGGAAATCTGGGGAGACTTGTTGTCACTCAGACTCTAGGGAACATTTATTGCCAGTGCGCAATAACTGATAATGACATGTGTGAGAACTCCTAAGTGAGTAAATAATAGTAACAAACACTTAGAGCCTCTAAAAGTATTGAAAGCATGAAGAACCCTTTGGATGCCAGGTGTGTCATGGGGAAGGAGCTCAATATTAACATGCTAATGTTACTAATCTATTGCTACTAATGTAGATTCGATATCTGTCTGATATATGTTCGTTCGTTCGTCATGATACCATCCTCCCAGCGATTACCTTCTCCTTTTTTTGTTGGGAGAGTGGAGTAGTGTCATATCTGTTCTGTTTTTATATTATCCTCCCAGGTGTTACCTCCTCTTTTGGAGATGCAGTGTAGTATATGTTTGTTCTTCATATCTACTAACAAAAATATGCTCCCTCTGGTCACATATTTTTGTTAGTATTAATAATAATTATAAACACGTATAGGCTCCCAAACTATTGAATAGAATTACACCAAATTTGTGCAAGAAGAGTCATTGGGATGCTGGATGTAATAAAATTTTTTAAAAGACTAATTATGATGCTTTATAATTCCTCTGCAAGTGTTGGAATTAAATTTTTACCATGGTCGGCTTTTTGGCTTGTAACAATTTGAAAACGGTTTTCAATTTAACCAAGTCAGATCACACACACACACTTAAAATTATTTTACCGCTTATTTTTTTCATTCGAACCATAGTTAAATTACATAAAATTAAGCAGATTCTCAAAACTTTATCATTTTAAGATTCCTTGATGGAGTTTAATTAACTCTACAAAATTAAAATATTTCTAAGCCCACAACTTGCCTTAGCAATATGTTTTTGATGCTGTGAAGTCTTTTAGGGTGTGCATTTATCAAAGGTTCCAAGTATCTCTCATTATTTTAAACACTGTCATGTGGCGGTTATTCCAACTAGTTCAAATAGTGACATCTGATGAGTAAAATAAATATGAAATGTTATGAGTAATCATTCGCCATTTATCAAAAAAAAAAACTCTTAATTACTTTGAATTCCAAAAAGAAAAAGAAAATGTTTTCAATTGAGATTCATTCATTTTTTGTATTTTCTAGATTAAATAAAGTAATATCTTAATGAAATATTTTAGATTGATCCAAATAAATATTTTAAAAAAATCACAAAAAAAGCGTTAATCCTCAACAGGAAACTCATGCTACTCATAATCTTAATCTTTTGTAGATTCTTTGAGTCACTAATCTTAATTTAATCAACTCCTCATAATCTCTAATCTGCTCTCCAAGAGAAATGGTGCTAACATCTTTCCAATTCACTTCTCAAAATCTGGGCTCATGAGATCTGGGCTCATAGGTATGTGAGACATATTTCGGGGGGGGGAGCTAAATTACAGTGTACATGTATAATTTGGTGCTGGTATTTCGAAAAGTGTGATTAGACATAGTGAGCACATCAACCCCCAAGGTTTGAAACCCGGATGCCAGACAACTACCAACCGTGACCAACTGGTGTTAGATGTCTTACCATTTGAGCTAATGAACCTGCTACTGGAAGTGGAAGAAATGATATCGTTTTTAAATGAATCTATTCATTTGTTTACAAATTTTACGATACTGCTTTATGTCTAGAAGCATGCATGGAATATCAAATTAATCTCTAATAGATTTCTGCATGTTCATACAGTCAGGGAAGCAGGAAGCAGGGAGGGAATTCCAAAGTCTAGCAGTCTGAGACAAGAAACTATTAGAGTAGAAAGCTTTCCGGTATCTAGGGACCTTTACCTTGAAGGGATGGAATTCTGTTGCTTGTCAGGTTAGTCGGGGGTATTCATATATGGTGATGCTATTGAGGTTGTCCAGAAGTGGTGTTATTTTCGTTAAAACTACTGAAGCAGAGGATGAAACATGTGCTCGTGTGATTGCAACAATTAGGAATGGATGGACTAAGTTCAGGGAACTTTTGCCATTACTAATCAGCAGAGCGTTACAACAGTCAACCAAGGGAAAAGTTTATCAGGCATGTTTATGCAGTGTAGTGAGGTATGAAAGTAAAACCTGGCCAGTGAGGTTTGCGGACATGCGTTGCATAGAGAGAAATGATATGATACAGTTTGTGTAATGTGAGTTTTAAAGACAGGTTCAGATCTCATGACCTCAGAGGAAGATTAAATCTTGACAGTATAGAGAGATGTGTGCAGAACAGTAGACTTCGATGGTATGGCCATGTTGAAAGAATGGATGAGAGTTTTTGGATTAGTAGATGTAGAACAGTTTCAGTAATGGGTTCAGTTCATAGGGTAAGGGTAAGGCCAAGGAAAATATTGGAGGAAGTGATAAGAATAGACTTGAGAGAAAGAGGGATAGATAAAAACCTGGCCAGAGATAGATTAGTTTACAAGTAAATTTCTAAAAGCTGTCCAATGCATGCTAGCATGTGAAATGGACATTAAACCGAATATGATGATGATTATATATATATATATATATATATATATATATATATATAGTCTCGGAAGTTTCTCAACCATTAAAACTATATATATAAAAAAAAAACATTTAAGTCCAAAGTCGTTCGGTGGAAAATCACTTTTTTGTAAGTCAATTAACTTTTTGCAGTCACTATTATTAGTTTGCTTCCAAGAATTTACGCTAGTCTTAACATTATTTAAGGGATCATCAGTTGTTTACCATGAAAAACTGTTTTGGGAATTTAAAAACAAAATAGTATATATATATATATATATATATATATATATATATATATATATAATAATAATATTTATAAATAAATATTTATTAAATATTTTAATACCTACAGACATCGATGTTTCATGCTAACGCAATCTTCAGTGTAGGAACTAATTCTCAACGGTCGGTGGGCGCAAACTCCGATCACAAATCGCCACTGATTCGTAGTCGAGAGTCTTATCCCATCGGCCATAGCCAATTAGTTAGTAAATAGAGAGGAATTTAAATGTAAATAGCGAGTCGGTGGCTAGATTTACCTAAACAGTTTAGAGTGATCTACGAACGGCGTTCAGATCGTGCATGTAGCTATTTGCACTGCTTGTTATTAAAGTCACTCAAGAGTTCCCGGCCTTTGTTGGAGGGGACTGATAAATAATAATATTTATAAATAAATATTTATTAAATATTTTAATACCTACAGACATCGATGTTTCATGCTAAAGCAATGTACAGTGTAGGAACTAATATATATATATATATATATATATATATATATATATACATACAAGGAGTAAGGTAAAATAAAATACCTTTTAAAGCATGTTAGAGATGCGATAATATTTTATTATAAAAAAAAAATCGATACCGATTTAAAAAAAATTTTTTTATAAACTTTCATTTTTAGTTTATAGTACAGATAAATTTCGCCAAATATAATTGGCCTCTTCAGTGTAGTTTGTAGATCCGATCTTATTGGACAGCTGGTTTCAGTTGGTGCAACCGGTTTATGAGGTGTTTTTTTTTTCTCACTTTCGGTACGAGATCACGCATGTACGTGGTATATGTATATATTTTAAAAGTTCATACCTTTTTTTTTTTAAAAGAAAAAAAAATCGGTATCGATTTTTTTTTTTTAATAAAATATTATCGCATCTTAAACATGCTTTAAAAGGTATTTTATTTTACTTTACTCCTTGTTTTTAAATTTAATTTGGATGCTTTAAAAAAAGGTATGAACTTTTTAAAATATATACATATACCACGTGCATGTGTGATCTCGTACCGAAAGTGAGAAAAAATAACACCCATAAACCGGTTGCACCAACTAAAACCGGCTGTCCAATAAGATCGGATCTACAAACTACACTGAAGAGGCCAATTATATTTGGCGAAATTTATCTGTACTATAAACTAAAAATGAAAGTTTATAAAAGAAAAGAAAAGAAAATCGGTATCGATTTTTTTTTTTTTTTAATAAAATATTATCGCATCTTTAACATGCTTTAAAAAGTATTTTATTTTACCTTACTCCTTTTTTTATATTTAATTTGGATGCTTTAAAAAAAAGGTATGAACTTTTAATATATATATATATATATATATATGGGATAAGGTACACGATAATTCATGAAAATGAGATGCCGTGATGGACAAAATGTGTGAAAAATGACAAACGGAAAACAGGTTAAAATGCAAGAGAAAAACAAAAACAAGAGATTTGACCGGTTTCGTTCGTGTTGGCGAACTAGGAGAAAAACAAAAACAAGAGATTTGACCGGTTTTGTTCGTGTTGGCGAACGTCTTCATGAAGACGAACGAAACCGGTCAAATCTCGTGTTTTTGTTTTTCTCCTGCACTTTAACCTGTTTTCCGTTTGTCATTTTTCATATATATATATATATATATATATATATAATTAATATGCAAAGTTTATTATAAAAATAACATTTTAGTAAATGGGATTTCTATTTTCAAACATATAAATAACAACTTTGTGTACAAATTTTATGAAAAAAACCCATTAAAAACAAATTCATTATTTGCATTGGAAGGCAGACATATTTCCTTGTGTCTATAATATACTTTCTTTTTTAACATTTCGAAAAATGAAGTACACATAATATTTTTATTTTATTATTCTGCAGTAAAAAGCTTCTGTAAAGGTCAAAATAGAGTTGATCTCAGATGGAAATAATATTTTGATTTTTCTACTTCCTAAACATGTTTTTTCTTTATTTTATTGTTTCAGAGCTTTAAAATCTCATTGATTTGATGTCTTAATATGTCAATAGGAAGGAAAGGTCAGCCTCAGGCTGTTTTTGTGGTTTACTACTTGAAGTGTTCCACTAAAAAGAATTCTCTTAATTTTGGTTTACAGTTCAGTTGATCCTCAGCAACTTTTCAGAGTTGTTAGTTAACTGCTCAAGCGTAAATGAACAGTGAAAACAAGAAGTACAATGATAACAGTATTTTGCAATCTCTATTTCTCCTCTCTCTCTCTCTCTCTCTCTCTCTCTCTCTATATATATATATATATATATATATATATATATATATATATATATATATATATATATATATATAATTGTTTAATAAATATTTAATTATCAATTATTTATATATATATATATATATATATAATTGTTTAATAAATATTTAATTATTAATTGTTTTTATATATAAATATATATATATATATATACATATATATATATATTTTGGCAGATTCTGTGTACGGACGGAATTTTCCTCTGGTGTTTATTATTTTTGACAAAGGGAAGTTTCTTTTCCCAAAATATTAAATAAATGATTTTTATGATCATCCGGACATCACACAAACAGCTAACACCACACTTGCAGTTATGTAAGATTTTAAAAATAAATAGTAAGTTACATTTCGTATTCGATTCATTATTTTTGTTCCTTCCAGTTTATAAATATATATATTTAATTTAATAAATTTATTAAATATATATATATATATATATATATATATATATATATATATATATATATATATATACATACATACACATATATATATATAATTTGATAAATTTAATAAATATTTAATTATTAATCATTTATATATATATATATATATATATATCCATGTATATATTTAATTAAATAAATTTAATAAATATTAATTATATATATATATATATATATACATATATATATATATAATTAATATTTATTATTTATATAAATATATACATACACATATATATATATATATATATAATTATTTAATAAATATTTTTGTTATTAATTATTATTTATATATATATATATATTTATGAGTAAGCAGAATCTCGATGTTATATAGATACTGTCAGTTGCAAACGAATGCTGCATTTCTTTACGTGCAGAGCTTTGCATTTTCGCTGATGGCAGTTGGCGATTTCACTTACCACAATGCTCAATCCAAAAATAAGGATTGCATTTATAAATATCCGAGGGCTTAGAACCAACATTGATAATGTAGAATTCTTTCTCCTAGTAAACTCCCCGGATATCCTAGCACTAAGTCAAACTAACCTCTACTCTTCAACCTCCTCTAATCGTTTTGACATGACTGGATACCTCCCACTCTACAATAAGGACTCTAACAAACATATGCACAAACTCAGAGTTTATATTCGTAACATGTTTCTTGTAACTCAGGAACATAGTTTAGAATCAGATGATCAAGCCTACATGTGCTTAAGATTAACTTCACAGCGTTAGTTACTTATATTTCATCTACCGTTCTCCCTCAACCCAGGACTACCCTGCTCGACTTTGTCTCTGATAGCATAGATGCAGCACTCTCATTAGACCCGAACCCCCAAATACATGTATTTGTGGATTTTAATGTCCACCACACAGCTGGTAAGAATACGCAAAGTTTCTCCATTGCACACTCTCTTTCACAGACTGTCACTTTCCCAACCACCTCCCAGATCGTCCGGATCAGCAAGCCTCAATTCTCGACTTATTCTTGATCACATTGCCCGAGGTTTGTTTTACGGGTGCCCATAGCTCCCAAGTGATAATGATTGATATTACCCTAAAGTCTCGACCTCAAGTCGAACAGCCGTTACTAAAAATGACAAGATATTTCAAACGAACAGATTGATAATCCATCAGAGATCACATCAGAGACGCCCCATGGAGTAAAACTTTTTCTCTCCCTCCTGATCAGTGCACAAATGAGGTAACCAAATGGGTCAAAGCCGGCATTGAAACACATGTCCCCATGCGGAAAATCTACAACAAGACCCATTTTCCCCAATGTTTCACTTTGACCTGTGCAACTGCTATTGCTAATAGGCAGCAACCATTCTTCGGATTCATCCACCATAAGTCAACTACAAATAGATAGAAATTTGTAACATCAAGAAATCATTGTAAGATTGTAATAGCCACAGCTAAGAGAAGGTATACAGAGATGACCAGAAAATGCATTAAATCACAGAAATTAGGACCGAGCGATTTTTGGAAAATCTATAATAGTGTGATGAATAATGGACAATCAACAATTCCCCCTGTTATCCAACCACAATGATGTCGTTTGCAGAGCAACTGATAAAGCTGAACTGCTTGCCACATTTGATAACCTGATCATCACCCCTTCCCATGTCCGGGATATCATATGTGGGCCTGATCTTATCTCTGTTATAGTAATAAAGAAATGCTATGCTAAACTGGCCCTGGTCCTCTTCAAACTCTACAACAAATGCTTTGCCAAATATCGCTTCTCTGATAGCTGGAAAATTGCCTCTGTGGTACCAGTGTTCAAGAATTCTGGTGAAAGAACTGACCCTCAAAATTATCATCCCATCAGTCTCCTCCCACTTTTCACTAAAATCTTTGAATCAGTAATCAATCTAGCAATATTCTGCCACCTTGTTAATGCAAAATTTCTTTCTGACCATCAGTATGGATTTAGGCAAGTACGTTCTATTGCAGATATCCTAATGGTCACTTCAAAATGCATATACCATACACTCAACAAGGCAGGTGAAGCTAGAGTGATAGCTCTTGATATATCTAAAGTATTTGGCAAGGTCTAGCATAGAGGTATTCTCATGAAAATTAATTTGTATGGTATTACTGGAAAAATATTTAGCATAATCAGATCTTTCCTAGCCAAAAGAAAAATCCGGGTTGTACTTGATGGCCTTGATAAGCAGTGACTCGTTCGTAAAACAAAACATCCAAACAACATGACATTCGTGCGGGTGTACCCCAGAGGTCGATCTTTGGTTCTTTATTGTTCCTGATTTTCATAAACGACCTCCCTGATGAAATTGTGTCCACAATTGGTATATTTGCTCATGGCACCATACTCTATTCTCAACATGTGGGTAAAACAAATGCACACATATTTAAAGCAATGGCTGAATCCTTAGAAAATGACTTCCAGTCTGTAGTTGAATGGGGACATAAATGAATGATAACATTTAATGCTACTAAGACAAAGCAATTATAAGAAACCTTTTATACCACCGATTGCCATGGCTAATAGCACCCTACTCCAGAGTCAAAAATTCAAACTCCTCGGCCTAACATTCACAGGTAACATGAGTTGGAACAAATACATAGAAGAAACTGCCAAGGCTGCTGCAAAGAAAGTGGGCTCCCTCTACTGTGCTAGAAAACTTCTCACACCTGCCAGTATCCTTTATCTCTAAAAAGCCACCATACGTTCATGCATGGAGTATTGTTGTCACATCTGGGCTGGTGCATCAACCGCTAGTCTCTCCCTCTTAGACAGGGTCAAAAAAGAGCCTCTAATCTAATAGATCCCACACTGTCCACCAAGCTCCAGCTCCTGTCCCATCGCCACAATGTTGCATCCAAGTTTATATTTAAAGATGACTGCATGAAACGAATTACATAGAAATATACATATAATAATTTGAGGCATACAAACATTCACTAAAATAACATCCAAGATGCGAACAGTAGTCTGAATAATCCAAATAATACAAATTATCAATCTAAAAAATTCTGAAACCTAATTTTATGAGAATAAAATAATAATTACAAACGGAACACTTTATTTAATCCACAGGGACCATAGGACAGTTTTTACCCTAGAGCTATACATGCGCTGTCACCTCTTACCTTCTTCAGGTGTGTCGTCTTGTCGAACTTATTCTGTCAGCCATGACTGTAAAAGTCTTAAGTAATGACCTGTGGGGCAACAGATAAAAGTTCTAAGTAATAATCAGTTCTAAGGGATAGTCTTCTGGAGGTTTATGGTTCAATCCTCAGTACGGGCGATACTAAGAATACAATTACGAATTACTTTAGACTTCTATCCGGTCATGGCTAACTGAACAAGAGCAAGCTACCTACGTGGATTAAATAAAGGATTCTATTCATAATTTTCTACAGATTCCCGAGTTCAAGCTACCTACGCGGATTAAATAAAGGATTCTGTTCATAATTTTCTACAGATTCCCGAGTTCAAGCTACCTAAGTGGATTAAATAAAGGATTCTGTTCATAATTTTCTACAGATTCCCGAGTTCAAGCTACCTACGTGGATTAAATAAAGGATTCTGTTCATAATTTCCTACAGATTCCCGAGTTCAAGCTACCTACGTGGATTAAATAAAGGATTCTATTCATAATTTTCTACAGATTCCCGAGTTCAAGCTACCTACGTGGATTAAATAAAGGATTCTGTTCGTAATTTCCTACAGATTCCCGAGTTCAAGCTACCTACGTGGATTAAATAAAGGATTCTGTTCATAATTTTCTACAGATTCCCGAGTTCAAGCTACCTACGTGGATTAAATAAAGGATTCTGTTCGTAATTTCCTACAGATTCCCGAGTTCAAGCTACCTACGTGGATTAAATAAAGGATTCTGTTCATAATTTCCTACAGATTCCCGAGTTCAAGCTACCTAAGTGGATTAAATAAAGGATTCTATTCATAATTTTCTACAGATTCCCGAGTTCAAGCTACCTACGTGGATTAAATAAAGGATTCTGTTCGTAATTTCCTACAGATTCCCGAGTTCAAGCTACCTACGTGGATTAAATAAAGGATTCTGTTCATAATTTTCTACAGATTCCCGAGTTCAAGCTACCTACGTGGATTAAATAAAGGATTCTGTTCATAATTTTCTACAGATTCCCGAGTTCAAGCTACCTACGTGGATTAAATAAAGGATTCTGTTCATAATTTCCTACAGATTCCCGAGTTCAAGCTACCTACGTGGATTAAATAAAGGATTCTATTCATAATTTTCTACAGATTCCCGAGTTCAAGCTACCTACGTGGATTAAATAAAGGATTCTGTTCATAATTTCCTACAGATTCCCGAGTTCAAGCTACCTACGTGGATTAAATAAAGGATTCTGTTCATAATTTCCTACAGATTCCCGAGTTCAAGCTACCTACGTGGATTAAATAAAGGATTCTGTTCATAATTTTCTACAGATTCCCGAGTTCAAGCTACCTACGTGGATTAAATAAAGGATTCTGTTCGTAATTTCCTACAGATTCCCGAGTTCAAGCTACCTACGTGGATTAAATAAAGGATTCTGTTCGTAATTTCCTACAGATTCCCGAGTTCAAGCTACCTACGTGGATTAAATAAAGGATTCTGTTCGTAATTTCCTACAGATTCCCTGAGTTCAACAAAGATTACCAAGTTCGACAAGGTGCACCTATACAAGGTTGGGGGTTATATTGGTCAAAATGTTGCGAATTGTAGTCCGAATAATGCAAATAATTGTTGTATATAAATACAAGTTAATATTTAAAGATGACTGCATGATACAAATTACATAGAAATATACATATAAGAACTCTGAGCATAAACCGTTTACCAAAATGACAGGATTTTTTTTTATTAAATACCTTTGAAAGCGCTGATGTGCCATAAAGCATAGCAACCAACCCTATCATAAAACCAGCAACAATCCGACAGTTTCAGTACATGAGCTTAAGATGCATAGAATTGTATTGAACAATTTAAGGAAACAAGAAAAGTCTTTTAGTGATGATGAAAAGGAGAGAAAGAATTATTAATTTCCTGTTCTTTTATTTCCAGTAATTTCCAAAGAGCATAAAGGATCTCCTTTGTATATTTCTTCTAACTTTACTTGATATGTAAGGAATTATGAAGAGATAACTAAAAATGGTTTCTTTTTCTCCTTTGGAAGAGAGCGACATGAATTAATCATTAATTCACGTTTCATTCACTTTTGATGGCTATTTTGAAAAGAATCCTTAGAAAATGTAACTTTAAATAATTAGATGGCTTTGTGATAGACATTCAAAACGTTAGATAAGAGAGAGAGAGAGAGAGAGAGAGAGAGAGAGAGAGAGAGAGAGAGTGTGTGTGTGTGTGTGTGTCATTCATTCATTCATTACATATTTGGGATAAAATTAAGTTTAGTTTTTTGGGGGGTTTATCTATTTTATGTCCTTTCGACCTTTTTGTGTTATTTAATGCTGAAAAATAATTTAATATATAAAATTCAGTAAATCGGTTTATTGAAGTTAGACCTATATAGCAATGCGTCTGCCAAATCGATATTTGATTCTGACTAGTCAATGTATTACAAATATTTTCACTTTGAAACATAATCTATTATATACTAGCGAGCTTTTCTGTCAATGTGTGTGTTCCGAATAGCATGAATGAGAAGATTTTTCTTTTTTTAATTTTTGTTCACCCCAAATAAGGCATATTGCCACTGAAGGAGCTGCTAGTCAGGTTCGTCGGGGCGATGCAGCAGGATAAGATACCTTTTATTCCCTTTGTCATTCAGTTTTGAAAACTTTGTAAAAAAATTCTAGCCATTTAAATCCACTATTCCCAGTTCAATATTAAGGTAAAGTCTGCCAGTTTTTATAAAATAGTTTCCCAAATCAATAAGAGTTTTTCTAAAGAACTCTGCTAAAATATTAGCATTAACTGAATATTACAACACAATTTTATATTATAATTCAACAAAATCAGCATTCAAAAGACAAGTGTGTCTATCTCTATTTATATAAAGTTAGGTATGTGTATATGTCTATATATTTCTATGTACAAGATTAACTTTTGAACTTATTAACCAATAATTATGAATTTTGGAACACAGCTGCTCAGTCTAAGGATAGGTAATGTGGGCTATATTTAGTTTAATTTAGTTTTATGCAAAGGAGACAAAGAGGAGGTGGAGGCCCTTCATGAAAATTCAGATACCTCCGATTTTTGTGAAATGTTAACAATAGGTATTAGACGTCAATGAATAAATATCACCCAAATTTTAGTTTCGTTGCTGTATTTTAAAGGGTTTTCATTAAATTTAATACATATTAATTAGACACTAATTAAAAAAATTCCATAATTTTCAATTTCTTATTAAGACCTCTTAAGTGTAAGCCTTTAATTTTATATATTTTCTACAATCAGAATCAGTTAATTGATTTTGATCAAAATTCGAATACGGATTCTAGACATAAGGTTTAGTATCATTATATCTTGATTTTAATCTTCATAAGGGGGACATAAAAACTTCTGTTTGAAGAATTAATTTAACTCATTCAGAGACAAGTATTCTTCTAGTATGTATCTATATGAACAAAATAATTCTGTCGGTGGTGTCCAGAGTCTGGACCTAAGGCTTGTCTAGGCTAATATTTTAGCAGAGTTCTTTAGGAAAAACTCTTATTGATTTTGGAAACTATTTTGTAAAAACTGGCAGACTTTATCTTAATATTGAACTGGGAATAGTGGATTTAAATGGCTAGAATTATTTTACAAAGTTTTCAAAACTGAATGACAAAGGGAATAAAAGGTCTTGCCTATATTGTAATTGAGCACTTTTTTGTCTGTCTGTTAGTCACTTATCAGTTCCCAAACTATTCAACAGAACTGGATAAAATTTTATATGAAGCATCCTTGAGATGTAGGGTGTGTCATGAGGAGGATATTAATACTGTAATAATGAAAATAATAACACTTATAAGCACCAAAAATATTAACCAGAATAGCACTAAATTAGCACTTTACTGCAATTTCATAGGGTTTCAATTCTCATAAATGTATTAAAAAATTCTTGGCGTCACTTGAATACAAATGCAAATTACAGGATAGCAAACACTGCTAGAAATGGACTTTTTCTAATGCATGTTATATGTGATTTTTTAACTAGTATGTATATGTCTGGTCGGATAAACAGATGTACACATAACATATCTCAATTGAGGATAAGTGAGGAAAAGCCAGGCCAAGAACAACTTGAAATGACTCAGTCAAAGATGACCTCAAGCAATGTCATCTCAAAATCAACAAAAATGATAGTTTCATGAAAAAAGTAACTTTGTGCCGCCATGGTTAACGTGCAAACTACATCTGATGTGGAAGAGACATATTAAACAAAGAATAAGGAGAAGAAGAAAAATATATGGCATAACATAATCGCATACCTTCACAAAGCGTGTTGTCAAATCTGATGACTGCATTTCCGTCATCTACTCATCTATTTAAATTTGTTCAAATACGCTTCGAATTCTCCCAGAAACGTGTAAGTTTTCTTTGCTCCAAAATTAAAATTAAATCACAGTATGAAATAACTCTGATCTGTAATTTTATTTATTTATAATAAATGTGGCTTAACCTAACACTTTACGAGCTTTTCATGAGGTTTCTGATTGCCAGACGTGTATTAATAAATCGTTAACGTTTGAATACAAATCCAAACTAAGCAGAAAACGAACTCTAAGATTATGTTCCTCATGCAGTCCTCATGCATATGTGATTTATTAACATAAAGATAAATGCTTATTATTTCTTTTTCAACTAGAATTATGGGCCCTAATTCGAGTTTATATTAAATAGTTTTTAATGCCAATACGTAGTTAAAGCAAAATAAATTGTTTTGGACTATTAAAATAATTTCCAACACTATTGATAATGTTTACCCATTCATTTATTTATTTTTTTATTATCTATGATGTTTGAATTCATGTTTTGAAACATATCATAAATCTATGACGTCACACCAAAGCTATGATTATTTTGTTAGGGTAAACTTTGAAGCTTTATTTAGAAGAAAGTCTAAAGAGGTTAGTTTGTAGAACGTCAAACTGAAGATCTCAAGGTTTCGGTTTATTTATATAAGATGAAAATGTGTGTCCTTACAATTTAGAAGTTTTCGATAAAAAAAAAATGTATGAACATAGTTTTTCGACGGTATGAATGTTACACCACCAGAAGAAGGCTTCTGATTCCGGAAAAATTCCGCTTTTTAGACAGACACAAACATTATATATTCCGATTTCTTGGCTTTTTTATTAGAAAGCCTACACTGATGTTTTTACTGAAGAAAAATATGAGAAATATCAATTAGAGATAGTAGGGAAAAAATTAAACAAAAAAGATGTTTTTTCAAGACCAACTTCCAAAAAGCATTAGACGTATTTAATCTAGGGAGGGACCATTATTTTTCTTTTTTTCTCTGTCTTTCCTTCCCCTTTTTTCTTTCCCTAATTATTATTTTTTTCAGGCCATTTTTTGAAGAGTCTTTTACGAAAAAAACCTTTACTAGCTATCTACTTAAAGGAAGAATAAATATATCTAGAAAAAAACAACGTATTTGTCCAAGAATGACGTATCATTTTCTTATAGATCAAATATGGCTGAAGAGCGCCAGTGAGCGATTTATAAGTATAAATAAAACCCAAAAGAATACAGTGTTCTGTAGTCTGAGTCAACTCTCCCGGCTTGAAACCTATGGTACCATGTTGATTTGATCTGATCTTCTGTAATCTATTAATAATGGAGATTATGTATCTGTCTGTCTGTCTGTCTGAAGCCGAAACTCCATCAGAGTAATATTACTATTTACTTAGTCTGCCAGCTTCTTTATATACTACTACAAAAACCGCCGTAAACACTATGCACATTTCTCAATTTACATAATTAATTGCTTTTCAACTTCTAATAAATTAGTATTCGCAAATATACACTCATGGTTGTTTTCTTCAGATTTCCACATGTATTTACGCTATTTTGCTCGGTAATAATCTTACTTATAAATTATAATTATTACTTTTATTATTTATATATATATATATATATATATATATATATATATATATGAAATGAGTTACGTAGTTATTTTATCTACGTCAAAACTGATTAAACAGCCAGCGTTAATCCATTGAAACGGTTACCTCCCTCTGATAAATCAGTATGGACGCAAGACGGGCGTGTCATTTAAAATGTAAACAAAACGCTGGCATTTACCGTGTTACTTTTATTGATTATTTTTATTAAAACGTTCTGAGTTTGTTTATTTTCTTAATCTTATTAGCCATTATGTTTTAAAATAAAAATTTATTGAATCAAATTGTTTAATTAGAATAATAACTGATTTAAACATTACTATTTAAAAAAAACACACACACACATTATAATGAATTTAGTTTAGGTAAACTTTCTTTTTTCAAAAGTAAGCACGGGTCCTACAGTAAAAGAGTACCGATTTTTTTATTGTTTCATTTTAGGTACACCTTTTCTTCGATTTGAAAAATACTGTTCGCTGTATTTAGATTATTAAATTGTTGATTTTAACAAATTCATTGAATCAAATTGTTTAATTAAAATAATAATTGATTTAAAAATTACTATTTAAAAAAACACACATTCTAATGAATTTAATTCAGGTAAACTTTTCCCCGAGAGCATTTAAATAACTAATCGTGTTCGCTGTATTTGATTTTTTTACTGTTTTATTTTAAGTTCACCTTTTCTCCGATTTGAAAAACTTCCAATATTATCATTTTTAACGACCTTAAGTGTGTTTAGGATTTCGGCTTGACCTTTTACGCCGTAAAGCTTTCATTTACGAACTGTTTCTATTATCAATGTCTAACCACCCAAGAAATATGACTAGGGCTCCATCGGTTTATGGGTGAGCATTCATTTCTGACGCGGCAGCCTAGCAAAAATATGCGACTGGAGGGAGCATATATTTGCTTGTATTATTAATATATATATAAAAAGAAATTAATGATGAGAATAAAAATTGGAAAAAAGAACAATATTGAATCATCAAGTAGTTTAAACAAGGAATATATAAATAAACTTTTTTTCCTTTCCTTAAGCCATGGAATTTCAAACTCTATTGTATATCTATCTATCTATCTATCTATCTATCTATCTATATATATATATATATATATATATATATATATATATATATATATATATATATATATATATATAAAGGATCAAAGTGTTCATGTGTATAAGTTTGTGTCAACTTTTACAACAATTTGTATTCGATAATATGATTTTGAATACAACTTAAATACAACTTATGAAAATTCTCTTCCTTTTTTCCTTCTGTTTATTTATTACAAAATTTATTACAAAATATTTGCTCCATACCCTAGGGGCTTCTTCTGGTGGTGTCACATTCATTCAACCGGTCGTATATGGCCGTGTCAAATATCCATTAGAATTCAAATAGAAACCCTGCGAGAATCATTTAGAAATAATTATTTAAAAGCTGCTGCTTTAAGAAACATTTTATGTAAATTGAATGTTTTCATGACTTGAGTCAATAACGAAAAACAAAATCAATGTGTGGAAAAATTAAATTGAATAAAATATTTTGCTGCTTTTCACTTTTTGATTCATGGATTATTATTATATATATATATATATATATATATATATATATATATATATATATATATAGATAGATAGTTAGTTATGAAAATATATTTATGACAAATAAGCTACACAGAGGCGTCCGCGTTTCATCCTCGTAGGGAATCATCTGGCTAAAGTGATTCTCTGTGGGGATTAAACGCAGACGCCTCTTTGTAGCTTAATTGCCATAAATATATTTTCATAACTTACTACCTAGCTCTACTCATGTATTGAACACTGTTGAAGTAAATACTGAAAATCGATACATAATGTGTTATATCTCCTTATAAAATTATATGTGGATGCATGAAATAATAATTATATATGCTGGCTTTTCCAGATCGTTATTGGTTCGCAAAGTTTGCTACTTGAAATACTTTAAACGAAAATTTTTAATTGTTATGGCGTGATGTTGATCTACCTTATTTCTGGTGTAGATGAACTTCCAGAGACTGTGAATAGAGTTACAACTAAGTGTTTAGGCAGTCATTGGTAGCAGTATAGCCACAGACTTTCTGTAACATACTATTTCTGTACTTCTGTAAGTACACTCTTGTAAATATACGTCTGTGTTCTCTTAATTATTATTGGCTCTTCAAGGCCACAACATAAATAAAAGACAAAAACTTTTGCATTTATTCATATAAATAGATATTAACATTTTGGTAATTTTTATACTAATTTATTTATCTTTTAAATGTGACCGTAAAGAAAGGAAAAGAAAGAAGAAATCAATTCGCCTGGGCGATGGTGTGTGTGGAGGAGGGACTCTCTTTTTTTTAACAATTTATAAACGGGCGGAAACGCATATTTAAACCGAAATGTGAAACGTTTTAGCAGGCGATCAAAACAATCATTGAATTTAAAAACAATAAAAAAGGAAATGTGGCGTAGCTAACGGGAGGGGGAGGGAAACAGAGATAGAAGTCAGTCATCCTCTACCTTTCTTGGTGAACTTTTCTAGCTTATGTCTTGTTAGTATATCTTTCTTTCTAGTGTTAGTTTAATTTAAATTACCTCTGTTTTGAGAAAGTTTTTCGTAATTTATCCTTTTTTTATTAAATCACTTTAATTAATTACTGTAAATATCGACAAAACTATTGCATATATATAGCAAAAATAGGACAATAGAATTACAAATGAATAACAAAACATTAATTTATTATAAACTGTTAAAAAATAGTTATGCATTCAAATAGCTGTCTTTGGGCCTTTCGCCTGTACTATATATACATTATTTCAAAATATGTTATATTATTGATTTAAATAATAGTAAGCTGTTTTCATTGTAATATAAGAGTGACATTGCAAAAAAAGAGACTTCTTTGATAGGTTGTAGAGTTTAGTGCACACACAGAAATCATGTTATGATCATAAAACTGTTTAATACAAAATTAATATCGTTATTAAATTTTTTGTAAAAAAATACTTTTTTATGATATTTTTTTTTCTAACCATAAACATTTGCATTTCTCTGGACAAACATCTTTCATATATATATATATATATATATATATATATATATATATATATATATATATATATATATTAGCTGGCTTTGCTGGCTTGCTATCATGTCGCAAAGTTCTCAACAGTAAAGATTGATTTAAAATAAACATTTCATTCATAACTTTGTAGTAAACACGAAACAAAATCTTTCTCATTTATTCATATAGATAAACATAAACATTTTGGTAATTTCGATACAAATTTATTTATCTTTTAAATGTGACCGTAAAGAAAGGAAAAGAGAGAAAAATCAATTCGCTTTTTCACTTTCAATTTAGTGATAGATCGCAACTTGTTGAAAATTAAGTCGCTCCCTCTAAAGAAATGAACATTTGTCCAGGAAATAAAACAACATTGCAAAACAGAATTATTTGTTATATTAAAATCAAAACAATCATTGAATAAAAATCAATAGCAAATAAGAGTTAATTAATAAAATGTCTCTTTTCAAAACTAGTATGCAAATTAGTTAACATTGTGACTGATATCGCATATACATAAGCAGTATATAAAAAGATGGGGCGTCTACTGTGTAAAGGTGAATTAACTTAAATAGGACGTTCTGACTTGACCGTTAGTGCAAGAAATGAACCCAAGTTTCGCATTTATTCATTTATATATATATATATATATATATATATATATATATATATATATATATATATATATATATAAGCAAACATTGTTAAGCAACAGAATTCTCAGCTTGATTATACCTTTTTTATTTTTTTTTATTTTTCTAATGATCTATTTTGTGTGAAAATCAAAAATATTAATGTATGTTCCATAATTTAAGAAAAAATTTTAATACTCTGAGCTATCTTCATTATGTATGAAACCATGTTAAAATGCTTAGCGTAATGTGAGGCTAATTCCGTCATCCCGGAATTTAAATTGTGAACGTTTTTCCTGGAACTGCCCTAGTTTGTTCTTTTGACGTTTAGCTGACTTCCTGTGCGCGTTCTCGGGTGTTTCTTTTTCGTTTTTTTTAAACGTTCGTGACACATATGGAACATGCATTATTTTTTTTGACTTTGACAAAAAAGATCATTTTAAAAATGCAAAAAAGGTATAATCAAGCAAAAGAATTCTGTTATGTTTAATAATGTTTGCTTAGATGAAAGAATGCTGTATAAATATACACCACTCATATATATATATATATATATATATATATATATATATATATATATATATATATATATGTGTGTATCGAGGCAGCATTTTTTCTTTAAGACACGTATTATTAAAAATAACCGACAATTTTTGTCTGGCTATTTTAGTGTTGATCCCTTCAATTTTCCGGATTAAAATCTTAATCTCGGAAGGAAATTGGCTGATGAAACTGCCATAGTGTACATGTTGGTCCAGAGTACTTTCTGACCCGTCTGGGTCCATCGTCAGTGGAATATATATATATATATGAAATAACTATGTATCTTATAGAGATCAAGTGTTAGCCCCTCAGGAAGGAGCCTCTTGATTTCTGAGAACTTTGACTGAAGTAAAATGAAACAAAAGTTCTCAGAAATCAAGGTTCCCTTTTCTGGGGCTAACACTTGATCTCTATGAAATACATAGATATTCGAGTGTTCCATTAAAGTTCTCATTTACCTTTAAAGCGTTGAGCTTGTAAAGAAGTTAAGAATATTAATTGTTCTCTCCTACTGACCAGTTAACTTTGTTATAGTATATCTTTCTTGTGGTCTCTTGGTCTTACCGGATTCCAGGACAAGAATTCATCTAGTCTGGTGGAGTATCCAACTAAGTGCTGTTACTTGAGGTAATATTGGAAAAGGTGCACCATTCTTTCCTCGTATGAGCCAGTGTATAGCCGTGTTGAGGGGATCTTATTTGGGCTTCGAATACTATGTTATTTTGAATATTTGATCAGGGTTTACTTGTAGGGGGAAGTATTTTCATGTCAAGTTGTCCTGACAAACCCTTGTACAAAGAGACCGAAGTCACTTGGGGATGGTGTCTAATAGGTAATTAAATTTCTCTAGTAGGTAATTCAAACTCTCCTATATATATATATGTGTATATGTGTTAGAGTAAACATTGCTTCCTTTTTTATTCAATCTTCTTAAATTTTATTGTATACATTTATAAGCACCACTTACTCTAAAAATATACTTGAGAATTTAAAATCTGTTTGCTTAATTTACTATTTATTAGTATAAAAATATACTTATGGTAAGTAAGCACACAGAAACTTTTGTGTTTCAGTCCATGAAGGAATTCATCAGGTCAACTAGCTTACTTGTCATAAGTATAATTTTATGCCACTACGTTGCTCTATACATGTTTTGGGCATCGTTTTATGCTACTTGCATTTCTCAAAAGTTTCTGTTAGATGTTATTATGGTTTGAACATAATTACCTGGCGGTAATGTTGAGGAAGCCATCTGTCTACTTTATATAAAAGTAAGCTGCTTTTTTATCAACATCATTTACTTTCATATTATTGTGAAATGGAGGGAAGGGAACAAAAAACTAGGAATTGACTGCGATCATTTGTTCCACTCAGCGTTATCCGGGATAAATAATTGTAAGATTACAGTATTACTTTTGGTAAGTTGTATCTATTAAATCTCTTCCGACTATAGGCTTCATCAACATCATTTATCTTCATATTATTATGAAATAGGGAGTGTAGGGGAAAGAAATTACGAATTGATCGGAACCATTTGCTCTACTCGGTATTGTCCAGGAGCAAAAATTGTAAGATTACACTATTACATTTGGTAACTGGTATATATTAACTCTCTTAGGACTATTGTCTTTATCAACATCACATACTTCATATTATTGTGAAATGAAGGGGGTGGAATAAATTAGTAATTTACTGGGACCATTTTTTCTATTCGGCGTTGTCTGGGATCAATCATAATTATCACATTATTTCTCTTTATACTTTGATTTTAACCATACTTTTGGCAGTGCTGTGAAGGTCTCCTTACATTACAGTATTCAATTTGGGAAGTGTGTGTGTAGGGGGGGGGGGTAAACGAATCTTTTTTTCTACTTGGAGTTGTCCGGGAGCAATAAATGTATTATTATTATTTTTTTTCAACACATTAAAACAAAAGAGAGGAATGGTTTCTGCAGAAGAGAAAGAGAGGGTTGGGGAGAGAGACGGGAAATGGGGGAAAGAGAAAGAGAGAAAGATAGAGGGACGGTTAGAAAGAGAGGGAGAGATGCAGAAGTTTTAATATAAAAATATTGCACACACTATTTAACTTCTATTTTTTTCATGGCTCCGGGCAACGCCGAGTAGCCATGCTAGTCTTATATAAATAGAGATTTTATCCGTCCGTCACAATTATTTTAAATGTAATAAATACATTGTGGAATTTGTCTCATTTCGAAATATCAGATCTTAACTAGTTTTAGAAATGAGGGATATTACTTCTTCTAATATATAAAGTAGAGACGATTTTTCCCCTGTACCTTCTCGGAGTATAGGAAAATAACCACATGCATCACAGGCTACTAAACTCACAACTATACTACACTTATTCACTTGAGCGTGTTTTAGTAAATTTGTTATTATTTTTTCCTACCTAACACTAAATATTACATTTGGCCCACCATCAACGTCTCTCCGAAAAACCAACTCCATATAGGTGGTAGCAAAAACTTTTCTCCCTAACAATTATGTACTGTCACTCTACTCATGGACACCGGGAACTAATACACACAGTTTAATTTTCACAAAACACCGGTTGTTATTTATTATTTGCCTGGTATTAATTTACGATGCATACCAATAATAACGCTTAGGTTAATTGGCCTATTTTCACATGTGTTTTTAACCCGGAAGGATGGCGCAGACGGCAGGAAAGTAGGTTTCATTATCGCCAGTTTTAGCGTTCGATCCCATTCCACTCTAACACTTATTTATTTTTATTTTTAATTTAAAACATTCGCCAACACGGTAGACGGGGCAGAAAAAACAATAGGCCGTTTCTTTTTTTATTCGACGTCATGCAATAGGTAGTACTTTCTCCCATGCAACGCCGGGCGACTGGTTCAGCTGGTTTGTAATAAATAATAAATTCCCAACAAATAAAGTGGACGCCATGACCGGAGATCAAAACCGATAACTTGAGATCTTCAGTTTGAGGTTCTACCAACTGACCTATTTGGACTGTTTTGTTTTTTTAAATAGGGCTCAAAACATTACATTAACAAAACAATTATAGCTTTGGTGTGACGTTATAGATTTATAATTAAAGTCATGTTTAAAAACATGAATTCAAGAAATTATTTTAATAGTCCAAAACAATTTATTTTGTATGTAACTACGTACTGTATGTATTTTTTTCACAATTAGATAATCTTCCCAGCTGTGCAAAAATATGCTCCCTCCGATCGCATATTTTTGCTAGTTTTATTAAGTTTCAATAATGCAACTTTCAGTCTAATTCCTGATCAAATCTTTGCACTTAAAATCTTTCTTCTTTGTTTCTTTAGAATTCAAAAATATTTGCGATGAATGCAAAATTGTTAACATGTTGGAATTATCTGCAGAGTAATTTTTTGGATTCTGTCAAAAGCATAACAAAATAGTAGACACTAATCCTTTGAACTTTAAAATTAAAACAAAAATTATTCTTTTTTACATTTTCAAGGTTACTGTTTAAAATGTAATTCTATCTTTTAAAGAAGACAGTGAATCAACTGTCTTTTCGTTTTTTATAAGTTTATATCCGTCGTCAACACTAAAAATAGGTAATTTCGATGGAATGAGATGCTTTATTTATTTCGCACTTTATCTTAGTTAGCATGGCACAGCAGTGAGGAAGTCTGTTGTATGGCGCGTCAACACTTTGTTGACTTTTTTAATGCTGAAACATACACGAACACATGTGGCCATTTTACTCATAAAGGGGGAAGGATTTGAAGGTTCATACCTTTCCGAAAACTATTAGTGCGTAAATGATGAAAACAGAAGATTTAGAATAGCCGATTCCATGTCATTACGGTATTCATTATACCAATTGCGTACTCTCCTAATAAAGCATAAAAGAAAGGGAGTAGAAAGCAGGGTTGCAGACTCTGTAGCTATAAGGTCTGACTTGGACTTCTAGAATTCCAAAAATTCTGACTGATACCTAGAATTCCAAAATATTCAACTCCAACTCCTTATTATAAAAAGTTTTACAATATTCAGACTGTCTGTTGATTCATCGAAGATTTAAAATTTATTCTCAGACTCTTAGCATTCTTACATGTCTGAGTTTGACTCTTTCGGAAACCTCAGACTCCAACTCCTTGGTAGAAAAGTGTGAAGAAGTTTTCGTTTCTTCATGGGTAATAATCACGAATTTATATTAAACTATCTGTACCTACCCGACATTACCCGGAAGTTTTTAGCTTGGAATTTTTTTTAAGTATGCCTGGTTTTTTTCAAAGGTGAGTAATTCTATTGACGAATGTTGAGTTATCTCCCTTTTAAAAAAAAAATATCTTTGTATAAAATAATTCTGATCCGTTTAAAGTATTTTCTGGAAGAAAATATGGTTGGATTGCAGAAAGGATTATGAATTTTATTAATGAATTTATGCATGAGATTTAGTTCTCCAGGTACACCAGTTTATCTAGGGATATTGGCAAAGGGATAACTTGAAGGTCAGCTAGAACCCCATATGAAAAGTAGACAGTTGATTAGTTAGCTTAACCACATAACACTTTTGACTTTTGCGTATAAAATTGAGGTAACTAAAGCTTGGAGGGACAGATATTGTGGTGTAGTTCCTGGAACAATATTATACATAATATTTTGCCACTGACATTCTAGCTTTACCATTTTTAGTGACTCGTGTGTAGGAATCTCTTCTCCATCACAACGTCGCAATTAAGTGCACATATGAGGATCAGAATAAGAGAGAAAAAAGGGTAATAATTAAGAAACAGTTTGATTTATATATATATATATATATATATAAATATAAATAATCCAGGTAGAGTAAAAATCCACAGGGTATTATATTAAAATTTAAAAAATCATTGACTTAAAAAACAATGCCAAATAATAGTTAATTAATAAAATTAACTTTTACAAAACCAACATGCAAATTAGTTAACCTTGCGAATCTGATATAATATATATATGAACAGTATATAAGAAAGATGATGCGTCTATTAAATAAGTTGAATTAATTGGATATAGACTGTTTTGACTTTACCGTTTGTGCGAGAAATGAGCCCAACTTTCTCTTTTATTCATTTAGATATATGGACAGTGTGTGAAAAATGACAGTGTGTGTATAAATGTATGTGACTTTCATTTTGTTGATGATGGTCTGTGACCAGAAAGGGAAGTCTGAAGACGACCCGGGTTTGTGGTAGGCATGCTAAGATGGCAGCTACTGAACTGTGTCTGTTGGCTTGGGCATCTGAGCCAGAAAGAGACCGAATCCAGTTTTGATATTTACCACATGGGTGTAATTAGATATTTTTGATTTCTGGAAACAGGAGAGTGGATTTTTACCTTGCTCAGTGTAATTCAGAGTAGATAACTTTGCTATGGTTCACTCTTGATAATTCTGAGCCAACAGGGGCTTGATACTTAATGCCTTTGTTAGATATGTAATAGCCCTTAATGGCCGTGTGCCATACTTGTCCTCAATTTCACTTTGCCATGCTTGCCCTCCATGGCCTTGTGCTATACTACTTTCCGTTATGGCGAAAACCAATAAATATCCATTTTATTCCTGAAATCTCTTTTTGATTAACACATGGAAATAATTTCTTAATTTATTTCACTGAAACCAATGCAAGCAATATGGCCACTATTTTCATAAGTTTATAATCCAATCTTATGTTTTAAAAAAATCTTAATTTTAAAATTGATATTAAAAGAACATTTCAGTGAATACTTTCATTAATATTGCTGCCATAGTAAAAAATAATATTTTAATGTTTTACGCCTTTTTTTACTTTCAGGCTCTCATATTTCCGCAACATCTTTATGAGACTGCAATCCATGCTGTTGAACACCAATGCATCACACTTCCGATACGATTCTATGGCGCTGCCTTACTAAGTAAGTTGGGAAAAAAAAACTTTTTCTTTGTTTCGATTGTTTATTTATACATTAATAAGAATATTTGGGTGAGAGGCTATCACAATGTGTTGATTCAATATTAGATATAGATATGAGAACACACAAATATTTTTACAAAGCAAAAACGATGATGAATTGTGTAACATGCGTTTGTTTATTTTGTTTCTCTTATATTTTTGAATGACTAATAAATATTGCGAGATAAATCTTTTCTATATTGGAAAATGAAGAATTTTGAACATAGTTTTTGTTTGATTGTATATCTGTTGTTATTGGATATGTCATTTCAAATCAACATGTTTTTTAAATGGAGACACTATTTTGGTTGGTTGAAGAGAGTATTGTTAATATATATATATATATATATATAGGGTCTGAGCCGATTGCTACCACCACCATCCATTCCAAACATTTTGTACTTGTGTGATGTTTTCTTCAGACAAATCATCCTGAGGAAGTCTTATAATAAAGACAAAACGTTGATGAATAGATAAATAATATTTTTTTTGTTTTCCATTTTCAATTTCCATTATGTCGGAACACTTTCTTCCTTTCTTTATCATATATATATATATATATATATATATTGAGAGAGCGAGAGAATTTATAGAAGGTGATTACAATACGGGGATGTATCGGATATAAGCGGGCCTGAAATCAAGAATTGGATGCAAAAGTGAGATAATTTTTATTTTTTTTTATAAATCTTACCTGCCTTCAGAGTAACTTGATGATGGAGTCAATCTAGCATAATATTTTGAGAAAAATACCTTCATCACATGTATGCTTGTTTCTGACCTTTGTCACCGTGGGTCATCTTCCCATGTGTTTTTTTTAGTTCATTTTAGTCAATTTCTCCAATGAAGGGTAAAAGTGCCCTTGAAGTTTATGGGTGTTGTCTATTTTATTGTGGTTCCTGTCGTGGAGTGTGTGTGTGTGGAGTGTATGTGTGTTTAGGTAAGTGAGTTGGTGTGTGCACGCGTATATAATAGTTTTTGTTTATACATACACACATACATCCATTTTTATATATATGTGTATGTACACATCTATATATATACACATATACGTGTGCTATGTAACTGTATGTGTAGCTATATGTGTGTATATATATATATATATTTATATATATATATATATAGTGTTAGTAATGTTTTATTGGTCATATGAAACTACAGTGTTTATAAGATAATGCTCAATAAAAAGAAAAGTTATATTTTAGTATACATTTTTATTTATACAAACCTTTTGGCTACATATGTGCATACATGTTTTAAGGTTGTAGCTGCAATATGTGTGCACATATGTAGCCAGAATGTTTGTATAAATAAACATTTATATTAATATATACATATATATATAAAAACGGAAGGCCATGAATCAAAAAACATCTTTTTACATTAATTTTCCATATTATTCACTGTATGGGTTTCACGTCTATGATCCTCTTCAAGTGATGCGTGATTTGCTATAAATATAAATGAAAACATATTTGATTAAATAACTTTTGCTATTTATTTGATTTTTCAGGTGTCTTTTAATATCAGTATTAAAATTATTAACAAAACTATTAAAAGATATGTCACAAGAATTTTAAAGTTTACTCGGAATTGTTTGTATAAGAAAATAAAGCTGCCTGAATATATACATACATAGATATACGTGAAAATATAGGGCATATGATAATTTTAAAAAGAAATTCTAAAATAATAACTTCTATTATAACTACTGACTTAAAATTTCATCTGAATGTATTAAATACCTCAAATATCTTATGTATAAAGATAAGTTAATATTGCTCTATAGACGAATTTATTAGCAAATAAAGCAAAATGATATAATAGCAAAATGTTTGGACACAAATCAATAAACCACATTTAATATTTAACAACTTGTCCCTTTATTTGATGCGATGGCTGCCAAACATTTAGAGGAAGTCTTTATGGCACAATGTTATGTTTCGGAATTTTTTAGATGAGGATTGATAAGTTGGATTATTTGGATTATCCGGATTACTGTTCTCAGTTTAGATGTTATTCTCATAACGTTTCGGCCGATATAAACTTGCTTTTCGAACTCTGGAATCTGAATTGAAATCAAACCGATTGAAAATGTAATCTACCCATGACCAAGTAGAAGTCTTAAATAATTTTTAATTATATTCTTAGTATCACCTGTACTGAGGATCGAACCTTTCAACCTCCAGAAGACTATTACTTAGCACTTTATCCGTTACGCCATGGGTCGATGTGGACAAGAAGGTCGGAGGTTTCATGATGACAATAGTAGTCCGAATAATCCAAATAATACAAGTTACTTTAATGTTATTTTACCCTTTGATGAATCACCTTAAGATAGTAGATTTGTACAATTCCGCTGATAAATTCTAAATTTCAATTCATTCTATAAATTTTCTACATGATGTAAGTCAGCTGACTGACTGACTTGGTCACTCGAAAACCCTGATTTGTTTTGCATTTAACTGCTTACTCATTACTGCTTTTTTTTTTTGCTTTTGATCATTATAATTGAAGATATTTGATAGATTCAAGCGAATTTCTTGATAATTATTCATATTCCCTTCAATGATAAGTAGTGCATCTGTACACATGAATACAAGCAACTCTAAATCAGTAGACTTCGCCACAGTGTTTAACTGCTGGAATGGTATGTTGAGGCTTATATGAAGTATGCTTTTTATTCCTCCGACTGACCTCACTTTATCTAAATGAATAAATGCGAAAGTTTTCTTCATTTATCATTTCTATATTACCATCTCAACAAGGTAGTTTTATTTAAATCAATAATAACACAAAATATTTTGAAATACTTTATGTATAGTAACGACGAAATATCGAAAAACAGCTATTTCGATGTCTAATTTGCATAACTATGTTTTAACAGTCAATAATAAATTAATGTTTAGCGTTATTCATTTGTAATTCTATTGTTCTTATATATATATATGCAAGTTTCATCGATATTAACAATAATTTATTAAAGTAATTTATCAAAAGAAAAAATAGGATAAATTACTAAAAAGCTTTCGTTAAACTAACATCGCTCACTAGAAAGAAAGAGTTATATATATATATATATATATATATATATTCCAAACAGTATTCTTTCCTCACACCTCGAATCTCCATCTTCAGACTCGTCAACAGGCATTCTGTCAACTTGGATGACAACTGGCAATCTCCAGAAGCTGACCGATTTCAAGCAGCAATCATCCTGAGGCTACACACAGAACCAATCTCGTTTCACTGAACTCATCTATAGTTGTAAACAGCACAGAGCCACTTGTCTTAGAGCAGCTGATGCGCCTCACAGTGGTGTCTGGATCAGTGCCATTCTCTCAATATCATTCGGAAACTTTTTAAACAACAACATTATCAAGTTTGCTGTCTTCCACACAGCAGTTTATGTCTTACACACAGCAGTTTATGTCTTACACACAGCAGTCAAACTATTGGCGAGTTTTCCCTGCATCACTCTCTTACAGATTCAGCGTTGGTTGTCTGCATCATCACTCTGCATTCAATGATGTAGTCAAACGAGATCTCGATTCTGTCAGATTTGCATTAATTCTTGAGCCAGTCGGCCTAGACAGAGGTAATAGTCGCCGATCCTACGGCATGACACTCTTTGCATTTCAAGCCGGAAAGCAACTTATACGAGATGCCACTTGCTCCAACCCTTTCACGCCATCAAGAATTGCGGAATCTGCTGTCAAGCACAGTTTGCTGAAACATAAAAAAAACAAATACTGGTCACTAACCGACTGTTTCATTTTCTCACATATCTCAGTGAAAACGTCAGGGGTCCTCGATCCGAATACTTCACGATTCATACGAGACATTAGATGGATGATAGCCACTTGTAAGAACGAACCTCGAGAAACCACTTGGATATTCCAGTGCATCTCCCTAGCTATCATCTGAGGCAATGCCATGTCCATTATGACGTCATCCTGTAAGTCTTGATGAAGAAAACAAAAAACTTGCCCCCCCCCCTCCCAGGAAACTAGTTATTGTTTTAAAAGATTTAAATTGTTATAATAAAGAAAATAACTAATTTAAAGTGAGCGGATAAAAAATAAAAGTAAGGAGGTCTCCAGAACGCGGATATACTACCCCTTTTGAAAACCCCTTAGCAGGCTTGGGCTCTTCTCAATTGTAGAAGCGGGGGGGGGGGCAGATGTAAGCAAAGCCGGCTGTGTGGGTGCTTTACCTGGACACTCAAATCAGCCTCCGTGATGACAATTTCCTTCCCCCCCCCCCTCCCTCATCTCTTTTTAGCATTTATTTTTTTCTTTCTAATTTTATCCATAGATTAAAAAAAATTCTTCTGTTGCCAGCACACGTTCAGTTTTTCACAGTTAAACCTATCGAGATCAATGGACGATATGCAAAAAAAAAAAACTGTTAGTGGATTATTATTATATTTTTAAATAATTTGTGTGTATCTTTCATAATATGATTTGGTTGTCTTGGTTGCTATGGCAACGGTGCTTATGCGATTGTGCACATTCTCTTGATGTCACTTTTATGTTTTTTCTATTGAATCAGAGTCTAATAAGGCACCCAAGCTGTAATAAAAACAAGAGTGCTTCTGTATTATTGGGCAGATGAAATTTTTATTTTCATTTTAGAAAAGTTGGTTGAAAGGGGAGATAATTCAAACTGTTTCTTGTTGTAACCATAACCCATCAGGAAAAATCCAGAGAATTAGTAAGAAAATAAATTAAAAAAGGGTACTTATGCAGTTTACAGACTGGGCTGAAATAATAACCTTATAATTTAGAAAGCCATTCTTAGCATGTGGGGGTAAGGGGTTGATTAACTATTCTGTACTTTCACCTAACAATTTGGTAAACAGAATAATTAATCAACCTCCCCAATAAAACAAAAAACAGTTTGAATTATCTCCCCTTTCAACAAACTCTTCTAAATTAGAGATGAAAATTTCATCTGCCATAATAATACAAAAGCACCAAAACAAGAGAGCACAATTCAGCTTACACAAATAGATAACTAGTTATAGTATTCTATAGACTAGAGAGTTTTTATTCAAGGGAGTTAACGTATGCAGTTACATATTAGTCTATTCAGGGAAATAAGTCACAATCACTAGATAATGATTATTGTATCCACTGATTTTGCAGTCGAGCTAAACTCCTGTTTTAACAGAATGATGTCGCCTTGAAAAGTGGAATTAAAATTGGAAAGAAAGTATTTTAGAAGCAGACACTGAATACATTTTGCTATTTTCATAAATGTTTTAAGCAATAAATAATTAAATTATTATCTTTAGATCTATTAAGATGAAAAATATCAATTACATGTCGATCATGTCAGAGTTGATGATCATTTGGAGGAATTTAGTTGATATATCGTAAAATATTGAATGGCCTTGTGTGAGAGTATGTTAGTCCGAATTGCAGGTGTTTTAGAGGAAGTTAAAATTAATTTACTAACTGTATATCAGTCGGCTTTTTCTTAACGTTGTGACGTTTTATTTTTCTCTATACTTATCTATAGTGCATCACTTCCTTGAATAAATATTTCTAAATAGATTTTGTTGGCAGAAGATATTGAAACTCTAGCTATGAGAAATATCTAGGAACAGGTAATGAAAGTACAAGTAATTTGTCTTTTTACCGATGAGTGAAATACACTGGGTTACAAAACGAAATTTATACCTGAATTTTTAATTATTTTCAATATCTGTTTTTTTGGGGGGGGGGGGGGGCGATTTTTAGGTTTCTACCAAGAACTGTCTTTAATTTCTGTTTTGTTCTCGATTGGAGGAGAAGAAATCCTTCTTGGTTATTTCCTACTTTAGTCAATTGTAAATTATTTATAAATGGGTTTCGTCATTCTTGTGTGTGTGTGTGTGTGTGTGTGCTTCTCGCCTACATGTAACTTTGATAAATACATACTGAGGTTATCTTTGTTTTTAATAAAATAAAGGATAAAATAAAGGACAGAAATTTGCAAGGATAATAAGCGAAATAAAATTGAGAGTAAACAAACTCGCAGGCAACGCTGGGTAGATACAGCTTGTATTAAATAGATTTAATTACAAAAAATTTATCATTATCCCATGATTGGAAGGATAGAATTTATATTTTTCCCCACTAAGTTTTCTAATGTTAAGTCAGATCACTTTTTAACCATCACTGGTATTAAGGGCAGGTGTGAGCAACCCCCTAGAGACGGTGTCTCGATAAAAACACTGGTCCCATTACCACACTTAGTTGCTGTTAGGAAGGGCATCCTGCCATATAAATATTTTGCCTCAATTAAGGAAATGACTTCCAAATAAACCTGCCCAGAGATTAGTTTCCAGGTCAATTTCTAAAAGCCGTGCAACACATGCCAGCATATAAAACAGACGTTAAACCGAAGAAGATGATGATGATGATGATGATGATGACTGATGTTACTTTTTAATCTAATAATGGGACAATACTGTGTAACCCTGCAATTAGTGTAACACTTAATTTTGTATATGTATGAATATGGTTAATAAAGTAAAATCTTTATTTATATAAAACCGTGTCTAGCAATATCTCAAAACAGGAAAATGTATATTTCGGAATTTTTGAGATGGGGATTGATAATTTGGATTATTTGGACTATTGGTCCATTAGGACCTGTGGTGTAACGGGTATAAGTTCTAAGTAATAATCAGTTCTAAGTGACAGTCTTTTGGAGATTAAAGGTTCAATCCTAAGTGCGAGCGATACTAATAATCCGAATCTAAATAGATTTCTACCCAATCATGGCTGACGGAACAAGAGCAAACTACCCCTGTGGATTAAATAAAGGGTTTTATTCAAAATTCTGTACAGATTCCCGAGTTCAACAAAATGCATTTGAATAAGGTTGGATGTTGCATCGGCCGAAACGTTGTGAGAATAACATTCAAGACGAAAGCAGTAGTCCGAATAATACAGATAATACAGGAAAATGTATGTTTAACTTGTGAAACTTGGTATTCTTTTATATTTGAAGGCAGGACAATTAGGCTTTACCGACAACATCGATGGACTTGCAGAGACTGAACAAGAATTGGTCAACCTAGTAGAAAGCCTAGACATGACCTTGACAGCTTACAGCATGGAGATCAATGTAGAAAAGACAAAAGTGATGACCAACAATGCCACTGGCAGCATCAAGAACATAAAGGTTAGAGGCGAGAAACTGGAAGCCGTCAACAGCTTCAAGTACCTTGGGACGGTTGTGACGGATGATGGATCAAAGCCTGAAGTCCTTGCAAGAATTGTGTAGACAAGAGCAACACTAGCCAAACTAAGGGCAATATGGAATGACAGAAAGATCAGTCAGCTCAAAAATCAAACTGATGCGCTCCCTGGTCATCTCAATATTTCTGTATGCGTGTGAGCCATGGGCCCTAACTGCAGACTTAGAGAGAAGAATACAGGCTACATAGATGAGATGCTTCCGAAAGACCCTAAAAATTTTATACAAGTACCACATTACTAATGAGGAAATGAAGAACAGACTTTAACAAGCAGTCAAGCTACTGACCACTTTCAAAAGTAGGAAAATGAAGTGGTACAACCATGTAATATATTCATCGGATATTGCAAAGACAATCCTGCAAGAAACTGTACAGGGAGAAAGAAAGAGTTGCAGACAAAGAAAGAGATGGGAAAACAACATCTGAGAGTGGGCAGGACTGGCACTGAGTTGCATTCTCAGGAAGGCAGAAGATTGAGAGAGTTAAAGAAAGCTGGTTGTCAGGTCATCTTTGGCACCTCAATGGTCATCCAGACCATTCTGGCAACCATGGGGCTATCTTCACCCATAAGCCCCTTCTTTGTCAGAATAAGGTATGGTCTGGCTTGGTCCGAAGAGGTGCACATTTCCAGGTATTACCTTTTCCTTTGAGAGGAGGTAGTTTATTGTCGATCGCTTGAAGCACACTTCCAGAGGTATGTCGACAAGTCTGTTCTTGGCTATTTTTGTACCTCACCAGAGTGCCCCCCCCCTCGAGGGAGCTGGTGTTCCTCACCCTCCAGCATTGTGCCACGTCTTGCTGAAATGGGAAACAAATAAATCCCAACTATAAACATTTATTGACCCATTAAAAATTAGAAAAAAATTAAAAGATAATTTTTTTTTTGTACAGCTAGAAGGAAGATAAGACTTTTTTTGATATGGGTTGATCGGGTCAATTGTTTATCTAATGTTTTTAAACAGCCTCTATAGTGTTATATTTATTAGGTAGAAATACACAATTAGGCAAAAAAGAGGGGTTTTTTCTTTGCGGGAGTTGATGGGTTTGTTGGTTTTCTACTAACTATGTTACTCTTAACTATGCTTCGCCAGTTTTCATACCTGCCGAGGTTCGCATTGGCATCATTCTGACAACCTAGGGACTGATTTGAACCACCATATCCTTCTTTGTTGGAATTAGGTATGGCTCTGCTCAGTCATAGAGGGTGCATCTTTCCAGGTATTACCTCTTTCTTCAAGAGTAGGGGTGGTTGTGTATTGACGATCGCCTGAGGCGCTCCTACAAGAGAATGACAATGTGTCCATTCTTGGCTATTTTTGTGCACCTGACCAGAGTGCTCCATCGAAAGAGTTGGTTTTACCCATCTTGTGCGGCATCTTGCTGTTGTGGGAAGCAAGTAAATACAAAATGACTAACATTCCTGCTTTGTTTTCTATAATTATTATTTCAGAAATTTATACTCTCCAATTGCTCTTCCTCTTTGTCTTGATCTCAATCTTCTTTCAACTAAAAAAGCAGAAAACGATCTTGCTAGCTAGTCTCTTCCTTGAGTTTTATACCCTCGCTCCTTCTTGCCATAATTTATTATTTCCTCAATTCAATTCAGCCTGTCTTAACTGCTTCTTACTAAAAGACTATTTTCGAAACTTCCTCTTCCATTCATTTAAATCACAAGTGAAAAATCTGGAGGTGTAGAACTGTCAAAGATCGATATTGCAAATCCAATTTCAACAGTCTAATGGGCACAGATCCAAATGCCAAAAAAAAAGTAAAAAATGATATCACAAGTCTCGAAAGCTCAACTCATTACTATGTAATGCACACCTACAATCTTAGCTCATGAACAAACTGAATTAAGAAAAGAAAAATTCCTTTTTGTCACAATGGCAATATCAAAAGAATTATCAAAAGAAAAGGTGAAAATTAACATATTCCAAAGTTTACTAAAAAAGAAAAATCGCTTTGTTCTTGCAAATATTTTTCTTTTCTTTGATGGACACCACACAAATGCTTTCTCTGGATAAATATAGATATTACTACATTATTTGCCACACAGCCATAGCTAGAAGAATAAAGATTACAAATTTAGATATGAAAAATGTATCTGCCTCCCACAAAAGTAAAGTTAGACACAAGGTCAGTTTATCCAGTCAGAATCCAGCTTGTCAAAAATAGGAACTCTGAACTGAGTGTAAAAATAATTTGGTTTGTTCTATGAGGGAATCCTCACGGATGAGCATGCCTCAGGTGAAATGCAATAAATCTATATTCCCTATGAAAGGAGGAGGTAATGCCTGAGATGATGACCTTCTGAGAGGATAAATAGAAATATATTAACTAAAGGAAAGAGGGTAGTGGAGGAAAGGAAAATGGTATATCAACTTAGTTTTAGCTAATTATATATTCTTAAATAATTTATTAGATTTTACAGTATGAAAAAAAATTATCTATCTGCTCCCATTGCAGCAAGATTAGAGATGAAGTCAGTTTAATCATCATCATCATCATCATCATCATCATCATCATCATCATCAGTTTAACGTCCATTTTACATGCTGGCATGTGTTGGACGGCTTCAAGAAATGTGAGGGGAAAACCAGTTTCTCCTGGGGAAAGCACTCTGGAAGTTTATAAAAATATCCTGGATATGATCCATCAGCAATCCCCCAATAAGGGTGCCTCAAGCGATCGATAATAAATCAATTCCCTCCTTACGATGGAGAGAGTAATGCTTGGGAGGATGATTCTTAGCATCGAGCGAAAACATACTTCACTTTTTAATCATAAATCTAAAGCATTTCCAAACTCCTATAAAATGCTTAAAAATGTATATTCTAATAAAATTTTGTGGAGACAACTATAGATATAATGGAATGAGAGAATGGAAATACAAATCTGACTGAAGAGAGGGAGGCTGGGAGATGCAAGGAGTTGATAAGAATCAAAGCTGGCTTAATTGATATAAAAACCTTGCTTGCATATTAGCCAGAAAGATGCTGACGACACGGTTCTTTCATTCAGCCATATTGTGAAGCATCTGAGCCGTAAACGAGTTCTCTTGTAACATATGCAAACACGGCAGTTGTGAGTAAATCAATAGCAACGTTTAAAGTACAATGGGCTGTCCGTTCGGAAGATATTTCCTATTCAGCGAGTTTGAAAGCGGAGACAATTCGCCTTAATCTAAATTTGCGTGTTGCCTTAGAATCCGTGGGAAATGATTTAGAGATAGACAACATAAGAGAATGCAATTAATCATCAATAACTGTCAACAGGCAAATTGCCACAAAATAGAAAACTGTAGATCGGGGGGGGGGGGGCGCTAAATCTAATACCCACCCACCACCACCACCACCCTACTCCAATCTTTATATCCCCTCTATAGGCATTCCATTATAAATTTAAACATTCCTCTCTCCATTGTTTGTCTGTGAATATGATCTTAAATTACATTCGGTGGTGAGTCCTCAATTTGGGAGCTTTGGGGAGTGTGAATTCACCGCTTAGTTGACATTACTCTCAGGACCACTCTGATCCTATATATAGGTTAAATCGAATCACTCCAAGCTATACACGAAAATTTACATCATGAATAACTAATTAAAAAATGCGCCATGAAGATTTGCTAAGAATTTTAAAGCAAGTTTAAATGACTTTCTATTCGACAGTTTAAATACTTCCAAATTCCTTTCAAATGTCGAACACGAAGTAATGTATTTATTATTTCAACTATTAACAAAATATTAAAATGGCTTACTTGTTTACGAAGAAACCGAAATGCATTATGATGGATTTAATCTCGTAATAGGATTTTAAGTTACTACTCTTTTATTAATATAATAATTGGAAAAGATGGTACTTTCGTAGTTTACGGACCGGGTTGAAATGATAACATTATTTAGGAAGCCATTCTTAACATGGGGAGGGGGGCTTTGCTAACGATTCTGTACTTTCACCTAACGATTTAATAAACAAAAGATATCGTAAAAATTTAATTTAACTTGAAAATCTTATCTAAATAATAATCCGGTCTGTAAACTGCACTTAGTACCTGGTGCGACATTCACCTTGGGTGGGTTGAACCGTCTCCCTTCTTCAGAGGAATTAATTTATCAAGCAGTCCCAATCGTATGTATATCCCGGGCAGTGGAGTTAATTTTGCCGACATTAGTTTTTACCTTTTTTTGCCAGGAAGTGTCACCGTCCTCCCACATACAGCACCTGTTATTCCTAGATGGTCACCCATCTGGTACTAACCAAGCTAAACGTCACTTAACTTTGGTGATCTAACAAGAACCAGTGTCTTAACGTGATTGTATCGTATATATACATTCAGTATTGAATAACTCAAAAAGGATTGATATGCCATAACATAATTTTGCATCTGTCTGTTTATAACTAAACCTCGAAATATTATTTGGAAGGCACATGGTGTTAAATAGCACTGGTTATTATATATAAGTACATTTATACATAAATGTTATTTAACACTATGTTCTCTTTTAAATAATATTCCGAGTTTTAGTTAGAGCGTACAGACACATACTCTTCAATATCATTTTTTGCAGGTTTTTGTTAAGTATTATTTTTTATTGTGTAATATTTAGTTATAAGTTATCTCTCTTTCACACCCCTGACGTCATTTTAGTAATAGAAACGCAGTTTGCACCTTTCCTTCATCAGTTTAGGCATGTAAACTATAGCTAATAAAAGAATGAAGTGAACAACACAGGTTTTCTCTGAATTACTTGTTTCAATACATTACAAATTGGGACTAAAGTTTTAGGACTTTGTGACCACATAACAGATTGAGAATCAATGTTATAGAAAGTTAGTAAAAGCGTTTCCATATTCAACATACCATCTAGTCAAACGTTGACTTCAAAGATAGAATTTTGAAAGGGTATTTTAGCTTATTTTTTTATTAAAGGTTCAGTCTAGATGGTCTTTCTTGTGTATATATATATATATATATATATATATATATATATAATAAGAATAATAAATATTTGTTATTGTTTATTATCTATGTACGTATACGATTCGTCCTTAAACCGGGACTCATCAGCATAGAGATATGACTATTCACTACCGGTCATGCGATTCGAAACCCCGGATTACGAGTATTTTACAACTCAAATCCGACGCCTTAACCACACGGCTAATTTTAAATAGCAAATAAACTGTGATAATTTTAATACGTTATCGCTTCTCGGCCTTTTGGCTAAGATCAAAGTGTAGTATCTGTTCCGATGGATACTGCACGCTTGTCCTGTGCAGTTCTAGGAGGTCCACCCTCCCAGGCTTCGCCTCCCCTCTTTGGGGAGGAGTAAGTTTATTGCTTACTGTCTGAGGCGCCCCTACCGGGGAATGCCGACGGGGCTGCCCAGGCAATTTTTAAATGGCCAGAGTGCTCACCTCTCGAGCGCTGGCTTTTAACCCCACTTGCTCGACCGATCTTGGGTCACATCTTACTTGTGGGAGTAAGATAAAACTGGCCTTGTGCCTAACTCCTAGCGAAGGAGTAAATAAATATCGGCGGCTATAACGTCTAGAGCGTTCTACTTTTGTGAGGAAGGAACGATGCATTTAAAGCTAGTGACGTCATGCTGTGTTAATACTACACATACAGTGTATATATATATATATATATATATATATGTATATGTATATATTATGTTCTTTGTTATAATGGATGACATCATCCCTTTGTGATATCATACAGGATCTTCTCAATGTCTTTTACGTGTTTTAGTGGATGACATCATCATTTTGTGACGTCACCCTGTGTGCACAGACACAAACAAGATAATCATATCCACATATTAGACTCTCTGGCTCTATACGATTCTTCTAGTATGTATATACAGTCACTGTCCACATAGAGGACCCAAAGGGTCATGGGTCATCTATGTTCTTCATAGATGATTTTTTTTTTCCGATGTCTTCCACCAGTTTTAGTGGATGAACTCCTACCTTTTTGTGTTAACCTTTGTGATGTCATTTATTGTGTACTGAGATAAGCAAGCAAAGAAACCACAAACAAACAAAGTTTACAGAGTTTTAATAGTATATAGGGAGGTGATGGTCGTTAAGTGGATAACGACGCGGACTGACAACCTAGGTGTGCCAAGTTCGTATCCAGTCAATTCCATAATACCACTTTCACTTAGGGAGGTTGGCAACCATTATGTGGTCCCTCCTGCAAGAATGCCGACAATAGAATCAAGCCGGTCAACAAAGTTTTACCATTCTGATTCATAGGAATCTACTTTTAGTAGTATATATGGATTTATGAATTAGGATTGATTTGCAAATTGCACAGTGTTGTTTGAAAATATTGGAGAAAAATTACCCAGATTTGTTTTAAAGTACACATTATGTATAAGTTTAAAGTAAAAAGTTGAAGAAACTTTTTTTCTCTTTATTTGAGTTATATTGTTTTTCTAGTTTTCTTAATGTTATCGAATAGATCAAGTAATTCTTAATGTTATAGAATAGATCAAGTAATTCTTAATGTTATAGAATAGATCAAGTAATTCGTAATGTTATAGAATAGATCAAGTAATTCGTAATGTTATAGAATAGATCAAGTAATTCGTAATGTTATAGAATAGATCAAGTAATTCTTAATGTTATAGAATAGATCAAGTAATTCTTAATGTTATAGAATAGATCAAGTAATTCGTAATGTTATAGAATAGATCAAGTAATTCGTAATGTTATCGAATAGATCAAGTAATTCTTAATGTTATAGAATAGATCAAGTAATTCTTAATGTTATAGAATAGATCAAGTAATTCTTAATGTTATAGAATAGATCAAGTAATTCTTAATGTTATAGAATAGATCAAGTAATTCTTAATGTTATAGAATAGATCAAGTAATTCTTAATGTTATAGAATAGATCAAGTAATTCTTAATGTTATAGAATAGATCAAGTAATTCTTAATGTTATAGAATAGATCAAGTAATTCGTAATGTTATAGAATAGATCAAGTAATTCTTAATGTTATCGAATAGCTCAAGTAATTCTTATTTATAATTAGTGTAGATTGACCTCTCATCTTATGTAGCCTTCACCGAATGTGTAACTTTGAATAAGACGTCTAGCCTTCACCGAGCATGCGATATATTCGGTGACTCAGCTCTTCAGTATTAACCTTATATTGATCACACGGGAACGACTGATTGGTTCAGCAGTTGAGTGGACATTTGCATGAGCAGTTGATACAGTCTAATTTGCATAAGTTACTTTGCTAAATTGTGCATGAGACAGAACAGACACGTAACTCGATGGTATATTTATACTAGTTGTTGTCTGCCCTCCATGGAACAAACACAATTAGACTGGATTTAAAAAAAATCACTTTCACTTCATGCATTCACCATTAATAATCTGTCTAAGTGGTTTCTTTCAGATTTATTTGTGATATCCGACAATTTAAAACTTTTACAGTGATTTTTTTGTTTCTTATTGTTCTTTATTTATATTTTCATATATTAGATTGGATGAAACATCTGACAATTTATAAACATTATATGAAAATCGTCAGTACTTCTTTATTGGTTCACACCACACATGTGAGAGATTCAAAACGAAGCTTTTCCTCTTTCTGTCATTGGGCTTGAAGTTCGTCGCTCATGTCGAGTCTAGAGCTCCACCATAGCATGTTTTTCACAACTGATGTGTTTACCATCAGACGTCCTATTTATGGTTGGCAGCTATTGTTCCCCCCAATATATATTTAACCATTTCTTTACTGGTTTCAGCTATCTTTCACAGTAGATATTTAACCATAGCTTATTTTCCTTGGTCACAGTATTTGTTCCCAGATATCTGCTGACTACGTTGGCAAGACATCCCAAAAGTTAGAAATGAGAATAGCCCATGTACGACGTGATATTCGTTTACACAAGGTTTTGAAATCATCCAGGAACTTTTATGCACATGAATCTGCCATTGGTAATCACTTAGCTGGTACAAATATTTGTTCTGACTAGGATTCTGATCGGTAGTTTTCTGTTTTACACAGTGCTAGGTCTAACTATCATCTCAATATTATTGAGGGATTAGTTATTAACAATTCTCGATCTAACCTGTGTAGACAAAAGATTTTTAAACATCAGTTGGAGATATTCCACGATTCAAATCCCACATAATGTTGAGAGATTTACCCCATTTTTTTTACTCTCTCAATTGATTTCTCCAACTTAAACAATACCCCCTCATTTCTCATCCGATTTTCTTAGTTTTTAATTTATCATTCTGACATTTTCCTTTAGAGGCTCAGACGATAAGGCTTTAATAAAAATTTTACCAATTTTCTCTATTTCCACCTGCCCCGTTTCATTGATCAATAAATAATGTTTACTCTGAAATTTATCTTACCATTTTGTCGTACTAGAAATGTGTGTGTATATATATATATATATATATATATATATATAGACAGCCATCTCAAGGTGGGCGCAACATGAGTTGCATGCTTTAGCGACCATGCCCTTGTCTATAGTAAGTAACGCCCCATGATGGCAGCTTTCAGAGAGTCGAATGTGTAATGTTTGTTGGTTTTGTCCTCAATCACGCTCCATAAGAAATAGTCAAGGAGGTTCCAGTCAAGTGAGGATGGCAGTTACATGTCCAGCAACCAGTGGTGAGGAACATTGTTGAGAATCCACGTCCATCCATGGCTTCACGACGTCAGCACCTCCTGGTAGATCTCGGCGATGACTCTCAGGCACTTTTGAAAGAAAAACAGAGGCATGAAGTCTCTGTCACTAGAGATGACACTAAGGACGATGACAGAAGAGGGAAACTGTATGCTTTATAATGGGAACCTCCTCGATGTCTTTGCAGACACACCTGTTGTTCTCCCTGTTGCTCGTCTGGTCCTTGGACAAAATTCTTCTCATACTTGAGCTCGTTCAGCAAAACCACCGCCTTGACCTTCCTCAACTCCTTGGAGGCATTCGTGATGAGCATGTAGTGAGACGTGGTAGGATGAGTAACCAATGTCCTTCGTGATCATTCAGTAGATCGCCGACTTGTGACAGCCCATGTCAGCGGTAATCTTGACGTAGCTCTGGTGACCAGATTTTCCTGCAACACTCTGTATATGTAAATTCAACCGTTTCTTCTTTATTAGCATTTATTCATCATTACCCTTTTTCTCTCGATATGCCAACTCTGTGTGTACGGAAAAAACAACACACATACACACAAAATGGCAGCCTTTGTGTTGGAAAGAGGCTTCAACACATGTCACTATAAAATGTAAAAATAGAATATCAAATATTCTTCTTCTTCATTGGTGTAACCAGTCCCGTTTGCATTTTTAATATAATTTGGATTTTTCATATATATAATATTGTTACGCTTTTATCCTGTAAAATTACATACATATTGAAGAACGTTGGCATATTTTTCTAAAAAAAACATTTTACGTTATTTAATGTCAAACCTTTTAATATGTATTGAATTCAGTTCAATTAATTTGGAAAGAAAGAAAAATAAACCAAGCATGCTTCAGATGCCATGTAGAGAAAGGGCGGTAGAAATTTACACAGAAGGAGATACAGTGGGCCAACACATGTCCAATGTAGCTTTGAATTGCTGTGTTGTTGGTGCATTTACTACATCTTCTGGAAGTCCATTCCAAGGTCCAAGGATCCTGATTGAAAAAGCAGTCCTCCTGCGATTCAATTGAAATCAGCGGTGAAACCGTTTTGGTAGTACTCACGCAGACCTCTTTTTGGTGCAGGAGTGAACAGTAGGTCCTGCTGGAGATCATAATGGCCACTGAGGAGATTGTAGGTCAAAATGAGATCAGTGTGTAAATGTTAACAAAAAGTTTTAAGCTTCTTGAGTCGGCTTTCTGGGGCAGATCACATAATCTCTGCACTATTCGAGTAGCCAGTCGTTGAACTCTCTCCAGGTGCTGGATATCACGCATTAGATATCTGTGTAAGTAACCAGAATAACAGGTAGCAATGGATGTGGAGAAAAGATGAGTAATTAAGTCTTACTAATTGGAAGTTATGCAGGATTGAAAATTTAATTTATTTATAGCATAGTTACCAAGGTGGTGACTTTTGCATAGTTCAATGGTGAATAAATAGTTATTGGGAGGAGAGTCAGCATCAGATAAATTCGTGTTTGTTTTTTGTTTGTTTTGTTTTTAATTTTAGAAAATTTAACTTTTAATAACTTGGAAAAGAAAACTAAGATTAAGACCTTACAAATCATGAGGCCGAATGTAAACTGTCTATTAAAACATATTAAGCTCATAATTCACCTCCGTATAAATCAAATCGATGATGTCTGTGAGCTCACTCTGTCCAAATACAACAGAAGTAAAATCAACAACAAAAAATAGATAATTTCAGACAAATTCAAATTTGTATACTGTACTTATGCAAACTTCCTATAATTGCTTCTTGAACAAGAACTACCTACGTATCAAGTTTAAAATCAAGCTAAATATAGTTGATAAAGTGGATTTTTAAATATATTAGAAACAGACCAACCAATAAATCGAAAAGCATCCCTTGAGACTTGCGAAATAGATCGGAAAGACAGACATTTAAACAATGAACAAAAAACTCACTTTTCTACATTCTGTAGCCATAGAAACAAATAAGGAGGTAATTTGAAGTATAACATTTCTTTTTAAAGACAAAAATTTGTTTGGATCAAAATAAATGCAGTATGAAAGTAATTGGGCATACTGATACATTGCAATCGATTTCATGTTATCATTTATCTAGCAGAGGAAATAAATAATCCCAATAATCAAAAGTTGTGATGGATATCTAAATCCAATAACAAATACTATTATTTTGTTATCATAAATAGTCAAACATATTGAACACTTTAAAAAGTACACACACATATCTCTATTTATATAAAGTTAGGTATGTTTATATATGTATCCGATTAATTCCCAAACTAACTAGCAGATCATTATGAATTTTGGAACACAGCTTCTAAGTGGAAGAGTGAGTAATGTGGGCTATATTTAGTTTAATTTAATGTTTTTTCCAAAGACGGCAAATTGAAAATTCACATGCCTCTAATTTTTTTGAAATTTTAACAATAGATATTAATAAGTATCCGTCAAAAATTTTTTTGGACATAATATGGGCACAACTTCGTATTCGAAAATTCAAATATTTCAGATTTACATCAAATTTGATTCATAGTGATCAGACACCAATTAAGCAAGATTCCCTGAATTTCAATTGTTTCTTAAGAGCCCTTAAGCTTAAGCCTTACAAATTTTAGACATTTTCTAAAATAAAAATTATGTAATAGATTTTGATCAAAACTCGAATAAGGATTATAGACATAAGGTTTTGTTTCATTATATCTTGATTTTAATCTCCGTAAGGGGCATAAAACTGGTACAAAACTTCTTTTCAGGGAATTAATTTTGACCGTCTTGGGATGGGTATTCTTCTTATATATATATATATATATATATATATATATATATATATATATATATATATATTGCCAAGAATTTGTCCATAAAGAGGTTGAAAAGATGTGATCCTAAGAGCAACTCAAAATGTAAGAACTTATGAAAACACAAAAATATTGTAAGAAAAGAAAAGAAATTTAAAGTTCAAGTTTGTGTCTTCAAAATATTTTTTTGATATTTTGTCTTTGATGTTCATTGATTTTTCTTTGATTCTCAATACTTTGGTTTGGCTTAAGTGAGTAAAAGAAACGAATCTTTAGAAAAAAAACGAATAAAATTAACGTTAAAAAATATTCCACAATATTTCTTAAACAAAGCTGATATAAAGGTTTTACATTGTAAAATGTCTTGATAAGAAGAGATAATGCACATGGAACCCTTTGTTGATTGGATATTGGATTATCATCTAATATATATGTATGTATGTATGTATATATATATATATATATATATATATATATATATGATGATGGACTCTCCCGTCGATTTCGACATATGAGTGCCCCACCAGGGGCTGCCCGCGCATGAATTTGTAATTGCAAGGGTTGCGCAATTCTCAACAACCGCTCTCCTGCTTGCTTGATTTCAATGGCAAGTAGTAATACAAGACGACTGGAAACAAAGCCGAGATAAACAGAGAGCACATACAGCACCTGGTATTCCCAAATGGTCACCTATTTAGTACTGGCCAGGCTCGACGCCGCTTAACTTCGGTGATCTAACGGGAACCTGTGTGTCAACGTGATTGTGCCGTATATATATATATATATATATATATATATATATATATATATATATACGTATATGTATATATATATATATATATATATATATATACGTATATGTATATATATATATACGTGTATGTATATATACGTATATGTATATATATATATACGTGTATGTATATATACGTATATGTATATATATATATACGTGTATGTATATATACGTATATGTATATATATATATACGTGTATGTATATATATATATATACGTGTATGTATATATATATATATACGTATATGTATATATATATATACGTGTATGTATATATATATACGTGTATGTATATATATATATATACGTATATGTATATATATATATATACGTGTATGTATATATATATATATACGTATATGTATATATATATATACGTGTATGTATATATATATATATACGTATATGTATATATATATATATACGTGTATGTATATATATATATATATATACGTATATGTATATATATATATATACGTGTATGTATATATATATATATATATACGTATATATATATATATATATACGTATATGTATATATATATATACGTGTATGTATATATATATATATATGTATACGTATATGTATATATATATATACGTGTATGTATATATGTATATATATATATACGTATATGTATATATATATATACGTGTATGTATATATGTATATATATATATACGTGTATGTATATATGTATATATATATATACGTGTATGTATATATATATATATATATATACGTGTATGTATATATATATATATACGTGTATGTATATATATATATATGCAAATCTATTCTCTAATTATTACATTTAATCCGTGAAAACTTACTCGCACAAAAATAGCTTACAAAGAGGAGGTAGCTTGCCCTTTTATCCGCTCTAAGTTGTCTACTAATCCTTCCACTCACAACACCGTGTGATTTCTTTACATAGGCTAATCTTTCACACATCACCGGTAAATTACAGAATAACAAAATAGTATTCTTTCATTCTTACTCCATTTCATTACTACATTACAATACAAAGACATAGTTTAAAAACGAACACACAGACAAACGTAATCTATTCCGACAAAATGGCGACAATAATAAATACATCGTAAGTTTTTGTTTTCACGTTTTTAAAAGATCCTTTTAGACTAATGATTATTTACTCCATCCAAATATTTATTCTAATGCTTTATTTTTACACTAACAAACACTACTTTCGTAATTGTGAAATAACTTCAATTAAATAATTAGCTAAACCACAACATTCCATCTACAGTTTGGGGCATTCATACCGTAAGTACCAGAACAACGAGATTAGAATTTATGATTGTACACTCCTCTTAAAATAACTTCTTCGTTAAACTTGACCCCTTTTCATTCATTTCATAATTTTACTACATTTCTATTAAAATACGATATAATATTAGTTTTGTTTTTTATATTCCCAATCTTAAGAATATCAGATTAACGGATTTAATATTCTACGCATTATGTCTTCATTTTCATTACTTTTTAAAGATCTATTCCTGTATTCGCTAGAATTAAAAACTGTTATATGCATGAACGCACCCAAGATGCGATGGTGTATGAGAGAAAACATAAAACTGCAGATTTTTGATAATTTTTATCTGTAATCCGAAATAGTCTGAGATTGTGAATGAACTCCTTCCGAATCAACAACCCCATTATCGTCATGACATTATAGCAAGAGCTTTCTATCTCAAGCGAGGTATCGTAATCTAACTCCTTACGAAAGGAAACATTTTCAGAGTGATAGTAGAATACATGTACACTATTGAGTGGCAGAAAAGAGGATTGCTACATGCTCTTTGTGTGGTTCGGCTTTAAAAAAAGTTTAGATCCTCTGACATAGACTCAGTTATCAGTGTAAAAAATCCGGATCCAGTAGCAGATCCTGTTTTACATGATATCATTAGACACCACATGATTTATAGACCATGTGGAAACATAAACAGATGTTCACTCTCTTTCAAAGATGAACACTGCAGTAAGGAATATCCCAGACATTTCTTAAATGAAACTCAGTCTGATACAAATGTCTGCACACAATATTGACGACTATCCCCTGTAGCTGGAGGGTTTGAGACAACAGTTACCCTACATGGATACGTAACAGTTCCTGTAGACAACCGATCGGTTGTACCATATAATAAACTCTGTTTAAAGATTTTTAATGCACATATCAATGTTGAATATTGTAACAGTTTGAAATCAATTAAATACATTTGTAAATATGCAAATAAAGCTATCTTCACAATGGAAAGTAATGTTCATGATGAAGTTAAGAGATATGAAACGGGCCATCACATTTCAACCTATGAAGCCATTTGGCAGATTATTTAACTTTCACATACATGTACATCATCCCCCAGTTATTCACCTGTCAGTCCATCTAGATAATGGACAGCGGATATACTTTACTGAAAGTACTGCAGCAGATATAGTTGCAAATCTACCTGCAACCACTCTAATGGCTTTCATCAAATTGTTTCAACCAGATTTTTTGAACATACACTTTTGTACTCTGAAGTTCCAGTTTATTATAACTGGGACACTCAAAATAAGGTCTTCAAGCAACGATTACAGGGTAAGTTGGTTCCAGGCTATCCATGCGTTAAAAAAAACAGAAGTTTTGGGCAGGGTATACACGGTGCATCCAAATCAATTTGAATGCTTCTGTTTGAGCTTGCTTCTACATCATGTTAGTGGTCCACAGAGCTTTAATGTCCTAAAAACGATCAATGGTTAAGTTATGACTTCATTCAGGAATGCATGCAGTGCACATGGACTACTTGAGGATGATAACTATTCGGATGCTACATTACAGGAAGCATCTATATCTGAATCTGCAGACAATTTGAGACATTATTTTGCCATCATGTTGACATCATGTGCAGTGTTTCATCCAAATCGACTTTGGGATGCACACAAATAGGTATTTAGTGAAGATTTCCTTCTTAGGGAACAAAATCAACTTTCTGAGGGTGATATAGCATTTTCAGACGACATCTTCAATATGGCTCTCGATTCATATCAAAGATATGACTTATAAGATCATTGGTAAAACACTGACAAAATTGGGTCTTACCTCACCTGATTGATCTAATACACATCCGGTCATTACTGCATGTTTGGGATGGTATCACACAACTAAATGATGAGCAAATTCATATATTTGTACTGTAGTTAATACTGTAGAAGATCAGCAAATTGGGCTGATATTTCTTGATGTACTCAAAGGTACAGGAAAGACATTTGTTACTGAGTTTGCTAAAGTTAAGTCAGAAGGCAAAATAGCTGTGGTTGTGGCATCATCGGGTATTGCAGCCACTCTTCTTCCAGGTGGTAGGACAGCTCATACCACATTTAAATTGCTATAATCCTTAACAAAAGATGCTGATTCAATTTGCCAAATAAAAAGAGGATCAGATTCATCTAAAGTTTTACAGAATTGTTCCTTGATCATTTGGGATGAATGTACAATGGCACATAAAAAAGCGTTCAAGAGACATGATGTTGTGATGGGTGGCATAACACTTTTATAATCATGTGACTTCTGACAAACACTTTCTATTGTTCCACATGAAAGCCATGCTGACAAGCTCAATGCTTGCATTAAATTGTCATATTTGTGGAAATACATCAAGACTAACGTTATTTACAAACATGCGTGTACATCTCAATAGTGACCCAATGGCTGGTGAGTTTGCCTCCCTACTTCTAAAAATAGGTGATGACAAGCTTGCAACAACGAACCATGGCAAGATTGTGATTACTCCAGTTATTGGATCAATTGTTTGTTCACTCACTGAACTTAGTAGCAAAGTTTACCCAAATATAGCCGAAAACTATGTTAATCCTGAATGTCTAACGGAGAGAGCAATTCTAGCTCTTAAAAATGATATGGTACATGTCATCAATCAACAACTGCTTGATGAAATTCCAGGTCAGGAACAAACTTTCACTTCTCTGAATTCTACTCTCGATGACAACTTAGAGAATTTTTAAATTCATTAGAATTGGCAGGTATGCCAACACACAAATTAAAGCTGAAAGCTGGATGCCCAATTATGTTAATCCGGAATTTTGATGATCCAAGGCTATGTAATGGAACGAGACTGTGTTTTAAATGCATGCAACCTGATGTGATAGAAGCTGTAATACTAACTGGTGTTGCAAAGGGCAAACTGACATTCCTTCCCAGAATACCCATTATTTCGTCGGATTCTGCAATTGAATTTAAAAGGCTTCAGTTCCCAGTTAAATTGTGTTTTGCCATGACAATTAACAAGTCCTAAAGACAATCATTGGCAGTGGTTGGTCTAAACTTTACTTCACCTTGCTTCAACCATGAGCAGTTTTATGTAGGATGTTCAAGGGTAGGCTACCCACAATGTCTATACATATTGGCACAAGAAGGCAAAACATCAACCATTGTGTATCCAAGAGCTTTGTACGAATAACTTTTACCTCTGTAAAGGAGAGATCTGTTGGAATATAGATATCTACAGGGACAATGTTTATTGGATGTTTAACAACCTAAACTCACCAAATGATTTTGCCTCCAATTAATTGTAGAGAAAAAAGTCTTAAAATTGTGATTACCTAAATTACTTACTATGAAATGGTTTCTTTTCTGAATCTATTTATTTAATTTATAAATTAGATTTAAAAACAAAGTGTCACGAACAGATACCACACTTTTTTCTAAGGAAGAAGGAAATAAAGTGAATGATATTCTGATTTTTGATTACAGAGTGTAGGATCAAGACCGATAGGATAGAACTAGATGCTACACTTTGATCTCAGGCGAAACGCTGAGAAGAAAATAAATTGATAAGAACAGATACTACACTTTGATCTTAACCAAAAGGCTAAGAAAAAAGATTTTTTTTTATTATTATGAAATTTAATGAAGAATTAATTAGATATCGACACTCCTATAGGGTCAAGCAGTGAAAGCGTTGGAATTTTATAAAAACGTTAGTGAATTCATGAGTAATTAGATAAGTATGGTTGAGTTTGAACAAAGATTGTATAATACTATTGTGGGGATGTCACAAACTCTTACAAGGGTTTTGGAGATAAAGGACGTTCTTCTTCTTCTTCCAGATGGGTTCCTTTTTATGATAGTGACACTACATAAATGAACATAATTTTGGTTCTTTGATACGACAGGGGCGCATTAATATGAGTTCTGATTTATGATAGTGACACTACATGAATGAACATGATTTTGTTTCTTTGATACAACAGGGGCGCATATATATTAGTTCTTTTTTATAATAGTGACGCTATATGAATGAACAGGATTTTGGTTCTTTGAAACGACAGGGGCGCATTAATATGAGTTCATTTTTATGATACTGACGCTACATGAATGAACATGATTTTGGTTTTTTGATACGACAGGGGCGCATTAATATGAGCTCTATAATCGGCACCCTCTTTTCTTTTTCATTATAAGGCATAAATAGTTTTAAGATGTAGTTTGCTTAAAGCATTGTGTGTAGTATATATATATATATATATATATATATATATATACATATATAGGAGGCGATTCCAATTCAGAGATGTAACTGATATAAGCAGATTGAATGCAAAATAAGACGGATACAAAAGTGAAATTAATTTTTAGGTTTCTTCCTTTTTATTATGATTAATATGAATTTTTTTATATAATTACAAATCTGACTTGCTCTCAATGTGGCCTGATGATACTTTTTAGCAACAGACATTTTTCATCACTGCACCAACGCAATATACAAATTAAGAAATAAAATGAAAAATAATAAAAGATAATTTTAAAACTACAATAGTAAAATAAATAATGCATTTCAAATAATATAAATTTCCATTCACTAAAAAGAAAAGAAAATTTATAAAAATAAATATTCACTGCCAGCACCTGCGCACCTACTGTATCCATGAAACTGTTTTCCTGATAATTTAAACTTTAAAAAAAAATGTTACTTTAACCTTTTTTAACATCGAAACTAACCAATTTCTATTTTAACATTTATTTCTAGAGAAAAAAAAAATGTTTATTTACTTTTTTGGCGATCGGGAAAAAAACATTGCGGATATATAAAACGAGAAGAGAGATAACTTAGATTTAATATTTTTTAAGGAGGGGTGGGGCAAAAATGAAAGTAACAAGAGGGACAGCTGGTCCTCCATTCTATAATAAAGACCAATGTGTACTTATTTGTATATAAATAAATATAAACCGTCTCATCACACAAAAGTTAGCAAGTAAAAAACGTGGCTTCTTCTAGCCCCCATGCAAACCCATTTCAAGTGGTGAGAATGAATGAGAAAGCAAATTACAAGTTAGTGAGCTCTTGCTGCCTGGAATGAATTTAGAAAGAAGTTCTACACTCTAAATTAAAAGTCAATGATGGGTGTTTTTTTTATTTTTCCTTTAGGTTATCAGAAATGATAATAATAATAATAACTTATACTAGCAGGACCCGTGTAAATTACACAAAATGATGTTTTCAATACTAATTATCTTGTTCCTAACCTATAAAAAATTCCAGAGGATGTTGTCTAATAAATAAAAGCGGTTTTGTGTCCGTCCGTCTGTCCGACTTTTTTCTCAATTTGATCGATCGACTAATTCCAATTTCGACGACTAAACCTTACTTTGTAAATGCTTTAGATTAAATTAAATTTGGCTCCAATTCATGAGTAGCATACAAAGATTCGGAAGGTCGTTGCTTTTGATGTAAGTGTGACACAAAAAATAACACACAGCTATCTATTAATATGTGTCTTCCCGGTCGTTCCCTCCGTACCTCCCCCCCCCCCTCCTTCGATGTAGAAAAAAAATCTTAGAGGTTGGTTAGAAACTATAAACCAGTCGAGCCGACGTCAAAAACCGACGTCAAAATCCTACGTCACTAACAGCTGCGCCAAAGGGAAATACTTGAAAATATTACGAAAATTAAGTGACTTGAATGCTTTTCCAAATCTGTGCAGAGCTTTTCATGTAAGCGTGACACACGAACACACTCTATCGTATTAATATATAGAGATATGTAAAATTAAATTACTGGCATAATTTTATGGTTTTATATGAATACTAGTGCAAACACTGGTGAGGCATGTTTTTTTTTTGTCAGAGGGTGTATACTATTAATAGATGAAACAGTAAAAATGTGATTTTAATTTTTAATTTTTACTCACATTTTTATGTGTTTAACTAATTTATATTAAAATTTCAGATTGTTTTTCCTTTCAATACCAAATGTATATTTCTGACTTCCTACGTTTCCATTTCAGGTCTCGCCTGGGTTTTCTGGAGTACCCTTCATGCCATTGACAGGGATGTAATAAAGACATCTCTTCTCACAAGTATTATTTACTTTAGTGCGCATATTCTTGGTAAGCTGCATTTTATCTTACTTCGACAACAAATATATATGCATAAAAAGAAACTTATTTTTGGAGAGAGGTGGGGTATTATATACAAAACGTTTGTTTCTAGACAGTACTAATAAGTGCCAATTTTGTTTTGTTTTCTTTTTAACCCTCCAAAAAATTTGAGCTTTAAAAAGAAAGGTTTTTCTTTATCAAATAAACATCGATTCGGGGCTAGGGAAGAAACAAAAAATAAAGTTTTTATTCTATGAGGCCCCTTGAATTTAACAAGAACATGTGTGACTGTGAAGTCATACAAGAATCAAGGTAATTATCCTCTTTTCAATCCATGAGCTTCAACGAAGATAAATGAGAAATATCTCTAATCTACTCCATCCATTTATGGGTGAACTGCATGTATAAAAGGTCCAGAAAAATAATCTCAGACCATGTCCCCCTCCCGGTCTTCACCGGATAAATAAAAAATCTAAGGATAAAGAAAACACCTCAATCCTTATGGAGATGACCCTGAAGAAAAGTGATCACGTGGGACCAAATAAAATGATGAGATGAGACCGAAAATGAAATAATTGTATATAAAACGTTTAAATCTAAAATGTAGACAATGTCTTATGCTTATATTGTTCTTTTCGTCAAGTATACTAATTTTATTTTGGTGGTTTCCTAAATAGTTTTATTACAAGGAAAATATCTGAACTGTATGAATATCTCCTCCCACTAATGTATGTGGTAATTTATGCAATTTACAGATTTGTTATTTTTTAACTATATCTTGAAGCTTTTGTCATCTAATTTTTATAAAATTTATGTAGCAAACATGGATATTTGATATATCTCTCTCTCAGTATGTGTGTGTGCAATATCAGTGTTTCTCAGCCTTATTTTGTTGTGGCCCCCTTCAATCCAATGTGAATTCTTCATGGTTTCCTCCTGTCAACTTGATCTCTTATCTCCCTCCTAACGTAATACATCTATATAAGTAGTTAGGATAATAATATGACATCAAAACATCAACTCCGGTTGTGAATCAAAGAATAACATTATTTGGATAAACTCATTTATTTACTCAATATATCAAATGAAAGATTTATTAGCAAAAATGTGAAATGCAATTAAACGTAACAGTTAGAGAAAATTAACAATTACTTGGTGAAAACATACTTTAATTTAAAGAAGGGAGTTTTAAATTTTAGAAAACAGCTATTTTACATAGATCAGACGAAAAGTTAGAATAAGAAAATGGATTATTAGATTAATTTAATGTTTTCTATTATATAAAGGGAAGTTGTTTCTGTATGTCCAGCTAAAACTTCAGAACTACAGTACAAACACCCAGAAACTTGGTATATTCTTGATCATCATTTCCCGGAATGAATATCATATCTAAAATGTAGAAAATATTATTTATTCTTTGACCCTAAACTGGCACATGTTTTGTCAGGGGGTGGGAGGGGTCTAGTTATTTCCATGTACTAAAGTGAAGTAACTCTGATTTTTTAAGCAAGGAGTTATTTCCCTTATTATTCAAGAAATTCAAATAAAGAAGAGTTGTCTGTGTGTATGTTCAGGAAGAGGAATGGGCTGGGTGGAGCAGAAAGAGGGGTTGGGAGAGAAAGATAGAAAGACAGATAAAGAGATAAAAATGTTAATAGAAATACTTTTTCCCCCGAGCAACGCCGGATGGGCTATCCGGCTAGTTAACAATAAATTTAATATTTTAATTTTAAACATTTATTAATTACAAAATTAATCATATATTTTTTATGGGTCCTAAATTTTCGGTGGGCCCTTGTAGACACCCATTTTTCAAATTTGACCTTGTGGACTCTGAAGTTAGTTCATATACCACATTGAGAAACCTTGGTTTAAATGATAGAATAACTGGATAGTTCACAGCTAAGAGTTTGATGCCAAGTCTACATTACACAAACCTGTCGATCATTAGGTAGACGTCGACTGAAATACGAGAGCTTATGTTTTATATCCTATCTGACAACTGCTTGACCAATCACTATTTAAAATAGCTGGTGGGTTTCGATGGGGATAGAACCAGTTGTAATGGTGATTGAAGTGGACAAATAACACAGTAAATATGCCTGTATTTTGCAACCACTTCACTACTCTTATAATAATTTGTCCTGGTAGGGAAAGACAGTATGATTCATTTCTCTTCCAGGCGAAAATGGTAATTATATTTTCTTAAGATTGTCCATTTAACAATAATAGACTATATTTTTATTTGATCTACTAAACAAATTTTAATAAGTTAGTACTATTAATATATTTGTTATTATTGAAGGAAGCTTTATTTTAATGGTTATACCATCTTATATATATACATATATATATATATATATATATATATATATATATATATATATAGTAAGCTTAGAAAATATTTTTATGGCAATTAAGCTACACAGAAGCTCCCGCATTTCATCCCGGGGGGAATCTTCAGGCTAAAATGAAGATTTCCCCCGGGGATGAAACGCGGGAGCCTCTGTGTAGCTTAATTGCCATAAATATATTTTCATAGCTTACTACCTAGCACTACTTACGTATCGAGCACTGTTGAAGTTAATACTAAAAATTGATACATAAAAAATCATATCTCCTTATAAAATTTTATGTGGATACATGAAATAGTTATATATATATATATATATACTAACAAATATGTGTGTCTTCTGGATGCAAATTATCAAAATTTTATGAATGCATATAAAAGGATTAGTTATAGTATTTTTTAAAATGCTTTTCTCATAAAATTTATACACAAAGCTGTTGCGTATATGTATGAAACTAGAATAACGAATTTAAAAATCAATAATACCAGCCAATTATTTATTTAAATCATTTTAAAATATCCCAATTTATCCGGTAAGTGCGATTTATTTTTATATATAATAAACGATTGCATGTTACTAATATGTATTAATGGCTTTAATGTTGATACATATTACTAAAAATCAGTCACAGCCGGTTTTCATCCCAGGCAGTACCTCCTCCATTGCACAAAACGAAAAAAGGGCAAGTTAAAAAGTGGTGTGAACCACCCTTATTTGTGAAAAAGATGACTACCATATTTTTTTAACATAATCTTGAGCGCAGATAAGGTGCTGGACATCCTCTAGGGGTTTCTCCACACTAAAAGCGATCTTGTATCACACCTTGCCCTCATGGGAAGTTAGGTAAATCCCAATTTTGATATTAATGTGTATTTTTAAAAATTAGACCCAGTCTGAGGAGACTTTCCTGCCTCATTGCACCAAAGCATCTTCACATATGTGTGAATGCCGAGGGGACTGTGGTTATTTTATAACCTGGTTGTGAGTGTTCGCCCTCGCATCATTATACAATGTATAGTTTTTTATTCTGCTAAAATCATTAATAGATCTAATGGTAGTAGGGTAACTTATAAAGAATTACTATATACATCAGTTATTGATGAAAATCACTTTTATTTTTAGATGATAACGGGAAAAATCTACTTTATTTTATTATATAGATATGGGAGCTCCTAGTAACTTCTAATCTTGTATGTTTCTCCAGTTCTCCTAAACATTTACCCAGTCTAATAATACTAAACCAGTCGTGACATATAATTATGCCCTCAATGTCCTATGCTAGTCTTTTTCACTTGTTCCTTTTTTGATCCCGCTTCCCATTAATTTTCTGCTGTTTTTTTTTTTTGTAACACTCATTGTTTGTTTTTTTCTTATTTATTTTACTTAACGCATTTACAGATTCATCACTCATTTAAAGCTATATTTTATATCTATATTCCCATTCTCACTGCTGGTTTAATATTATTAGATTTGGCTAGTGTTCAGGAGAAATGGAGGAATAATATGGGTTATTTTGATCATAAATCTTTGCAGGGATTATTATTAGACTGGATTAGTATTCAGGAGAGATGGAGAACATATTTAAGTTATTTTGGTCATTCTTGATTATGAATTTGTAGGTTTGTTTATCTTTGATCTTACTTAAAGATACTTCTGAGATGGTTTGGACAGTTATCCTCATCAGGGTTGTTATATACACAACGTTTCGACTGTTGTAATATCTGACCATCTTCAGGTGCCTTCTGGGAATTTGAAACTGAAGCTTTTGTTCAATCCACTGTTCCCATCCTTTCATTTATTTCATATTTCAGTTACAACTTAGCAATAGTTTGAACTAACTCATTAAATATCAAATCTATATACTACTAAAACTCTGATGATGTTGCCTTGCTTGTCACCGTGCATACTTTTCATCTTTTAGATGGTGGGAGAAAGGGCAATTAATGTAAATAACGAATGATAAAACAAGTAGTGGGTGGAGGCGAATAACGTAATAAGTAAAAGAGAGAGGAGAAATAGGTGCGAGGGGGGGGGGGCAGTTAAAGAGGGTATATTATGACATCACAAGAATTTGTAATTTCCAAATATTTATGAAACTATCTTGTGTGTCATAATGGACCCTCTCACTCTCTTCCTTCTCACTCTCTCTTATTTACATCATTCAATTCCTCTCACCACTTCTCTTATCATTCACCATTTATTTACATCATTCGCCCTTCCTCCCACCATCTAAAACATTCATGTACAGATGAAAGGTGTATATGGGGACAAACAAGCAATATAACAACATCAGTTTCAGTAGTAAATATTTAATAATATATATAACAAATACTGACCGAATGAGTCACGGATGGTCTAGTATTATTTTAAAAGTTGTTTCGCTTTAACTAATAAATTCTAATTGTACATTTTGTGTAACTAATTAATTATAAATATTAAACCAAAAGTTAACATTAATTTATATGGACGACCACTTTTACAATAATATTGACTAACAGTTCAACGCAGGAAACAATTATGTTGCTTAGATGTTGTGGATAATACATTCCTTTCCCACTGAGATGGTCGCATTATGCTGACTTATGTTGTTCCATCAATTGTCTGTCCACCAAATTTTCGTGGCTGATGTTTTTACCCATGTTAAATTCCTTGGCTGTGGAAATGGTAAACGCAATGTTTCGTCTGCTCTGTGTGCATTTCTCCCAGAAATGATGATTCTTTTCTTTTGTAAATTTTATGCTTCTTCTACAATCTCTACGCTTGACCGATTGATTGACTCTAAATCAAAAATAGGGTTCTTTTGATCAGCCAACGTTTTCCTTTGATTTAGTAGCACAAATAAACTTTACTTGACCCTCAAATGACTTCCTAATCGACAGTTTAAAGGCTTTAAAATTACTTTCTAATTCATAAATTAAACACATATCACACATTTTTTTGAAAATCTTCCACTCTATAACAAAGAACCAATGTGTATTTATTTGTATATAAATAAATATAAATCCGTCCCAGCTTCATAAAAATTAACGAGTAAAAAATGTACCTTTGCGTAGCTGCCGGACGAAACCATTTCAAGTCTTGAAGAGAAACAAGAAAGCAAAGCAGACAACACCTACTGTCTGAAATGAATTCGGTGTTTTTTTTTTTCTTTAGGTCATCAGAAATGATAATAATAATTTATATATGAAAAATTAAATTACTGACATAATTCTATGATTTTATATGAATATTAGTGCGAACACTGGTGAAGCATATTTTTCCCCCATAATTTTTGACGGAGGGTGTAAACTAGTTTATTAATAATACATTAAAATGGCCGATTTGTTCTAATTTACCACCTCCCTACAAGGGCTGGATGTGACACAAGGTCGGTTTAATGTGGAGGAAATCTAGATCAAGTCAATCTGAATAGGACAAAACTAAAAATTGCCGTCCGTCAGGAAAGATTTCTCCTCCTTTGATGGAGGACGGAACAAATACTACGCTTTAATCCCAGCACAAAGGCCAGGAAGTGCCAGCCAGGCTGATAAATAGCTGACTTGTTTATTAAATAACGATCAATTTTAAAGTAATTTTAAAGTCTTTAAACTGTCAAATAGAAAGTACTTTCTCCCTTGAATTATAGTATAAAAAGTGAAAGTCAAGTATTATGATTCATTTGTGCTCCTAAACCAAGGGGAAACATTCATTTTCATATGCACCCCTGTCGTGTCAAAGAACACAAAACCGAATCGATTTTGATATTTTCAATAAAATATCATGTCTAATCTATGCTTAAGTTGTACACTTTGTAATATATTAATTTTTATTGGTTTTATTTGAAGATCAAAGACCTGGTTTTCGTCACAGAAGTCTTATATGTACTTATATTCTTACAATAACTATTGATAGTTTATTCAACAGTAAATAAGTCATTTATGATGCTTCACGAAAAATATTGTCACTCTGAAAAACACAATCAATTAAGCTAAATTAAAAGTCATAATTCTGACTAGCATGACTCCAAATCTCCATACACATCGTTTGGTGTGTCTCTTTCATGTTTTTATGTACTGAAGTACAATACTTGTTATAATTGTAAAAAATTTTAATGCCGAAATGGATTGAAAAAGTAATTACATAATTGTAAAGAGAAATAAAAATCACTCTACACTTATATATCATTATTTCTACGATTTCTGTTGTAAATGATTCGTTGAAGACAAACTGTTATTTTAATTATAGCCGAGGCAATTGAGGTTCATAACCATCCAAAGTATATTAGAGCATAAAATAATTGAAATAGACCAAAACAACCCATCAGAAGACATTATGCAAATCACATAAACTTCAAAAACTCGAAAAATCCAAATCTTTATCAAATTTAAATATGTCAATTTTCAATTTAGGATCTGTCAAGAAATCTGCTAAATTGGTAAAGCAAATATTTCAAAGACTCAAAAGTGAGCCAAGGAATAGATGAACATTGACTTTTCTAAACAATTCTCTGGTGAAATTCAATAAGCCTGATGGGTGGATTTTATCGAATGCAGATGTGCTTGCTTGTGACTAAAATATAACAATGAGGTGGCATTGTGATGATATGGACTAGAATTGTTGACCTAACTATTATTGTGCCATTCAAAGTCGATAAAGGGGGAGGAGTTCAACTGAACAGTGCTATTGTGAAAAGACTTTCTTTGAATGCTATAAGTCCCAGTTTCAAAGTGAAGTGTTTTTATGCATGACAATCCTCCTTCTCATGCATCATAAGTTTATCCATTAATTTCTTCAGTATAAATAGTTTGCAAGTAATCAGATAATAGGCTGACCACCATGAAGTCTTGATCTGAATCCTATCTAAAATTTATGCTTAATTTTGAAGAAGAAATTATATGAAGGTGGCAAATAATACGAGAACAAAGCAGACTTATGGAGAGCAATTAAAACTACAATGTTGAAAATGGAACAGGCAGAATTAAAACAAAAAATGAATGGATAATGTGGCTGTTATTAAGAAGGTCACTATATTAAGATATAAATGCTTTAAAGACATTATGTGATGGTTATTAGTCTCTATGATGAATGTTGATCAATTGTTGATGATTTCATTATTTTGTTATTGGAGTAAAAATTATGTTTGGGCGTTGAATAACTTAAAGCTGTAGTTTTTATAATAAATCTAATAACTTTAATAAAATATGCTTACACTACCTAAAAGTATAACTCCAACTTTGTTCTGACATCTAAAGTGATTGTTTACAATTTTACAAGAAAAATTCAAACCAATGTTATGACACCATGAGGTGTTTTACTGGTACAATATTAATTGATTAAGTTAAATTATGGAATAATTAATTCAAAGAAATTGAGGGTCAACACACTTTTTGGGTGACAAGCATCAACAAATATGTTTGCTGGAAACAAATTATTTTATTTTTAAGATTTAAAAGGTCATGTTCAAATTGTAACTTTTTATGTTTGGGTGAGAGCTGAAAAGAAAGCATTCAAACTGAATGTTGTCATGTTTCAAATCGCAATTTAAAAGGTTATATTTCTCGTGTTAAGAATGGTGTCTGGAGAAAAACATTTAGTTTTGATTTAACCGAATTATCGAGAAATCATATTAAAAACAATTTGTTTAGGACTAAAACTTGCATTGGAAAATTAAAATGGTCACGGCGGTGATTTTTGAATTATAGATTTCAATCATGAATTGAACAAGACAAACATATTCAGCTGATGACCAAATTATGTTTACAATATAAAAAGTTAACTTACCTCTCAAAAAATAATAAAGCATGCTATTCTTGAAATAAGGCCCACATATTGTGGCTTGACTGAAGCACGCCCCTCCAGGGGTGAAACAAAGGCTCTCATTGACTGTCCAATCATAGGATAGCAGAAAATGTGACATGGTTAGCCAATCACAAAATTCAAGTGAAAGTTCTCAATAAAAGAACTGTTGTTTGGAGGTTCAGCAGAAGACAGTCAGCCAGTTCAAGTGACAGATAGACAGATTGAGAAAAAGGCTAAAGTTAGTGATCAATCGAAAACAGTAATAAGACTAAGAAGAATTCTTTTCAATTCGATCTCATCTAAGAGGCAAAAACACAAAATAAATTTCAAAGTCCCAACCAAGACTTAGCACCAGACAAATTCCTCAACTTGTCTTTTCTCCTCAACAAGAGCAACATAACTTTTCGTGTTTATTATTGTTACACACTTGTGTTCCAATAAATATCTATTGTTCACAGCGATTTTTTTCTTGTTTGAAGTCGCGGACAGAACTGAACACTTACCCAAGTTGCGTCAACACCAACGTTTTGCAGATCTTTAAAACACAGCATTCGCATAGAAGGATTGCAGAGTAACCAATCGGAATGCATGTGATCCTTGTAGCATTGGAACGCACTGAGTTATTGAGGTTTATCTGATTTGCATAATAACTTCAAACTGACTGTAGATTCAAACTAAGTTAGCCAATTCCATTTGTTGGTAGCCATGTTGCACCCCACAGGTATAATATAGGTATAACAAATGGGGGAATACATTTCACACATTAAAAAATATATCAACAATCTGGTTTAATTAGTGAAGCTAATATAATTAATAATGGCTAAAATTAATGAAATATTTACTTCATATTGAATTGAAGTGATATAAAATAATTTATAAGTTATCAGACAATGCATTGTCTGTCTGTGTGAGTGTTTCTCTTGCTTTTACATAAATTTAATTATAACCAATTTTATTCAATTAATTTAATGACCAAACTATATTTCACAAAAATCCAATAAAAAAAATTAATTTTATAAATATTGACCGGCATGCAATAGCTCTCAGTATTTATTATCTCAATTATTAATAAACATATAAAACAATTTATCGTCTGTGTGTATCTCTTACTTAAATTTAATTTTAAACAATTTTATTCAATCAATTTAAGCATAGACAGAATTCCTGATTGCAAAAGTATAGCTTTTTCTTTTATGGTTTTTCTATTTTTAATTTTAATTAAATTTCTTTCAATAAATATAATATATTTTGTATTATTTTTCTCTAAACCCTTCACCCGGCAATATGTAATCACATGGGAAATGCCATGGTAAATAATAACATTACATGCCTACAGTGCGTTTGTTATAATCTCTAACGTCCATGGAATTTTGAACTGAACACAATTATTTAATCTGCTGGTATGGACTGTTCTCAGTCCGCATTCTATGCTTATTTTTAGATATTTGACATCAATTAATTCAATTTGATATAAACAATATGGCATGGAACGTTGATCAAGAAGTTTTCTAAGTAAATTGAATAAAGAGTCTAGTTCTAAATTTCTAGATGGACACTGATTACAAAAAAAGGCACCTGAAGAAGTCTACAGAGTTCAACGGCCCGAAACGTTAATTGTAAATAATAACACTTAGAAATATTGTCACATTCAAACATATGTAACTTATGATGATTTAAAAACTGATCTGGTTTTTTTTTACCCGATGCAATATATGTTTTTTCTAATTAAATGCTTATAAATTTTCTTGAATTTTAAACTTAATTTTGGGAGATTTTGTTTTTTTTTGTCTTTATAAATGTTAATTTTGATGTTTTATTATTGTTCACAATATTATTACAATTTTGTTAATCTGAACGTTGAACTTTTATTAGTAAGACTTTTAAACATTTAGGTTATAACTTTTGGAATATATTATTGCTGATTATTGACAATTAAACCTACATTGTGAGAATAGAAATAAAGCTTGAGGAAAAAACGAAAAGAAGAAGCGATATTACCCAGACTTATCTGCACTTTATCAAGAACCCTCAAATGGGACAGAAATTCATCAGCCCAAATATGACAACAGTACTCCATACATGGTCTGATAGTAGATTTGTAGAGATAGAGAATAACCTCAGGTGAGAGAAAGTGTTTGAGGCAATAGAGAGAACCAACTTTACGAGAAGCACAAAGAGCAATTGAGACAATATCACTGGAATAATAATAAACATAATAAATTGCTGAAAATTAAACCTACATTGGGAGAATAGAAACAAAGGTTGAGGAAAAACCGAAAAGAAGAAGCGATATTATCCAGACTTCGTATAGGTCATACAGGATAACACATTTCTACTTACTTAAAGCAAAACAACCACGAATATGTCATGCATGCCAAAGTGTTTCCACAGTAAAACATATTCTTATTGAATGTATCGATCTGACCCCAATAATAGAAATCTTTTATAGTACAAGCAACATGAAGGAGATGTTTAAAAACAAAAACTAAAATAGATAACATAATGTCCTTCCTAAAGGCAATGGATTCATACAGAAAATTCTAAAGACCTGCGTATTAATCGTTATCAAAGTACACTCACACTAATAAAAAAACTGGTATCAAAAAATTGATGAAGTGAGATGAATGTATACCATAGAACTAAGAATTCAAAATGTAGAAAACTATACTGAAATAAATTGATTCAACATTAAATGATCGAAAAGGTTGATATGCCGTAAAACAACCAACCCATTTAAGCCCCTACTAAGGGAGCTACTTTGGAACGTTTGTGTAAAGAGGGTGGGCTACCTGTCGGCTTCAGTACTGATTTATTATGGATATGTAATATTTAAAATTTGTCTGTTTAGTTATTAAATATAAAGTATAAACTATGAAACTACCGTTAGATTTCAACTAAACTTGGTATGCCATATAAAGTTGACTCAAGCAACAAAAGGTGAAAAATAAGAGTAAAAAAGTTATTTCTCATGGAAATGGATCTTTAATCAAAATGTTCCATGAATAAAGAAAATCAAAAATGTAGATTGACTGTAGAAATGGGAAAATGGTTGGGATCAAAATTGATTCTGATTTTTTTTTATTATAATGTGGAATCTGTGTTTGCACAGAACACTATAATTCAAAGATAACATTTAAAACGACATTTTATGTGTATTTAAGAAACATCAATAATATAAAACGGATTTTTTATAGTTAAATATAGATTCATATAAGAAGAAATCTTTAGGATCAACTATACTGATCAGATCCAAATTGGCGTTTAGAAACTCAATATTTCCTATATAGTTCAACATTAATTATAACATTAATTAACAATAATTAAACTCTATTTATAGAGCTTAATCATTGTTCATTAATAATTGTTATAATTAATGTTGAACGAGTTATAAAACAATTTATAATACAATATATAATATTTAAATCCAATTTCAGAATGAGAAACTTGAGACGAACGAGAATTTTATGTACGTTTTTGGAAGTTTAATGGTGTTCATAATTGAATCATCATTTAACTCTGGTCGTACTTTTGAGTTAACTGATGACTCAATTATGAATACAATTAAACTTCAAGAAACGTATATTCTTGTTCGCCTCAAGTTTCTTATTCTCAAATTAGATTTAACTGATATTATATATTGTATTATATATGATAGTATAAATCGTTTAACATATATTTATGTATATTATATTATATTGAATTGAAGTCTGGTTACAGATTCAATCCTAATAGAAATCTCAGTTTAATATCAAATTATATTGGGATATAAATATATATCAAACGACATATTTCCGACTAGTGAGTTCAATGAATTTAATGTGCAGAGCAAATATGTGTCAATAAAGAATAACAAAACTCAGACAATAATTTTATTTCAGCCTCACTGGCCTCTTTCAGATCTGAAAGTAAAAGATATCATTTTTCTTTCTCTCTTTTATTACAAATTTATCAGAAAAAGAATGTGGAAGTACCTCTTTTCTATTTTACCATCACTGCGCACACACACACACACACACATATATGATGATGATTGCCACTTCTTTACAGAAGCTCAGCAGCCCCGATTTATTTTTTAGGTAGATATAGATAAACAAAATTAAAGCAGATATCCCAAAACAATACAATCAAATTAACTCATATTGGTGAGAATTTTAATATTTCGTTTTTATAATTAAAAGACTTCCTCAGTAATGAGTGAGGATGTTTTTTTAGAATTATTTTACAAAAGATGACAGATATAAGAGGTAAAAAGAGGCGAATGCAGAAGAAGAAAAAAACGTAAGAAGATGGATGAAAGAATTAAAGGGTCGAGTTTTCAATTTTATAAGATGACATAAAAGAAGACAGAATAAAAGCAAGAGAATCTTATACATTTGACATGGATGTCTGCAGGGGAAAGAGGAGGGATAATATACTAAATTGGTCTCCTTTTGTAGATGAGGACAGTGGAATAATGTGCCAATATCTAGTGAATGTCACCATGGCGGCTGTGGCTATAAAGGCTGTATGTAGAATTACACTGTCTAGCAATATAAATAAAATAGTTTTTTTTTACTATAGGTTAAACAGTTTAAAATAATTTTTAAAAATGCAAAGAAAGTAATAAATATGTTATTTAAAAACTGTCTGAAACTTTCAAGTTTTAAGTTACTACTCCTGGGAAACACTGGAATTCTTCACTAATTTAATAATAAAGATTGAAATAGTTTATCAAAATAAGATGGGATTTGTCTTGTTGATTTCAATGGTCTACTTGAATAATCATTTCCCCACTTTCCTGTTGAAATCTGTATTTTGTAAAGCAGGCAAATCGAACCAACTGCTTATTAGAATGTTATAATAAATATTTTCACAAGTTTGTGAGACGCATTGCAAACCAAAGTTACTATGTGCTAATAAAAGTGGCACTAGATTAAGATTATGACTAAGACACTTCTTACAGATTTTTAGTACTAACTTCTGAAAACAAGATCAGAATTAAAAACCTTTTTTGCCAATGGAGTTTGATCTGCTTCTTCCTCTATGAAAGAGGTGCGTGATTGGCCTAATGAATGATGTCAAGGACTATGAAACCAACTATACCCAGTTCAAATCCAATCTGGTTTATTGTGGTTATTTATACATAAATACTGTTGCAAAAGATACAAACCCCATCTCTGCTATGGGTAAAATATCAACTTATGTTTAATTAATGAATCGTTTACAAAAGGTTTTGAACTTCGGTATTAAATGATCAAAAAAAAGTTTATTTGTAATTTACTGCAGAGTAAATCACCCCCCCCCCCCAAACAAAAAAAAACAGTGAATCAAAAAATAACTAAATTTGTTCCCGGTTTTTCATAAGTGTCAGAAGTAGGATTTCCGATTGTGAGAGGGAAAGCTCCTCTGCTCTCCTCTAAAATATCACTAGAAAATGAAAATATTGATAGGACTAAATATTCTAATCATAAAATCTATTGGAAATACAATTTATGTTTGAAATAAAGTCGTAACAGAATTAAATATTGATGTAGGAAGTAAGCTATTTATCATAAAAAGTAAAACAGAAACAGACGTGCTTTACTTTATATATAAGATAAAAACAAATAAACCAGACCTCTACAGAGATTTACACAAAAATGCGCTATTTATAATGCTGCAGGATTCATCCAAATTTTTATTTTTAAAAAAAATGGCAGTTTGGTATTTTACCATACCGGATCTTAAAAGAAAATTAATTTAAAACTGTTCAGATTAATAAAAATGCTAACCTTGTTTGTCTTTGCAATGTTAATAAGGAAACATAGCGTTCTTTTTTTTTGTTTGTTTCCCTTTGTGTCCACCTGCTAAGTTCTGTTTTTGGTCATGTGATGTTGCTTGTCTGTTGTTGCAGTGACATCTGTCTTCATGGTGCTCTCAACTCTCACAGACACCACTAGCCCTATTATGTTGCTGGTGTGTGCCGTAATCATCATCTCCCCTAGCTGTTACTATTACTGGGCGGTCAACAAGGAAGGCCGCTCCAAGGAAGGACAAGGTTACCATCGATTCCAGGTACAGTATTTGATCCTAGCTTTCGAGGCGTTTTATTTTAATACACTTGGTTTCTTACACACTCAGCATCCACACACTCAGCATGTTTCGTATTGATGATTTTGCACAGCACACACATTAAATATATATATATGTATATATATATGTACATATAACATGCACTCTTCAGTTGAACTAAATTCATGTGTGTGCATGTGGACATCAATATATTTTAAGATATATACTTTATTTCTTTTTATCTATCTCATATGTATATGAATGCTTATTTAAAGGAATAAATATCCAACAGAATATGTGAGTATCGATCTGAATAAAGTAATAAGTAAAGATCTAACAGGAAAAATGAACACAGAATCAGGCTTCTTTTGGTTCGATATTCCATTTCAGTTAAGAAAAGTTTTCGAGAATAGCAGTTATTGAGCACAGTAAATATACAAAAAACTAGAAGAGAGGCAAGCTCATGAGGTGGGTAAAGTGAAGCGATGTGTTAGGGTGGGAGGGAAGTGATAGTGATAGCAGGTAGGATGTTTAATATGTGTGTGAGAGAAAGATGATTGGTGAAAAATTAAGTAGTGAGTGTGTAGAAGAAGTGGGTGTGTGTATAGGTTGGTGGTTATAAAAAGAAAGTAAGGAGGACTTATGTTGAGTGGGCCAGAAGAAAGGGTGAAAGAAAAAAAAGGAAGAGAAAAAGAAAGAAGAAAAAGACCACAGACGGTTTCATAACTGAAACGAAATAGACAAATCAAAAGAAACATGATTCTGTGTTAGATTTTTCCCCATTCTATTTAGTTTGCTCTTTAATTATTGCCTTATTTCTATCCATACCTAAACACACATTCGAGATAGCTAGTATATATATATATATATATATATATATATATATATATATATATATATATATAGGATAAAATATACAATACATCATAGAATGAGAATTCGTGGAGACACAACATATTAAACACAGGGAGAATAAAAACAAAAAACCCAGAAGATTTCACCGGTTTCATTTGGATCAACAAATGTCTTCAGAAAAAGATGTTAGTCTGAACGAAACCGGTCAAATTTCGCGTTTTTTTTATTCTTCCCGTATTTAATTGTTTTTCAATATATATATATATATATATATATATATATAATGAATGTTACAAAATATGAAATAAAATGCACATGGCCTAACTATATTCGGCAATCATCAGATGCTGAAGAACATATAGTATCTCATGATTGCCCCAAATAGCATGAATCTGTAGTTATGCCAGTTATTTGTAACACTTATTTTATATACTACTCTGCAACTTTTTATTGAGCACTTTTTGTTCATCACAACGTTATCGGTTTATACCACCTTTTAGTTGTCTTTTCATTCTACACACACACACATCTACACACCATATGTGTGTGTGTATATTCTATTTAACACTAAATGCAGGCTGTCCAGTTTTTCACCCTCTCTGCTGAGAATTTTAAAATATCAGCTTACTCTAAATTATTTATTCTACATGTGTAATTTAGTATTAATTTACATAATACAGATTTTTTTTCTATATATAAATTAAAATAAACGGAAAATTCAATTTTATTTCTCTGTACTAAAATGCTTAATTATCTTTAAAATTATTTCTTCAATTGAAACAGATTTGTTATAATAAATTTACCACTTGTTTATATGGATAGAATACAACAAAATGAATATAATTCTATATAAAGATGGTATGAATTTCAGTGTTACTAATTTAAGCCTGCAATTTCAGCAGTTAATAAGGTTGTGACACAATGGGGTATTTTACTGGTGCTAAAAATGTATTCACTGACTTGATGACTGGTGTCAAATTTTGAATAGTTGGTGAATTAATTTTTGTTACTAGTTGGGTTTGTCGTCTCGCTATCACTTGGCAAAATTCGCTACTTCAAATACTCAAAGCATAAATTTTAAATAATAAACATTTCATTCATAATTTTGTCGTAAACACGAAACAATATTTGTATTATTTAGTTAATTTGCACTACTATTCTCATCTTCGATGTTATTCTCACAACGTTTCGGCCGATGTAACCTCTGAACTTTAGATGCATCTTGTTGAACTCAATAATCTTTATATCGAACTCGGTACTTATATCTCTTATATCACAAGGACCTGTGGCGTAATGGATATAAGTGCTAAGTAATAATGAGTTCTAAGTGACAATCTTCTTGAAGTTGAAGGTTCAATCCTAAGTGTGGGCAATACTAAGAATACAATTACAAATTACTTCAGACTTCAGGATGATGTAACAAGGGCAAGCTACCCCTGTGAGGTTCTGTTCAAAATTATGTACAGATTCCCGAGTTCGACAAGATACATCTGTAGAAGGTTGGAGGTTACATCGGCCAAAACGTTGTGAGAATAATATCTAAGATGAGTACAGTAGTCTGAACAAACTAAATACTACAAATAATCAATCCTCATCTCAAAAATTCCGAAGCACTAAACAAAATCTTACTCGTTTATTTATATAAACATTAACATTTTGGTAATTCTGATGTAAAATTATTTATCTTGTGACTGAGCAGGTATAAAATTATTAACACCCAATGTGAACGTAAAGAAAAGATAAAAGAAATCAATTTGTCTTTTCACGTGCAATTTAGAAATAGATTGCAAGTTGATGGAAATAAAGTCAGTCCCCCTAAAGAAAGGACATTTGAACACAAATGCTAAATATTTGTTAATGAAATGAAACAATATTGTCAAACAGAACTATTTGTTATATTAAAATAAAAGAAAATCATTTAATTAAGAAACAATAACAAATAATAGTTAATTAATAACATGTCCTTTTCAAAAGCAATATGCAAATTAGTTAATCTTGCGACTGATACAACATATACATAAGCAGTATATAAAAAAGATGGTGTGTCAATTGTGTAAAATTGAATTAATTTAGAATAGGGCGTTTGACTTTAGCGTTAGTGCAAGAAATGAGCCCAACTTTTGCATTTATTCATTTAGATGAAAGTAATATATTAAAAGAAAGAGGAGTCAAGACTCTTTTGACCGCATCATGTAGAAGAATATTATTTTGTAGTTTTATCATGGAAATGGATAAATTTACACTTTGTTTTAAAACTGAAAAGTCATATCGCTTGGATAACTACAACAAAGCTTACACCAGTAAAATTGTGGATGACTTATCAAAACATTAATTTTGGGAAAATAGTAGAAAAATGCGAAACGATCAGTTGTTGGTTAGCCAATTAGAGTAGTCATCTCAAGTGAAAATTCTCTATAAAAATTAACTCTTTAGAGATCCAAGAAGAGAAAAATTGCCGACCAATCAAAGACAAGAAAGTAAGTCTCTCCAAATCAAACTCTTCTAGGGAATACAAGTACAAAGAAAACTTCAAAGTTCCTTAACCCAGAATTAGCACCAGTCAAATTCCTCTACCTGTCTTTTCTCCTCAAACATGTAGCAACATAACTTTTTTGTATATATTGTCACACAACTGTGTTCCAATAAAAAAAAAACTTGTTACTGTTCATAACAAGTTTTTTTTCTTATTTTTGGGTTGCCGACAGAACCAACCAATTACCCAATTCTAGAGAATTGCATCAACACCAAATGTTTGTGGATCTTTTAAACACAGCTTCTTAGAATTTGCAATTATGGAGTTCATCTTTTAAGATTTTCTTGTATGAACAGTTGTAAATTAAATAAAGTCAAAGATTTTTTAAACCCACGTATGTATGATTATTTAACATGGAAACGATTGATAGAGCAAGCAGTTAGAATACATGTGGTCATTGTGGCATATTATAATAAATCAATTTTGCTTTAAAAAATACTATTTGAATGAGCAGGCATAAATTATTTACACCGGAAGTAAAAAAATATTTGTTCTACGTTTTTACAAAATTGAATTCATTTAATTTACTACCGTTCCCACAACCAGAAAATTTATATCGTTAACAGAGGAACCACAGAAATATTTTTAAAATCCACACTTATTGATGTTTTTTATGGATGTAATAAATATTCTTTGTTGGCTATCCGAATCGAATCACTTTCTTATAAATATACAGAAAACAAAAAGTCAAAAAATTCCCACTTTTTCCACGTGTAAAATAAATATCTTGTTTATTCATTTATTTGTGACTTTAAAAGAATGAAGTGGGTTTTTGCTTTTTATTACAAGACTTTGTGGTCTTTTTTTCCATCAAAAGTAAAAAAAAAAAAAACAAGAACATAAGTCAGTCATGAGACTGCATACCTCTGCCTGACAATGTAAGGATGGACCAAAGTCTTACTTGGCTCTTCTCCATATTGTATGAAGTATTCTCAAAGTTATACCATTGAAACATTGATAACTAAATATCTAATTACGATCAGGCTGAAATTTTGCATGATTGTTATCAAAAAGCATCAGATCCATACATTAAAATGGCCTTTTGGCTAAGGAAGAAAGTGTAGTATCTGTTCCGATGGATACTGCACCCTATAGACTGGTGGCGTCTTGTCCTTCGGAGCTTGATTCCGCCGGTCTGTGGGTTTGTCCTGTGCAGTTCTAGGAGGTCCACCCTCCAAGGCTTTGCCTCCCCTCTTTGGGGAGGAGTAAGTTTATTGCTTACTGCCTGAGGCGCCCCTACCGGGGAATGCCAACGGGGCTGCCCAGGCAATTTTTAATGGCCAAAGTGCTCACTTTCTCGGGCACTCACTTTTCAAGCCCCACTTTCCAGACCTTGGGTCACATCCTACGTTGTGGGAGTAAGATAAAAATGGCCTTGTGCCTAACCTCCTGAAGAGGAGGTAAATAATACATTAAATTTGGAAAAATCGGAAGTTGAAATCTGTCAAAATTTCAACCGTGACCGAACTTTTCAAGGACAAGACCAAAGGTCAGGGTCATATAAGATGTGGGACTTCATTGACTACAACATGGACCAAGTAGCGGGTCTCTATCATGAACAGAATCGAAATGTGACTTTCGACCTAAATATCCCAAAATTAAATCAGTTTTAAGTTAGACCATGACTGATATTCTGACCAAGTTTGGTGACGATTTTTCAAGCGATGTGGGTGTTAGGCTGTACACAAACAAACGTAGTGACAAACAAACGTAGTGACAAACAAACGTAGTGACAAACAAACGTAGTGACAAACAAACTCGACCGAAAACATAACCTCTTTGGTGGAGATAACAAGTAAAAGCAATATTTTAAAGATTTTATTTATAGTTGTAAAATCAGGTGTTCTCGATTCTTCTTAGAATTTACAGTTATGGGGTTCATCTTTTAACAGTGTAAATTTAAGATGTTCTTGTATGGACAGTTGTAAATTAAATAAAGTCAAAGATTTTTGTAAAACCACATATTTATGATTACTTAACATAAAAATTGTATTTTTTTTACTTTGGGTGTTAATAATTTTATACCTGCTCTGTCCAATTAGTATTTCTAGCAAATGTGATTCAACCTTATTCACTGTTTTTAGTTGTATTTTTTTAGTGTGTGATCCCACCTTTTTGTGGGCAGCAGAAAACAATGTGGGCTTAAATTAGTTACCCTTATTAATTTAACTTTGTAACTAGCATTGTATGTGCATGTTATTTTTTTGTTTGTTTTTTTGTGAAGGTAACTTTCTAGTCAAAATCCATAAAGATGTGGCTTCTATGAAAATCTAATTGTTTCAAATTTATGTGTGGCTATGACCATAAAGCATCAGATATTTGCTTGTGTGTGTATCGATAATGTGTATGTAAACATATAGAGGCATTGTAAATGTCCCTTCCTTCGTAGTGCAAGTTGTTAGCATAGAGGTAAAACACTAACAAATCAGTCAGGTTTCAAATCTTAGCTTGAAACACTTGCTCATCTAGCTACAGTGAAGAGCTGTGACACTGTAAAACAGTCAATCTGTAGATTATATATATATAAGTCATCAGACAGAGTGTTTTGCTGTATCAAAACTCTTCAGTGTGGTTAGACAAGCAAATACTTCAAGTTGGGATCGAAACCCTACTGGTTTGACAACAGGCAGATGTTCTAACTGTTATGATATAGGTACAAATGTATTACAGTAAGTGAGGTTTGTATACTTATATTACAAAGTTTTTTCAGCAACCGAGAGTGCTCAATTTTTACCAAAGAGCTAAGGAATGTTATTGTTATTGGGGCCGTTTTGAAAAGACACTTTTATCCGCAAGGAACAAATAAAATTAAAGCGAAAATCCTCACTGCTTTGGAGGTATTTTTTCTAGTCAAACATCAAACTTCCATTTGCTTAGATCATGTTTCTACAATGAAATCTAGGTTGATTGATCTGGCACACCGATATAGTTATGCTTCTATTGACTGACGTAAAACACAATTCAAAACTGTAAAAGCATTAGAATCCCATACAGTTATGTCTGTTAACGAGATAAAAGTAGAGGAGTTGTTGTGTTGGATCGTTCAGATTATGTTAAGAAAATGTTATCCATTCTGAACGATCCATCCAAATTCTGTGAGTGTGGCTCCGTTGAGACAGCAGATAACACTTGCAGGAACAAGGTCAAAATTCAAAATGTCTGCTTTGTTTATTTAAAAATGAGTTTCTTTCTAAACAGATCTATAACAAGATTAAATTCTCTAGTTCACTATGACCTAGGTTATATCCAAAACTACACTGAGACACATATTGTCTATGATAGGATCTGCCCAACATTGCTTGGCTCAGTGGCTTCTTGAAATCTTGCAATCTGTGTGTAATTTATATACTACACATTATATATCAGATTCTTATCGCTTTGTTAACCATTTATGTGGGTTAGAGTTATAATCTTGAGACTTCCTTTATGTGTTCTTTTGGTGTCTCTAGTCTTTTCACATATGTACAGTTGGAAGAGACTATACACATTTGTTCATATGCATTCAATGGAGGTGCTTTACCCTCTCCATGTTCTCCAAAAAATACTTCTATTGAACTGGTGTTTCTTTGTACCAAATTAGTTGAGTTTAGCTTCAACGATATTGTGTATAGTCGTTGATGTGGTCTCAATGAAGAGTCGATTGGCCCAACGTTAGCAGATATCTTTGTTGGATACTACGAATCCTTATTATTACACCCACAGTATATGTTAGATATGTTGACAACACTTTTGCCACTTTTTCCCTGCAAAGGGAATTTTTAACAATCTTTTATAAGCTGAATTCTCTTCATGGGACTTTGAAGTTTACCATGGAGATTGACAAGGATGACTGTCTTCCCTTTTTGGACGTCCTTGTTGAACGTTACAGGGTTGGCTTTCTCACTAGCATCTATAGATAGTCTACCTTTACTGGCTTATATTTTAATTCGCTTTCCTTTGTACCTAGATCCATGAAGCTTAGTTTAATTTATACCTAGGCACATTGAGCCCTTATGATTTGTTCCTCAAACGGACTGGATCCTGAACTTGATAAGATCCAGAAAATCTTCATTAATAACAGTTATTCTGAAGACCTAATCATTGATTGTATTAATAAAAGGGGTGCTGATTTCAAATCCCTTGTGGAATTTGGCCCTTCTGAATGTCCTATATATTTGATGTTGCCTTGGATTGGGAGGAAATAATCAAATATTAAGTAAACAGATTGTTAGAAACATTACCAATTGTTTCTACTCTATTGCTTTACATTTGGTGTTTGGCACAAGGTCCGCCTTGCCTTTGTTTCGTAAGGATAGTTTGTCCTATATTAAGTATAATACCTATTTACTTTCCTCCCCACAAGGAAAGAGTTAGATGCAAATTCAATTTTAATGTGGAGAAAATCCAGCTCCTCAAAAACGGACAAAAATTAAAATTGCCTCAGTCTAGAAGAATTTCTCTTTCACTGACCTAGGACATAAAAGAAGTGTAGTATGAAAACAGAAACTATGCTTTGCTCCTAGCCAAAAGGTCAAGGATATAGTAATGCTGTATGTCAATTGGCAGTGTGATGCTAGTTATATATAACAAACTTTACATTTAGAGACCTGAATTAACCAGCACATTCTGTCTTAAATCCGACAGGGAAGGGTTGAATCCTTGTGCAACAACTCCTCCTCTACCATGGACTCTGCAAATGGCCAGCATTTGGTTAAAAATCCTTGCCAAGTTAAAAACTATAAAATGAGTTGTTTGAGGTCGCAGAAAGCAGATTCAAAAACCCCTTTTAAATATTTTTAATTTGTCTATTGTCTTTAGGAGTTTATCAAATCCCTAAATCTCTTTGAGAAACTTTGATTCCCCTTTCCGTTTTTGCCTCATATTGTGCCTTTTAATCGCTTTTAAATGAGTATTAATAAATTTATTTTCATTGATTGATGGTTAATTTATTAATACTCTACTTTATATATAAGAAGATGATTAATTTTTTAATCAGTTTCATTTTGCTAAAATAAATAAATCCCTTGGACTGAATAAATGTTTTGACAACATCGAGTTATCCAAATATTTGACCATAAGATTATTCATAAAATTGCATCTTTTTGATGCCTGAAATGTGATCTCTTTATTTCTTGACCTTGGTGAACAAAATGCCAACTTTCTCCACCCATATAGAATGAGAGACAAGATTTGTATTATCTACCTATTTTTTTGTAATCTTTTCATTAGAATTCATATACTCTATTTTCTGATATTAAAATCTAACAATTTTAACTATTATTTCAAAGATATACATACAGAGGTAGAGGTTATCTGGTAATATGTTTTCCTATAGCTTGGAAACATGAATTTGGATATGTACGTTTACCAATGAACCCATAATGGCAATGATGGTTACAACTCAAATAGTTTGCAATTGAAATGTTTTTACCATCTAACCCAAATATTTCTTGCACTTAGGGAGACAACTAAAGTAAATGACTATTTTAAATTGCTAAATTGTTTAAGGTTTTCTTTTTGGCTAAACTGCCAATATTAATTTTTCTGACACCACACAATTACCTGGATGCATTATTTGATCATTTGGAAAGAATTGCAAGTAGAAAAGTACCTAAACTTACTGTAATTATGCTATAAGTTACCTCCCTTTCTTAGGAATTATCTCCCCCTTGACTAAAAAATCCCTAGTCTATAGTAATTATAAATAGCTTCTCCTCCTTCATTTAATGTGTCTTTACCACACCAGATGTGGCTTGCACATCGGCCATGATGACACAAAGTGACTTTCTCCATGAAACTCTACCATTTATGTTGGTTTTTATGAGGTCATCTTTGACTGAGTCATTCCAAGTCTTTCTCAGTCTGCTTTTTCTTCGCTTACCCTCAATTGAGATGTGTGCCATTGTTTATCATAAAACACTCGGAGCTTCATTCGACATGTCTATACCACTGTAGGAAGCTGCAATGCAGAGCTGACTCTAGTCTGGGCAACTTCAGCCTCCAATAGTAGGGAGTCAGAACTAACTATCATGGCGCACACCGTAAATTCACCGAACCATAGCCATGTCATTTCTCTGCATCCTCAGAAAGGCCGAGCTAGTGGGAGCCCAGTATTCACTTGTATGTAATATAGCACTACGGACATAGCTGTTGGAAACTCGACCCCCGGGTAACAAGTGAGATTAAACAACAGGTTAAGATGGGAAGAAGCTTACAAAACTTGTCCCATGCAGTCGTCCATACACACAAGATCGAACTTAATTTATATTCCTCACCAGCAGAGATCATATCGTCAAGATAGCAAAATGAGACCCAAACTTCCAACTTCTGCAGACCATCTACAAGAGAACTCAGTACAGGGCCTGCCTTTAATTGTACGAGCAGTACCAGCACACCTTCCACAGAGATAGTTTTCAATAGGGATTAATCGTCCTCGTAGCCCACTCTACCTCACTATTGATATTTAATAGAGTATGATACGAATTAGGATGAGGCAGTCTTAAATGCTCCTGATTTGTTCTTATTGTAGCTCATTTTTTTCTTAGATAACATTCAAAAATTATAAATCAAAATAATTCTACATCAGCATCTCTAATGACATTAACTTTGTATTTAAACTGTTTCATTCATATTTGAAAATGAATCAGATGAGTTGAAAGCTCAAATTTATCAATTCAAATTTTTGCACCTTTCATCTGGAAATTAGAAAGAAGGATATTTTACGAGTGAACCCACAGAAAATGACAGTTGGTTATTTATACATTTTTAAATGACCAATTTCTGCTTAAGTGCACACACACACATACTACTTCCCCCCTTTTCTTGGGTTGAATATTGTGGTAAGTAAACTCACCAACTATCACTACTGATAATGCAAAACTCTTTGTAAACACAAATGGAGCACTCTCCGGTAGTTGACAGTGTTTATATAAGCATTGAGATTTCACTTACTGATGGCAATCGCCTGATGGGTGAATAGTTAGAATTGCTGACTATCAACTAGATGGTCGAGATGTGATCTTGGCTTGAAGCAGTTGCCTGCCTAGCCACACTGAAGAGCTGTGAAACAGTGTTTGTGGATGACTACATATGCCTCTTCTTGAGTTGAGCACTTTAGTAAGTAAAATTGCCAACGACCACTAGTGATAATGCAAAGCTCTATGTAAACACAAATGGAGCACTCTCAGTGTTTATATAAGCATTGAGATTTGACTTACACATGGCACCTGCCTGACAACCAAATGGTTAAAATCACTGACTGCCAACTAGATGGTCGAAGTTCGATCCTGGCTTGAAGCACTTGCCTATCTAGCCACACTGAAGAGCTGTGATACAGTGAAACAGTATATCTGTGAATGACGAATCCAGAGTTCGAATAGATCGAACAGCAGAGCAGTTATATCTAGCCACACTGTATATATGTATTTGGATATTAAAATATTATTCAAATAATTATTAAAAACTCCTATCACAGATGAGCATCGTTAAGAGAAGTATTTAAAAAGTTCCCTCCCTTGGATTGCTGAACACTCTCAACGACTTACTGTATATTTACTTTAAAAGGAATAGACTTTACTTTTCTTCATTTCGTGTAGCTGTTACAATAGCTATGGTGATAAAGGTGTTGGATGGGAGTCAAGGGTGACTTGAGTCCTGGGTTTTGAATCATGTGACCAGCAGAAAAGTTATATCTAGCCACACTGATGATTATTCGTAAAGATGAAACAAATATTTATTTGGATACATAATATTTATTAAAATAATTATATATATATATATATATATATATATATATATATATATATATATATAAAAACATAGACAAGAAAAATAATCATACTAGATTTTATTTAAAATGTAAAATACAAATAGCCATTAACAAAAGTTTAAAAACAAAAATAGCCAATATTAGAAAATATTTGTTCATGATCACTGTTTGGGTGAGACAGGGTATGCTAAAATTTAAGTTTGTTGCAGAAGTCTTTATTTATTTGCTTGCTTCTTACTACGGCAAAATGTGGCACAAGGCCGAAAGATGGGGAAAGCAAGCTCCCCTGATTGGAGCACTTTGGCTGATACAAAAATTACTATAGATGGACCTGGTGACAGGCAACTGGCAATAAACCAACACCCCCTCAAAAACAAGAGGTAATGCCTAGGAAGGTGAAGCTCCTAGGACTTAACCAGACAATACCTCATTCCGACAAAGGGGCTGGTGGTTGTTGAAATGATTGCTAAGGATGTATCCCCGGCTGGTAATAGAAATTTACTTTGCCGACTTTGGAGCTTTGGCAGCAGACCGGTAACAAATTGAAAGGTGAATTTTGGACACTAAAACCTGCACAAGCGAAAAATGGTCTCAAATCCACGATCGACATTTTCTTTCTTCATGTACATTAATTATAAATTATAATTAATTTTTAAGAAGACAATGCCAATCCACTCTACTTTAGAAAAAACATCGAGATTTTTCACTGAAAAATGTGTGCTCATATTATTAGCAATTTAAAAACAAAAGTATATTTCCTTTTGTTGTAATTTTTAAAAAAAGGCTGCATCATCTCATCAACAATGTTTTGAAATTCTATTCTTTTTTTAATAATCTATCTTCTGTAAAATAAATGTCAGTTAGAAATTAACAGTATTTTTTTAAATTCAGCTATAACAGACAAATAATTCTACTTTAACAAAAATATATGAAAGTATAAATTACGGAATTACTGTAACTTCGCTAAATATCGGCTACTTCCATTGTCAATTTGATTTTTTTTTAATGAAGTGGTACAGTAAACAGATTTTAGTGCATTAATTACAAATGTTGTTCAACTATTATGTTATTATTCCAGAAGGTAAAAATGTTACAGTTTGGCAGCGTGAGCAGTAAGCATCTCTGCCTCAAATAGTCTCCACTTCCTGCATATTCATTCAAGAGAAGTAACTCATCTGTCATCTAATATTAATAATGGCATCCTAAATTATTTGACTTAATGGATTGCAATTATACAGTGTATCCATAAAGTCTGGACACATATGTAAAAATAGGTTTTATTTAAATAGCATCTTCGATATTTTTTCTGTTGTTTACAGAGCAAATATTGATGCGTTTTGCAAAGTTTTTGTGAACTCAATGCAATAAATCCACATTATCTTCAATTTTGACACATTCACTCCTTATTCGTCGAGTCAAATGTATTGGATCTATGATTTTTGTTGAGTACACCTTCCCATTTAGCATTCTTCAGAAAAAGAAATCAAGAAAACTAAGATCTGGTGAACGAAGAGACCACTCTACATGACAACGTCTTCTAGTCAAATTAGGGAAACCGCCATTAAACCTTTGTAGTCAGTTAAAAAATATTGAATTTTCTATTTCATTTGATTAAATGAAAAATATCCAATTATCTTACGAATCCAGACTTTACAGACATCCTACATATGTTTCACCAAATTTGCTGCAAGCAGCCCTATAAATATTTTTATTATTCACCACAAATTGCTACAGAGCAGATTCATCCAAAAAGAACATTTTACCTTTAAATATACTGGCTTTAAGCTGTTCAAAAAATACTAAATACTTGCATTTCAAGACAGTGGTTAGCCAGGACTGTAACTTAGTTTCAACTAGTTTAGACCCAAGCTTAAAATGGTGTTAAACTGTCAAAACTAATATTTATACATTAAAAATCCAGGTCTGTGTGTATCTTCTTGTAAGAACTTGTCAGGGGAACTTGTAGCAATGTAGTTAATCAAATCGTCATTTCGAGCACTGGTTTTTCCTGAGCAACAAAAAAAAAGCTGCAACTTTTGAAGACAAGAAAAGAAAGTACTTCATTCTTGTTTTTAAAACTCTCAGTTTTTTGTTTGTTTTTAAGTCACAATCTGTGTGCACAGCTGTATTGCTGAATATAGCCTTCATTGTTTCGAAATACAATAAGAATATTTAAAAACTTATTTTTTTAAATACATTCATTACACAATCATTAAAGTAGTTCTTCATTTGATAATGGGGAAAAAGCAATAACTCTTCACCATGTTTTCATAATAGCTGGTGCATCGCCAAAATATATTAAATCGTGTAAAAGCATCTGATACAGTATGTTACAAAAATTAAAATAAGATTCAACAAGGTGAGTGGTTGTCTTAAATGTTTGCTAATGTCTGCATATAGCACGTATCATTGTTGATAACAAATGATGAAAAAGCATATCTAGTACTATGATTTTTTTAAATTCATAATTGGACACAAAGTTCGAATTTGAAGAGGAACAGGCAGTAAGAGAACTGATCTTCTTTAAACTATCTTAATCTTAGCTGGACACATTCATTGACCCACAAACACTAAACATTGTAATTCACCATAATCAGATCGAGTCACCATACTACCACATTTACTGTATGGCTTGGCCTATTTGAAATAATGTGGTGCTGGGATAAAAAAAAATAGCACATTATGCAATACCTTTCAAAAGTACAAGAATCACCTTATTCTAGTGTAGTAGTAGTAGTAGTAGTAGTAGTATTCTTTGGTTAATTTACTGTACTATACTTCAATACAAATCAATATTATTTTTCAAACACTATCTTATATCATTTTTGCCTATTCTTTATTTTGTTTTGTTTTTTTCTCATTCTTTAAATTTAACCAACACAGATCAATTTTATTTTATTTTAAATCTCAAGAAACTTTTTCAAACTCTTTAAAAAAAGACACAAATAAATAAATGAATCTTCATGGGCATCTAGTCGGACTTTGAAATCTTTATGTCATTCTCTGGAACCTGTACAGAATTTCGAAACGAACTCTTTATTTAATCCATGAGGGTAGATTGTTCTCGTTTCATCAGCCATGGGGGAGTAGAAGTGTGAATTTATGTTATATTTACTTATTAGTTAGTTAATGGCATAACCATGTTGACAATCTTGCTAGATCACCAAAGTTTTTCCTCGTGCTGCTGGCCTCTGGAACTCCCTCCCTGCCCCCTGTTTCCCCGACAGTACTGACATGCAGAAATTTAAAACTAATGTAAACAGACATCTCGCTGTGCAGATTCCAATTTAGGTTGACCCTCCCAACCTTCTCCCCTTTTCTTTTTTCTCAGTAGCCCCTTATAGTGGCAGCCTGCCTTGTTTGGGGTGAACTATGTTAAAAAAAAAATGTTAAAAACTTTGGGCCTTGCCAGTACCAAATGTGTGACCATTTAGGAATACCAGATGCAGTATGTGGAAAGACGGTGAAACCTCTTGGCCTGCTAATCCACACGTGTGTTGACACAACGGAACCACCGGCCCTTGGGTAGAAGTTCTGTTCTCAATTATGAGGGAGAGTATGCAATTCATTTTTTCTTTGTAACAATTAGTTCTAAGCGACGGTCCTTTAAGTGTTGAAGGTTCAATCCTTACTACAGGCGATAATAACTAAGAATAACATACATTAACACTTCTACCCAGTCATGGCTGACGGAAAGAGAACAATCTACCCCCGTGGATTACATAAAGGCTTTGTTTCGAAATTCCATCCAGGTTTCAGAGTTCAGCATAAATATTCCCAAGTTTGACTAGAAGGTTTCCAAATTGGAAAAGATGCACCTGGAAAGGGTTGACAGTTACATCGTCCATAACGAATATAACAACCAAGATGAGAATAGTAGTCCGAATAATACAAATTAGCAATCCTCATCTGAAACATTGTGTGCAATGTTAACAATTGTTTTTCATTCCATCAAAACATTTATTTATTTGTACAGAAATAAAAGTTTATTTCAATAAGTTCCTATCTATTTACCTTCACATGAGGACAAAGTTTGTTTTTTTTTGCTTTCATCATCGAGACTTAGGCGTTGCAGGATGACATCATGATGGACATGTCATTACCTCGGATGATAGCTACGAAGATGTGCTGGAACATCCAAGTGGTCTCTCGGGGCTCATTCCTCTCAGTCGAAACGTCAGATGTCCTTGGTCATGATGCTTCACGATTTATATGAGACATTAGACAGATGATAGCCATTTGTAGGAACGAGCCACAGGGACTGCTTAAATGTTCCAGCTCTCTCTAGTTATCATCCGAGGCAATGCAATGTCCGTTATGATGTTATCCCGCAATGTCTAAGTCTTGATGAAGTAAACAAAAAACTTTGCTTCTTGATATTATAAACATGATCATTATTAAAACAGGTATTCAATATGTAATGTGTTTTTTTTATATTCTTTGTTTGTATGATATTCAATACTTTGGTAATAATAATAATTATGTGTGTAATATTCTTTGCATGTTTTTGTTTTTTTACTTTGCTTGTTTGGCTTTATTTCCTTATATTTCTGTTAATTTACGATCATCAAAAACAAATACTTACATGTATAAATCTGTTTTGTCCTGTTTTTGTTTATTTGTCTGTCGTGTTTTTATTTTGCAAATAAAAAAAAAAGCACAAATAATTGTAATATGTTCTGTTATGTACAAATTATTTTCAATTGATTCTTCCATATTGAACTTATATTTATCTATATAATCAATCCTGCATGGCACATACACTGATTATCAATGTTCTTATTTGAGCAGTTTCATGTGAGTTATTGTTATTATTTTTATCATTGTTTTAAAATACCTAATAAAAGCAAGTTAATTTTGGTAAATTGTCCCCCTTGAGAACGTTAAAATTTAGTGAAATTACAAGGATTTCATCAAATATACACAGGCATGAAAGAAGTAAATAGACATTGCCATAAAAATAATTCATTCATGTTTAAAGTTTCTGCTTCCTTCGTCAACAGCCAACACCCGGAGCCATACAAAGCAGCAGTAAAGAAAAAAACATCGATATTTCATACTTATTGGCAATTTTTGTGTCTCAGATATCAATATATCTATCACATATCACAATTTAAGTCGGACACCGGCCAAAGAAGCATTAGAATTCTTAGAGTTTCAGAGTAACCGTATTATATGTTAACAAGAAGGTGGACATAATCTGCATCAAATTGCTGCAAACCTCGGGATTCAACTTTCCACTGTTAACCAGTGATTGTCCAATTTATCAGCAAGGGAAAATAATGAACATTATCTAAGTTCATCAGGACCGTTTCACAGCAGTCTTAATTATTAATGATAATAAGGGTGTGTTGCATTGCTACTTTGAACTATGGGTACCCAGGTTTCGTCTACATTGTTGGCTGGTGTATCTCGGCCGCTTCATCACTGTTGTTAAACTCAGCATTGAACGATAACGCGTGGGTTTTGGTCTGGTTTTAGAAGATTTATTTAAACATAAAACAAGAGACAAAGATTGAATGGTTTGTACAGGAGAGAGAGAGAACTAACAAACTAGAGAGAGATGTCGTCACATCATTTTGGGCTACTGCGCGCCGCTCCCCTCCTTTGGCCCCTGCCTACTGGCAGCGAACCGGCGCTTTTCACGTCTGCCTCTATTGATGAGTCAGGAACAAGAGACCAAAAAAGCCCCGAACGGACGTGACGTCATTTCTGACTTCTGCTTTCAATCCTCCTACCATTCTCTGGCACCCCCTCCCCCACTATCTAACAGGTGTCTATTTACTTCTTTTAGTCTGGGTATATTGCTGTTAAGTTTAATTTCACTTACGTTCTAAAGTTATTCCTCTGATGAAGATCCTAACAGACAATTTACTAAAATTAACCAATTTTTATTAACTATTTTAAAATTTCGTACCCATTAACATTTTATTATTATTATTATTATTAATAATAATGCTTCTTTCATTATACAGGGTGACCAAAAGAAAATGCCACCCATGGAATTGTTAATAAAATTCACAATCCTTTCTGTAATCCAATCATATTTGGTACAAATAAACTTCAGTCTGTTCCTGACTTGTCCACAAAGTTTTAGTCATGAATGTCCAACAGTCTTTGTTTTATAAGTGTTCAATGATAAATACACCTGGATACAACATGCAAAATTGTCAATAACTCTAACACTTCTTTTTTGGCACTGACCTAATTTTGGCCGTGATGGCCCTCTTCAATTCAGGAATCATCTGAAGATTGTTTTGGTAAACATTATTTTTTAGATAATCCTACAAATAAAAATCGGGGGAGGGGGGGGGGGTAAAGCTCCAGTTAGTGTGAAAACAAATTCAGGACCAAACGTCCTACTGATAAGACGATCACCAAAGTTTCCCCACATATCATTGAACGGTGATAAAACAAAGACTGTTGGACATTCATGACTGAAACTTGTTGGACAAGTCAGGTATAAGGTGAAATTTATTTGTACCACATATGGTTGGATTGCTGAAAGGATTGTGAATTTTATTAACGGTTTCATGAGTGCCGTTTTTTTTCTTGTGGGTGGGGGTCACCCTGTAACTTAACAAAATATATTTAGCTTGACAATGAGACAACTTTGATTAATATATTCTTTTTATTTGATTATTAGGAAATTACACTTTATTGATAGAATCTGTTGATGATCTTAACAATTATGGCTTTTATGATTATAAGAAAATCTATACAAATAAAAAATGACCAATATAAGTATTAATTCATTCCTATTGTTTTTATAGTTACATTAATTATACAGTTAGCGACAAAATTATTTATGCACCCACTAACATTCAATATTTTTTTTCTTAGAATACAATTTTCATATGATGGCAATATTTTTATATATGTTACTAGAACTCTTAGACAAGGTCCAAAAAAGAGTCGCCAACTTGATAAGTCCTTTACTATCCACCAAGTTCCAGCCTCTGTCCCATCACCACAATGTTGCTTCCTTGTGCCTGTTTTACAAGTACTTCAATGGATTGTGCTCTGATGAGCTTGCTGCTCTGGTGCCCTCATGACGTAGATTCACTAGACCAACCCGACAATCTGCCAAATCCCATCCATACACTGTGGAGGTCCCCAGATGCCAAAGAGCTTTCTACTCCAAAAGCTTCTTTCCTCATGCTACTGGACTCTGGAACTCCCTCTCTGCTCCCTGCTTTCCTGACGTTACTGACATGCAGAAATTTAAAACTAATGTAAACAGACATCTCGCTGCGCAGCTCCTAAATTAGGTTGACACCCCCCCCCCCCCCCCCCAAAAAAAAAAAACCTTCACCCTTTTTTCTCAGTAGCCCCTTACGTCTACAGTGGTGGTCCGCCTTGTTTGGGGTGAACTATGTTAAGAAAAAGAAAAAGTCTTCTTCCTTTCATTTTTGTTTCGCTTTCTTTTCTTCTGACAAATTATTTGTTTTTAAATAGGATTTTGAAAGTTAAATTTACTTATTATGGTATTGTTTATATTATTAATTGAAACAAATTATTATGAAACTATTTTTGCTATGGTGATGTTGTTTTTATGTCCATTTATAAAATTATTGGGTGTGAATAACTTAAAAAGAAATTTTTTAACTCTATTTTCAAAGGAAAGATTAAATTTAAATATAACAAGAAACCCAAACAAAAGATGGAAAGACAAAATTATTCGTACAGTAAAAAAATTGTGTTAAAGGTGTTTATTGTTGTAATTATAAGGAACTAGAAGAATACCCGTCCCAGAACAGGTAAAATTAATTCCGTTGAACAAAACAGTTTTGCACCACTTTTATGTCCCCTTAGAAAGATTAAAATCAAGATATATATATGCTACTAAACTTTATGTCGAGAATCTTTATTACAATTTTTATTAAAATTCATTACATGATTTTGATTGTAGAAAATGTCTAAAATATAAGTTTTAAGCTTAAGGGGTCTTAAGAAATTGAAATTCGAAGAATCTTACTTAATTGGTGTCTAATAAGTATGGATCCAATTTAATGTAAATCTGAAATATTTTAACATATTATGCCCCCTAAAATCACTTTAAAATACTCCAACGAAACTGAAATTTGGAGAATATTCATTAATTGATGTCTAATACTGATTACTAAAATTTCACAAAAATAGGAGATATCTGAATTTTCACAAAGGATTTCCACCCCAATTTTTACCACCTTAAATTAACTAAATATAGCCAACATAACGACCCCTTATGCCTAGCAGCTGTGTTCTTAAATTGATAATGATTAGTTAATTAGTTTAAGAGTGAATTCTATAAATACAAATATATACACTTACACACATACCTAACTGTATATACATGAGATTTACATTTCTCTGTTTATGTGTGAAGCATTCTCGAACCGTGTCGTTTTTTTTATATGAGCATTTGCATTAACAAAATTCTTCTTTTTTCTCAAAAACTATCATCAATAGAGACTCCTTGATGCAGTTTGTTATAAAGAAGTATAAACAGTTTAGAACAATAAAAAGTTTTCCAGAGTATGAAAGTGAACCGAAATTGTCACCAACAATTCCAGGAAAACAATCACAAGGTTAATATATTTGTTGTCTTCAGCTTCGTAAGTCTGTGCTCGATTCCAACATCGGTCGCAATGTCAATCGTGTGGTCTCAGTTAGTGCTGCAACAGAAGGAATCTCAGTTAGTGCTGCAACAGAAGGAATCTCAGTTAGTGCTGCAACAGAAGGAATCTCAGTTAGTGTTGCAACAGAAGGAATCTCAGTTAGTGCTGCAACAGAAGGAATCTCAGTTAGTGTTGCAACAGAAGGAATCTCAGTTAGTGCTGCAACAGAAGGAATCTCAGTTAGTGCTGCAACAGAAGGAATCTCAGTTAGTGCTGAAACAGAAGGAATCTCAGTTAGTGCTGCAACAGCAGGAATCTCAGTTAGTGTTGCAACAGAAGGAATCTCAGTTAGTGCTGCAACAGAAGGAATCTCAGTGCTGCAACAGAAGGAATCTCAGTTAGTGCTGCAATAGAAAGAAATCTCAGTTAGTGCTGCAACAGAAGGAATCTCAGTTAGTGCTGCAATAGAAAGGATCTCAGTTAGTGCTGCAATAGAAGGAATCTCAGTTAGTGCTGAAACAGAAGGAATCTCAGTTAGTGCTGAAACAGAAGGAATCTCAGTTAGTGCTGAAACAGAAGGAATCTCAGTTAGTGCTGCAACAGAAGGAATCTCAGTTAGTGCTGAAACAGAAGGAATCTCAGTTAGTGCTGCAACAGAAGGAATCTCAGTGCTGCAACAGAAGGAATCTCAGTTAGTGCTGCAATAGAAAGAAATCTCAGTTAGTGCTGCAACAGAAGGAATCTCAGTTAGTGCTGCAATAGAAAGGATCTCAGTTAGTGCTGAAACAGAAGGAATCTCAGTTAGTGCTGAAACAGAAGGAATCTCAGTTAGTGCTGAAACAGAAGGAATCTCAGTTAGTGCTGAAACAGAAGGAATCTCAGTTAGTGCTGCAACAGAAGGAATCTCAGTTAGTGCTGAAACAGAAGGAATCTCAGTTAGTGTTGCAACAGAAGGAATCTCAGTTAGTGTTGCAACAGAAGGAATCTCAGTTAGTGCTGCAACAGAAGGAATCTCAGTGCTGCAACAGAAGGAATCTCAGTTAGTGCTGCAATAGAAAAAAATCTCAGTTAGTGCTGCAACAGAAGGAATCTCAGTTAGTGCTGCAATAGAAAGGATCTCAGTTAGTGCTGCAATAGAAGGAATCTCAGTTAGTGCTGAAACAGAAGGAATCTCAGTTAGTGCTGAAACAGAAGGAATCTCAGTTAGTGCTGCAACAGAAGGAATCTCAGTTAGTGCTGCAATAGAAAGAAATCTCAGTTAGTGCTGCAACAGAAGGAATCTCAGTTAGTGCTGAAACAAGGAATCTCAGTTAGTGCTGAAACAAGGAATCTCAGTTAGTGCTGAAACAGAAATAATCTCAGTTAGTGCTGAAACAGAAATAATCTCAGTTAGTGCTGCAACAGAAGGAATCTCAGTTAGTGCTGCAACAGAAGGAATCTCAGTTAGTGCTGCAACAGAAGGAATCTTACAACTCCAGTTTAAAACAAGTAACAATGTTTTATTTTGAGAGACGTACCAATAATAATTGTTTCTACTACTGAACAACAAGCCTGCACATCAAGACAAACATATTTTCCAACCGAATGCAATCCTTAGCTTAGAGCCCATCTGTCTCTGAGAAGCACACAAACCCCCACTGGCCTCCTCTGCTGGAATATATATAGATATCACTTGGATCACACCAGACAGACCACTCAAAGTTATCAGCTGTTAGTCTATAGACATAAAAAACTGACTGACCATGAGGTCTACCATCTGTTATGAACATTAACTTTGAAAAATTTCAAGTGAATAATAATCACAGCATTGAACCTCGTATCTGAAGGAGCATTACTTTTTCAAGGACTTTATGTGGTTTGATTTCTCAACATGAATCCCTGTTTAAAGGTGCAATTTTTTCAAATGGAGAAATCAAATTTTAGGTAGTCAAACCCCGAGCCAGATATATTTCCCATTTCTTGGCTGATCTCTCTTCTCTTAGTTAAATATTTTCCACTCGCTGGCCTTGCCGTCCGTAACATGCATCTATGCACCCCACTAAACATGCCATCTTGTGCATGTTTACATGTACAGCCATTTCAGTTGTAGTCCGAAGAAGATGTGGTTGTAATACTCCATTATGTTAAAGAACATTGCCAAAAATTTAGATACCCATGATATCAGCATAAGTATTCACGCAATGCAGCATTGTTTAAATAAGAATGAATTAAATTGAAATTGACCACAATGTGCGCCACCTCTTCACGAACCATGTCGTATTTGTGCTCATTTAAATATTGCCAAAACTTTCTTGAACAAAGAAAATCACTTTTGAAAATGAGTACTAAGGAATGATGATGCAAAGACGATTTAGCACAAGAAAGATGAGGTTTTCTTCCCGCCGAAGATCATGATGCCAACAGTAAAACGTAGTCAGTTCGATTATGCATTGGGGTTGTTTTAGCTCAATTGGGACAGGAAATTAATTGCATTAAGAAGATGTGACAATAAAGAGGAACATTCACCATCCGGAAAAAGAATGAGGTGCTTCGCATGTCGTGTATGCAGATTTAAAAAGGGCTTCTCTTCATAGGTGCAGGTGTTCATGGTGGTCTGATTTGCATATGTGGATATCAGGTGATATAAATGAAGAGGACAGCTGGGAAGGAGGGGAAGCGATTTGGATTGGAGATAGAAAGGCAGAGAGAAAGTGGGTTGCACGAAATTTGGTTGGAAATTGAATGACAGTCAAAACTTTTGGAGAGAAAGGCAGAGAGAAAGTGGGTTGCATGAAATTCGGTTGGAAATTGAATGACAGTCAAAACTTTTGAAGAGAAAGGCAGAGAGAAAGTGGGTTGCACGAAATTCGGTTGGAAATTGAATGACAGTCAAAACTTTTGAAGAGAAAGGCAGAGAGAAAGTGGGTTGCACGAAATTCGGTTGGAAATTGAATGACAGTCAAAACTTTTGAAGAGAAAGGCAGAGAGAAAGTGGGTTGCACGAAATTCGGTTGGAAATTGAATGACAGTCAAAACTTTTGGAGAGAAAGGCAGAGAGAAAGTGGGTTGCACGAAATTCGGTTGGAAATTGAATGACAGTCAAAACTTTTGAAGGGAAAGGCAGAGAGAAAGTGGGTTGCACGAAATTCGGTTGGAAATTGAATGACAGTCAAAACTTTTGGAGAGAAAGGCAGAGAGAAAGTGGGTTGCATGAAATTCGGTTGGAAATTGAATGACAGTCAAAACTTTTGAAGAGAAAGGCAGAGAGAAAGTGGGTTGCACGAAATTCGGTTGGAAATATAATGACAGTCAAAACTTTTGAAGAGAAAGGCAGAGAGAAAGTGGGTTGCACGAAATTCGGTTGGAAATTGAATGACAGTCAAAACTTTTGAAGAGAAAGGCAGAGAGAAAGTGGGTTGCACGAAATTCGGTTGGAAATTGAATGACAGTCAAAACTTTTGAAGAGAAAGGCAGAGAGAAAGTGGGTTGCACGAAATTCGGTTGGAAATATAATGACAGTCAAAACTTTTGAAGAGAAAGGCAGAGAGAAAGTGGGTTGCACGAAATTCGGTTGGAAATTGAATGACAGTCAAAACTTTTGAAGAGAAAGGCAGAGAGAAAGTGGGTTGCACGAAATTCGGTTGGAAATTGAATGACAGTCAAAACTTTTGAAGAGAAAGGCAGAGAGAAAGTGGGTTGCACGAAATTATGTTGGAAATTGAATGACAGTCAAAACTTTTGAAGAGAAAGGCAGAGAGAAAGTGGGTTGCACGAAATTCGGTTGGAAATTGAATGACAGTCAAAACTTTTGAAGAGAAAGGCAGAGAGAAAGTGGGTTGCACGAAATTATGTTGGAAATTGAATGACAGTCAAAACTTTTGAAGAGAAAGGCAGAGAGAAAGTGGGTTGCACGAAATTCGGTTGGAAATTGAATGACAGTCAAAACTTATTTTTTGAATTCTTTTATTTTTCTGGCACAGTTAGTTAACAGAAGGTTAATGCAATCTGAAAATGCTTAAGATACTGGATGAAAACCTAAAACTATCGGCACAAAATCTTGGACAACGCCGGCAATTTACCTCTCAGAAAGATACTGGCTGCAAACATATGTCCAACTGGGAGATGGTATGGCTTTAGAAACACAAAATTACAGTTATACTATGGCTTTTGATGAGTGCTGACTTGAATATTATTGAAAATCTATGGCAAGAATTGAAAGTTTCAATAAATCTAACTCCAAAAGACCTTCAGGAATTAAACTCGGGGTTCCATGTTCAAATCCTATCAGATCCATATCACTATTTTGCACTATGGGTGTTGGCAACCTTCATATGGTCCCTTCTCTGAGTACCTGATTCTAAAAAGGAATCAGGGAAACTAATGCCAGCAACAGAATTAAGCAGGTTTAAAAACAAACTTAACATGCTGATTCATACAAAAAGAAGAAGAATGGAAGAAAATCACAGAAGAAACTTCGTAAAATCTCGTCAAAAACTATAAAAACAAAAGCGATTGCTGGAAGTTATAAAGATGTAAAGTTATTCTATTGACTATTAAGATTATTAAAATCATGTTCAATTTTTCCTACTGCGCGAATAATTTTGCCTTATTTATTTTGTGTAGTTTTCTAGCAATATTTGTTAAATTTAATCTACAGTGCTTATATAGATGAGGCACATGTGAAAACACAGTTACACAGGTGAAAATCGAAGTTCCAAATAAATTAACCGCAATACTCTTTGATATACTTATGTATCAGACAAAAATAGGTATATACACCAAAAATTAGCAAAAATTATCGAGTAGAATTTTTAATTAAAAATAAAAACCAGTCTTATCGTATTTTAAGGGTCTGCTATTGATTCAGGTGAAAAGCACATACATCAGCAGGACATAACTCAGTCTGTCATATTAACAAGTAATAAATCAATGGCAGTCGGCAAAATACGATAAAACTGATTTTTACTTTTTGTTAAAATTCTACCTGATAATTTTTTCTAATTTTTGGTAAGGATACTTATTTTTGCTTGATACATAAGTATAAACAATAGTTTTTCATATGTGCTCTCATCTATATAAGCACCTAATCTACCCTTCTGATAATGGAGTTTTATGTACTTAATAAATTTGACACTATACGAATAAAAAATATTTAATATTGATGGGTGTACGAATAATTTTGTCGTTAACTATATGTTTATTTACAACGTCTCTCTCCCTGGATATGGTGATTACTAAGGCCGAAGCATACCAGAATTATTTTCGAGATTCAATATATATTCAATGCTTGATAATCGGATAAGACCGACGTCTCTCTCCCTGGACATATGGTGATTACTAAGGCCGAAGCACACCAGAAACTTCCCCTGCAGAAGATTAGACACAAGGTCAGATAAGGTGTTCAAAAGCCAGCGCATTACGTGAAGTGCACTCTGGCCTACAAAAATTGCCTGAGGCATTCCCCAATGGGGCACCTCAGGCGATTAACAATAAACTAATCCCTTCTCAGAGAGAAGGTAAAGCCTGGGAGAGTGGACCTCCTAGGACTGAACAAAACCATATCTTAGCCCGACAGCAATAGATTCACTGAAAGCAAAATAAATATAATTGGAAAACAGTGCTAGGATAATCTGTTCAAATTGCTTGTAAAATATTTGAACAAATTTTCAATGAGACACAGACGGCTACTATTGCTCTGAAAAACTTGAGTGGCCAATGTTCACTTATTGCCTAGCAACAAACAGCCAACCAGAGAGCTTGTTTTAACTGATCTTTGAAATGCATTTTAAATGGAAGTATTTTGCTGCATCTAGATGTAATGAAACACTTCTGTTCACAATGCATTTCAAAGATCAGATAAAGGTGTAGGCGTATCTTTGTCTAATTAGTATAAAAAAATAAATATTATTTAGGAATTGTGTTCAAAGGGTTCAGCTATTTTATCTTGTGATGACTGTATATATAAACTTGACATATTCTAATGGTGATTGTCATACGAATAGGCATTAGTATATAACCAACCAGACACACCCGTGACCCGTTGAGTCAGAACAACTACCACTATTTATTCTACTTTGATTTCATTTGAAAATTCTTTTTGCAGAGAGTTAGAGAGTAGTCACCTTCTCCCTCTCTCTATGAACTATTTTTACTTATGCCTCGTCGGTATATCTTTCTTTCTCTTGAAAATGAATTAACATAATATTTTAAGAAAGGTGTTGGTAATTTATCCTTTTTTCTATTAAATCATTTTAATGAATTACTGTTAATATCTGCAGAACTATTGCATATATATAAGAAAATAGGGCAATAAACTTACGAAAGAATAACGCAAACATCAAGTTATAATAAACTATTTAAAAATAGTTATACAAATAGGCATACAAATAGCTGTGTTTGGGTCTTTTATTTCTACTATGTATACAGTATTTCAAAAGGCTATATTGTATTACTGATTTAAATAACAGTTGGCCGTTTTAATGGTAATATAGGTATGATAAATGAAAACAACTTTCGCATTTATTCATCTAGAAGAAATACTTAGCCAGTGGTATTTTTACCAGTCAAAGGGGGGGGGGTATTTATTATTATGATAATACTTTAAAAATTGACCATTATTAAAAAATATACTAAATATAAAATTGCTGTTTTTACATACTTTGTTTATATTGACTCTGTGGATATAATAATTATACTTCTAATTTGTGGTTAACTCTTTCAAATTGGAACCTCTTAACTTTAGCCATGCGGAATGTTTTGACACAGAAACGACTAGTATAGGTAACCAACGAAAAGTTGTCAATCTGTGTGTGTAGGATTCTGGTTTCCATGTTTTTGCTGTAGTACTGGCCCTAATCCTTTCTTGCTCGTGTCTGTCGTTTGTAGATTTTAAAACACCAACTCAAGGGAAAAATTGCATTATTATTCAGACTACTCTTCTCATCTTGAGTGTTATTCTCACAACGTTTCGGCCGATGTAACCTCCGACCTTCTTCAGGTGTGTCTTGTCGAACTCGGGAATCTGCACGGAATTCCGAACGGAACCCTTTATTTAAATTCACTTGATTCCGTGCAGATTCCCAAGTTCGACAGAAAGATGCACGAGGTCGACAAGATACACCTGAAGAAGGTCGGAGGTTACATTGGCCAACACGTTGTGAGAATAGCACTCAAGATGAGAACAGTAGTGTGAATAATCAATATAATACAAATTATTAATCTTCATCTCAAAAATTCAGAAACAAAGTAAAATAAAATAAATTCTTCTAAGAGCTGAAAATATCGACTGACTGAAAGCAAAATACCACGCGTTTATATGCTCAGTCCAGGGATGAATAATTTTCAGAATTGCTTAGTTAACTCGATGGTCTGCATCTCTCTCTTGTGACCACCAGGTGTGTTCATGTTTGTGTCAACCTCCCTTTCCTACATATGCAGCACACCAGACAATGGCAGCCTTGTTGAAAGTAGTCAGCAGTTTCTCCTACCATTCACTTCCACTACATATTCTTTGCATGCTTTACAATACCCCCCCATATGGAGTATCAGGGTTACCTGGCGGCATCCATCTCTAAAAACGAAGCAAAAAACTTTGCTGGTTCCCATAGCACACAAACCTCTGAACACAAAACCTGTATATTGTTTTTGTTCCATTGTTAGTATCACTGTTACTCCCTATTTGCAATCATGGACTCACCCACATGCAAACAAAGATTAATGGTTTAATATCTATTCGATGTCGCTCATTTGTACAATAGGGATTTTAATAAAATAAAAAATTATTTCTCAAATAAATCCTTTAAAATTTTTAATGTGTGAATGAGTGAATAGATGTGATGCCATGTGAAATAAAATTTGTTACTGTTTTTTTGCGTTTCATGTTATGTCAATACCAATTTATAATTTACGATACAGTACTCGTTATTATGTCTAATAAGGAACAACAAACATGTGTTGACAGTTTGCCTGCTTGCTGGTTCCAATGACCTATACAGTGAGGGCATGTGTTTAATCACATATAAAGTTTGAAGCTTCCCTACCAAATTTACTTAGGTGTAGATTTAATGATCTTCTCTCAGTAATTACTCAAGTATAGATTTTGTGACCTTTCCTATACAATTGTAGTGTTGTATATAATCACATTGACACACTAGTGTCTATTAGATCACCAAAATTAAGCAACGTTGAGCCTGGTCAGTACTAAAATGGGTGAACATTTGGGAATACCAGGTGCTGTATGTGCTCTCTGCTTATCTCAGTATTGTTTCCAGTCGTCTTGTATTACTACTTGCCATTGGAATCAGGCAGTGCTGATTCAGGAGAGGTGCGGTTGGAGAATGCACAACCCTTACTTCACAATTACACATGCAGCTACCCTTACAGGGGGTATCCATTGTCTCTCAAGACTGAACGGGGGGGGGCCATGATAAGTATTTAACTATAGATGAAGATGATAAGTATTTAACTATAGACGAAGATGACCTTGAGGACAAAAAAGATACGGTTAGTTTTTTTATTTTTCATTTTGTTTTTGTTTTTTTAAATAAGGCACTCCTTGCTTTGATGGGACCCAAGTTAAAAAAAAAATTAAAAAACAGAAACAAACGTAAATCTGTGCATATGATCTGATAAAAACATTCACAGTTTTGTATTTTAATGAATTCAGGATCAGAATAATCAGAAGCCAACAGTATGCGGACTTTTGATATTTATGTTAGGCTAATATATTCTTTCCCTTGTCATTGCTATGCATTTGGTTTTAATTCCTAGATATCCGGTGGGTAATGCTTCCTTTCGTAGGGAGTTCGGAACTATTATCCTTGTACTCTTCAATATCACTTCTTTTGTAACCGAGATCTTATCAGAAATAGACGTACATGGCGTGACTGAAGAAGTTCATTTTTATTGTTTTCCGTCCATTCCGTTATTGAATACTGCATTAATATTTATAAAGTTGTGTCTTTACTTATTTCTTGTCTGTATATGTCAAGTTTGTGACCACTCATCAGATTCCGTTTCAGAATTGCATGAATATCTATGTCTATTTCTTGCATGGTTTCCTATAGATATGTGCGTGCTAATGTATCAGCTATTATTGACTCACAGACTGGAATCGATGTTAATCCGAATTCATACTTTTGGGGTGCTAATAGAAATCTCTATTTTTGGAAAGCGATTTATGATCGGCTTTTTGTTTAAATCTGTTTTAATGACTTATGATCATTTCTGATGATAACTTGTGTTCCATATACAATTGCTGACATCTGTTGCAAGCAATTACTATACTTAACGTTTCTAATTCAATCAGGCAGTATTTTTTTCTGTAAGAGTTGCTGTATCTGATGCTGGTAACGATTTGTTTCCGTGTTTTTCCCCTTTAAATCCTTTCTTACTCGCATCTGTAGTTTGTAGATTTTAAAACTACAAGATTGGGATACTCATAATTATTTTTGTTAGCTTTTCTATGGCATCTATCTGAGGTTTGTCTAATCACCAGTGTACCTTGTTATGTAAGAGTTCTCTTAACGATTATTTTAGAGTATTTGGGTATCAACTTACATAAGTAGTTGGTCCCTATTTACTTGCCTCCCCACAAGGGCAGAGTTAAACACAAGGTCAGATTTTAATGTGGGGAAAATACACCTCCCCAAAAAGGGGCACTCTTAATTGGGACAGAAATTAAAATTGCCTTAATCTAGAAGGATTTCGCGTTCACTGAAGACAGAAAATATGTAATGTAGTATCGGAACAGATACTACACTTTGCTCTTAGTCAAAAGGCCAAGGAAGCATAAAGTAGTTTGTCATTCCTAAAAATGTGGATATTTTTTGTTCTCTGATAGGGTATTTTTGTGACATCCTTTACTTTTGGTGGGTCTAGTTTTATTTCTTGATGATTAATTAAAGTACCTAAGCATATCCGTTGCTTTGACGTGAATTCACACTTTCATCCATCCAGTTTTAGACCTAATTCACAACATCAAGTGAAAACTATGTTTAATATCTCAATGTAGTTTTCTAATATTTCTGACGTATTATTGTCATCTTTGAAATTTCTCGTTTCCTGTATTCCTTTCATGATTTTTGCTACTTAGACTTTAAAAAAAAAACCTCTGACTCACTATGTATAACAAATGGTAGATGAAAAAAAGACAAATGACCATACCTGGTGCTACCAGAGCAGGCTGTCTCAAGATACCGGCTTCCTGGTCTAAAATGCATCAAACATTGCTGTTACTGTTTTTTTTTCCTTTTCCTTTGCAAAACTCAATCATCTTCTACAAAGCCAAAAACAACAAATTTCCTCTATAAAAAAAAAAAAAACACCATGAATAAATATTTGAAAATATAAAGAACTTGAAGCATAAAAACTGGATTCAGCATTAAATAACCCGAAAAGGGTTGAAATACCATAAAACAAATCAACCAAACCAAACACCATGAATAAATATTTGAAGATATAAAGAACTTCAAGCATGAAAACTTTTACCAATATGACCGAATTCAGCGTTAAATAATCTGAAAAGGGTTGATATGCCGTAAAACAAATCAACCAAACCAAATGATCATACGGTGAGTTGAATGTTAAGAGTTTTGAACTTTCTTCATCCAATAGTATAGGCCAAAATCCATTTGATGCATCTAATTTTGTGAAATATTTTGGGTTATTGACTTCTGCAAATATTTGTTAATCCTTGGGTAGCTTGTAGTGTTCCCTTTTCATTGTTTCATATAGATCTCTGAGAGGTAAACATAATCTTCATCTTCCATTCTCCACTAGTTCTAGGAAATTCACCCAATTAGTAGGTTATTGCATGGATTTTATTATTCCTATCTTAATCTTTTTTTTTCTAGCCCTATCTTAAGTTATTGTTTCGTACCAAATGAAACATTCCTTGATTTATTACTTGTTTTACATACGGGTTTACTGTTATATGATGTGTGAAGGGTAGTTGCCTATATCACTGAAACAGTCTTTACTCTTCTATTAGACTTGGTATATCCTATATCCGTCTTGTATATTTTAAATATACTTTTTATCAGTTATACTTTTCTTTTTTTTTCTGTATTAATGGCTGCAGTTGAGATAGTTTTCGTTGCTATAAAATTGCTTTGCTGTGTTGCAGTTGAGATAGTTTTCGTTGCTATAAAATTGCTTTGCTGTGTTCCAACTTCCAATTACCGAAATTTTAGTGTTATGGTACATACTTAATTTTACCATGGTTGTCTCTAATTTGAATTTTGGCTTGGTATTTTTAGTATATTTTTACAACTAGTATATTTACCTCACAGCATCGGTGTCTATCTTGAATTTCACTAATTCCTTGTTTATCCAGAGTTCTATTTCTTGATAAATATGACGTTTATATAATGCTCCTTGTGGTTCAGTATCTCAGTACTGCTAGACATTCTCGTTTTATATAACCTTTTTTTTCTTTCGTTCTGTACATCTTAGTGAAATATTCTCTTCTTTCAAACTTTTTACAATTTTTGTAAAATGCGCAACTTAATTTTGTCGGCTAGTATCACAACTGGTCGAAACCAGCTGATGTTTTTTTTTCCGCTCTGATCGCTCATCCCATCTGAAATACGACAGATTAGTGAAGAAGGGTCATCCGAAAATAAAACATGGTAGTTAACATATATGGCATATTTAATACACTGCTGTGCTATATTCTATGTCGCCGAGGCTAATCTCTTTTTCTTCGCTATGTGCAATAATTGATCCAGTTCTGATTATTCATGGGCTTTTTGTCTTGTCTTTTGCCCCATTCTATAGTCAATCGTGTATCATGGATATGTTTTCTGTATCCGAGGACATTATTATTATTTGGTTTTTGTTTCCTTGTTTTTTTTTCTGCACTTTGAGCTGTCTGGATTGCTTTTTCTATGTTACGGTCGGATTCTCTTAGCATACATCATTCCTAATGCCACATACGAGCATGTCTTTCACTCGCCTCGTCAAGATTTGTCCAAATTCACATTCATTTGCTTTGTAGTGTAGCTCAATTATATAATTGGTGAATCTCTAATATTCCTTTTGCTGACACATAAAGAATTTGTGTGCTAGGAAAGTTGAAATTTTTTCTGTGCACTATCTGCCATTTGTACTTTTGTACTTCATTCTCAAAGTTCAATGTGGATTTTGCAGACGAATGATATAGGAATTGTTTTATCTTCTCTGGTTTTGTATCTGTATTTCAGATATAACCAATACTAATCAATGATGAATTTTTAAAAAAATGAACTTAGCTTTAACATTTTACTGCAGTTTCACGGTTTTCACTGATCTTCAGAAGTGTGTCATATGCTATCAAATGAGACCGGAAGACTTTAAAGTTATCTACCCAGATTTATCATTATTATTTAAATTTATATATTTATTAATACTTTTTAATCGTATTCACTGCTGATCACTAGTGGACAATGATGTTTTATTCTAAAAAATTTAATTTATTTAATTTTGTTTTGTATATATTGATTATTAATTATTTGGTCACTAATGGGCAGTTGTTTTATATATAATATTGATTTTTAATTATTTGAACAATTGTTTTTTATTTTACAATTTTTAAAAATTTTATTTATTTATTTATCATAACTAGCAAAGCAATATTTGTTTATGTGTTTGCATTTAGCTAGAAATTATTGGGGTTTTTTTGTTTAATAAATTAATTTGATTTTTGAAGCTTTGAAGTTTGATAGTATAATTTACAGTTTCTGCTATTTATATTGCAAGGAGATAATTTTTAAATTAATATTAGAGCTATTAATTTTATTCTTTTGTTCCCATATATATATATATATATATATATATATATAAACAATTTAGTGCTATTTCTATATTCACTCCTGAATGTCATCAAATCTACACCTGAAATTATTTTCCGTGGTCCCTATGTAAACCGTTTGTTCATTGTTGATATTATTTATTGTTACTTCGTATATTACATAAGCAGTTAACCAGTTATTCATTAATGGGCAATTCATTTTTATTTTACAATTACATAAATTGGTATTATTAATAGCATTATATCAACTAAGCTTCAATATTATACCATATAAAGAAGGAAGGCTAACCCAGCAATAAGACAAAATTCGGGGGGGGGGGGGGGCATAATCCAACCATAGAATCTCCAATATATGGAGCAGTAAACATAATCTATAATAAAATGTTGTTATCATAGGCTTACAGACGATTTTAGTTTAACTATGTTGTAATATAGTAACTTATATTGAAGTCTCTTTAGTTTCGACTATGAATAGAAAAACGCTTACTTAATCGTTTAGCATTTGCAAAATTGGAGGAATTGTACATACCACTTAAACAATGAGTTTTACAAAACAGAATGACTATTGCAACATGTCTCACTGGCAGTTGGTCGTAGAAATATGTTTGTCATCCCAGTGACAAGAATGAGATTTTTTAATTCCTATGCCTCTAAGCATCTCTTATTTTAATCAATAATCCTATTTCAACTTTTAAAGAAATAAATAAATTTTATATCATCATATTTGGTTTAACGTTCGTTTTAAAAAATTGACTTTCAAACAAACTCTTGCCAGGTTATTATTTATCTCTCTTTCCCTCAGGTCCATTTTTATCATCACTTCCTCCCATGTTTTCGTTGGCCTTTCCCTGTGAGCTGAATCTGCTACTTCAATTGTTCTACATCTACTAACCCAAGAACTCTCATCCATTCTTTCAACATGGCCATACTATCAAAGTCAATTCTTCTGCACATATTTCCCTATACAGTACAGATTAAATCTTCCTCTGAGGTCATCAGAACTAAGCATCTCTTTAAGACTCGCATTACACATCCATTGTATCATTCGTATTCTATTTCTCTCCATGCAACACATCTACTCAACCCTCACTGGCCAGGTTACACTTCCATACATAATCACACTGCATACACATGTGTGATGTTCTTCCTTTGGTTTCAGTGGTAATGCTCTGCTGGTTAGTAATGACAGAAGTTTTCTGAACATACTTCATCAACTCCTAATTTTTGCAATCACACTAGCACCTGCTCCACCAAGTTCTCCAATTATATCACTAAGGTAACAAAACTTCTTAGCAACCTCAATAACTTCGCCGTCCAGATATATTTTCTCCACATCTGAGTTCTCATCTATCTCCATTTTCTTACACTCCTTGCACACTAACTGGTTGTCCTCTCTCAACCTACTAGCAATTCCACTGCACTTCTTGTGTACCCAATGCTTACTGGTACCACGAAAAAATTGAATTGTACCTGATTCCCTTTCCACAAACTGAGCAGGGGAACTTTTTATTTTAGGAGCTTTCCAACACTACAACTGATTATCATTTTGGTCTTGGTAACATTCACTTTCAAACTTTTACTTTCCAAGGCATTCCTCCAAATATTTAATTTATTTATATATATATATATAAATATCATTTTCAAATGGACCCATATACGCGTGTGCTTCATGTCAAACCTGCAATCATCAGTATGGGAGGAGAGAATCTCTGCTGGTCGCACGATTCAAACCCCAATACAAAAGTCATTCTTGACTCAGTAGTCAGAGTGCTAACTGTTGCAGCCAACATGCCTTGCCATGAAAATGGGAGAGTAAATTAATAAATATTTCTCAAATTTCAGTTTCTTTTGGAGTATTTTAAAGAGGTTTGATGGGCCATAATATAGGCACAACCTCCCATTTAAAAATTAAAATATATCAGATTTGTATTGAATTTGGTCCATAGTTCATTAGACACCAATGAAACAAGATTCCCTGAATTTCAATGTTTTCTTAAGACCCCTTAAGCTTTTAAGCCTTAAATTTTAGACAATTACTAGAATCAAAATCATGTAATGGATTTTGATCAAAATTGGAATAAGGATTCTAGACATAATGTTTAGTATCATTACATCCTGATTTTAATCTTCCTAAAAGGAGAGAAGTCTTGCAAAACTGTTCTGTTTGAGGAATTTTTTTTACTTGTCCTGGGACGGGTATTCTTCTAGTATCTATATATTAATACGTTTGCATCTTCCTTCCTTCCTTTTGTGTCACACTATCTACTGATACATAGGTATCAAAATAAGTTATTACAACAGCTGATATTACAGTTACAACTTAATATAAATTTAATTTATATTTTAGATTATTTTAATTTTTAAATAGTTAATCATCAGCACGAAATTATGTCGTTGTCTCAATCTAGTTAATTTAAATACACTATTCAAACAACCAAATTCCATTTCACAAAGTGAATTTTATAGTTAATTAACATTTAATTGATTATTTAAAACGTATTTTAATAAATAAGTTATGGATGTTTATGATTTCTAATCTTTTGCCTTTTTAATACATATTATGAGTTTTTTTAAATACATATCAAATAATTGTTTTAAATACATATAAATATTTTTTTAAATACATAGTAGAAATAACTTTTTAAAATACATATCATGAATAACTTTTTAAAATACATATCATAAATAAATTTTTAAAATACATATCATAAATAAATTTTTAAAATACATATAAATAACTTTTTAAAATACATATCATAAATAACTTTTTAAAATACATATCATAAATAAATTTTTAAAATACATATAAATAACTTTTTAAAATACATATCATAAATAGCTTTTTAAAATACATATTAGAAATAACTTTTTTTAAATACATATTATGAGTGTTTTTTTAATACATATCAAATAATTGTTTTAAATACATATAAATATTTTTAAATACATATTAGAAATAACTTTAAAATACATAAATATTTTTTAAATACATAGTAGAAATAACTTTTTAAAATACATTTCATAAATAATTTTTTAAATACATATTAGAAATAACTTTTTAAAATACATATCATAAATAACTTTTTAAAATACATATCATAAATAATGTTTTAAATACATATAAATAATGTTTTTAAATACATATCATAAATAATTTTTTAAATACATATTAGAAATATTTTTTTTTAAATACATATTAGAAATAATTTTTTTAAATAAATATTAAAAATAATTTCGTCAATAAAGCTGAAAGAAAGCCAATGCTGCAAAACATTAAATAAAAAAAGTAGTTAATAATAAATTACAAAGTTAAATTCAATAAATATTACAATTAGTGTTGGGACAATTAATCGGAAAAATCAGAACTTTTTGGGGTATAAGAATTGGAAAAATTTTAGCCTAATTTACAATTCCAAAAATGATTCTTTTACTTATTTTTTTTTGTTTAAAACTTTATTTTCTATTGCTGGCACAAGTTAAAAATATAGATGAAAATCTCACAATAAGTTTATCAAAATCTTGAATACAATACATAAAGGAAAAACATTAAGAAATTTGTTAAATTAAAAAGAAAATTATATCTATATTTAAAAGTAGATGAAGACTCTTCGTTAAATTGCCCTCCCACCAATGAAATTCTACTTTTTTAGGAAATTTTAGAATCGGAATCAGTAATTGTATTGTAATTAGGAATATAGAAGAGAACCGGTAATTGTATCGGAATCAGGAAAAATATTGGACTCGTCTCATCACTAATTACAATGGAAGAACCAGTAATCTGTGTATGAAAACCGAAAATTAAAGAATTCATTATTGCAAGCCAAAGCATGGCCACCGAGAGTTGACAAGGCCAAGCAACTAACTTCTTACCCCCCCCCCCTCTGACGTCACTACATTGCGTGTCAAAACAATGGCCGTCGTAATAACAATAAGAAGGCATTTCGACTTCTCCATTCACTAAATAATCCATCAAAATTCAGGAAATCAACCAATTTTAATGAAATTTTCAGTATTTATTAATTAATGATCACGGAATATAATAAATCCATTACTTTATTAGAAAGCTTGGTGCAAATGTATTATTTCTTGTAAACAAAAAACACCTTCATTAAAGTTATCCAAAATATCAAAACATGTTGACCATACGATATTGTAAATATTTAAAACAAAGCATTAGAAAACTTTAAAAATTGCATGTAAAATAAGAAAAGAAAGGAACACGATTCGATTTATCCTGAAACGGATCTTTATTCAATATAAATTTAAAGAAAATAATAATTCACGATCAAATACTGCAAAAAACTGAATTATGAATTACCATTATTTAAACTTCTAACCCAATCAACCGTAAGTAATTCAGACTTTGAAATTTGTTTAAAAATTATACAAAAAAAAGTTCAATGTTAACTGTTTGTTTAATAATGGTATCAAAATTCAGGAAATCAACCAATTTAAAAAAATTCGCGCTTTTTTAAATTTCATTTCATAATTCACAAAGTTAAAATGCCTACTGCATATGTTTGGATTTCCAAAAGAGAAAGAATTACTGCAAATATGGATACACGTAACAATGCTTACACCGACTAAATATAGTGTAGTAAGTTTGAATTTTTTTAATTATATAAAAAATCAAGTCTGAATTACTTATTCATTATTTGATAAAAAAGTAGTGTTCCATTTTTTTTTTATTACTTTTTTTTTCGATGTCTTAAGTGTAGTATAGTTTATCTTTTCTCTGTACTTTTGTAGATTAAATAAATGAAATAATAACGTCATATTTAATCAATATTTTCACAAAAAATATTAATTAAGCAATGCTTTATTCAATGATAATATCGTTAATTCTTCGAGTTATACTGATTTTATTAACAAGAGTGTAGGGGCATTTTTCGTAATATATACGAAATAGTTTAAAATAAAAAAAATATTTTAAACATATACAGATCTTATTTTCATTAAAAAAAAATCATGGATTTTTTTATATATATAAAAATATACGTTTAGTAAAGGTGTATTTTCTTTTTAAAAAAAATAATACATTTTCACTAAGATTTAAAAATAATGTTTCACTATATCTCCTGTGCTTGTTTATTAATAAATATTGAAAATTTCATTAAAATTGGTTGATTTCCTGAATTTTGGTGAATTTTTAAGTGAAGAGAGGGTCAAAATGTTTTTACATTTTGGGGATCGGCCTTTGATTTTGCACGTACCTATCTCTTAATAGCAAGATAGGAGTTGGGGATTCCAATATTAAACTAACAGTTAACATTGAACTTTTTTTTTGTATAATTTTTAAACAAATTTCAAAGTCTGAATTACTTATGGTTGATTGGGTTAGAAGTTTAAATAATGGTAATTCATAATTCAGTTTTTTGTAGTATTTGATCGTGAATTATTATTTTCTTTAAATTTATATTGAATAAAGATCCGTTTCAGGATAAATCGAATCGTGTTCCTTTCTTTTCTTATTTTACATGCAATTTTTAAAGTTTTCTAATGCTTTGTTTTAAATATTTACAATATCGTATGGTCAACATGTTTTGATATTTTGGATAACTTTAGTAAAGGTGTTTTTTGTTTACAGGAAATAATACATTTGCACCAAGCTTTCTAATAAAGTAATGGATTTATTATATTCCGTGATCATTAATTAATAAATACTGAAAATTTCATTACAATTGGTTGATTTCCTGAATTTTGATGGATTATTTAGTGAATGGAGAAGTCGAAATGCCTTCTTATTGTTATTACGACGGCCATTGTTTTGGCACGCAATGCAGTGACGTCATTTTCTAGACAACCGGCCTGTAGTAACTCTCGATGGCCACGGCCAAAGTCGAGCAAATGATATATTTATCCTTTACGAAAAAAATGAAAACATAGTTTTACTATTGAGAATGCTATTATGACTATTCTGCAGAGATTTATCATATAATTGTTTCTCAATTGTTTAAACATTTTATGAATATAAATGTTGTTATTGTGTGGTGGTGATCTACCCTATTTCGGAAATATATGGACTCTTCCATACACTATGTATAGAGCTACGACGAAGTGTCGATACAGTCTTTCTTTAACATGCTATTCTGTACTTCTGTAAATACACTCTCTTGTAAATATACCACCGTGTTGTCTTATTTATTATCGGCCCTTCAAGATCAAAACAGTTATTCAATTAAATTCATTCATTAGAGACAGCGAGAGTGGATTATTTGCATGTATATTGGGTTCAGCAAAGTAAATTTATTTGTCATGGTTTAGAGTAAGGGGGAGTAAAACAAGTAACTATATAAAAAGAATAAAATCCTCTGTCTACGCCTTTCTATCCAGTTTCCTCATACAATGCCAAGCTAAAATGCACACTAATTATAAATAACTATACTCTGTGGATTATTTATACCCAACGAGAATAGCATTTGTACTAACATGCTATCTATCGTAGTATTGATCAATTTCAACCTAAACACTAGGCCATGACTTAAGGACTAATCTAGAGTAAGGGAGATCATTTTCTCTTGTAAACTCTACAAAAAAATAACTTCCTTTATTTTTAACAACTACTTGATTTTTCATATTAAAATTTATTAAATTTAATTTTCAGTATATTTTGAGAGTGAAAAAAGTCAAAATTAAAAAAAAAAACTTTGGAATTTTTCAGATAGGGATTGCTTATCTGTTCTCATTTTGGATATTATCCTCACAACGTTTCAGCCGATGTAACTTTTGATCTTCTCCAGGTGCATCTTGTCGAACTTGAGAATCTTTATGTCGAACTCATGAACCTTTAGCTAATTTCCAACTGAACCCTTTATTTAATCCACCGGGGGTAGATTGTTCTTGGTCCGTCATCCATGATTGGGTAGAAATGTTAATTGTTATGTTATTAGTTATTATCGTCTGTAATAAGGATTGAATCATGTCCCCGTGGTGTAAAAGATGACAGTCTTTGTGGAGGTTGAAGGTTCAATACTTACTATAGGCAAGAATAAATTAGAATAAAACAATAATTAACACTTCTCCCTGGTCATGGCTGAGAGAACAATCTATCCCCATGGATTAAATAAAGGGTTCTGTTTGCAATTCTATATAGGTTCCCGAGTTCGACATAAAGATTCTCATGTTCAAAAAGATGCACCTGAAGAAGGTCAGAGGTTATATCGGCCAAAACGTTGTAAAAATAACAACCAAGATGAGAACAGTAGTCCGAATAATCAAAAATAAAATAAAATTAAATAATACACACCTCCTTTGTTGTCGATACAAACATTATTTATCTTGGGGATTTTCAGATTTATCCCCAATGATTGTAAGATTTTCATAATCTAGCTTTAAGCTTCAGGAAAATTTGAGAAATCTGTTAACAGATACAAAAGCTAAGAACTCGTCTTGCTATAACCACTGCAATGAACTTTCCTTTCTACCTCTGTGCACTTAAGACTAAATGAAACTTCCAGAAACAGTTTATTTACAAGAACTTTCCATCTGTAGAATACAATACTCTGGAACTGCTTTCCTGCTGACTACAACATAGTTGTCTTTTAGGATTTGTTAAGGGAAAAGACCCAAATCCTATCTTTGTTTTTGGTGTGTCATAGAAAAGATTTGAAGAAATGACACTACCTACACACCAAAAACACAGAGCCTCCCTCTCCCCTCCTCTTTCCCCACCCCTCCACTTTTTCACTCACAGCCATCCACATTAATTTCATTCCCTGCCACTGACTTCTCTCAGCCCAGACCTCGGTCCTGCGCTCCCAGTAGTGGCTACTACTTCTCATTAACCTATCATGTCAATCCAATATTTTCATGTACTTGCATGACATTTTTCTTAAAATTATCATCCTACAAATAAAGACGAAACGTTGATGAATACAAAAAACATCTTTTGGTTTTTCCTTTTTCATTTCCCATATATATATATATATATATATATATATATATATATGAGAGAGAGAGAGAGAGAGAGAGAGAGAGAGACGCACACACATAAAACTAGTTTATTTCCAAGAACTTCCCATCTATAGAACACAATACCACGAGACTGCTTCTCTGTTGACGACAACATGGTCGCCTTCAAGTCTAATGTCACCAAATAAATATCAAACTCTTTGATAATCAAATTCTACTCTTTCCACCCATTGTTTCCAATCTTCATATAGATTATTGTTCATGATCCAACCAACAATCTTATTAACCCTTATCCTCGAGTGGCCTTTAGTCTTTATAAGTGGTGACTCATGAGTATAAAAAAATAAAATAAAATTTTAAAGTTTGATTATAAATGTGTTTCATGATGTGACTTTGCATCTCTATAAAAGCCTTCTTTTTTTTTTCATCCGTCAGTCTGTCACAGTTCTGTTTCGAGCGTCATGCTTAAGTTTGAAATATCATTTGAATGTATGCGTCTTGAGAATATCTATTCGTGTGTGTATGTGTATGTGTGTGTTAATCCAAGCTTTGCCATCTGTTTAATTAACCTGAAAACACTTATTTCAGTTGAACGAAATTCTGAGTGACTGAAAATTACCCCCAGGTGCAAATTAAACGCAGCATGATTTTAAAAGTATTAAAATTGTATTTTTTTTTTCTGCGGCTTCAACATTAGCTGCATATTTTCTTTAGCAATTTAATAAAAAAAAAATAGTTTTAAATTACTAGTTGGAAGACCCGTCTAATGTCAGTATTTAGGTACTTCTTTATTAAATTACATGGTGACCCCCCCCCTCCAAAAAAAATGCCACATGAAATCGTTAATAAAAGTGTACAATCCTTTCTGCAATCCAACCATATTTGGTGCAAATAAACTTCAGTTTATGTCTTACTTGTCCACTAAGTTTCAGTCATTGATGTCTAACAGTCTTTGTTTCATCACCGTTCAATGATATATGGGGACACTTTGGTGATCGTCTCATCAGTAGAAGGTGTGATCCTGAATGGACTTGACACTCACCGAACATTAACCTCCCCTAGATTTTTATCTGTAGAGGTTATCTCAAAGATAATGTCCATCAAAAGAATCCCCTGAACTAAAGAGGGCCATCGCAGCCAAAATCAGGACAGTGTCAAGAGAAGGGTGTGTCAGAGTGATTGACAATATTGTATGTCATATTCAGGTGTGATTATCATTGAATTGCAATAAAACAAAAACTGTTGGACATCAATGACTGAAACTTGGTGAACAAGTCAATGCATATATTATTTATACCAAATATGGTATATTATTTATACCAAATATGGTTAGATTGCAGAAAGGATTTTGAATTTTATTAACGACTAGCGGGGCTACCCGGCGTTGCTCGGGGTCATAAAAACATTTAATTGAAGAAAAATCGCGTGTGTAACATCTTTATATTCAAACTTCTATTTCTCTCCCTCTCTCTATAGCCGTCCCTTTATCTTTCTACTTTTCTCTTCCCTGGTCGCCCCATTTCACCGCTAATTTCTCATTTTGTCTTTTGCGAAAGCTGTTTCTTCCCCACCATTTCATCCTACGTTTCCCAGCGCAATAGTATGACATATTTCTATAAAAAGTACCACCTCTGTCTGCGCCTTCTATATAGGTACTTATCTCCAACTGAATAATCTTACTGCTCATTTTTCATTTCTTTCTTTCTATTCGTCTTTATTCAAATGAGATTCTTTCAGAAAGTCAACTTCAGGTGTGCAAGCACAAACACATTCTTTTCCGAAATTGTGAAAACTCAGTGTGTATATGAATAATAAATTGCTTTCCTCATACAACAGTCACATAATTTCCTATCAGTTCTCTCCCATATGAACATCACAGGAAATCAGATGGCTGACATACTTGCGAAAGAAGCAACTAAAATGATAATAATAACTCTTAAAACTTCCATATGTAGATTACAAAACTAAGATCATGAAAAGAAAATTGCTAACAATATGGGGTGTGTTTCCCAAACAAAAAATTATATGAATATCAACCAACAGTTGGAAGAAAAGACATGAAAATCCTACCCAATCGAAAACAAGACAGTATTAAGCAGGTTCAGACATACATATTTAACACACACACTTTTTCAAAGTGGAAGCTGTACCTCAGCGGGATCAACTACTCAAACAAAATTTTAATCGACTGGACACAATACAGGAATATCTGAAAAAAATACTATCACGCACCAAAACTCACCCTGCTCTTTGAAAATGTGCCTACATTACAATTAATAGATTACGTGACAAACCAAAGATAAAATTAAATAACTTTCCAGGAATTATCAAATGACTATTTTATAAATACATTGTATGGCAGGAAATGACTTATAGGGTTGATGTACCGTAAAACATCCCAATCTCTCCCCATGAAACAAAATTAAATTCAGCCAATAAAATGTATTTATGTATCGCCGCAGTGTTGCATCCCTGTTCTTATTTTACAAGAACTTCCATGGAATGTGCTCCGATGAACTTACTACACCCCT